>OY293303.1:110659416-111391771 GCA_958502075.1 Orchestes rusci | reverse complement strand
CCTCAGAATTTCAAAATTTTAATCAGGGGCGTACCATACTGGCGTACCATACCATTTAAAAAATTGGATTCTTTTAACCTTTAACCCCGCCAGTATGGTACGCCCTGATTAAAATTTTGAAATTCTGAGCTCAAATTCTCATTCAGCATTAAAAGTTTGTATGATGTACCAAATTTCATGATTTTGTATGTAAGGTTTCGGAAATATTGAGGAAAAACCGTCTTCGGGGTGCCCTATTTAAAGGGGCGTAGCTCCCTTAGGAAGCATTTTTCGGCAAATGTTTATAGGAACTTTTTTTCATGAAAATACCCCAGGAATCACACAACGAATTTTTTACCAATCTTTAGGAAACACCCTGTATATTCTACTCTAAAAAAATATATAAGCTTTCGAGATACAGGGTGTCAAAGTTCTGATTCTATTTTTGTCTCATTTGAATAAATCCCATAATAATTCGGGTAGTTTGACAAAAATCGGTATACGGGGTATTTTTGACATAAGAAATTCACATCTGATATCATAATAACTATATATTGTATGTGGCGCCATCTACAAGTCGTTTGACTGTTTCAAATAATCATACATTTTTTGCTCAACCCTGTATCGTCGTTTTGACTTGAAAAAGATAATTGCATTATTTTCGCGTAGAAATGTTACTCTCGTTGGAAGTTGCTAGGAGCAAGCGTTTTCAAGACATTTGCACTTAAATTTATTCATGTAATGTGGTATCAAATGCAGAATTTTCAAAATAGACATCAGCGAATTTGAAAACGACGTTATCATGGTAATTTTGACAGATTTATTGTTCGATGTTTTTTTTTTAAAAAAATAAAACAAAAAAAAAGACAAAAAACAAATAAAAAATCTCGTAAGAAACTGAAATTAAATGTATCTTTTTTGTATTGAGAAACATAAAAAAAAATCAAAATAACCATGATGACGCTGTTTTCAACGCCACTCATGTCTATTTTCATAAAAAACCACATTGCATGTACAAATATCTTGGTAAAAACTTGTAGATGGCGCCACATACAAGATATTCATAGAGACATCAGAATTTAATTTCTTTGTCGAAAATACCCTGCTTACCGATATTTGTTGAACCATCAGAATTATTATGGGATTAATTCATGTACAACAAAACTAGAAATTGAACTTTGACACCCTGTATCTCGAAAATAAAGCGGCTCTGCCAACATATTTTTACAGGGTGCCTGGAAAGTCAACGATAATACTAACAGGGGTGATGGACCAACTCATAAGCATCCAGAAAAACATAATATGACCTCAGTAAAAACTCTATGGTTTTCGAGAATTGGCCACTAAAAGTTCCAAATATTCAATAAGAAATTTTATTTTACAAATAAATAGTTCATTTTTATTTATTTTTTACTAAGTACGTGGAAATTTTTGGGACTGGCTTGTAATTGCGAAGGAAAAAGGTTGGGGAGCAGTCAAAAAAAAAAAATATTATGTTTTTCTGGAAGCTTATGAGTTGGTCTATCACCCTTTTCAGTATTATCGTTGACTTTCCGGACACCCTGTATAGCAAACTAATATTTTTTTTCAATGTAGAATATACTGTTCAAATATTTTAACCCTATCCCGGGACACCCTGTATAAATTATTGTTTGGTAATAAAAATAAAATCACTTTGAAACAAAAATTGAAATTTTGCAATAAATTGGCAAAAACCTCACGTTATACCATGACACTGAATTATTCAATCATTGAAATAAAATCTGAAAATTTTAAGTGATACGAAAGAGGGAGTTTTTGAACCTCTTATTAATTTCAACGTTATTAACGTATCCCGCTATACTAAGCATGCGCAGAAAACAAAACATTAATAACGGAGAGGACACAAAAAAGAGATTTTGAAACTCGTATTTAACGTTTGACGTTGTGTCATCACCATGTCATCTGTCATCATAGTGATCAGCATAGATAAAAAATATATACAGGGTGTTTCCTAACCTCTGTGACAAAATGAAAGGGGTGATTCTTCGCTTAATTTTAAGACGAAAATGTGGTATAACTTTTTTTCGAATTTCGCTTTGTTTCCAAAATACAGGGTGTTTAATTTTTTTTTTTTGATAAGTTTTTTATTTTTAATTAATTTATCTTTTACTCGATTTTGTTGAAGTTTGGTATTTGTATTTATAGTGCCATCAAAATGATTATAATTGATTGCTGTATTTGTTAGAAAATTCAACATCAGCGATAAAATTACTTTTTGCGTCAAAACTCACTCAACTAGATTTAATTTTTTATCTCAAAAATTAGACAAGATACGATAAAAATTCAAGAGATCAAAAAGTTGCGTTTTTAGTTCAATAACCTGAGAAAAAAATGAAAATGACACAAAAAGTCAGTGGCGTACATTTTTTTCCCAAAAATATTGGTTGAAGTGCCGCTCGGGACGCCACTGTATTCGATAATTTTTATTTGTTCATGGCAAAATGAGCCCGTTATCACTCTAAATACCGTAACCAAACTTCAACGAAATCGAGTGAAAGATAAATTAATTAAAAACAAAAAACTAATCAAAAAAAAATTAAACACCCTGTATTTTGGAAACAAAGCGAAATTCGAAAAAAAGTTATACCACATTTTCGTCTTAAAATTAAGCGAAGAATCACCCCTTTCATTTTGTCACAGAGGTTAGGAAACACCGTGTATACGGGTCAGATTTGTTGTTTTTGGTTTTTGATGTTTTGATTTTGATTTTGTGATATTTTCGCCAAATTCCTAGCAGAGCAGCACGAATCATGAAATATGACTGAAGATAGATATGAAGATTCAGACTACCAAATGTAAGGTTTACATCTTATTTCACGTCCGCTTGGCAAACATGAATCATGATAATATGCTATCATCTACATTGAATCTGTGTTCAAAGTTACTTTTACGCCAAATACATTGTGGATGGTAGTACATAATTCCCGTTTGACAAGCGGAAATCTGTCACTTCCACTTCGAAGTTAAATTAAATGTTACTCAAGCAAAACTACGAGTATCATGGGCAAAACACCGACTGGAGTGATAAACAGCTGATCTCCATCAGCATCAATAACACTGTTGCCAAGCTGTAGAATGTAGGATCAGTTTCTGTTGGATATTTAATAAAAAGACAAGAATCTTACAATTCCAGTGCAACTGTAGTCATTTTTAACAATTTAAATTGTACTTTGTATGTTTCACGATTTCTATGTAATAATTAAATAATACTGTATATCAATATGACAACATGAGAAAATAACCGACGGTTATTAAGCGAACGTTAAGGCCGATTTGGTTATCTCCAGACATCTGCGCAAGCACAGAATAACCGGCAACGTTAATAACGGGTCAAATAAGAGCTTCAAAAACTCCCTAATAGTAGGTACTCTACGGGTAATTCCGAGCACTCTCACATGATTGACCAAATATTTGGAAAAAGTGTCACCTTTGTTTATAAAATCCAAAGTGGCCCGGTGATTATTTGTGTGGAGCATTAGTTTATGTGAATGATATCCATAATTATGGAACATGAAATGGGTCAAATTTGTCGAAACTGCTTAACTATCAAAAACTTGGTTTATTTTATCAAGGTTTTAATGGGTACTACAATCTTCAATCTTTCTAGAGTGCTGGAACGTGTTTATTATTGCTTTAAATGTCTTGATTTTTATTAATTTGCTTCAGTTATTTGCAAAAATTAACCTGTCTCTGGGACAGATATTTCAATAGTTTATTTATCCATGCTATTCAAATAAATGAAAGAATAAACTTTAATTATTACATCCAGAACGATTTATCTTTGTTTTACTACAAGAAAAATAATTATGGGTTTCAAGTTACAAGTGCAAGGCTGAAGGATTCTTCGTACGATAACAATAAAATAATATATCAGATTAATAGTTTGTTGCTGAATTAAATTCATGTTAAAAATACTACATAAAATATCAATAGATTCAAATTAGAAAAGTAAAAAAACGTTAAAAGTACAAATCAAGTGGATTTATCAATTTATAGAATGTCTAACAAATAAAATGGATAATTTTATCCCGATTATCTTAATATAAAAATAAAAAGATTTTTGCACTTTCATCGTTTTCATTTTATATTTGTTACTTTATTACTTGACGTTTGACCAATTTTATACGTTTAATCGTCATCAGACTATTCACCATTGATCTCAACGCTGTTTAACAAAAAAAAATGATAAAACGATGGATGATGTATACAGGTTGGGCCAACAAAAACCTTACACCCCTTTTTTCCGGTCTTATTTTTTTTTTTTTTGTTAAAGCCTCGGCCCCGTCGATTTTCAATTTGAGAGGAAACAAATTTTTTGTTGTTTTTATCGCCGTATCTACGGACACCAACCCCAAAAATTTTAAACAGGAAAAAGGATCAAGTGATACTTTATTTTGAAGGTCCTTGATCCTGATTGCAACTGCCGAGTTTCAAGCCTCTGCTGTCATTCCTGTTGATATGACAGGTTGTCAAACATTTTTTTTTTTGTTTTTTCATTTAATAAATAATTACCCGCAAGAGTTAACTCCTCCAAACTAAGAGGATATGATGAGGAACAGATCCTCGTCGAAATGATTGGGTTATAGCTCATTTTGAAGATCTTCTGTTCCTCATTATATCCTCTTAGTTTGAAGAAGTTGAGTCTTGCTGGTAACTATTTGTTGAATAAAAAAAAATAAAAAATCAACCTTTCATATCAACAGGAATGATAGCAGAGGCTTGAAACTTGGCAGTTGTAATCAGGGTCGGAGGGCCTTCAAAATAAGGTATCACTTGATCCCCTTTCCAATTTAAAATTTTAGGGTTGGTGTTCACCTCCGCAAGGAGGTCGTAATTGACGGCGATAA
The DNA here is from genome assembly GCA_958502075.1 of Orchestes rusci. Lineage (NCBI taxonomy): Eukaryota > Metazoa > Arthropoda > Insecta > Coleoptera > Curculionidae > Orchestes > Orchestes rusci. Next base: position 111,386,903 of record OY293303.1, on the reverse strand, counting down.
AAAAAAATCACAAAAATTGTTCCCCCTGTTTCAAAATTCAACCCCTAAGGGGATGACATGATGTTTTTGGTCACATAAACTTTAAACTTCATATCAATTATCTTGAATGAAATTAATTAATAATCAATTTACTATTAAAACATCAGAAAAAACAAATAAAAATTGTGGAAAAAAAACATTTATTACATCAATGAAACGGTACGAGATTTGACATATTAGGTATTTATAAAACAACACTGAATCATTGGAAACATTTTATTCTGACAAATAATTTTTTATATCATCCGATTAAGAAGTGAATTTGAAATTGTTGGTGAGTTTTTGAAGCAACACAATGCAATAAAAAAGTATAAAAAGATAATTGATATAAACCATTAAAATAAAGAAAAAAAAATCTTACGCGTTTAAAAATCAGTCAAAAGAAAAATTTTTTGCAAAGTAAAGAATAATAATTAAGCATTGTTAAAGAGAATAAAAATCTTTCAAAATGTTCAATAATTTCTAAAAGTAAAAAAAATTTTAGGTAGTTGAACATTCCTCAAAAAACATCGATATTTTCAAAAGTAGAAAATGATTAAACATTGTTAAAGACAAGAAAAATATATTTAAACGTACGAATGTTTGTAAAAAGAAGATCAAGTTTTTTTCAAGGATGTACAGGGTGTTTTTGTATATTTCGTCTGCAGACTAACTCGCTTATTATGCAAGATAGATAGGGACTTCAAATACAAAGTTGGTAAGTATTAACATGAACCGCCAGAAAAAAATATTTTTTTGTATACCGGGTGCACGAGAAAAGTGTGACAGACACAACTTGCATTTTTTTTAAATGGAACACCCTATATATTATTTTATAATCAAATTGACATTATTTTTCTGATTTAAAAAATATACAGCATGTAGGCATTCCAGCCGTTTTCAAATTATTGAGTTTCAAAGTTGGTTTTTTGGTATTGCCAAATTTAGTATCTATGACTACAATAATTGTTTGAAAAATATTTATTAATTTTTATCCTTCCAATGATCTGAAACAACAAATATAACAAGTGAATACATTATATTATTGATAAATTGATATCACAAAGTGCAATTATTGAATATGCCCGCCATTATTCACAACACATTTTCTTAAATGCATTTTATGATATCAATTTATTTATAATACAATGTATTCACTTGTTAAATTTGTTGTTTTAGATTATTGGAAGGATACAAATTAATAAATATTGTTCAAACAATTATTGTAGTCATAGATACTAAATTTGGCAATACCAAAAAACCAACTTTAAAACTTAAATATTTTGAAAACGGCTGGAAGGATTGCCTACATGTTGTATATTTTTAAGATCAGAAAAATAATGTCTATTTGATTATAAAATAATATATAGGGTGTTCCATTCAAAAAAATGCAAGTTGTGTCTGCCACACTTTTCTAGTGCACCCGGTATACGAAAAAATATTTTTTTCTGGCGGTTCATGTTAATATCCACCAACTTTGTATTTAAAGTCCCTATCTATCTTGCACAATAAGCGAGTTAGTCTGCAGAAGAAATATACGGAAACACCCTGTACACCCCTATCTTGATGGTGGGAAAGAGTGAAAACATATTTAGATATAGTCATATTACAAAATCATCAAAATATTGATAAAATATTGAAAAAAAAATAGTATTTTTGATTGCATGCATTATTGAAAAATAACAATTATTATTCATCAATAAAAAGCTATTGACAATATATTAGCTGATGTTTTCCAAAATCAGTGAAATACATTAAAAAAAATGGTTTACGTAACAGGAACAAAATAATTTTCAAATCATTCCAAATAAATGAAAAATTGATCCAACCAATTAAATAATTTTCTTGATAATTTCATAAATGCTTCATTTGAAAATAACTAGAGATTCAAGTAACAATACAAAGATCTGATAAAAATAAAAAAAATTAAAATCAATCACACTAAATCGGGGAAAAAAAATAACAAAGAGTTCTGAAAATTGATAAAACGAGAAAGCTATACCAAAAAAATGTACCTTCAAAAGCTAGACAAATTTTTCGCTATAACCCATAGACTGTTCATTTAGATTCCATCTCTGAATTTTTTTAGATCAAAACTGAATAGCATAACGCCTTAAAAAAACAAAACACTCATCCAAATTAAATCAAGACGAATCAAAACCATCCAAAATTTATAAGTGACTCTTGAACTTGAAAATGTTCTATACTCATTCATAAAATAGCTTGAATCAGCCAGAGAATTACATTAATAGGTAGAATTAAGGGAAAAATGATAATAAATTCAATGCAAAGTTAACCAAAAATGGATTAAAACTGAACTTTAGAAAAAAGTCATATTGAATAAATTAGTCACAAAAAAAATTACTTACATATCTTTACACCAAGCAAAAATTGCAGGAAACCACAAATGAATGTTGAAAGAATTCTTGGCTCGGGCCACAGTGCAGTTGTTCACCATCAATTGTTCATATTCTTCTTTAGTCCATCCGCTTCTCAAATAGGCCTCTTTGGTAGAGTTATTTTGTTCAATAAAATCATCCTCCTTCGTGTAGTACCAAATAAGAACGGCGAAAGTAGTTAACACCATAGTCACTACCATTCCAATAAAAACCCAAGGGGTGAGCTTTGCACAAAGTCGCTGCGGCTCTTCAGTCTCAGCAAATTGGAGTTCCGGAGGTCCAGATTCCCTTGAAGTCTCAAGTTGTTCCAATTGACTCTGTTCTTCAAGTGTTGGATCACAATTCAAATCCGCGTAAGTCGGTGTTTCGGAGTCAAGTTCGCTCACTCTCGATTCCATTTCGACCGGCGCGACTAAGATTTGTTAAGCAAATGATGCTCGAAATTGTCAATCCAGGGATTAAATAATTGTGATGTTGAACGGGTGGTGGCACTTGGTTCCATTCATAAACAAATTGTATGTCTGTCCTTTTCTCACTTACTGCAAAATTGCGGTTTGCTGCAAACAGCGCTGGTGTTGGTAGATGGTAGGTGTCTTGTATTGCTGTTTCTCTGCCTTGCGGGGTATGTGTGTGAGCGAGATAGCATAACACGTTGGAGGGATTGGAAGGTGGGGTGAAGATCAGGTCGAATCTGCTCATGGAGCCAAACGATCTAATCATGAACTTTGATTGAGGAGAGGGAATTCAATGGAAAATTTTCGGGAAACTTTCGTGGTTTTATGTCATTTGGAAAAGGAAACTTGATTAAATTTTGTTGATTTAATGTGTAGATAGTTATGCATGACATGATTATGGAACTTTTTTTCTGAATTTTCAACAAGAAGTCACATAAAATCGATTTTTTTGCTTTTTTCCTGGGATTTTTTGAAAAATTACAACTTTTTTTGAAATTGATGCCATCAGAGAGGTAGTTTCCTCAAATTGAAAATGGTTCTGAAGATGAGAACCGTCAATAAGTCCGTATAACGAAGTTTTTTTCAACATCAAGAGAATGACGTCATAATTGGTTTAAAGATACAGCTATTTCTCTGTTGCCTTCTTGATAAATTGAAATTTCTCTCATGGGAACTGAAGCTATAGATTTGATACGTGTGTCTTGATGTTTAATATCTTAAAAATTGCATCGTATAAATTTTTAATTGAACAAAAGAAAAACATGGGTGTGGTTACTTCATAATGGTGCAGGTGATAGGTCAATCGATTCAATAAAAAATAATTCCAATTTGGTATTTTTTTCAAAAAATTTTTGGACTTGAGAGATCAAGTTCGCTACTGCCCTTGATTATGTATGCCACTTTTAGGTAATAGATTAAAAAATATTGAATACACATTCCATGAGTATTTGAACGTCAATACGCCTCACAAGCCTTTGAGTTTTCCCAAAATTAGTGGTTTGGATGAGAAAGTAATCTATTTTCCTTTTGCCCTTTGATAAATAAATTTTTTTCTGTATGAGAAATTTGCTGTTATGTCAAATACTTGTTAAATCGCATACCATATATAAACTGTCCGACGGATTGTGAGTTCTCAAGGGTTTGCATCATAGATATTTTTCAATTATATCAATTCTGATGATCTGGTGATCCTTACATCGAAGCGTAATACCCAGGACTTCAAGGATCAAACCTGGAAAGATCAAGATACTGCTTTAAATACAAACTAGGACGACTAGCAGACATTCCGCTTTCGCATCAAGGCCTAGAAGACACAAAGACCGTTAAATTATCTCGACTAACCATTATTCTGGAAGAAGAAAATTGAAGACCGCTCCAGAAAAGTCATCTGCCCTTTATGGGCACGTAGAAGAGCTTTAGAGACAACCAACAATAATATGGATTCACACTATGATTATGAGACCTCTGATCAGATAGTGGCTCGCATCTAAAAAAGAATACATTAATCGACAAATGGACAAGATCCAAGAGATGCTTCAGTAAAACAGGCGCACCTCGGACCACACCAACTGAAGAATTCAAAGTGATCTTGGAATTTTTCCCACTGCACCTGCTTGTAAGGACAGCGTATCACCTAATTTGTTTGGGAATTTTGAGATACCTGGAACTGAGGAGCAAAAGGGACATTCTGCTATCATGAGTGAACCAGGGGTAGAGGTTGAAGTGCTCATGCTTTCCTTGCCGACAGGTCGCTCAAACTGATCATTCTCAGATCAGAAGATTGGACTGATGAGACCAGCCTACATCCATATTGTCGTGGTGATTCACTCTTGGGGGACACAGGAGCAGAGCTATGCAAGGGCGGGAGGGATGCACGCCACAATCCTCCAGGTCAAAATCTAGGCTATAACACAATGTGTGTATCACATCCCAGGGAGCGACATGACTTATAGATCATTGAACATTTTTTCAGATATCCCGTGAGCTTCAAACGGTGTTGTGAGAAACGTAGTGGCCTCCAATGCAATCTTCTGCATTATCCTATGCAGCACAACAGCAACAAAGTTTGACTAGAATGGGTTACAGGGGTCCAAGGCTTCGCCAAGATTGGTTCATCAAGGAAGTCAACAGACCACATGAATTTGAAGGGTCACCTCTGTTGGAGGTGGTGAAAGTGGCATCACCAAAAGAAGAGGTCTGAAATAATGGAGTCTTCTCGGAGGATAGAAGATCAGTAATAAGAAAACATTCAAAAAGATTGTCAAGTCCTGAAACTCCAATATCATAGTTCCGAATCAGTTAGGTTTTCGATAAAGACATTAATTTGAGTCCGAAGTTATCAATCCTTTTGATATTTGAGCTTAATACAAATCTCATTATTATTATTGATTTGAATTCAACATTATTCGGTTGTAGAAAACATTATAGAACATTTTTGCATGAATCAATAAAGGTTTTCTCTGATTTGGAAGTACTGAATCATACATATAATTTCAAGGTTTGCATTTAATCCGATACACATGGGAACGGAATCTTCGCCTTATTTCTGAATTTCCAAATCAGCGTATTCTTTGTTTATTTATCGATATCAACATCCGTTGGTGTTGATTCATTGCGATAAATTAGCCCAATAATAATGGTATCAGCTCATTTTTATTGCCCATTTGCGATAAGCGGAAAGGTATAGACGTCGTAAAGAAAACAATGGGTCTATTGAAATCAAGTGTTTTGCTTGTTAAATGACTTGTAGGAATTAATAGGATTGATTGGAAAATTGCTGATAAGCTATATGCGCGATATGATTCAATCACATGTTTTGTCTATGAAATCATTTAACAATAATATAACAGAATATTTCGTATAATAATTGACTCGCATTCCACAACTATGGAAAGCTTGATCCCTCTTAGTTGCTGAAGTGTCAAGATATCTTCATGTTATTGCTGCCAGGAGGTTGCTGAAAGATCAGGATAATATGACCTCGAAGTGGACCTACCATTGTGCGCGAGTCTTTCCTGCTAGGATTTGGAAGCGTTTGGTGTTTCCGAATAAGATCTTTGCATGTCGCATGATCAGAGCTGGAACCAGCCACCCAAGTGAAAGTCTATTGTCTTGCCTACTTCTGGTTGCTTTCGAATTTGTTCTCATTTATGACAACCTGTAGCGGTTCTGCATGCCCTTAAGAAATTCATTCAAGTACTGTCTGAACAAGTGTTGAGTTTAACCAATCAATCTTCTGGTTTGGAACGAGCTACCAACAAAAAAGATCAGGGTGACATAGAGTGGACAGGCAGCACACCATACTCGTCCTGTACTTTATTTCGACCAGATAAAATAAGTACAAAGTTAAGAAAATGGCAGTTGAAGTTCATCAACTTTGGGCAGAAAATCTTTTATATTTCTGATCAATTTTAAAACTTTTTATTAAATAAAGGACATCAATCAAGGCTTCGTCTATAACTAGAAAAAAAAACTTTTTGAAAATGTCAACAGATGTGTTGGAAAAACGTGTATTTCTGAACCACTTCTAGGCCGCTCGCGGGACTCTGAGCCTTAAACAGACATGCCATGCCGCGCCTTGCATTATATACTATTATAGCGCTATTATGTGGCCGTCTTATTGGTTTTTTGTGTAAACTCAAAACTGTAAATACAGGTTCAGAAAGATTCTGAAGTATATTATAGCCTTGGATCAATGATCTTCACAATCTGTTAAGCTTTCTTGGTTTAGGCTGTCAATGCAATTCGCATATTTTCCAAGTCATTGAAACATTTTACTTCTGATGCAATGCAGGAAATAAACTTTGACTTTCTCTCATCATCGAACACTGATTCTTGAGTGGGAAAAATTGACCTCCCAAGTATCTTCTTTCTGGCTTTATTTGAATTGTACCAAATTCTTGATTAATACAGACATCTAAAAAAACATGAAAATCGTAAAACGTGAGCATATGTTGTGCGTATGAATACAGTTATATGACTGCAACCCCAGGAACACCAAGCTTGATGTTAAGCTAGTCAGGCAATACTACCCTTCCGCTCTGTAAAAATATATGTAAGTAGCTATTTATGAGTATTGTTTTGACAAATTTTCTTCAAAATATATTCTTGAGGCCACACATGCTTTCGTTTTATGACTTTTATGTGATGTGTTCCATAATTAAAAACGTCTTGACTATTTTTTTTTAATATTCGAAATTTCAAAATCTTTGTTTTAATGTCACAGTACCCAATAACTTCAACTTCAACTCTTCAATTAATTATCATTTTTTATAGGCTGTCTCAACTTGAATGAACCACCCAGTAGGTATAACAAAGACGAAACTCTAATGAATCTATTATGTTTTGTTACATGTCTGTATCAATAAAAAATCTGGTACAATTGCCATATTCGAGATGCAGAAGAAAAATACTTGTATGGTCAATTTTTCCACTCAAAAAACAATGCTTGATGATGTGAGAGAAATAAAAGGATACAAATTTTGCAATGACTGTGAATATGCAAGCTGCAGAATCTGCCTGAGCCTTTTGAGTTAACAGCAAAGACCAATAATGATTATATTTAATGCAAGGCGCGGCAGCACGGTAGTTTGAACGCCACGGCATGCGGAAACTCAACTTTGACTAACTATAACTCGAAAACTATATAACTTAGATTGCTGATTCTTTTTTCAAAAACTTTTTTGAACCTTTGGCCTCATTTCATACGCAGATAGTATAGCAAAATTCATTAAAATAAAAAAGTTTCTCGCTTACTGAAAATGGCTCTGCAGAAAATGTTAATGTCGAAGCTTTTCGCAGTTTTACAAAAAAACTAAATTTCTCATACTAACAAAACTACCCCGAATACCTTCTCCCATAATTCATTCATCAATTAAAAAAAAAATGTTCCTGATATCTAGATTTTTTCCGGAGATATGACGAAGAATGTGTGAAAAAGTAGTGAAACACACTTTTGACAGATTTATGACAAATTTCGCAATAAAAAATTTCGGCCCTGATAAAATAAGTTGCAATTTACGATTGACCTAGTCCATAATTTTATGAACATACCATGCGGTTGTACGCCAAAAAAAAAAAAATGCGTCTTTTCCAGTGCACTATCTGAGCAAGACAGTGTCCCGAAAAGATACAGACAAACTTTAAGGGGTGGTAAGGGACATTAAAACAAGCATTTTTGGTAATATTTGAGGGGTAAAAAAATGTCTATATCATCAACATTCCGGAACTTTCTTTATCGAAGATATTATTATTTTTTAGTTTTCGAAACAATTATTTTAAAATATTTTTATTTGACCAATGCGCAAAAAAGTACCAGAGTTTTTGCTTGCGAAGATATGTTTAATATGATGTTTGCATGATGTCCCCTATTCCACTCTCTAAAGAAAGTCGATATCTTTCTGGGGCACCTTGTATATACTGCTGAAAATACTGGCAACCAAACTTCGTCAGTTAAATTCCATCTTGAAGGTTCTTGATCTATAGGTAACGGTCGGGGTTGTTTGATAATGAATGTCGTTGAATGGATACTATACCATATTTTCAGTTGATACATACAATCGTAGAAAAAATAAATCATACACTATAGAAAAATGTGTTCTTGGATGATGGCTCATTGTTGTCGTGGTTGATTTGATTCTTATTCGTTTGGTTTCTGGATTTATTTGTATTTGTTTTTGTATAACAGGAAAACAAGGTTGGTGGCGGTTTTTGAAGCATTTTCACAGGACAACTCTGGATCATATAGTAGTACACTGAAAAAGAGGCGAAAATGTTTCATTTTTTTTCGGGCGTACAACCACATAGGATGTTTATAAAATGACAGATTAGGTCTCTGGGCATTGGAAATCGGAAATTACATTTTTTTTTATCAGAGCCGAATTTTTTTATTGCGAAATATGTCAAAAGTGTGTTTGATTACTTTTTCACACATACTTCGCCATATCTCCTGAAAAAATCTAGATATCAAGAACTTTTTTTTTTTAATGGATAAAGGAATTGTGGAAGAAGGTACCCGTGGTAGTTTCGTTAGTATGAGTACTTTAGTTTTTTTGTAAAACTGCGGAAAACTTCAAAATTAACATTTTCTGCAGAACAATTTTCAGTAAGCGAGAAACTTTTTTATTTTATGGAATTTTGCTATACTATCTGCGTATGAAATGAAGCCCAAAGTTCAAAAAAAGTTAAAAAAAAAAATCATCATTCTAAGTTATACAGGGTCCTTCATTAGTGCGTCGGGCAATCCTAGCGTGGTTATTTACAAAAGTAGAAAAAAAAGTTTTATACAAAAGTTGTAGAATGTGACTTTATGCATATTTTGAAAATATTTTCAAACATACAGGGTGCGTCACAAAAGTATGGCACGAAAAAGTATGATTTTTTTAAATGGAACCCCCTGTATATTAATTGATATTTCAATTCTTTCTTCAATTTGGAACAAAAATTGTGCTACAACTAATGTTCCTAAATTCAACCGTTATCGAGATATCGCGTTTTAAAAATGGCATTTTTGCAACTTTGGCATGCTATAAAACTCAAACTATTCGTTAGAGGAAAATGGTTTGCACTTTCCTATCTTAACTTTTCAAGAGCTCTTCTGTCATTTGGATAGAAGGTAACGTCAACTGTCAACTTTTTTCGGCACATTTTGACATTTTTTCACAATAATGGATTTAATCTCCTTGAATAGCTCTTGAAAAGTTAAGATAGGAATGTGCAATCCATTTTTCTCTAACTTGAATAGTTTGAGTTTTATAGCATGTCAAAGTTGCAAAAATGCCATTTTTAACACGCGATATCTCGATAACGGTTGAATTTAGGAACATTAGTTGTATCACAATTTTTGTTCTAAATTGAAGAAAGAATTGAAATATCAATCAATATACAGGGGGTTCCATTTAAAAAAATCATACTTTTTCGTGCCATACTTTTGTGACGCACCCTGTATGTTTGAAAATATTTTTAAAATATGCATAAAGTCACATTCTACAACTTTTGTAAAAAACTTTTTTTTCTACTTTTGTAAATAACCACGCTAGGATTGCCCGACGCACTAATGAAGGACCCTGTATAGTTTTCGAGTTATAGTTAATCAAAGTTGAGTTTCTGCATGGCGCGGCGTTTGAACTACCGTGCTGCTGCGCCTTACTATTATTGGTTTTAACTGTGAACTCAAAACTGTGAATTCAAGTTCCAAAAGATTCTGAAGTAAATTACAGCCTTGGATCAATAATCTTCGCAATCTGTAAAGCTTTCTTGGTTCAGGCAGTTATTGCAACTTGCATATTCACAGTCATTGCAACATTTTATTCCTGGTGCGATCATCTTATCGTTAAAGTTTCTCCCACATCATCGAGCACGGGTTCTTGAGTAGAAAAATTGACCTTCCAAGTATTTTCTTTCTGGCTTCATTTGTATATGGCAATTGTACCAAATTCCTAATTGATACAAGACATAATAGATAGTTTCGTCTTTGTTATACTGGATGGTCCATTTAAGTTGAGACACCCCGATATCTGAAAAACGATAGTTACATGAGAAGTAAAGTATAGCAAAATTCCTCAAAACAAAAAACTTTCTCGCTTACTCAAAATAGTTCTACAAAAAATTTTATTGTTGAAGTTTTTCGTAGTTTTACAAAAAACTCAAATTTTTCATACTAACGAAACTACCCTGGTTACCTCCACTCACAATTCCTTCATCAATTGAAAAAAAAAGTTTTTGATATCAAGATTTTTTCCGTAGATATGACGAAGTATGAGTGGAAAAGTAGTGAAACACACTTCTGACAGATTTATGACATATTTCGCGATAAAAAATTTTGGCCCTGATAAAAAATGTTGTAGTTTCTGATTTCAAATGGCCAGAGACCTAGTCTAGCATTTCATAAACATCCAATGCGGTTGTACGCCAAAAAAAATTATCGAGGAGAAGACAACTTTTTTCCTGTTTTGCAGTGCACTAAAGGTAGATAATTTTTTTTTTCGTCATATAGAGTTTTTTTTTCGATTTTATAAAATCCATCAGTGGTGGTCCTTGCTGATATAACAACCAGTGAAACAGTGAAGAGCAAAGAGACAGGAGGAGGTTGTTTTTTCAACACTTTTGACTACCTTCTTCATTTATTAACAAGAATATTCTGGTTCTGCAATGTCCATGAATAGATCAGTTTCACGCAAGTTTTCACACATCCGTATCAACTGACTGCACCAATATGTATTTACTCAATCTTCACATACAGGGTGACAGTTTGAAAACTATCAATGGCACAAAGAGACAAAAAAATCTATAAATATACAACTATAAAAAAAATGTTTAAAGATTTTTCTTCATCTCTTTGTTTCTGTGAATAATGCCCACAAATGGTTTTTAAATTTCAACCCTGTATAGCGTAACGCGTGTCTCGACCAGACTCAACAAATTGCATTATTGCATCCCGCGACTACGCTGCGATGGTGCACATAAAAAAATCACTGTTGAAAAACAACAAACTATGGGGAAAAATGTTTTTTTCAAAAACTTTTTTGATTTTTAGACTTCACCTCATTTTTATTGCTGTATTTCTACATCTCAAATCGTTAAAGAATAAGCAATAATCCAATATTGCTCATTCTTTTTTCGTAACAAAATCCCCTGTTAAAATTTATTTTTCTCTGTATACCGGAGACAAGAAAAAAGAAACTTTTCCCAGTTCATTCGTACCTATATCCGAAACTTTGGGGTCGCTCTCACGGTTGGCCGCCTTCAACTTTCCCTTTTTATCATTTTCTGTCACGTCGGTATTGTTACATCGTCACATGATTCAATAACTTGTTTCCTTTCTGGATTCGATTTCAAATGGGAGACTAAAGAAGCCGTCCGGATATCCCCCTTCTTATCCAGACATAAATTTTCGCGGTGTCCGCACTAATCGGGGATGTAGGGTTTGTTGTCTCCCAAGAAAATATCAAATGCGTAGATAATAGATTTCCCTGAAAACATGTAATTTTTGAAAAAAATCCAAAAATTAGTTGAGGTAGGTTTTCGTTTTATTATTATGTGGACAGTTCGTACGTTACTGAAAAGCGTTGAATAATCCAGGTTCATTGCACTCCAATAAATCTACAGGATTAGCTAGGATAAAAATTAGTATTTTTGGTATGATGATACATATTTTAAAAAATATACATTTTTGGTAATCTCAGCGGATCCATTTTCATTTTCCATGCTTTCATTTGAAGCAGTTTTTTGATTTCATTTTTAATCTTATTTTGTAACCACCATGGATTAATTGCCATTTAAGTATACACAATCTTTAAAAGTATGTTCTTTTCAACGAGGCTCAAAGATTAAACTTATGTAAAAGACAAGATAAAATGAAAAAAGCCTGTAACAGTCGCTTCCTTTTTGATAAAATAAATAAATTGACTTAGAACCAGATGAAACTTCACCCAGATATTCACTAGTTAGGTTTTTGTACATACCGAGTTTTGTGAAATCGAAAAAAATTGCAAAAATGCCGAATTAAAAAAAAAAAAAAAAGATTCATCTACTTCAATAACTCCGAGACTATTCAACCTTGGGATAATTTTTTTTTACTTGAAGAGCATACATAAGCCATGATAACTATGAGAATATAATTTTCAGGTTTTTTTATTTTTAATTTTTTTCAAGAGCTCAAAAATAAAGATTGGACTATTTGTAGTGAGATTTTCAGCGAGCGAGAAACTTTTTTATTTGTAAAAATTTGATGCTATATGCTGCGAATGGAATGAAGTAAAATATATGAGGAGGTTTTTTTAAAAAAAACAGTTATTTATCTGTTATAGTTTTCGAAATATGTACTGAACCAGAGTATAATCATAAGCTTGTTTTATTTGGCCCGTTGTGGTAATTTTGGGTTATTACTTCACTTTTTTTTCCATGATTGACACGGTATGATTGTACATGGTGGGCCAATAGTGTGTGGACGGAATTGCTTTATTTGCCGGAAATACAGTGTACTTGTGAAAAATCATTAATTAAACTAGCAAATAATAATGAAATAACTTGGTAAAAATAATTCAACAAACTAAAACAAACTATAAGTACAGGGTGGCCAACTAAGAATGCGAGGTACTGTATCTCGGAAACTATACATCGTAGAGGCTTGCGGCAAAAAATTTTAGCACTACAACGGCCACGAGAAAAACCTGGAAAATATTTTCAAGTTACTGAAATGGTCGCTAGGGGTCGTAACAACCAACACCAAGTAGAAAAATATGATTTTTATGGAATTTTGTCCAATGAAAATATATCGATGAGCTCATTTTCGGATTTACTGACTATTTACCTAAACTTTTTGTCTAAAACGTTTTTTTCTATCTATCCTAATAAAGTGGTGGGGGAAGTTCAATTGTTTTATTAAACAAACGGAGATTTCTCCCGTTTCGCTTGACCGATTTTAACGAATCTGGGCTCATATGAAAGAGAATAGTCTGCGCTATAAAATGCTCATTTGCTTTTTAATTTGTAATATTCGCCGTCGCCGCTAGATTGCGTTAACTGAAATGGTAGCATACTTTTGAGTTTTTTCCGAAAAAATCAAACGTAATGGTATATCCATTTTCATATATTTGAAAAGGGGACACATTTTCCTATAAAAAAAATTGAAAAAAAAAACAAAAAAAAATACAAAAAAAAACATTAATTTTTTTGTTTTTTTTGAAGGAAAATGTATCCCCTTTTAAAATATATAAAAATGAATATACCATTACATTTGATTTTTTTGGAAAAAACTCAAAAACATACTACCATTTCAGTTAACGCCATCTAGCCACGACGGCGAAGGTCAAATATTCAAAACCAAAAAAGTTTTTTGAAGTGCAGATCATGCTCTTTCATATGAGCCCAAGCTCGTTTAAATCGATCAAGCGAAACGGGAGAAATCTCCGTTTGTTTACAAAAAGAATTGAACTTCCCCCACCACTTTATTATGATAGATAGAAAAAAACGTTTTTGACAAAAAGTGTAGGTAAATAGTCAGTTAATCCGAAAATGAGCTCATCGATATATTTTCATTGGACAAAATTCCATAAAAATCATATTTTTCTACTTGGTGTTGGTTGTTACGCCCCCTAGCGACCATTTCAGAAACTTGAGAATATTTTCCAGGTTTTTCTCTTGGCCGTTTTAGTCATAAAATTTTTTGCCGCAAGCCTCTACGATAAATAGTTTCCGAGAAACGGTACCTCGCATTCTTAGTTGGCCACCCTGTACATCACGGTAAAAGGACTAACAGCGTCAGAGCAGCTCGAATTATAAAAACCACGTTTTTCTTGACATACACCGCTGTATTAATTCAAAAAATCATGCTATGATTCTGATTTTTTGTACACCTATAAACAGAATGTGAGCGTTTGCAATGGTGAGTGAGAAATTTTGAAAATGTTTAAGGTTTTTGGAAAAATGAGTCAAGCATATGGAATTTTGAAAAAAGTGCATTCGAAACTTCATCCTGCGGAGAGCTAAGTGAATTATTGAAAATTTCTATACACATATATCGGGTCAAATGAAGTGAGAATACTGAAAAAGTTTTTAAAACAAAAATTAATTCGATTGATTCATCGGTCATAGAAATATCAATATTCCAATCGAAGATACATTCCACGTCAGCCGCGACGAAATCGACACGCTTGTTTCCTGTATAGCGGAATTGATATAAACAATGACAATACATAGCATTACAGCAACGGCGAATATTTATACAGGGTGTCTGTAAAAGGTGTTTACAAATCTTAACACATATTCCTGAGGCAAAATTAATCTGATTTAAAGCAACTCAACTCAGTTCGAAATTGCTTCCCAAGATATATGGTGGTAAAGTTCAACAATAAAAATCGAATTCTTTCGATTGTGTGAAGAAAATGGTCTTATAGACATTTTCAAGCAAAAAAGGTATTCTTGTTATAATCTGCTAGAGTGAGTAGTTTTCGAGATATTTTGGTTTTTAGTGTTCGATGCCGCATCAAAAATAATCAAAATATCCAAATAACTTATCTTTAGGATAAAATTTGGTCAGTGAATCAGTAGTATTTTGATTTTGTCAATTGGCATAGCTTTATGGGGTAATGAAACCATATCAAAATCAATATTAATATCAATCCTTGGGCGTGGACGGGGACTGGTGTCAATCTGAATTTTGAAATTATTTTTTGCCCAATGTCTACCTATAAATTTCAGTAGTATGATTCACTGATCCAATTTGGGCCTTGAAAAAAACAACAATTTTTCAAAGTGATCTGAATATTCCGGTGCGGCATCAAGTTTCGCGCCGGGTTATAACAGGAGCTCATTTTGCAACTAAGAGTACGTACAGGAAAATTTCCTAGGCCACAAAAAATCTGATGCTACACTGCTAAAAGAGTTATGGTCATTTTAAACCATCAGAAGTGCAGTGCACAGGGCCATCTGACGGCTACAATGAAAAGGTGTCCATATTCAGGCTTCGCATCCCAAAAGCTCCCGGGTTTAAGTGATACGTTAAACAATGTTCACATATTTCGAAAAATTCGATTTCTATCTCTCAACTTTGCCACCATGTCTTGAAAACAGAGCAATTAGTGCACTGCAAAACAGGGAAAAAGTCGTCTCCTTCTTGATACAAATTTTTCTGGCGCACATACGCATGGGGTGTTTATAAAATGATACGTCTACGTCTCTGGGCATTGGAAATCGGAAATTACAACATTTTTTATCAGGGCCAAAATTTGTAAAATCTGTCAAAAGTGTGTCTCACTACTTTTCCACACATACTTCGTCATATCTCCGGAAAAAATCGTGATATCAAAACCTTTTTTTTTTTTCATTGATAAAGGAATTGTGGGAGAAGGTAACCGGGGTAGTTTTGTTGGTATGAAAAATCAGTTTTTTAGTTGAGCTGCGAACAACTTCAACAGTAACATTTTCTGAAGAACTATTTTCAGTAAGCGAGAAACTTTTTTGTTTTAAGGAATTTTGCTATACTATCTGCGTACGAAATAAAGCCAAATGTTCAAAAAAGTTTTTGAAAAAAAAATCAACTTCCTAAGCTGTATAGTTCTTGACTTATAGTTGGTTGAAGTTGAGTTTCCGAACGAGCGGCTCGCGGCGTTCAAACAGGCATGCCGCGCCGCCTCTCCTTAAATTAAATACTGTTATAGCGCTAATATGGAAGCGTCCAATTGGTTTTATATGTAAAACTCAAAACTGTTAATACAAATTCCGAAAGACTCTGAAGTATATTATACCCTTAGATCCAAAATCCTCGCATCTTTATAAGCTTTCTTGGCTTAGGCTGTTAATGCTATTTGTATATTTTTCACAGCCATTGCAACATTTTAATTCTAATGCAATGCAGGAAATCAACTTTGACATCTTGTCGTCAAAGTTTCTCTCACATCATCGTACACTGATTCTTGAGTAGAAAAATTGACCTCTCAAAGATTTTCTCTCTGGCTTTATTTGAATCTGGCAATTGTACCTACCAAATTCGTGATTGATACAGACATCCAAGAAAACATGATACATAGATTAATTTGAGTATCGTTTTTGTTATACTGGGTGGTCCATTTGAGTTGAGACAGCCCGATATCTTAAAAACGATAGTTATTTGAGAAGTTAAAGTTAAAGTTATTGGGCCTTGTGACAATAAAAAAATGATTAGGATTTTGGATGTTGAAATAATAAAAAAAAACATAGTCAGGACGTTTCAAACTAAGGAACACATTTCATAAAAAATCGTAAAACGTAAGCATATGTTGAGCGTGATATAACTGTAACCCCAAGATCACCAAGCTTGATGTTTAGCTGGTTGGTCAAGACTACCCTGCCGTTCTGTAATAATATATATCATGTTTTAAATACATTTTAGGGACAACAAATGCTTTTCGTGTCATGTGTTCCATGATTTAAAACGTCTTGACTATGTTTTTTTTATTGATTCAAAATCCAAAATCATAATCATTTTTTTAATGTCACAGGACCCAATAAGTTTAACTTCAACTTTTCAAGTGACTCTCGTTTTCAAGAATTGACAGCCCCTTCTCAACTTGAATGGACTTATGACGGGTCTGTACCAACCTTTCCGTTTAACATCGGATAACCGTAAAACAATGCCACTTTATTAAATGGACCACTCAGTATAACAAAGACGAAACTCAAATGAATCTATTATGTCTTGTTACATGTCTGTATCAATTAAGAATCTGGTACAATTGCCATATTCAAATGTAGCCAGAAAGAAAATACTTGGAAGGTCAATTTTTCTACCCAAGAACCAGTGTTCGATGATGTGAGAGAAACTTTGACGTTAAGATGTGCCTGCATTGCATCAGGAATAAAATGTTGCAATGACTGTGAATATGCAAGTTGCAGTAACTGCCTAAACCAAGAAAGCTTAACAGATTGTGGAGATTATTGATATGATGCTATATACTTCAGAATCTTTTTGAACTTGTATTTACAGTTTTGAGTTTACACATAAAACCAATAATGATAATATTTAATGCAAGGCACGGTAGAACGACGGTAGTTTGAGCGCCGCACCATGCGGAATCACAACTTTGACTAACTATAACTCGAAAACTATATTACTTAGAATGCTGATTCTTTTTTCAAAAACTTTTTTGAGCCTTTGGCTTCATTTAATACGCAGATAGTATAGTTAAATATCTCAAAATAAAAAAGTTTGTCGCTTACTGAAAATGGTCCTGCAGAAAATATGAAATTTGAAGTTTTTCGCAGTTTTACAAAAAAAACAAATTTCTCATACTAAGCAATAAAAAATTTCGGTTCTGATAAAAATTTTATAATTTCCGATTTACAATGCACAGTGACCTAGTCCATCATTTTATAAACACCGCATGCATTAGTACGGCAAAAATTTTCTTTTAAACATTTTTGCCTCTTTTTCACTGCACTAAATTTCATACTGGTTGTTTTAAATCGGCTCATTTCGACCCCAGAAATATGTGGTGTGATTTTGTAAGGACCTTTCACAGACACCCTGTATATTTATAGAGGCCTCGCAAGTTGCAAGAGTACATAGTTGAAGAAGACTTTTTTGTGCTTTGTATCAGTTAATCTTGTATAACTAATCCCAATTTGCTCACAATATTCTGTGTTTTTGACCGTGTATCCAACAGCTAAGGCAGATTTAGTAACAAAATTGGAACCATTATTGCCTCTCCTTAAATTGTGAATTCAGTTGTAATTGATGGCATGATATACTTATTTTCTTCATTTTTAATGAAGTATGACGAATCAGTTAAGTCTTTGGAAAGATGCAGAAAAGGTGATTTGAAAGATGCGTATGTATACGAAGTTTTTGGAAATAGAAAAGAAGAAAAGTTTCGGGATTTTTGGAAATATAGTCAACCCCCACCTATTTCGCGATTTTTGAAATGTTCATGTTCTTGATAAGTTTTCTTCCAAAATTGAGGCTCCTAGCCTCACAAAAATTCTCAAACAAACAAAATTAATTATTCCTTGAACTGATAACTTTTCAAACTAGGTAAAATAAATTAAACAACAAAGCTAGAGTGCAGACCACTGTGATGAGTTTGAAAATCCATTATGGCATTTTTATTGATGATAAATGTATCCAATAAGTTATTTAAAAGCGCGGGATTCTCACTAGCACTTGAAAGTTGGATTGAATGGTGTATTATTTATTTAACATGCCGCGAACCATGCGGTCTTTCCACAGCTGTGAAAATACGATTCTTCTCCTGGACAAGATTTTTATAAATAAAATTTCAAATGCGCCTCTGGTTGGAGGGATTTCCAGGTTTTTTGAACATTCTCAAATGCCCCTTATACAGGGTGTTTCCTAAGCATTAATAAAAAATTCGTACGGTGTTTTTTGGAGTACGATGTCCCTATACCTGGTTCAATAAACATAATACGTTAAAGAAACAAAACTGTGAGGATAAAAAAAATGGTTAAAAATATTTTTGTCAAAATGATTGAGTAATAGCTCATTTTGAAGATCTCCTGTACCTCATCATATCCTTTTGGTTAAGAAAAGTCAACTCTTGCGCTTATTTATTCAAATTATTTAAAAATCGAATATTTTTTTTTACAAGCAGTCATATCAACAGGAATGACAGCAGTGGTTCGAAACTCGGCAGTTATAATCAGGGAGGGGGTATCACACCTATTCATTTAGGATTTTAGGGCCAAGTCCCACACTGCCCGATGGAATGCAGATGAGAGGTTGCTTATACGCCCGAAAAGTGTAATCCTCAAAAACAAAGAAAATTGCATTTCCTAGTTTTTTTTATGATCTAGATGTACGGCACTCGAATCAATTGCGGTGATTCATGTCGGCGCATCACATCACAAGCAGCGACCAGCGTCTAGGTAGGAGAGAGTGGGGCAAATCAGAATACATTTTTGTTTTTTCCCAATAATTATTCCTGCTGTATTGAATATTTTTGAATATCATCAAAAAACTTTTTATGGAAAATGATTGGTCTTCATCGCATAGTTTTATATATAATGTCTCACCTTGTCAAACTATATGACAAACTATGACACTCCACGTGACCATCACGAAATATTTTAAATTAACCGAGTGAGGTGTGTTTTCACCATTATCGCCATGCAGAATGACCATCTATTCCGATCGCGCCCTCTGCTTGTGCAGGTGCTAAGCATCTCATCACCCTGACATTCCGGTTATTACATTTTTTCTTCACGCGGTACCTATATCAAAATTCAATTTACCCGCAGTCCACTTTGCCCCATTCTCCCCCATCCGTCACACATATCGATTTCGGACCTTCGCATCGAACCCGTGAACCCGTGAATTGATAATATTGAAAAATATTCGTATTTTTTCAAGTTGTTGGGTTTATGAATTTTTTGATTGTGCTTTTGAAAAGTTTTCTGCATAATATTATTTGTTGTTGTTGTCGATTTGCTTTTATGTGACTTTATTATTTTATGAATTATCTGTTATTTTGTGATTAAGAATTGGAACTTTCAATTGTATGTCGGATTGTGGGTGGATAAATTCCCTCTAGTTATCCGTCTTCACAAATTTTGAGATCGCCAAAAATAAAAATATAGAGTAACCCAATAATCGTCATCAGACAGACATTATTACCCGGAAATATTAATGTCAAGATGAATCGGCACCATGACAAATACATAAAATAACTGAAATTTATATTTATCAAGAAATTTGGAGACCGCCAAAAAAAATCTGATGGTATTGAATTGACCTTATCCTCATCAGTCATACCTTAACGCAATTATCTGCCAAAACATATTTTCTCCTTAGCTTAAATCTCGTTTATTCACAACACAAAAGTGTCGTGTCTCTCTTCATTAAAATCTCGTTGCATATAAGGAAACCGAAGGTGAAGTTCTTGCGTTGAGGCGAATCACGGCGATCGATGTGGGTGTCGTACCCAGGCTTATATATCAGCAGTGGCGTACCTATCGTAAGTAAACAGAAGAAGCAGTATTTTTGAAAAAAAAACAAATAATTTTTTCTTTTTTATAGAGGCAGTGGTCAATAAAACCGTTCGTGTGCGCGCTCTGCCGACGAATGAAAAATAAAAATAATACTTTGAAAAGTAAATCCTGTTAACAGAATCCCACAAAAGTGCAAACAAACCCTATCTATTAGCACAAAACTTAAAACTTCATTTAACAGTCATTATGCTTTCTGTCAGTTTGACCCAGCCCATGTGTGTATTCGTTCGGCGCTCAAGTCAAAATCATTTTTGCTATGGAAATTGGTCAGAACCATCCGGAAAATGGTCCGATATAAGGGCGCCACCGTGCGCTATTTGAATACACACTAGAGCAGGGAAGCATTTTAACTTTTCCAGGTGTGTTCTCAAACTTGTGTACAGTAGTTTTGCTGATTGTACAGGGTGTCCCATTTTGGGTACTTCTGCGGGGTATCTCCGTTATTCTTATAGATAGAAAGTTGCGGTTTTCGCGACAGTGTACTACTTTTTCGTGAAAGTTAAGATGCCGTTAACAAAATTTTCATAGCCCTTTTAGTTTTCAAGATACAGGGCTAAACTGAAAATGTTGCATTTTAAAGTACCCCTCGTATCTAAACTATCAGATAAGTTATGGAAAATGTGAAAACTGTTTCTCATATAACTTTTCCCGTAGAACTCGATTCTGCCTTCGGAATTAGTATACAGAGTCAGGTCAAAAAGTTATCGGGCCCAACTTTATTTTTTTAAATGGAACACCCTGTATATTTATAGTCCATAAGATTTGTCTTTTCTTTACCTTGTCAAAAATATACAGGGTGTCCCAGCAAGGGTGGCCACCGGCCATATCTCGGAAACTACTGGACCTAAAAGTTCAGGAAAAAAATTATGATCACTAAAGTGGCCACGAGAAAATGCTGGGAAATATTTATAACTTCGAAATTTTTCCGCTAGGGGGCGCAATCAAAGCTTAAATATTAAAATTCGAAATTTCTCCGGAAATTCTCAGATTGAGGTATATCTTTATCAACATGGTTAGAAAACCTAGACAATTTCACGTCTTTTTGGTACAGGGCTCATTGGCGTACCGATCTTCGTGTGAGTAGGGGAAGGTAGTGAAAGTGTAATTGTTCAAGTGGCTGTAACTTATAAACGACTTGTCCGATTTTGTTGCGTATAGGCTTGTTTGGAAGATAAATGTGAGTAATTTCGTATATCGTATCCAGTGATGCGTGATTGTCTCCAGAAAAGTTGCTAGAAGGGGTTACTTGAATTAAAAACAGTGTTTTCATTGTACCGCAAAAATTTAAATGGTATGGTATAATTCTGATAATAATAACTAGTCCAAATTATGTAAAATTTAATGTTTTAATGTTTTTAAAGTTTTTTTTTTTTTTCAAGGTTTTTTCAAGCTTTTTTCTTGTAAATTTAATCTTCATTTCGATTCTGTTATCAGAATTATACCGTACCATTTAAATTTTCGCGGTGAAACGAAAATAACAGTTTTTAAATCAAATTACGCCTTCTAGCAACTTTTCTGGAGACAATCACGCATCACTGGATACAATATACGAAAGTACTCACATTTATCTTCCAAACAAGCCTATACGCAACAAAATCGGACAAGTCGTTTATAAGTTACAGCCACTTGAACAATTACACTTTCACTACCTTCCCCTACTCACACGAAGATCGGTACGCCAATGAGCCCTGTACCAAAAAGACGTGAAATTATCTAGGTTTTCTAACCATGTTGATAAAGATATACCTCAATCAGAGAATTTCCGGAGAAATGTCGAATTTTAATATTTAAGCTTTGATTGCGCCCCCTAGCGGAAACATTTCGAAGTTATAAATATTTCCCAGCATTTCCTCGTGGCCACTTTAGTGATAATTTTGGAACTTTTAGGGCCAGTAGTTTCTGAGATTTGGCCGGTGGCCACCCTTGCTGGGACACCCTGTATAAGAGTATGCACTTAAAAAAAAAAATGTTTAGCCTATAAGTTTTTGACCTGACCCGTATACAAATTCCGAAGGCAAAATCGAAAGTTATATACTTTTCCCGTGAAACTCGATTCTGCCTTCGGAATTAGTATACGGGGTCAGGTCAAAAAGTTATAGGCTAATCGAGTTCTACGGGAAAAGTTATAATATGAGAAACAGTTTTCACATTTACGATGACTTATCTGATAGTTTAGATACGAGGGGTACCTTAAAATGCAACATTTTCAGTTTAGCCCTGTATCTTAAAAACTAAAGGGGCTATGAAAATTTTGTTAACGGCATCTTTAGTTTCACGAAAAAGTAGCACACTGTCGCGAAAACCGCAACTTTCTATCCATAAGAATAACGGAGATACCCCGCAAAAGTACCCAAAATGGGACACCCTGTACAGGGTGATCAGTTAAGGATAGTGAGCGGCCATATTTCGAAAAATATTCATCGTAGAGGCTTGCGGCAAAACATTTTATGACTAAAACGGCTAAGAGAAAAACCTGGAAAATATTTTCAAATTTCTGAAACGGTCGCTAGGGGGCGTAACAAGCAACATCAAGTAGAAAAATATGATTTTTATGGAATTTTGCCCAATGAAAATATATAGATGAACTCATTTTCAGATTTACCGACTATTTGCCTACACTTTTTGTTTAAAACGTTTTTTACTATCTATCATAATAAAGTGGTGGGGGAAATTCATATGTTTTCTTAAACAAACGGAGATTTCTTCCGTCCCGCTCCAAGATTTCAACGAACATGGGCACATATGGAAGAGAATAATCTGCGCTATGAAATGCTTATTTGCTTCTTGATTTGTGACATTCGCCGTCGCCACTAGATGGCGTCAACTGAAATGGTAGCATATTTTTTAGTTTTTTCCAAAAAATTCAAATGTTATGGTATATTCATTTTTATACATTTCAAAAAGGGATATATTTTTCTATTAAAAAATAATAAAAAACAAAATTTAATGATTCTTTTTTGTTGCCTTTTATTTTTAATTTTTTTTTATACATTTTATCCATTTCTTGCGTTCATGTGAACTTTTTTTTCTAATTTTAGTGTCCTCTATTGTGTGGCACTATGCAATGTACTTTTTTCTATGGCAGCCTTTATTTTAACTCATAAAAAGATAGATGAAAGATTATACAATAATATTGTCTTTCTTCAAACATAAAACGGCTTATGAGTCCATCAGGGACGCCACTGTGTATCGGATACATAAATCTATCGGCAATGACGAGAAAGATTTACCAAAACCTGCACTATTTGGGACAGTGATTCCGTTAACAGGAACCAGTATTTTTTTTATTTAAAACCACATTCAACAATATCGGGTTTCAAACGACGGCGACGTCCCGATAAATTGGTTTATGGTTTTGCTTTATTTGTAAATACCATTATGCTGAACGGCGATTTCGCAGGTGGTCGGTCATCTCGATTTCAGCTTTTTAAGTTTTCTTGTCAATGTTGGATGTGTTATGATAAATCAGGAATATTTAAGATGTAAACAAAATTACTTGGGTGGCCTGGATTTATCCTTGAAATTCATTTTTTTAGATGTCTCTAGTACTCTCTTCAAAATAATTATTGTTTACGAAGGTATTTTGTCGCTTGGGGCTAGATCCGGGAAGTGCGGATGGTGGTCAAACTGTTATTCCTTGATATTCTCCATAGCAACCCCTGGCGTTTGTGACGGCGCTTGGTCATGGTGAAGATGACTTTTTTTCTGCAAATGTAGCTGTTTTTAAGGAAATTCTAAGGAAAGCCTGTCAAATAGATGCCTCAATAAACAGACACTAGTCGACTTCAGGCAAATAAAATATGACATTTTAGTTACTTTCAAACTCACTACATTTGTTTCAACCCTTGATAAGACCTCCAATAAATAAAAACTTTCTAGTAGTCCCTCATTCCACAAAACCAGTATTTGTTGATACGCACATGCACACCTTCTTTCCATTTGATGAAGTTAAGATAAGATAACACAGAGATGCATCATTTGTTACTAAGTACCGTGAGGGGCCGGCCATGCGCTCAGGTAAAATTTCAGGTATTTTAAAGTTGACAGAAAGCGCCTCCTTTGATCGTGATTGGTTCAGGGTTCAGGTAATGTTTGGGTTGGGATTTCAAGATTAAATCTATACTCAGCCATTTTTGAGATAAGAGAAAATCAACTGGTAATCGACTTTTGGGCTTAGGTCTTGAACTATAGTCAATTCCAAAATGTTTAGAGTAATAACACCTTACTAGGTATGCAAAAATGCATTAACATGCACTAAAAATAGTACATACGTCACAAGAACGAAATTTGGATCCGCAAAATATAAGCAATATGAGCACCCCTCAAAGTTTGGATTAGAAAAAATACTAACTTTTAGGATATAAAGTATAATACATATCAGATTCTCAAAAATACTGTGGGGATTTGAAAGGATCATCACGTTCAATAAAGAGCGTAAAGGTTACCTTCGCCCATGGACGACTACGAAATTTAGCCCAACTGGACTGAAACTCCACATTTTACTACTCCATACATTTCTGAAACGGACTATAACTGGGAAGATATGTTGGAAAGGAGGAGCTGTATGCATGTATAAACTGAACTGGAAAAACTCATCCATGCTGTAAGAGACCCGATAGTATATCAATGAGGGCAAGAAACCGAGACCGAAAACCGAGACTTTGAGTATCTTTTCCTCATTGAAATGTGAAGACCGTTTATGATATGGAAAGAAGGCCTCTTTTGATCTACGCCAAAGTGGTATCGACATACCTACTGCAGATGGCGTTCAGCTCGACTCACTCTTCTTGGTGCATCATGAACTAGTCGATAGAGCTGAGAGATTATTTGGTGAGGAAGATTCAAACTCAGCTGAACAGAATGGTAATGGTAATGGTAAAGATGGGGGGGGCAAAGCCCAGCGAGTAGGCCTAGAGGTCCTTTTCGCCATCCCCACTCGGCCAACCCAACTACTCAAACCGGCCCCGTTCTTGTCGTAAATAGGAACAAATTATCCCAGCTCAGGTACCCCAACTCTTCCCTGTGGATGGTGGCTGTTCCTTAGACCTTTATTCTCAAGCGACCCCATCTGTCGCAAACTCCCAGCAGGTGGTAAGTGGTTTTTTCCGCCCTTCTGCAGTGGGAGCATAGGGGTGATTCGCTTATTCCTAACAGATTCAGGTGTCTGTTGAGCCTGCAATGACCTGCCTGTATAATTAGTTACTCTTCCAGTTCTCAACTGTCCTCTCCCACGCCTTTTCGTTGAGAGTGCATGAGATTAGTTGATTACTAAGGCCTAGAAATGGTTCTGGTCCGGAAAGTTGCGTGGCTGATCCTCGTTCGGCCAGCTTGTCCGCTTGCTCATTGCAGGTGATCCCCGCGTGCCCCGGAACCCATTCTAGTTTGACCCTCTTGTTCTCACCCATGCAGCACCTGCAGCGCGTCCCTATACTCTTGGACCAGCGGGCAGC
The DNA here is from genome assembly GCA_958502075.1 of Orchestes rusci. Taxonomy (NCBI): domain Eukaryota; kingdom Metazoa; phylum Arthropoda; class Insecta; order Coleoptera; family Curculionidae; genus Orchestes; species Orchestes rusci. The sequence continues at coordinate 111,361,100 of OY293303.1, read as the reverse complement.
TTATCCTTGGTTTGGTGATTGCTTCAAATGCCGCTTGACTGTCGGAGTAGATAACAATGTTATTCTTCACTCCTCTTTTTACCTCATCTCTGGAGGCAACCTCTAGGATAGCGAATATTTCCGCCTGAAAAACTGTTGCAAGTCTTCAAAGGGGAAAAGCTTCTCCCGTGTTCCTGTCAGCCCTGAAAACTCCGGCTCCAGTCGAACCCATCCGTTCAGCCTTGAAGCCATTTGTGAAACAGCCTTGAGTGTTGACAGGCGCCTTCATCAGTTTGGTCGGCCACTCTTCCCTTGTCAGTACGTGCCCCTCAAAGCTTCTTCGGAGTCTGAGACCACCATCCGCGGGTGTCAATCCGGCCGATAGAAGCGTTAACTCGCACCGCACCAGGCAATGATATTCTGGTGTGGCCAGCTTCTATTCTCATGTTCCTTCATGTCTTCTCGGCAACCATCCTACCATAGGAAGTCATCGCTTCCCTCTTCACCCAGAGTCCTAGCTCTGGCAGTCCGAGGAGGATGTTCTCCAAGAGTTGGCCTCATTGCGCCTGTTGTACCCAAACAAGTCATCCTTAACAGTCGGTCTAGCTTGGGTACATAAGTGGTCTTATCAGTTGCCGGCCACCAGACCACGGATCCGTATGAGATCCTTGGCCTGATGACAGCCTGGTAGAGCCAATGCAAGACCTGGGGTTTTAGGCCTCACTGTCTTCCGACCACTTGACGCAGTAGCAACAGTGTTGCTGTTCCTTTTTTTATTGTCCTTTCAACCTGGGCTTTCCACGTTAGCCTGCTGTCAAACACCACCTCGAGGTACTGGACCTCCTGCCTGAGTCACAGTGTGGGCCCGTACGGATACTCCTTTTGTTGGAAGTGGGGGGCGTCAAATCTAATAGACTTATGGCTATGGAAAGAATGATAGATCTGACTTGGAAATCCGTGGACCCTCCATGGAAGTTCCCAGATCTCTGGGAAGGAGCCGAAGCGTTTCAAACCGATAATATAATGCACTCTCATCATAAAGGAACAAAACCCCAAAGGACCAAGAATACATTGCCAGTAGAAAATGCTCTAATGAAATCAAGGAATGTCAAGAAAGTGTAGAGCAACTGGCAGGAGGCGATCAAATGCCTCACTTGAGTACCAGAGCATTCAAAGCAATTTATGCGCAAGTACAGTTTAATGGGAGCTTCCAATAAGATTGCGGATCCCCAAACATACATTGAAGCAGCAACTGGAAGGAGAAAGCAAAGGTTCGTATCCCAAGTAAAAGAACAACCTAGAAGAGGTCAAACAGACCAAGCACCTATTGGACTGAAATTATTGTGAGGGAAAAGACCTTGAACAGTTAAAATCACTACCGGACACCATTCGGGTGAAAAACCATTTTTGAAGATTCTGTGAATTATACAAGGAGTTTGTACACCAGAAAGGCAATGCCCACTTACAAAGATCTTGGAAAAAGTGATACAAGATCACTTATGTATCTCAAGGGTTGGGATGGACTCAAAGGTGATACAATGAGGGTTGGCACAAGAGACCTGATTGTCGACATTTAAAAAGTCCTTTGAAAGATCCCACCGTCTGATAACCACAAGGAGGGTCGTTATGACATCATATAGCTGTTAGAGATAGAGCTGCCAAAAAACGAAAATAAATCGAATGCAACAGACTGTAACAGGAACAGTAGAGCTGAATAGGCATCACCAATCCAACAATCACTCCCTTCACCAAGAGAAAAAAACTAGAGTCACTTGATTTCCTCTTTAACTTCAGGGTGAAGTTAGATATCTTGGGGTTGATAGTAAATTGGAATTCACTTGGTACCAGCATTTGGACAAATTCATAGAGGTTTCCCATAGTGATAAAGCTAGTCATCGCGTTTTTGGCAAAGTGCTAAAACCAGGCAAAGCCAGAACCGGACCTGGCAAGGTAGGTGCAAGATTCGTCTGCCTCTGCATCGCAGAAATAGCAGATATGGAAGCTCCTTTAGCTAGAGAAGTCGTAAATATAACAGAAGTTGATCTGGGAATCGACCAAGCCCTCTTGAAATATGCATCCCAGTAAACAAAAGGAGAAAGTAGAGAGACTTGCAAGCTCCTTCACTCCTAAGAAGTTCCCATTCACATACAACTGACAATTATCATTCATCCCATAATATACGTAGTTTTCGCAAACGTGGGTATGTGAACATGGAACTTTGATAAAGTTAAAATCACGCGAATAACGCGAAAAATCACCTCACATACGAAAACTCTCCTCGATTTTATAACTTGCAGCTGCACAATCAAGTACCAGGAAGCATATCGCATAAAATGACGTACCAACCCCACCAACCCGGCAAATCATTGATTCCTTGGTCGTTGCACTAATTGATCGTATGGTTGGAAATCACGTGGAGTTTCCGCAACGCTTATTGGTTGGACGTCTGAATCGAAGTGAGATTCCAACGAATAATTCTAGACGGCAGCACCTTCATGGTGTTCTCGCGCGCCCCCTGCCTGGCACATATTCAAATATGGTTTTAGGTCAGATGGCTAATGTTGGGCGAAGTACCGACCGCACCAATGGACTTATATTCTTACTCACATGTGTTCGGTTGTTTAAATCAACAGAAATGAATAGAAGTTGTGTTACTGGAGAGCTAAGGAATGGGACAGTGATGTCCTTCTTCATCCTTGTAGTTGTCCTTTCGGTTGTCTTCTCTACATCACTTTTAACCAGTTATGTTTCGACTACTCTCTTCTGAATTTCTGTCCCTTCAAAAATTGAATTCGATTTCGTATATTATATTCAACTGCAAACAATTTATGGAGGGTGATACTCTATAAGTATACGATAATATATACTCTGTTATATCTTCAGTTCGTCAAATCCCTCTGGCCAATAACGCCAAGAGATCATCAAAAAGTTAGACCGTTCACTATTTTTGAGTGCATCGTGAAATTCCTTTATTTACCGCATATCCAGTAAGTGTACCCTAAAAAGCGTAATCAAGTGATGGCATAAAATTCATTTGCATCCCTGCAACATTATAAAAGGATTATGCTGCACTTTTACATTGTAGCGGTAATTAACAAGCTGGAAGTTCCGATCTCATGTTCGACACTAAATCTCTGCACCTTATTACTCGGCAAAAACGATTCTGGTCATAATTGGATACACTAGATTTAGAGATTACGGCTCAACTTTAGCAATTAAAACCAAAATCGCCAATTTTATTATTGGATCATACAAATTGAGCCGTGTTTTTGTGTGCGATATCGCAACTTTGTTGTTTATTTATCGATTTTGTCTGGAGGGCTGTTTAAAATATAAATATATTAAATAAAAAACCGTTGCTTGTTGAACCATTGGGAAATATATTCTATACTTGTTGTTTAGAATTTCCAAGACAAAATAACCCTTGAGTTTTGTCTCATTAGCTTTCGACATTTTCATAATATTCTTAGCTTTGCAGTCAAAACATAAGATGGAAATACATGCTGATTGACTGTGCCATGTACCGTGTCAGTATGGAGTTGACTATCAGAAATAATATTACAGAACACTCCCTCCAATTTTTGATTTTTTGGCAAGACTACCCTAGATGACTTACTATATTATGGGAATAGCTTGGACATCCTCCATTTGCCATCCCTTGCCGGTTGTTGAACGTATTAACAGTATCCCAGTACTGTTTATAGAGTGTAACCAGAACCTGCGTGCCCAGGAAAAATCTTATCAGCTGGATTAAATTGGTGCAGAACCATCACTGGGAAAGCCTTCTGGGCATGAAGCATACAAGGGATTTTCTGGCTGGTGCATTTGCAGATCCAACCAAGGAAAGTACCAGGCCATGCTTCCTTCAAAAACACCTATGCAAAATGAGGATGACAGACCATCTATAATGCGGAAAAGAGGACATACCACCTATTCAAAAGGGAAGTAGGTACACTTTGACGAGTGTGAGAGGTAGAATCACTTTCATTGTTACAGCTTCAAAGCTTCTTGTTATTGTTTGTTCTTAAGACAGGACCAGGCTATTCTCTGCCCGATTTGCACTGCAGCCAGTGGCTTTATGTGCTGCCACAACCTTGCCGGTCTAGACCAGTTCTGTTCATTTCAGTTGAAGATGATGTGTGAGGCAGCTTTCTATTTTTTCCACATAACCTGCAGCTTGTGTGACCATCGTAGCTACCCTGTCTCTGCTTGTCTTTTTGGGTGGCAGTGCCTTGTCAATACCCCATACTTCATCCAAGTACGCGTTAGCCGCAGTACTACATCAGCTAGGTTTTTCGACGGATTCACGATTGTATCCTCAGAGTTTCTTTGCCCCGGAGCTGCATGCCAGTACCTGAGATGGTGTTTTGATGTTTCCATCTATCCCTGAGAGGCTGGAATTCCAGTAGATTTAGATGTAGATAGAGCCTTCAAGGGAAGAAAGGTTGTTCAAGCCTTAACACTGGGCGATAACGTAGCCAAAGGGAGGTTTCCCTGACCTCTTCTATATGCCGCAATTCTAACTGAGGTGCTGAGAGCAGGAACTAGTAATTTAGGCTAATTTTTAGTTTTTTGACAGTCAGTTTCATTAGCCATTAGATTTTCTGGTTATCTTAGTCAAGTCCAGCAATCTCTTGTGCACATGCTTGAATTGCGTTAATTTCCGCGTGGTACTGAGACTTGTGTCGGGTTCAGTGGCATATATGCCGGCGTCAACAGCTCTATTTAAAAAAGGTGGTGCTTCTTGCTGCCCAATATCATTATCATATTTGATTTCAGTCTCAAAATATTATCAAGTTTTTGAATGTGCATGGCATAACCATATCTTATAGTAAGCTCGTACCATGCTTTGATGATCCTTGCTCTGTACGCGTTCAGCATGACCATTCTTTTCATGTGTATGTCAAGGTAGGTTGGCCCTTGAACAATTTCAAAGCGTCCATGGGGGTGTTTTGCACCGCCCCAGTGGCGTAGAGACAAGCTAGTCTTCTGACCTTTGTTGTTTTTATCCGATATTTTGCGGTTCCACATGTGACCATGAGTATGATCACCGTTCAGTATCATTTTTGGCCTCAGACTCCGAATCTTTTCCAACAGGCATCTGCCTCTAATCAGACCTATTGTTGCCTAGTCGAAGGTCCTTGTCAGAAATGTTTCAGTTAGTTTCTACGTTTATAACATGGGGAGACCGAGTTCGTAATCGAATTTCTTTTTCAAACAAGTCATAAAAAAACAGCCCGTATTCGTTTTATCGAGGACTGTTTCTGGTGAGTTACTGAATCAAGGGTCCTTTTCATTGGCAACAGTTTCAGCCCTTAATCCAGCAGAATTTATGATTTTTGCAAGCGGGATCCCTACTCTGTTGGTACAGATGCTTGACTTTCTCCGGTAACCAGTCGCTCGCCACTTACCCTTAAAGAAATTCTGGTTGGGATAAGCCAGTTCTGCATATCTGACATGAAACCCCCAGTTTTTGAAAATATTAGCCTCAACGCCAGTTTGGTGCTTCGTTGACATTTTCCTGATTAACATTGTTGCTTCTCTTGGTTGATTCAGTGCAGTCTTTTGCTGCAAGATTACTTCAATTAAATCAAACCTGTTGCATACAGATACCTGTTGCGAACAGTGTATCTGTATGAAGACTGGATGATTGATCCCTTACCCCAAGACAAGTTAGTTCAGGGTATAGTTATGGGCTCAAAACAGGTGAAAAAACTTGATGATAAGATGTAGATATTGGGGGTGCGAGTAGAAAATACAAGAGCACTGAGGCCACACAGTGGATCCATTGTTCACCTCCAAGAGAAGAGGTTCTTGGGCCATCATCGTCAAACCTTGGCAATTTAGCTTGGGAAGAACACAAAGTAGACTGTCATCACTTCAGTCTACCTTGTTCCTTAAGCCTTCGAAGTTGTTGCTGAATATTCGAACAGCGCATACGCTCGGCCACAGATTTTCGACAGAACTACCTACTGTCTTTTCTGGTGTTCTCCAAACTCTCACACGCTGCTGCTACTGCAGAATGGGTCATTCAGAGAGGTGGATGTCCATTCACCAGTTTTCATAATCTCAAATTGCACCTGTATAGAAAGGACTCACAAGAATAATCTTCCATTTCCGCAACAACATCCTCCGCAGAATTTGCTTTATTCCATTCATTATCACCAAGTTTGAAATGGAGTGGGGATAAGCTTGTACTTTGGAAAATTACCAGTTTTTATTTGAAGGTAGGCTTCAAATAATATTGTTCAGCACTCAAAATGTATTCAATGCAATGTTGTTGTTTTTGGAACGGAGTTGTATCGTCTGGTACTGCAGCGTTATGGTAAAGGATCTTATACAATTCTGCATTTTTTGATATCTAAAAAACGTCTTCTCTAACAAGACTGCTGATGCTCACTTTCTGGGACTTACCAATAACATTTCTCAGGTATACCCTCTGATAGGTATACCACAGACGGTAGTATAGTAGACGAACGATTTGGTTTTCTCACAGTCTGGGGCCCTTCCGTAAAAACTTTTCAAGAGATACCATATCCTAGGATTTACCTTGGGCAACGTGCAGTACAGAGAGTAGGTCACGATCAAATCCTTCAGAATACTGGTCTGTGACCTACCATGATTGGGAAGGAAAGGTGCGACTTTTCTGGAAGGCTCTGGTTCATTGAAGGTATACCTTACACCGGCTATCCAGGCTATCAGGCCTAACACTGAGGAGTCCAAAGCAACAGTTGTCAACACCTGTGCTCAGTCAAGTTAAACTAATACTACATGCAAGCGTATGTCTTGTGGAAAAGTCAAAACTTCTGGCGTCTATCCTTCGAACTCCGAGAAGAGATACCCTTCCCCTGATTAGTCTGGGCAACGGATTCTCCTTCGAGAAAAGGTCAGATCCAAATTCTTCTAGCGACCTGATACTCGTCTAGCGAAATTGGGACCAAAAACGAGAGGATGTTGCAAGGAGAGTTGATAGTCTGCGTGGTTAATGGCAGTCCTCCCAAAAACTTAGTGGATATACCCAATAACGGGCTAACGGTTAAGAAACTGAAAAAATATTTTCTGTTGACAAGTGCCGACGAAAGTCTACTGCAGGAGAGAGGGTGCCCCACCAGGCCTGCCACGAGTGCCCTCTCTATTTGGAGTTGGACTCGCAAAGGCAACGGCTTCAAAGCTGGATCGAACTCTTGGCAAGGCAGTGTAATGCGGGATTTCGTCTTTGCATGCATATCCTTTAAAAGAGTGAGTGAGCTTGAGTCGTCGTTTGAGGTGTCCCGCATCACCTCCAGCCAAGAGGATTCAGATTGCAGTGATTTGATGATAACATAGACCAAGTATTCGAGACTAGCTTACCACTTGGCTAGGTGGAAATATTAACATTCAATTGGTGCCCCTCATATACGAGGTAATGCATATACTTGAGATGTCGTGAACCGCTCTCGGATGCCAACGGGATTGGTTTACAAAACTGAGAATGGGATCACGCGCAGTTATTCAAATTCGCTCATCATAGCAAGTCAGTCTCAAAGTCTATTCAATCACAAACCTCAAGAGGATATCAACAGGTGAAGTTAAAAAATTCAAAACTTTTCACTAAGAATAACTTTCCATAAAATTGATAATAAGGCCGCCAACTATTGTACAGACTGTATATGAAAGCTAATCAAACCCCTGATCTTTTTTGCATTGCATTTTTTGATGAGTTTTCCAAATTGACAAATAGCTAGAATTCGGTATCATGATTCCATGTAGATGTTTAATGAATTCGCCCGCTTTTCGGAGCAATTCTATACAAATTCAAACGTTCACTGTTGCTGACAACTAGAGAATCGTTTCCGTTCATGAAATGCATTCCTGGGAAGATTTACTTTTCCAATAGAAACAAGTGCAGCAATCGAGTCAATCTGGAATGCGTTTTATTAAGTAATTGAGATAGGGAAAGAATTCCTATGTAGCGATCGGCCATTTGGGAATGTCCCGAATGTTTCATCAGGATTAGATACAGATGTCAGTGTATCTCCGGTAATAGACGCTTTATGGCTGTCAATAACCATCAAATAACCAATGTTATCAGCGGAGATAGCACCGTTGACCGCGTCCCTCCTGTTGGGTATTTATTATTCCTATTATATCCCTCTGTATACCGATAGACACCATGGGAGTGTTTATTATTATTAATGCGACAACTGACCTATTTGATTCTCTATTGGAGTAATAGGCTGCTTCCAAGATGGACTCTCGCTCACAAGTGTTTGGCAAGGGACAATGTTTGTTATTGAGTTATCTTGAATGCATTAGAGATAACTAGGCAAATTTGGCTAATAGGCTGAATGAACCTATTTGACCCAAGCTTTTGAGGGTCGTATATCAAATATAATTAATTGCTATGACGTTGATTGTGATTTTTCTCTGGATTTTGATTGCTGATTTCTGTAATGTAGAATTGCATAAGTGAAGATGGTGAGTATGATCTGGTCTTAAAATATGATACTCAATAGTTTCAGTCATGATGCATTGATTGCATCCCAATAGAGGTCAGCATTTATTCGATGATGTAAATGAGACTCTTCTAGCAAGTGAACATCATGGCTTTCATCCATTAATTTTGGTGAGGGAAAGCCTGGAATGCAGGGAAAGCTCTTTCGAAAAACTGACAATGGTCTTCCAAGAGGTGTTCGCTACCCTGAAGCCCTGGAGCCCTGGTGCTAGCAACCAAGGAGACGATGAAAAGAGAAGCAGAAGATAGCATGATTATCAAAGCAGGAGCGGCATATAGTAAGACTGAGTCTGTCACTGACGACAGTACCTTACATTTACTTGCTTCCGGCTCTCCTGTATTTGGCATCATCTTTGCTAGTTCAATGGTTGTCTGACAGGCTCTGGATAGTGTTTTTTTGATGTGCGCTGTGAAGTCCATACTTCCTGATTTATAATTGCGTCCTCTGGGGGTATCAGGTAACAAGGAAGCTCGTCTTGAGTTTTCGGATTTTTTCTTAATACGTCTTTTCATCAGAAATCACCCAGGTTTTGATTGAATTATGACTTCATCTGTGTGATAGCTAGTGAGAAGAAGCTAGTTGGGAAAGGTGGCCAGTGCGGTGACGGTCTCCCATGAGGACGGTGTGGAGTGGGCCAGATGCTTTGACAGATGATTTAATCAGGTTGTTGTTAGAGAAAGCCTTGCCTTTTAGAAAAAGTTGTTCAGAAGAACCCTCATGTGGTCCTCTAGTTGAATGTGTTTTCGTTATGATGATGTCCCGCACAGGCGTAGGTAAGTAAGGGTTTTATGTAGGTGTTGTATGTCCGTAAGTGTTTCTGGAGCAAAGCAGAGTTGGCAGATAGATCCTGCGAAGTTTACCCGTGGCTTTCTTGAAGTGTTTGGAGACGGTCAGCTGTGTGTCGAATAATTAAACCTCTAGGTATCTGGAAGAGTTTTTATAGGGGATCTAGTGGTTGTTCCATGTCAGCTCCAAGTTGACGAATCTCCACTGGTTTTTTAAAAACAGCACTGCTGTAGTCTTTTTAGGGTCGATTTGAATTTTTCATCGCTTGGCCATTCTTCCAGCTTCGTGATATGTGGGGTCGGGGTAAAGGAAAAAAGAAGGTTGGGGAAGGTATTGATTGCATCCGGCGTAGAATGAGCGTAAGCATCTTACGAAGCTCTTTAGCTGAGAAAAAAGCAGGCTAGTCCGGTAACATAGGGCGTCAAAGTTTCACTACAAGGAAAAAAAACAATGGAATGAATGTCGTCCAAAATTCCACTCAATCATTATCAAGTCACTTTCAAAAATGATCTTCTTCTACGGAGCTAGTTTGCACATTGATTGTGTTTTTCTCAATTTTGAAAAGAAATTGACTCAACTGCTTCTTTCTCCCGACCTTTAATGCTGGCTTTGATTTCTCTGATACTCCTGACCATTCTTGATGAGGCGGAAGTATCATCGGCAAACTGTGGAAGATTGGTTTTGCCCTCATGGGGTATGCCTGCTGTGAAAATCTAGAGAAGCAGGGAGACTAGGGAGACTTGCCTTGGGTGCTCAAGCCAGGGCCCTGATTCAATAACTGATGAAGGATCACATCACGTGAAGACTAACAAATTCTGTATTTTTGAAACAGTGACGCTTGTTCCAGAGATCACATCACACTTCATCATGCACGTCACTGAATCGAGGATGGGGGTCTAGTATGGGTGTGCTGGCGGAAATGCCATCATCAGCTGGGACATGAAAACGAGTGGTTTGAGAGGTAGCTATATCATCATCATCATCATTTTCAGCATGTCCTGGTCCATACGTCTCTCCAAAAGTTGTCTCCATCCGGTTCTGTCAGCTGTTCTTGTCATCCATCGCACTCCCGCTGCAAGAAATATCGTGTTTACACCTAGTCTTTGGTCTTCCTGGGTTACTTCTACATCCTTTTGGTCAACATTTGGTCACTCTCCTTGTCCATCTATTGTCATCCATTCTCATGTTTTGTCCATTTCCATTTTAGTTTTGCTACGTGTTCAGAAATATCATTTACCTTAGTTTTCTGGCGGATTCATTCGATGTTCTTTCTATCTCGCAGTCGTATTCCCAGCATATTTCCTTACATCTTTCTTTATGCAATTCTTAGTGTGTCCATCAATTTGCCGTTTGGTATGCACGTTTTTGCGGCATAGGTTAGAGTACACATTGGTTGAAGACCTGGGTTTTGAAGTTGCGTGGAAATTTGGTCCTAAATACGTTGTTGAGTCTTGCATATGCTGCTCATCCAAGTTGTATCATTCTGTTGATTTCTGCCAGCTGTATGTTCTTATCGAAGAATATTGCACTGCACACCCAAATCGACCATCGTAGATTATTTCATCAACCAACCGATGGACAACTGAATGGCCTGGTCTGAACCCAAACTGGCCGTGAGGGAGGATGTGAAGCTGGTTGGCTCTAAACTAAAAATCCTTTCTCATAATCTTTCTGGCGAGTTTGGGAAAAGACGAGAAAAGGCTGATTGGTTCGAAGTCTTTCGTTCTTGAACTACCAGTTTTGAGTTTCTGGATCAGGATAACTTTGTCCGTCCACACCGGAAGTGACTTGGTAGTGATTTTGGGTGGTTGTTGCAGGTCTCTGAGAAGGGTCAGGTGGTCCAGGAAGCATCATTTGTCCTCAATGATTTTGGCCTCGTAGTCAGGATGAGTAGTCAGGTGTTCGACTTTGGATTTTGTTGTTTGAGGAGATGATTCTTGGCATGGGTATTTTGCCTCCCCTGGTCCAGTCCTTTTGCCAATTTGAAGATATGTTCGAGATTCTACTTCTTGTTTATTTTGTCCAATATAATCTTTCACAAGTCGTTGGTCCATTCCTTGAAGCGTTCGTGTCTTGGACGTTAGCATCGTTGAACTTCCTTTCGATGAAGGGTAACTCTATCCCAAGACGCAATACAATCAGGAGTTTATCCTCATTTTATTTCATGCCCCATAGATTTTTGGATCTTGAAGATGGGGTGACTACTTTTTCTAACGGGTCCAATTTGAGGTGTGGAGGAAACTTCAAGAAAGCAGTGAAGCAAACAAGCAGAGCAATAGAGAAGCAAAGGAAGAAAGAGACAAAGAACCACTATTCACTATTGTTAACTACCAAACTAATCCCAAATAATGAAAGGTTGAATAAAATGCTCACATTCTGAATATTTATTTCTACATTGAATACACGAAAAATTAAAACGAAACAAAATTTCACAAAAAAATCCATCAATCACCGAACGGACGGAAAAGTAATTGCGCCAATTCACTTCGTTCGTGATAAAAGAGACATGATTGTAAAATCGTTTTTGAGCCGGAGCATATTTATTCGGCGTTTTAATTGCAATAATTTTGGTTTTCCAACACCTAATAAAAGAGACGGCTTTGTCACATACAATGCCGTTGGGTGCTTTATAAGCAAACGTATATTTTCGATGCACTATACCCGATGCATTGGATAATTTTGATATGCAATAATCAACCCCAAGTGCATTGCCGCGGGTAGTTTTCGCATTGGAAAGAATAAGGGGTGCATGTGACGTCATGATCAATTTAAAAGGTTTTATCAAAATCACTGTAGCTGGATAGTTATTTTTGAATGATTATTGGGGTTTCCGAGATCACCCGATTCAACGCTTCTTGATTTTTCAGGAATGATGAAAAACTATAAGCCTGGAAAGAACCATATGTAGCAAAGTTCAGTTTTGCGGAAAAAGTGCGACAGTGTAAAGATAATGATATCTTCTTTTGCCCATCAACTCCTCATTAGAAAGCCTCCTCCTACGTTGGGGATCTGAGTGGAAGAAGTTTTATAAAGGGTGTCTGGAAATAACATTCGAATAATTCAAGTGGTGATTCTACATTAGAAAATAAGATACTCTGGCTTCTTCCTATCTTAGTTTATCTTATAAAAAAGCTGGCGAAGCCGCCCGATTGTCCGAGAATGCGAAGGAAAGGAAATATGAGGAAATTTCTAAAAATTATATTTTTGTTCCATTTTGTGTTGAGACTTTTGGACCGTGGGAAAATGAAGCAAAACATTTCATAAAAGAACTTGGTTCGAAACTTAAATTGAAAACTGGTGAGGAAAGGTCAACATCTTTTTTGAAACAAAAAATTAGAATAAAAATATTATTTTGTCAGCATCCATTGACAAAATTCTACTCCAGGATGTAAGTCTTGATCTTTCAATGTTTGAACTCTTTTTAGATGATATGCATAAAGGGGTTGCTCATGCAAAATCTCCAAAACACTGCTTTGGCCGTAATTTCCAACAATTGTGACAAAGATGGTGTCTTTTGATGGGAGGTGGCTAACAGAAACGCAAATACATCAAAGGCAGGAGTGATCCACTTGTAGGGCGACTAGGCTAGCTAGGTTAATATATGCCGGAGCGGCACGTACTTCAAGCCCTTGGGAGGGTGAACCACTCATTCGCATCAAAAGCAGAAAATGCCCAAAAGATTTTCAATAAAGCACATTGAATGTTAAATAAATGTTGTCTATTGTTAAGTTTTCCACCCTTTGATAGTAACCCTTTACCCTAGATTACATGCATAAACTATTTGCTAAATTCCTAGACACCATTTTATTGTCCAAAAGTTAAAAAGTAAATCGATTATCGTCCTCATTCCTACTGCCCATCAATTGTTCCTAACCTCACTTACAACTTTTAAAAATCGGTGTTCCTTAACGATAAATTTTATTTATACTGAAGTGAAATTGGGCGATTCAAGTGTGCTCAACTGTCATCTACCAGGACGAAAATCGGAGATTATGATTATAATAATTTAATCAAATATTACATGACATTTTGCATAAACCTAAATTCTACCAATAAAAATACTTAAACGACTAATTAATTTTAAAAACATTTTACGCGCCCAAACGATTTCTCAAAAAAAAACGTGAAATTGTGTGAGATTCGAACCAAGGATCGCCGGATTAGAAGTCACTATACACTGCTCACAGACAGTCATGACTGTACTGTTCTTTTTGAGGAGGGAAATTTTGCGATTTGTTAGTCAAGAAATCGATTGGGCGGTTTTAAGCAACACGGAAGATGTGGAAAGTCGAAAAACACTTTTATTTCATACTGTACCGTAAAGTATCATTTACCGGACCCCTCACAAGAACAAACAGAACTAGGGTTCCTAACTCTAGAACTGACCCAACAAGTATATAACCAGTGGGTTGCTAAGTATAGCACTGATCCAACAAACAAATCTTCAACTACAGTTGGTTCAGAACCAAGAGTCATCAAAGTAGACAAACTACACGTGATCGTTCCCCTTTGTTTAATCACTGTAGTCTGTTCACATCGATGACTCTTGGTTTTGAACAGGATGTAGTGGGCTCCTAGCTCTAGGACCGACCCAGCAAACTAATTTATAACCAGCCTTCCGTAAAATGAGTTTATAGCGAGCAACATTCTTAAATTAGGGAAAAATATAATCCTCATATTATGTTTTCACATTACCCGCTCGAAGTCATCCAAAAGGAATTGGAGTTCAACACTTAGACCAGGGCCTTGATTGACTAGCGGCAGCGGACTTGGTGGTATCCATCATTCTTCTTCTCAGCTGATAACGACAAGGCACGACTCCAAGATGCCAAATGGATCTGTCCATTCATATTCAAGTTTCTTGGGTTTTACATCATCTCCGCACACCACATCGAAATCACCCACGTAGAATGTGATTTATTGTGTCTTGTACTTTTAATTTTTGTTGACGTGTATTGGCGTCCAATTTCCGATGAATACTGTCTGTATCTTTCGACTTGACCATAAGCTTGATGAACATAAGGTGTAGTGGTAGCCGTGCTATGCTCCATTTAGCATTAATCAAAATCTCAGCCAACATCTTGGTTAATAAATTTGCTATGACTTACAGGAAACTATATTTGGATTAGGGGTCAACTTTGACGTTCTAGGAGTGGACCAAGGCAGTCTAGGCAAATGGTGAGGAAAGGGATTGGCACCTTTTCAATAGAGAATTGAGTGAACATTTGTTTTGTAGGTCTTGAGCCTTCGTTTGCGTGTGAGATAAGTAAAACATATTTATTAATAAAGGTGCGCATACGAGGGAACCAAAAGTGCCGTATCAAATCTCACAATGTTTTGAGTATGGTTTTGAACTATGACCTCCTCTTATACGTCTGTGTACAAAGTGGCAGCAGCAGCAAAAATGACGGATAGAGTTGTCACCAGAAGATGAAGTAGATGGCTGAGAAAAAAGTGATTCATTTTTGATAACTGCTGTGGGAACATCCAGAGGGCTATTGTTTTGACGTGATTTTATTTCGGTGCCAGCTAGATACGACAATAATGGCTCGATTCTATCAAAATTATGTTGCCTTATCCCGTGACAAATTTGACAAATCAATTCTTTAGTTGTGAAATTAACACGCGTAGAAATTAATAGTTTGTAATTCGGTTCTGCCATATTCACCAGAGTCAACACAGTCGTCTGAGGAAAAGTTCACTGCTTTGAAAATTGATTCTTCCACATGAGTACTAGCAAAAGATTTACACAAATCTAGTTTTAATTGGTTCCAAGTACGCTCACCTTGTGGATTCCATAGTTCAAACCAGTTCCTTGCCTCACCACGGAAACTTCCAGCTTTTATCATTCCAGTCAAATGCCCGTGATGAGTGCCTCAGCATCAGTGCACCAGTCTAAAGGATCGTCTTTTCCAATGGTGAAAGGGGGTGGGCTGCCATCTTTCAACTCATGAAAATTGATTTGAGGAAATGACTGCTCCAAGAGATGTCGGTAGAAGGCATCTTCGTCATCTATATCAGACGAATCATCAAGGGCAGATAACTGTTTCAAGAGTCGTTGGTTGGAGGAATCTTTCTTATCTGTATCAGGCGAATCATCAAAGGGAGATAACTGCTCCAAGAGTCGTTGGTCGAAGGCATCTTCGTTATCTGTATCAGGCGAATCATCAAAGAGAGATAACTGCTTCAAAAGTCGTTGGTCAGAGAAATCTTTCTTATCTGTATCGGGCGAATCATTAAGGGGAGATAACTGCTCGAAGTGTCTTTGGTCGGAGGCATCTTCGTTATCTGTATCAGGCGAATCATTAAGGAGAGATGACATCGTTTGCATCTTGGTTGAAGGTGAAAAAGACTTCAATATAACCTCGAACATGTATGTAATTCTTCCTACCCCCATATAACACCTCCAATGGATTGTAACCGCCGAAGGTTGCTCACCATAAACTTAAAACTTACATCCTAGAAGTGAGAATTGTTTGCATTGGGCTGGCTTTGCTCATAGGCATTGGTAGCTCAGTTGGTAGAGAGTGGTCCTGGCGTGACGAAAGTCGTGGGTTCAAATCCCGCCTGGTGCCAACTTTTTTCATTTCTTTTTTTGTCCCTACGCCACGAAAACTCCCTTCTCTGCATTATTTGAACAAAGAAACCTCCCCTACATTCACATTATTGGCTTAATTTCGATGGTTAGTTTGGGTTAGTTCCCGATACCTGCTAAAGACGCTATATGTCGACGATGCATCTTGGTTGAAGGTGAAAAAGACTCCTATATAATCTCGAACATGTGTGTGATTCTTGCAACCCACATATAACACCTCCAATGGATTGTAACCGCCGAAGGTTGCTCACCATAACCTTGAAACTTACATCCTAGAAGTGAGAATAGTTTGCATTGGGCTGGCTTTGCTCATAGGCATTGGTTGCTCAGCTGGTAGAGCGTTGTCCTGGTATGACGAAGGTCGTGGGTCCAAATCCCGCCTGGTGCCAACTTTTCTCATGTCCTTTTCTGCCTCTTCTTCATTGCTTCCGGATCACTACTCGTCTGCTCCACCGCATCAATATAGCTTCCAGCTTTCGCTTCCTTTTGCTCAGAATTTTGTACAAAATGGACGATCTATTGGCTGCAAACAATAATAACCAAGTGTCACGTGATGCCGGAATTCTGCTTACCAGAGGTATTATGGTCAGTTTCCTCTCCGGACATACTCTCAAAGGTTAACTGAAGATGGCACTCTCTGTTGACCAGTTGATCCAGTGACTCAGAGCTGACGGAGAGCAGAGACATGACTGTGTTTCCGCCACTCTGTGTGGACGTCTAAATTTAGATAAAATCACAAAAAAATTCATCAAAGGTACGGAGTGGTACTCATTACTCCAAGTTCCACTCAAATGTCATCAAGTCAAGTTAAACAAGTAACAACAACTGGTCTCGGCCTCTCCGATTGCACTGTCATCAGTCATAACTCCTCTCTTATGATCTTGAATTGTGATGTTCTGAGTTATCTGTTGTTAGAACAATAATTATCATTATTCAATTTTCTTAACTTACTTTGCACATGGATATGGATGACTTGATTTCAGTTCCACTGTCCAATGAACTATCTTTGAAGCTATCCTATCTGTAAAATGTTATGTCACGTCACATTTAGTCACAACTTACCCATAACAGGGTACTTCAAGTACTGATAACTATAAAAACTCTGCACCCCCATGATTTTCATAGCCCTGTGAGGCAGTCACGTTCTTACTAGAGTTGGGGTTGGGACCATTCCAATCAAAGTATGGACTCATATGTGGTGCCCTCTACAAAATACAAGAAAACGGTAGACAAATTTGTATTCCTCGTCCGTATAACTGGGATTCATTAAGAAATTTCCTCATGAAATTATGAGTCAGACTAGCGTGGGTTCCAGGACTGAGAGGTATGCGTATAGCATAAAAATTCTTGATGAATTTGAACATGACAAAGCAAGCAATCAATACATTGATTCTGAATCCCCTCTGAGAGTGTCCGCAGAGAGTTAAAGGATGGTCAAGAGTAGGACAGGAAAAACACTAGAAAAGAATGCCCAAACATGAACAAGAAGACTGCAACTAAGTATCAACCATAGAATAGCCTGCCCTGGGAAAGAGTTAGAAAGTCCAACTGGGATGGGTGCCAGGACAAGGGCATTTTTGGAAACGAACGAGCATTCATCATCCCAGCCCAGAGCCATACTTGGGTCCTAGTGGACGACCGATCTCCGAGGACCTGAATGCAGTGAAGAGCTGGATAAATACCATGTAGGCCGATGTAAGCTAGCTAGATGACACTTGCATTCATCAGGAATAGGCAAAACACTTCTATGTCCCCACTGTAGAAGGGCAGAGGAAACCTTCCACCATCTACTGGAAGGCTGCGATAGATGGGGTTGCCTGAAAAGAAAGGTCCTGGGAGCAGCAACCCATTCTCGGGAGGAGTTGGGGGACATGAGCTGGGATGGCCTGCCCAATAGAATAGTGACTGGTTTTCTCACTGAGTTGATACGTCCTGATAAATTAGCACCTCAATACAAATTAGGACTCTAGAACAGAAAACTAAGTTGAATTGCTTGAACAAGAACCGGATATAAAAAAAAAGTTTTTAACCACAAAGTTATCCGTCTCGATGAAATCTGGAACAGCAACGTTCCACCCCACTCTTCGTGGAGAAGTAACAAACATTTTGGGAACTGCTGGACCTACTCCATAACCACCACAATTTCCTGACCTAAATCTTTGGATTTTTCCTTAATTCGTTGATGTTTCTAGTATTAAAAAATGAAAAGCAACGATATCCTCTACACAGATAACTAATAAGATTGTTCACGTAAAGTTGCTAGAAAGACAAAATAAATTTGAACACACACCTGGAAGCCACTGAATATGAAACAGTATTTTGGACGGATAATCCTTTATTCATCCAGCACTGTCAAATAAGAAATGTTTTGTTCTGGTAAAAGTCTTGAACAATCAACGAAAACATCCAGGTGATTGAGGATCCCAAACCTTTCTGTGCTCAATGCGGAAATTCGTCACGATATCTCTAATGGCGGCAATATCTGGACCCTCATGTTATCAAATAATGACCCAAATCAAAAAACCAGTGACAAACGCAAAAACTCCCCAGGTCCAGACAAATGGGCCAATGTATCAACTCCAATTACACCGTTTTTTTTTATTGGGCCCTGTGTAACTCGACACCAGCATGTAGACAGCCATATAAAATATGTATCGGGCTTTTTGCTACTCTATTGTTACGAAGTGAATGACATATTCATAGCGGATACGCAAAACAACCAATGAAACCGTTCTTTAAAACCGTAATTTGGTTGCCTTGACAAGTTCAGTATGAAATGTAAATCCGTGCATTTTCATATTAACAATCTAACCCCTTTATCAGTGTGAATTTAATTGATTTTTGTTATTCATGGCGAGCTTGTCTGTTGTCTTAAATATTTAAAGCGGCGCTTGAAGTTATATCTCACTGCCCCCAAGCTGAGTTTATCGCCCTTAACAGCCCGTTATGGGGCATTAATATTAAAACGACTTCAAGATGGCATCGTCTTCGATTGTCAACCCTTTAGGGGCATCAAAGGGATTGCTGAAGGGGTTGTCAATTGTTTTACAGCATCTCACTTTTGTTTAAGCTTTCAATCAAGAAAGAGATCGTTTCGTGTTTGAAAATACAGAATGCCCCAATTAAAAATATCCTTCCCAAATAAGATGCAAAAAAACCCTCGCCAGGTATCACAATTTTGAAAGATCTTCTTTTCCTCAAGTTTGAAGCTTACTGTTGATCAATAAAAATGAACAAATTAATTCATTTGGGAATGACACCAGACACTTCGTGAGCGTTACCAAGGGCGCAGATACGTGTGGAGGGGGGTAGAGGAGATAATTACCCCCTCGCAGAACTTGATTATTCTCCGATGCTTCTTGAGTTATCTAAACCCTCAAATCTTCTTTCATTTGAGATTGTAAAAATTAGCTCCGACATTTGATTTCATGAAGCGCTGTTGCCAACAGTTCCCAAATTTTCACATTGCTCATTGCATGTAGGGTGGTGTTATACATAATATGGTTTATTTTTTGTCCATTCATGCTCCAGAACAAAAACTACATATTGTTTGGTGCAAGTAGTGTCTGGTTTGTATCGTATGTGGAGATCAAAACGTCCAGATATAACTGTTCTATGTTCGTATATCAGACGTCTTTGTGCTGTTCTAGATTTGTGAAGACTTTGTAAATAGACACCTCGTACATCGGGTCCAGAACTCAATTACACCCTCCCAGAAAAAAGTTATCTACTTCCTTGAGCGTTACCCAGGGTTTTGTATCCAAAACAGAAGCAAGGTACTTCGAACTAGGAACTATCAAGGACAGGCCAAGAAAAAGTCTATAGGGAGTTACAGCGGAAGTACAGAAACGTTTTGTGTGCCAAATTGCTAGAAGAAAACCAGGTTCTCTGTATCCAGAGCTGAAACGGCAGCTTTGGAAGCTACAGGTCTTTACACTAATACAAGACTTGACGAATTGTGGAGAACGAAACTCGATGAGTGCTGCATTCACAAATTCGTGTTGTCTCTTTAAAAAAAAAAACAGTTCTAACTCATTGATCCACTCCATGTTTAATCACAAATAACTGAGGTTCTATCTATGTTTGAATTGTGGAAAAATTCAAACCTCTTCAACGTAGGAGAGCATTTAATTTGGACGTTCTGGACGTTTTGGACGTTCTTTGCCCATCTCGCTAAAAAATCCTTTGATCTGGACTAATGGCAGCTTCACACTTTTGCCGAGACAATCCGAGACTAAACGAATACAACAGTATGGTGAGTATGGAGCAAAGATTGGTCTCGACTCGGGATACTTGCTCTGTCTCGCCAGCCATCGCTTTCCACACTCCCGTACCTGTTTGTTCTCAGATTGTCTCGTCAAGACTGAGACCAAATCAAGAGCTGGAGAGAGGAAACGAGACATACCGAGGCAAGACGACCTCCTGTGTCATACTCTCGTACTCCTTTGGTCTCGAATTGTCTCAGCGAGTCAATCAAAAAAAGTCACTCTGACTTTTAAGTTGACAAGACAAGAAGGATAACTGTCAAAAAAATAGATTTTGAAGAGGAAGTGGAGCAAGAGGTGGATTTTGAAAAGGAAGCCATAGAGAAATTATGAATAGAGGAAATATTTATAGAGGAAGATACCAGAGAAGAAACTTTAGATCATATCAGCAAGCAAATGAAGCAGAAACAAGTGGAGATAAGGTAAGTAGATTATTTGGAAAACCATATGACAGATATCAGGGTACTTTTAGTGCCTAAGGACATATTTTTTGATATTAGTGTAAAAACTAACAGAAAGCGGAAAAGTATTAGATCAAGGAGGCTCAAAAATTAGAGAAAACGATAATTCACTTAGATGTACACCATTTGGAAATTTATATTTAATAAATTTTAATTTACATGGTTACTCAAAATTATATTAGGCATACAACATTAGGATATTTAAATAGAAACAGTTCGAGATTTTAAATCTACCATTTACCAACAATATTTGGGAAATCACAAGAATATCATTTATGTCGATTGAACAATACACAGAGAATCAAAAAGAACTGGAGAACTGAAACAAACAGACTTGAGAGGACCTCTTGACCCAGAAATTCTTGAGGGTGAAAGATTTTTCTGAACATAATTCATGACTTTGTTTATTTTACTGAAGTTTATTTAGCAAAGGACAAAAATTAAACATTAGGTTCGGAGGATACGGAAAGAATGGATATGGAATGTGGAATCCGGAGAAAAAAAAATGATTTGTCCAAGAGACGTAGGGTTTAATAAAGAAGCAACCACAAGAAGAAGAAGAAGATAGATACATATCACCATTAGAAGAAGAAGACGGATACCAAGAACCAGCAGAAGAAGATATGGAAAGAGATGCGCAAGAAGAAAACAATAACTATGAGGAAAATATAGAAGATGAAAATAGTGATAACAGAACCAGAAGAAATCGTGAAGTACCCCACAAATTTGATGACTTTGAGCCTCACATGACCTATTGTTTATTTACCTCTGAACACCCGAGAACATGTAAAGAAGTATCCAGTATCGCACACTAGGTAACAGGCGCTAGCTTTTGAAATACAGAATGTGGTAAACTGTTATCACCTAGCCTGTGCTACACGAATTCTGATTTTTTCAAAGCCCTTACAAATGAAAACTATATTCCCTTAAATTATTGTTCAGAACAAACGAAACTGATCCGCAACTCCCCAGCTAGCTAAAAATCAAAGCAAGACAACTCAAAAATAATTCCCCAATTAACGACAGTAAAAGCCCAACGCAAAGACATTTAGAATACCGAACTGCGGTAAATGATAACAATTAAGGCCTTATCCCGTAGGGTGTCTCCAAAGCAGAACGGGATTAAGACGACGCTTTGTCATCAAGGTAATGGAAGGAGTGGATTGCCTCATTAATGTATTCACAAATCAAAGCAGGAATACACAATGCACTCGAATTCTCCTTCAGACCCGGAGGGCTTTGTAAACACGACGTCTAACATCGTTAACATATCGGCGGTTTTGTCCTTGGGCGCGTGGCCCAAGAGGCCTTTGGATTGACACATTACCACTTATGCTCGACGAACAGATGTCCCATCTCGCTTATACCTGCACGTGTCCACTTTTACTTTCAAATCTGATGGGTTGATGCATTTTGATATTTCAAATTTGACTTGCATGTCATCATGCACGTGTCTTGGTTTTGGTAATGTTTTAACGTACTCGGCTCGAATTTCTGAATAATGTTACCCGTCAGGTCAGATTGACATAACATTGGCGCATTTGACAGATTAAAATCATGGACAATAACCCCATCACATGTAAACGTCGTGTGTTAGCTTTTATTCAATATCAGGAAAGTGGTTAAAGAAATGGGATGAATCGTATGGATAATCATTTAGAAAACAATTTTTGTTCAGAGAGTACTCTCTCGCCTTATAGCAATAAGGTAAGACTTTCAAGAAGGCCTTCAACTTCTTTATGTTATTTTTCAATGTGGTTTATCGTAGAGTGACATGGGGCAAAAGGACGCACCCAAGGTTTAAATGGTTAAAACAATAAGAAGTTTAAATAAAAATAATTCTTTGATCAATGGGGTGTGAAGACTATCTTATATGTATGAAAATATGAATACGTGGTTTTAAAAAAACAAACAAAACCAAAAACCTAAAAATATAAAAAAAAATTAAATGAACATGTGAGGCAATACTTTTGTTTATATATTTTTACGCACAGACATCACAAATGCATGTAAATATATTTTTGTATGTGGTACGCTTATCGTTTCACCAGTTTTGAAGTTTTTTGCAGTGAATTCTCAGACTTCACTGGATCAGTGGGCGGATAAAAAAGATTTCCAGAGTACGCACGTTCTTTTGCCAAAGTTTACTAATAATAAACAGTTGGACCACTTTCGAAAACGCGCGAAACCGGCTCCACCCTTCTAGTTCGTTTCTCTTGGAGAGCCCAGTTCCCATTAGTTCGGAACGTCTGTCGGTCGCTTTGAACCATTTTCGCTGGGCGGGTTTCTTTGAGCGGCATGCTTTGACGCCGCGGCTGCGCTTGTATACGGGTTTCAAAGAGCCGACTTCTAAGTGACCTGACTTATTGTATATTAGTAAACTTTGCTTTTGCCCCATAAGAAAATGTAAATCATGCCCCATATATTCTGGATCAAATTTCAAATCTACCGCCACTTCTATTGACAAGAGTTTCATGCGATTTTCACGTGTTTGATCTATGTTCATATATCGAAGGTTATGATTTTTTTTATTCTTGATACGACCACAGGTATATGTACAGGGGTGAGTGTATCTCAGAAACCACACATTGTAGAGACTTGCGCTAAAACACTATATGACAAGTGGCCAAAAGAAAACACTGGAAATAATTTCATACCTTCACCGCTAGGGGGCCTAGTAGCTATGGTCGGGTAGAAATATTGACTTTGATCAAAAATATTCAATTATTAGTTGCTAAAATAATATCACCACTCTAATCCTCGTGAAAATCTGCATATTTTTGGTTTACCATTTTTGATTGTAGGACATCAGAAAAAGACGGTTATCGGCGGTGTGGCGCAGTGGTTAAGTGCATCGACTAACACGCATCCGGTCCGAGGTTCAAACCCCGGAACGGCCAAGACGCCGACGAAAAAATTTGGAATTTGGTTTTAAGAAGTGTCTTTCGGAAGAGACGTTAAACTGTTGGTCCCATGTCATGGATGTTGGCACGTTAAAGAACCCTACCCTCTACAGAGAAAGATTCGGCAAAATCACAAGATGAGGTGAGACAAATTCCCTGGCGTCGGTATAGAAGAATAGACTGACGAAAAATAATCCAAACAGAAAAAAAAAAAAAAAAAAAAAAAAAAAAAAAAAAAAAAAAAAAGTGTGAAGTCTGACTTATTGAAATTTCCATAACTTTAGTGGGTCTCAATATTTCGAACGAATAAGGGCTCGTTAGAGAAAGGGAACCTTGTTTATCAGGAGCAGATATGGCCATGAGAGATTGGTTTACGCTGGTAAAAGATGCAGATTCACAGTGGTTATATTCTTTTTCAGCAACTTATAATCAAACATTTTCTACCCGACCATAGCTATTACTCCCCCTAGCAGTGAAGGTATGAACTCGAAAATTACTTCTAGTATTTTCTTTTGTTCACTTTAGTCATAGTTTTTTACCGCAAGTCTCTACAATGTGTGGTTTCTGAGATACAGCCGCTTACCTCGCTTATAAGCCACCCTGTACAATATCTTATGAACTTCAATGGAAAGGTTGGTACAGAACCAGCGGTGGAAAAGGCAAATTTTCCTATGCGGATATCAGTGGCACACCTCAAGGCCAAAGAAGATGATAACTCCGCCTGAAATTAAGTGACCTCCTCAGGAGTTTACCACGCAACGTGGTGTTTTCAACATTAATCTAGTCAGAACCTGGGAATGGACGTCGGAGATACACAATGAACCACTGGGATACAGTGCAAAGGGGCCTTGCCTTACCCCTACCTCACTGGTGTGATGTGATGATAGACTTCCAACAATCTTTCAAAGGTGTGGGTTTGTAGAGTCTCAATCATCAAGTATAGAGCAACTTCCATTTGAGAGGTTTGTTTATTGGAGACACTCTCAACGATATAGGTTATCCAGATTTTCTCCACACTCATATAAAGGCGCAGAAACTTCCAAGGATTGCTGTAGAGAGGTATCTACCGCACTTCATTGTGAACAGAAAATGAAGAACAAATTCTGATGTTCCATCAACTTCATATGGTGTGATTTCTTTTGGTGTTGAGTGTTGAAATAAAAGTAACAACGTAGCGTTTGTTATGGTGACACTCATTCATCATGTCCATTAGCACATCCCACGTGGGCTTGTCTGCTTCAAACTCTTTAAAATCAGAATCGGAACACCAACAGAAGCACGTGGTCATCAAAATGGTATTCAGTTTCCTGCAAGCCATCAAGTGAAAAAATAAATCAAAATAGAGAAAAAGTCAAAAATAATAAGATATACTGTGTGTCCAAGATAAGAATGTCTATCATGGGAATCTTGAAATCCATGAGGAATACGCATTTTCGAGCCTGACAATATTCTGCTTGGAAGTTTCAAAATTCCGAGTAGTTCCGGAGATATGTTTAAAAACCTAAATTTGCCGATTTCGTTTTTATTTTTTTCTGACGTTATTCAAAGAGATATAGGAAAACAAAAAACGCTTTCTCTTGGCCACTTTTTAAGCTCTACAAAGCAGCGTTGAGGGATTTTCTGTACGACGTTTCGTTTTGGAGAAACCATCATCAACTTTTTTTTTTATGTGTCAAAATAATGTTATTGCCATATATGGTTTTTGAACTTGGTTCTTGCGTCTTGTTGCTACAATTTTTTCTCCTTTTTAAAATGGAACGTGCTTTTTTAATTTGTTTGAATATTCTCTATAATCTTATAGTACATTTTGTATCAAGTGCGGAAAGTAGAGAATTTTGACAAGGGTATAAGTAGCAGCACGAGCGAAGCGAGTTAGCAGATATCAGCCGATCCAAAATCAATTTTCGGACGTGGTGAAAACAGTGCTTTTTGTACAACCAGTTTTTGATCATTTAAAAAATAATAATGCTTATAAAAATCAAAAATAAATAAGCGATACACTGCACTACACTGCTAACAAATTGACAACTGTCAATCATTGTTAGAATAGGTGTATTCCCGTATTCTTTTGTGGTGCGGATTCATTGTCACCGAAATTGTCACGTGATTAGTTCTTTTTAGTATGCTACACTGTCACGTGGTCATCAAATTCAGAGGCGTTGGGATCCAAGGAACCGTTGCTAAGCGACCTACATTTGCGCCCGCGGGCGCGAAAGTACTTTTAGGCCCGGCTGCCAAAATCAGCGACTTTCCGCCGGCTTTGCATGCATTGAAAAGTGGACTTAACGTGTAGGTTGTACAAAAATTTTTTTTTTGGGTTTCAAGTCGATAGTTCTTCACTAATTCGTTCAATTAATTAACATAAGACGTGACCTTGCTTCGTATATGAATGAAGGTCTTCAATCGTCAATAACGTGATTTTAATTCAATATTCCGAAGCATGAATGACAGTAGCCTACTACACCGTACTCAGCGCTATCATTTCACCGCCTACAAGAGTGGCCAGACCAATGTTAAGCGTGGTAATCTAAATAATGAAGTGATAGAAAACTTCCTGTGATTCTTATCAATTATTAAAAATATTTCATTTATCCGAGCCTCGTGAACATGCCATTTTTCTTTTTCTTTAAATTTGATCTAAAATGTATCTAGATTGCAAAATATAGGAATAATGAAGGATCACGTAATCATTAAATTGAAGTTGAACTATTGTGTATAATTTTCGGGCTTAAATCAATCAGCGCAATAAAAACAATATCAACTGCACAACCAAATATGATAATTGGAACAAAACCACTCCAAATGCTGCACTCAACATACATTAAGTATCATTGATAAATAATTGTTTGCAAACAACTCCTCTAATCCACGTGCATATGTTTGGGCAAACTTTTCATTTGCATTGTGTTATCCCAGAACGGCTATAATAGTGCAATCCCGATATTATGTTTGAGTACATACATATCGGCATCTACTCACCCCCACCCTCTATATGCAAAATAGTGGCCCTTGGGGGTAAGGCGTAAGGGGTCCAGTCAACGCCGTTTTAATTGCAGTCGAGCGGTACATTCAATGCATCCCTCATGTCGATATATACACGGAAAATCGTCATTTCACCCTCATGGATGCCAGATTACGGAGTACTTATATTGGTTTCCAGCGAACGCATGTAAGCGGAGAAGTAAATACATTTAACTTGATGAGTTTTGCCCGTTATCGCGATTATACAGATAATACTCAGAGATAATGGATGGTGTATTACATTACATAGCTAGTAAAGCGAGATGATTAAACAGTTTTTGACCCGAGGCAAAGAATTTCCAGACCTGGTGTGGCAGCTAGAATCAGGGATTAATCCTAGTTTGGCCAAAATTAAGGTCATTCGAGTCTATAAAATGATATATCTGGAGAATCTTTTTTGGGACTTCTCAAAACAGTGCTGATGGAGCTCAGACACCCGAATAGCTTTTTCTTGCTCGGTTACAGACGCATTTTGAAGTGTCCCAGAATGGTCCCTTGATAAGAGTTGTCAATGGGTTGTGTCGACCGGTTTCATGGAAGTTCAACCTGGACGCACATGTCCACCTGTCGTCCATAGGCTGTTGAGATGCATCTGGAGTGATATCAACTATGAACAACTTTGAAAAACACCTTGACGTATCACGTATCCACAAACAAAATTTCAACGTTATTGGCTTGTTAATTTGCAAGTAATGGGCCTATCTGAATGTATGTGTCTTGAATTGTCCATGTTCAATACCAATAGTGCTGATGTTCTTCGGGTTCTACAAGACGTCTTGGAGATCTTTAGCATCAAGGGCTCCACGACCACTCCACCCGAGCCCAGAAAGAACGTTCCTGGAAGTGAGTTGACTGACTGGAGTCATGAGAAGATGTATTCTATGGTCATCCACCATAGGAATTTCCGAAATTTCTTTTTTTCAAAGTATTAGAAAACATGTCATGGTTAAGGATCTGGAATCTATGTCATGAATACCAACATCTGCTTTTCAAACATTCACATCAGATCTGTTTTCTAGACATCAGATAGATGTCAACCCGACCGTAGATCCTTGTTTGACAAGATTCCAGTAAGTCACGGATCTCTGCTGAAGAAAAACAATGGAGACTTGGAGACTGATCATCTTTATCTGTTGTTTTCAAACTTCTTTCATGGTGCAGAGATCACCGTGAAGAAACACCAGTTGAACTTTTTTGTGAACTTTGCGTGGCTTCATCTTCCTCTAGCAGCTCGAAAAGACTTTACCTTATGAAGCTTGCATGACATCTTCAAATGATTATTTTTATTCCACACCCATTTCAAAAAGCGTGTCGAGGAAAATTGCATTATTTGAACATTCCAACAATGACAGTCAGCCAAATGCCCTTTTTGAGTCTTTTTTTTTCCGCAGATGAGATTGCAAAGACGGCTCTAGAACCTCACAGATTCAAGAATGGGATAGCCACGTACCGCGTTTGCAAAAGGCAGTCAGCTTTGTCACGCGAATTTGTTTTCAACTTATCAAGCAAGGGCCTTGCCACAATGGGGGACGAGAAACAAAAAATTGGAAGAATCAAGCAAGATGAGAGAAACGTCATCTGACAGCCAGCTGTGGATTGTCCAAATTCAAGCTGATCTAAGCTCTGCTACGGGTAATATTGATACTCTTCCTTATGTTCCAGATTCGAATGATACATACTGAAAGCTTCAATCATGTATGAAAGTGTTAGACTATATTAGAGGCCAATATTGAGGCCCTTCAGACTGATTCAACAGATCTTGATGATGTTGGAAAAGTCACATTTTTTTTAGATTCATTGGCTCTGTCAAATGTGAACGCTGAGACTCCTGGTTCAAATCTCGTGAGTGGAGCTCCTGAGCTCCAAATAGCCAACAATTCAGATCACTCATCCTTGATTCTTCAAATCTGCTAATCTCAAGTTCCATACGCTCTTTCTTGAAGAAGCATGGAAAACTTATCTTTTTATACAATGAATCCATTCCAATTGCAGGTATTAAAAAGGCTCTTGCAGAACGCGGTTACAGGCTTAGTAACTTGTACTGATTCTGCAAGGGTTTTAGACGCCAGCAATGGCTTGTTGGAGGATCTGATCGACGAGGAGTCTGGAAACAGACTTCTTTTGGAAACGGACCTTCTTCACCTGAAGATGAGGGTAGAGTTGCAAAAATCACAACCTGGACATCTCTTGCAGAGTCACAACACACTCCATTAGCTCTTGGGACCCAGTGTGCCACAAGTGCACTGGTAATCACTTTCACAAGAGCTGTATGCCAAACATAAATCTCTTCTGGTGCGGTGTCACTGTAAGGGGCAGCATGCTGTCAACTGGCCGTACTGTTCTAAGAATCCGAACTTTATTTGGAAGAATAAGCTGCGTCAGCTGCGAGAGCTATTTCGCTATGTTGGTCCGTAGGCTCCGCTACCAAATTATCCCTCTTCTAATGGTGTGGACTGATAGTTGGTCACTTTCTAAACAAATTCTTGATGAGCCGAATAGTATTCAAGAAGAATTGAATTCAGAGTGTATGATCTGAACAAATTTCAGACATCTGTGAAGTCTGATCTTGATATATTGACTGCCAAAGTGGATGATCTCACTGTTGATAAAAAAGAGGAGGAGGTGGAGATGGAGGTTGCTGTGCAACGCTCTGGGTCTTTTGATAGTCGTCATTCTTCTTCCAATGGATAGTACACTAGAATTGATTGATTTGGATTCAAAAATTCTTATTTTTATTTGGATGAAAAACCTTTCAACCAGAGCTGTTCAACCTGTAACAGACCTGTTCAAAAACTGGAGGTCTAACATCCTACATCATCCATTCAAAACCTCTCATCGTCAACATCATTTCCTAGAACTAATGTGCCAATTCTACTACTTCATCTATTGCTGTGACCCATGGCTTCTTCAGCACCCGACTTATGCGATAGGATCCTGGTTCGAACTTTTCCAATTTCTGACGAGCCGACAAGCTCGATGACCTTGAACGGTACAAAAATATGCAGAACGGACATACATTTTTAAGGAAATGATAGCAATTGTCCTAGAACCGACCTTGTTCATCTACTATGAAAACGTGAAGTGATGCGGAGGTCGGTGCAGCGAGTTTACACGCATCTGATCTTGGGTTCGATTCCTGGGCCGGAAAACGTCGACGTTAAAATTTGGAAATTGAGTTTAAGAGGTGAATCGTCTTTTGAAAGGGACGTTGAAATGTGGGTGTGTCATACATGTTGACACTTCAAAGAGAACCGTTACTTTAAAGAGGGATTTGGCAAAACTACTCGACAGGGTGAGACAAATTCCTTGGCTTCGGTGGTGAAAAAAAAAATAGTGAGAAGACAGAAGATTATGAAATTCTGGATATAGTATGGTTGAATGCCACTGACGGCAAAAAAGTGGTGTTCTTTTGTTCAGTAATATGTCGGTAACGGCATCCTTAATATCACAAATATGTGGAACCAACCCTATCCCGAAAACTCTGCTTCTGATGTCTGCCGAAACTCCTACTCCTCACTGACTCAACTTCATCTTGCTTTGCCACTTTCTTTTTTTCTTTTTTTGATCTCTTTTTCCTGTTTCTTTTTGGGCAATCATAAACCTATGTTGTCAATACAAGAAAATGCATTCACTTTCAAAATACAGGACGAATGTTTTCAAATCCCCAAGGTAAATGTATTTGCAACATCATCGATGAGGGAATACTGGGTTAATTATTCAGATTACATGATAGGAATTAATAATCTTAGATCAATCCAAGTTGGTATGCACGTCTGTCCTTTGTTATTGCGGGCTATTTGACACTGTGTGTATCGCCACAGCTGAGATAATGCGGTTATTCCACGGGGAATGTAATTTACAGCTGTGCCATTGATTAGCGAACGTCACACAGGCTGAGAAGCAGTGTCCTATTTAGCATAATGCACACTAATCGCCGATGCCTACTCTGGAAACTGTCTCCTGTCTCCAGTGTCTGTCAGCATCGACACTATTAGTGCTGTTAATCTCATTTCGTTTCACCTGGTTAATCCATTATTCATCTGGGCAACTTGCCACCCTGCGAGGTCGCCTCTCGCACCACAATATCTTGCCATATATTAGACCTATGTCATAATTACACCATTTGATCGATGGTCTGGTGAAAGTTATAAATTGGTGGAAATTTGGTGTAATTTGTCCGATATATCTTAGTGCGGCTAAGCTAAATCATATTACGACAGATTGCTTTGCACCAATCAGCATACACACTGTTGCTTTTGAGATAATTGAGTTTTATCTATCTACAACTAAACTCCGGAAATAATTCGTTATAGAGTTTTCATTTTTTTTTTTATTTGGTTTTACATTTTTTGTCTAAATAAAATTTTAATAAGAATTGTTGATAACATAACACACTAGTCGACTTTTTTTTTTACTGAAAATATGAAGCAGTCATACGAAATATGTAATAACTTTTAGCAGGTCACCTTCGCCATAATTTCAAAATCACTTGTATCAATTATCTGTTTTCTCAATTAAAAATATGATACAGTTTCGTACAAAAAAGTCAATGCTCTTCATATCCTAAAAAATAAGTGTAGGTAGCGCCCTCTATATCAAATTCAAATTTCGCATGATAACAAACCCCCAAACACAAACTTTCATTAAAGGTTCGACATTGGTTCAAATATTATCAAGAACAAGCAAAAATAAAAATAAAATTTCTCTCTGTAACGGAGCCTTCCGGATGCATGTTTATAGGAAGTTTTGTCTTTATTTTCAAGCAAGAAGACGCATTTTTTCGCAGTAATAATCAAAAAACAAAGAAGTTGGACCAGATAGCAGAATGACCCCCAATAATTCAATCTCCACAATTGAACAAGAAAATGTACCTGAAGAATATACGGCGTGTTCAAAAAAGACGCGGCAATATTTAAGTGGGTTATATTCTCATTTCAGCCCCAAAAAAAATCAATGACTTATGTTATGTTGCAAAAACATGTTACTTTTCAGATGACTCAACGGTCATCCTATCCCTTGCAACAATAATTGTGTATTGTTGATAAAATAAAAAAAAATGTATTGGAAATAAATTCAATATTTTAACAAAAAAAACAAATGCTACATTTCTTTTACCTATCCCCTGGTAATTTTGCTATTTTCAAAACGCCAATCCTGATAGTCACTTGTCTCTCGTCATTGCAACAATTCTGGTTTGTTTGTGGACATAATCATTTTTAAATAAAATCAAAAAAAAACAAAAAATTTACAAGAAAATGGGAGAAAAGGACAACATTCAAGACATCTGTCAAAATCGTAATGATTACTTCAATGACTATTGAAAAAGTTTGTATATTTAATTTCATGATTATCATACGCAGTTAATTTCTTATAAGAAATGTGTTACTTTTTTGTATCAGCCTCATGCAATGTTGCCAAGTCATTCATTTACCGCCATCTAGCGTCGAAATTCACCACCAACACGATTCTCCTGTCACTTGTCTCTTGTCTTGATGTCTTGTCTGTCAAGCCCATTGACGAAATAAAATAAGAAGGGTCAGAGTCCACTGTGCAATTATTGCCACAATAATAATCATTCTGGTTTGTTATTGTTTAATTCGACATAATGGCCGAGGCCGATAGACCAGAAGAAGCAAACATCGCTGAAGAAGAAGAAGACGAAGAGGATATTCAATTGAGAATATTGATGTTGCAGAACTTCCAAGGATTTCTCAGAGTGCATGTGGAACACTTCGCAAAGCTGCTCATCGAAATTCGAAAGAGAATTGAGGAATTGAAAAACCAGAGAGAGGTCATGAAGTCCGCCAAAGAGCTGAGCAAGAATAAGGATTGATTTGTTGTACAATGTTTCATTCTATATAATCATTACACACATGACTTTAATATTGTATTCAAATGTAATTTGTTTTCATGATTGATTAAATGGTATTTTGATAATTTTGTTTTTTTATTTAAAAATATTCAATTCTTCAATGATAAATTTATACACAGGGTGTCAATTTGCAAACGAACGGTATTAATCTGCTCAAAACAAGGTATGAAAGTATGGACATTTGGCGAATGAATTTACAGATATCAAGGACTTACTTTGCGATGTTTGAAATCTCCATGTTATCCTTGATAAGTTACATATTTTTCTTTATTTGAAGTACATAACCTCAAAATTGTTTTCAAACGAACAATATCTTAAACCGATGGTATGGAAATGTGGCGGAACACGCCATATTTACCTCAAAACATGAACTCCTTACAGGATCTACAGGCAAAATATAAAGCAGAAACAACTTCACGAAAGTTGCAGGATTTGTTAAATGGTTTGAAGATTATAGCTTTCTGTTTTGGCTGATTTGATCTATTTTGATTATATATATTCTACAGGTTTACTCACTATATTTTGACCTCAACTCTAACTCATTATACCTTTAAGTAGGTACAAGGTATACAGAAAAAGTGTAATGAAAAAGTTGTCTGGTTTATACCAAATCTTATAAATTTGGCAGTATCACTCATACAGGGTGTGTCAAAAGCTGTCCACAGCACTCCACTTTAAAATTTTTTATGAGACATTTTTTAAACAGGGTGTCCCAGAACTGGTCACTACTTATACAGCAAATAGAGGAACCATGAATAAGAAGTTTGAGATGGGGAACAATGGCCGAAAGTGCCCCATTTTCTAGATACAGGGTGTTTTGTTATTCGACGAAACAAAAATTACACGCCACTGTTTTTGGACAAAAAGTAGAGTTTTATACTTTAAATTTTCGGTTACCAACGCTTTGAAGGACATTTTATTTTTTTACTTGAAAACGGTGCGCCGGAAGAAAACAAGTCAGGAAAGCTATTTTGTTGGAAATTGAACGAAATTTTAAAAATAGTTTTATTGTTTTGCAATACCATTCAGTATTGAAACCCTAAAAATTTCATCAAAATAGGTTGCGCGTTTTTCAAAACAAATTCAGACATTCATTTTTTTTTTTTGAAAAGCTTGTACATCCGGTATCTAGGAAACGAGGCACTTCCGGCCATGGATTCCTCTTATCAAGCTTCTTATTTAAGGTTCCTCTATTTGCTGTATGAGTGGTGATCAGTTGATTTGGGAAACCCTCTATACAGGGTGATGCAAAATTAATGAGCCTTGGGATCAAAATATTACGATTGAGCTCAATAACTAGCGGTCAAATCTCAATATCTACTGAGATACAGGGTGTTGAAGTTGAAAAATGTTTTCCTGTATTGCCCCTACAGTTTCTGACATGTTCATGTAAAAACTGGTACACAGGGGTTTCTTGAAAAGAATAATCACATGGTGTTATCAGTTCTATTCTAGTTTGAAACTGGCGCCATCTGTGTGAATGTTTTTTTTTGGTTACATCCTTTGATTGGCCGATCATTTACAAGCAAAAAAGTTATGGTACTTTCATGTCTCTAACTTCAGTCGTTTCCAAGATATTTGCATTTTTATGTTCACCCTTCAAGTAAATGGCATGTGAATCTTTACAAGGTGTTTCAAAGTAGCCTAGCCGACAGCCATCTATGAAAACACCAAACAGCTGATCCATCCAATCACCACAGTTTCAGACCACCTATCAGTAGGATCTCCAATTTGAATGTTGACATTCTAAAATCTCCCAATAAAAGATCACCAAAAAAGATCAACACAAATTGGACCCAAGTTTATAAAGAAACGAAGATCCCATTATCATCAGCATCAAACAAGCCAGAAAACATCGCACTTAGTCTTTAAAGACAGGTCCTTCCAATTAATTTGATTTGGTTCATAAATATTTTTGATGTGCTGAATTTAGTGGTATAAATTATACGAAGGTCGTAAAAACCAAAAAAAATTGGTCGTCGGACCCCCCAATTTATTTCTGCTTTACAGGCCGTTATATTTAAAACAAAAATGAGCAGTTATCAAATTATAATACACAGATATCATAAAAAGCTCGTAAACTTTACAGTGATTGCAGTAAAACTTTTAATTGGAGTTATCCCGGAATCAGCTATTGAGCCCAAAAGGGCATAAAAGCAACGATCTAGTTTGATCCAATCAAGCAAAACATTTCGTTGAACGCGCTGGGCGTAACGTATGTTAAAATGCGCCCTTAGCCCTTGATTCAGCTTTTATTGTTACGTTTCAAGTCATTTGCTATTTTTATCTTTTTATTTGATGTCCCGAAGCTCTCTAGATTCGGGACCACTTTAACAGTGAATTGGTTATTTGGATTCTCTCGTCCCTTGTCTAGTAGTAAACTTTTTCATCCAGTGGCTTTTTAATTTATGAAACATATACTTGGACCATATTAGGCTAATCTTGCCGTAGTAATGAAATCTCTCTCTTGAGAATTCACAATCATGGTATATCGATCTCTTTCCTTCTACTATCTCATAACAATCTCGAGAAATCTCATTATCGTGGAAAATATTTTATTTCATACTGTACTATAATGTTTCATTTACCGGTATTTGCCAGTTTTAACTACTGAAGACCTGGAAATACACATCAAAAGAGTGGCCATGATGAACGCCTACAGAGCAAGGGCTATCGGGGTATGACGTAAGTCATACCACAGCCAGAAACTTAAGTAATTCATTTCAAGAATGAAACAGGACCACATGGCAGCCATATACAGGTTCCAGAAGTTATATAAGTGCCTTTGCAATTTGGCAGGTTTGGTACACAGACGACTTAAAGACGGATGATGATATTGAGGCCCTGAACAAGTCTCAGTATCCCTTAACAGGATGGTACAACTTGGTATCAAGCAGAAATTCACGTAAACCAGATATAGGTTCATGAGATTGCTGGACTAGGCTGCAATAACTAGGAGAGTAAGACTGCTTCGAAAGCTCTGAACCCTAATCGCTTCACATCATAGATCACGATAGTTTGCCTTCCCGACATAGAAGAGTTTGCACTAAGGAAAAACAGAGTGATCTGGAAAGAGTTGGGAGTTGGGGCAGCACAATAAGCCACTTGGCTGCAGTGCAAATCGTAAAAAGAATAATAGCCTGGCCCCGCCTTAAACAACAACATTGAAGGCTCATCCTCCAAATATATCCCTTTTATTTCCTGAAGTGTTGTTGCTTCTTCAAAGTATTCCATTCTATTGCTTCCTAGAGCTGGACATTGGGATGAATCTACGGTCTATTCAAGGTCTGCATCCACGTGCAGGAGACTGGACAGGTTCATGTGACCTGTTGATAGATCTACCACCTTACCTTTTCAGATTCAAAAGCTCCTTGGTTTGTCTCGAGTTATTCCCGATCATGTGCCTTTGCATCTGATATACCTGGGTCGTTGTTCCAGCATTTAGTGGCTGGCGATTACTCCTGTTGACTTCAAAATTCCTATCATTGGCTCGGCGTACTTGATTTACCAATTTTGGCTAGTCGGTCAACCTCTAGGATGCCACTGTGGTATGTGGCCCATACCCTCGCGCCTCTCTGATGCGTAGGGCAATATGAGTTGAACATCACGACAAGGTACTCGCTTTACGAGCCGAACTAGTGATGACGAGTATTTGGTAACATGGTATTTTTTAAATCGATACCTGTTACAGACTGTTGGGCGGAACTTAAAGTTTGACGAACTGTAAGCATGGACGCGCTGCAAAAAGAGCAACCACCTTATTTTTCAAGAATGTCCGTCCTCGCATAGGGAGAGATCTGGTGAGTGTCGCTGCTGGCTTTTGAACAAAATTTGATAATGCAGAGTCTCCAGAGTATGTTAGTACGTAGATTTGTAGATTGGAACCAAGCGACAAAAATTTTATGTAGAGAAAATCAGATTTTAAATTTATATGGCAGAAATAGTTCAATTTAGTAATCAGAAAATAATCTTCAGAAGAAATATCTGTTGATTGCGATACACTATATTTTGTCTATTTTTACTGAAAATTACTGAAAAAATCCGTCTCATATTTCATAATATGAAAGATTATGATACGCATTTTTTGTGATTTATTCATAAAATCGTTATAATACATAAATGGAACAAAGAACTTGAATTTATTTTTAAAAATCATAATCTGCAATGACAGATAGACTTCATATATTTCAATTTTTCATTTGAAAAATCTTTCCCTCCAGGTCATAGTCATAGCAGCAGCTAAACGTTTGATGTAACGTGATAGAAACGAGCTTCAGGTCAACTTTCATCTTTTTACTAAACGTTTATATAGATTATTAACATATGCTGTCAGTGCTTTGTGTGTAGTTTTCTATTTTATTTTTATTGGTTTTATTATCAATTTGATTAGTTCTTGCAAAAATTCCGTTCCGTGTATTTTCAACACAATTATTCGTTACGTTTCTAGTGAAATTACGCCTACAAACAGTCTGTCACAGTCACACTATAATCACGCTAAATTCGCTGATACCTGTTCTGCCGTACGCGTTCTCAGAACTTCGTATTGACTCTACGTACAAGATTCAATTAACCCCGAAGCTCAAAGTTCATGACCATAGACATTGCCGTTTGTTTGCTTTGAAAAATATTGTCGTATAAGTGATTGGTTGTATTAACTTTTTATGCAAAATGTGAAATAATAACCGATGGATGATGTTAAAAAATAATCAGTCAAAAGTTTGTGTTGTCTCTATTATTATTTTCAATGTTACAAGTTCAAGTTACTAATTTTTAAAAACTTTAGTACAAAAGTTGAATAATGAAGAAATGAAGCTCAAACATAAACATCTTCCTTTTTTTAATGATGATGACATTTTCGAATTTTATGAAAGTTGACATAGACTAGTGAATAGTGAAAAGTATAAAATTTCACCATGTTCCTCAAAAAAACGTTGGAGACTTGCCTTCTCATATGTTCGATGACTTGGTTAGTAGTTAAGTCATGCAAATAGATCTGGAATATGGAGAAATGAATCAATATCCTGGTTTTTTAAAAAATATCACAAAAAATACAAAACCAAAAAAGCTTTGGATCAATGATGAACCAGTGGAGATCAAGGATAGCAGAAGCTACGGATTAAATACCCAAGAGATTGAGAGGAAAGAGATAAATAATGATTCTTCAATAAAATCACTTACCCCGATATATTTAACGCAAGACTTCGCGTTGCAGAAGCAACTTCCCAAAACTCATGATCATGGCATCATGTGTGTCCGATACTTCTTGAATATTTCTGCGATGGACGAATTCTCTGTTATTTGGATCAATGTTGATCATTGCATCCCTGTTTTGGTTGAAGAAGTTCTCCCGCAAGTATTGAGCTTCATCTTTCTCATCCCTTGCACGTAGTTCGGCGACAGTATCATTGTCCACTTCCGCTTCACGCCATGTGCGCTTCCTGTTAGAAGGCCCTGCCATAACATGATCATCATCGGTGTTTTGCAATTCTGACTTATGTCCTTCTTCAAATCTTTGCTTTTTGGCTTGGGAGCCCTCTTCATCTGGGTTGATTTCCATCAATTTACGTTTCCCATACAGTCCTAGATCTTCATCTTCAGTTGTTGTATCTGGCTGTGGATCTAAGTTGAAGGTAACGTGTTTCTTCTAGAATAAGGACTTTTCTTGTAAACCCGATAACATTTTGAACTATATAACTCACCTGCTTATTCGGTTCTTTATCATCATCCATGATAGGATTCTGTTTCAAATCAATGGGCTCTTTACTAACTGGCACCATAACACTACTTTCACTTTCCGTCAATACCAAAATAATGAAGTCACGGCGTAATACAGTCATTTACAAGAGTTACCACCACTCCTAACAAAGAATCGGGAAGTCAGTGGGTGGAGAGTACGTAGAACGTAGAACCATTGCCTGGTGTTTACTATTTTCTCACGTAGGTGGTACTTTTTTTTATTACTGCACAAAGCGGTATTCGTTAAGGAGCAGAGGCGGGTAAAAGGTTGTCCCTAGTTTTTCGTAACGGGTCTTGCATTATTCTGCGGTATTTGATACGTATAATGAAGGATCGGACTCAACTTATTGTCAGCAACATTTTTAAAGAAGAAATTGTACTTCACTACCAACTGATCATTCCAGAACCCATGTGCATAGCTTATTTCCATGTGAAGGATGCGCCCCTGACTTATCGACTTTCTTGATGTGCGTGAAGAAGGTGAGCTGGGTTTCGAACCCAACCTTCAGTTATCTGTCTGAGTTTCTTTAAGGAATAGTGTGTTTGTCCCAAGTCAACTCTCTTGGCAAATTCTGTCTTGTTTTTGGCAAACAGAACTGCCGTGGTCTTTTTGAGGTTTATTTGGATTCAACAACGCTTGGTGATGCGGCGCTGCAGCTGCACCCCGATGTTACGGACCGTTTTGGATAAAGCGATGATGACCGCATCGTCAGCAAACTGTAGCATATTGGTTTTACCCTCGTGTGGGTTATCAGCAGTGAACATGGAAAAGAACAGGGGGGCCAGGAGGACTCCTTGAGGTACTCCAGCCAGTATGGGTCTGCTCGTGGAGTCAGCAGAGACGTAGAATGGGCGGAAAGATGGATAATTGTGGGTCAGTCGGACCAACTAGTTAGGCAGGTCATGGTTTATTATCTTGCTCAACAATTCATGATGTCAAACCCCATCCTGGTCTAAATCCAAACTGGGTGTCGGAAAGAATGTGGAGCTGGTCACTGTGCCTTGAAGTTCTACACTTATGATCCTTTCAGCCAGTTTGGATACCGTTTAGAGAAGACTGATAGGTCTGTAATCTTCCGGGTGCGATCCACCAGTTTCGTGTTTCCTAATCAGGGTGTTAAAGGCCTCCTTCCACTGGATGGAGAAATTGTGAAGTTCAGTATGACCTTGATGATTCTGGTTAGGTCCTCGATGATGTTCGATGGAAGCTTACGGATCGCAAGGTTTGAGATCCCGTCAGCCCTGGGGGCTTTTCTGGGGTTTTGGGACTCCCATAAGTCATTCATAGACTGTCAATTGTGAGTGATCAGCAGGGTCGCAGATGTGACAGTATAGTGCGGAGATTATCACCTGATATTCAAATTCACTCAATTTTGAAGCCAGGTGCCTCCTTTGAGAATGTTATTGAAGATCTTCAAAATTTGACACGAGATCCTACCAAGTGTGATCTGGTCTTGATAGTTGGAGGTTTCAATTACTTCGAGAATAGTAGACTTTCTGATCTACAGAGGATATCCAGTTCGTTGGTATGCAGTAACACAAACGTCGCTGTAGCCTCCGATCCTTTTGGCATCCAAATCCTTTGAGTCATCGCTGGATATAGTATGGTGACGAAGCTCTGTAGATCTCGTTTAACCCATGGAGGCTCTCTTATGATGGTTAGATATACAACCTTGAGCCAGTATTGATTCGTGATGAGCGACTTGTTGGACCATTTGAATCAGGAGCAAGTGTTTGAGGTTTCTGCTTTATCCACGCTGGAAGTACATTCTCAACAACTATCATCGTACCGCAGCGGACTCCTCAACTAGGAACATGCCACGCATCATCGACCCATGACACTACATGACTAATAAGAGGTACGACTATTCATTCTTCTTTATTCCAACCGACGCTAACAAACTCAAATTATAAAGAAGATTAAAAAAAAGAATCCCTCTGGTGGGGATGGCATATCTCTACCGACAAATGTCCTTGAAGCTCTGGCAGGAGCCATAAATGAATCATGGATGGACGACAGCCTTCCAGCTTCTCTCAAGAATGCTTTGGTGATTCC
Source organism: Orchestes rusci (assembly GCA_958502075.1). Lineage (NCBI taxonomy): Eukaryota > Metazoa > Arthropoda > Insecta > Coleoptera > Curculionidae > Orchestes > Orchestes rusci. Next base: position 111,320,931 of record OY293303.1, on the reverse strand, counting down.
ATTGTACAAGGAGGGGGCGTTAGGTGACTCAAGTGATTTTCGGTCTATCTCTCTGCTGCCGATTTTTCGAAAGCCTTCGACTTTGTTTCACAAAAGCTTTCAGTTCATGGTTTTCGTGAAGAAGCTCTGGAGTACCTAGTTTGAGTCATTCTTATCCAGTCGCAAAAAAAGAGTCTTAATTGACTCCACATACTTAAACTAAGATACTATGAACCATGGTTCTCAGGAGTCAGTTTTGGGACCGACTCTGTTCCTCTTGTATATCAACGACCTGATGTCTATAATTACCAGGGGTGATTTGAACCTGTTTGCGGATGACACAGTGTGGCACGAGCAAAATGTGACGATGCTGGAGGAAACCAGGAGCTCTGACATCGTGAAGATTAAGCAGTTGTTTGATGCTGATCTGCCTACACTTAATATCAACAAGACCCATGTTGTAGGCTTCGAGTGTGCCGTTGGTGAGCCAGACCTGGGAGATGTGTCTCTGCCCAGTCGGTTGGATTCTAAATTATTTGGTCTGACCATTGATGGCCAACTGAAATTTCAGGAGCACATTCAGCTACTCTGCAAAAAAGAATCTATGCTATGCTGTTAGAGTCGTTCAAAGCTTCGTCAGTGGGTTGCGGGAGAGGTGTATCACTCTTTGGTCGAGTCTCACCTTCGATACGTTGTATCTACGGCAATGGCTGCTGGGAGTTATGTGAGCCTGTTTTCAGAGCTCTCTTCATCCTCTTTAAAGTAAAACATAAAATGCCCAAGCCCGTACATACCTACAATACTTGACGACGTCATAATGTGGCATTTTTCCTAGATCTGGGCGTTGGCGGTGGGCACCGTACAGCTTTTGATGAAGAGGTCCTTGGTATACTTCTCCTGATTTTGTGTATGTCTCTCTTCGCCTGTAGAAGTTCCCATGCACGGAATGTTGTTTTGCGATGTTGGAGGTGAGGGTGGCGACTGCTTTCTCCAACTGGACCACTGTGTCGATGTTGGGTGTGGGAGGCACTTGTGTCATCATGTTGGTGAATTCTTCCCAGTTTCAGGGTTGTTTGCCAGTCGATGTCCAAGATGACTGGTAGATGGTCGAAGCTGAGGTCGTTGATGACCGATGATGGGTTGGTTGGACTTTTATTTCCAAGTCCGTCAACTTGACTGGGCCCAGTTGCTACAGCAAAATGCTTTTTGTTGACTCCTTTCAAGGACTTACGAACTTTTTGGTGTTTTGATGTTTTAAAAAATTGCTGGCACGTTTATAAACGCGCTGATTATAAGCTGTGAAGACTCAAGATACTCGCACATTTTCACTCATTTCCCTTCAGCATTGCTTTGATCTCCCGCAGAACGATACATTACATAATGCCCTTGTAAATTGACTTTCGAACGCCTATATTATCCCCTTCTAATTACCTTCACATCCGTGCATAAAAAGGAGATTTTGCAAGATGGGGCAAGTCATCCCCTCGTTAGATGCTCCCCTTACCACTTGGCTTTGAATAACCCACATACCCACTAACACACTCTTTCGCATGCCTTTGCTCTGTATGGTTTCCATGGAGACAAGTCATTTGTTTGATGCACTTCTGCAACCCTTGTTAATCGATGCAATGCACCCTTTTCTTTTGTTTTAGCTATTTGATTTGAGAAAAAGGGGGACTTCGTTGAGGTCGCAAAAGCTAAAAACTACGCAGTAATTTGAAAAGACCAGGGTTTTTTTGTCGCAATGCGAAGTAAATCAATGGGTTTTCACACTTTCATTCAAAAATCCCAAAATTTATTATTCCAGGAAATGACGGGCCTCTATTGTTGCTGAATAAATTATTATCAAGGGTATTATTGGTCCGATATCACCTGATGGCATTTTATTTTTGTTACACATCGCTAACGTTAATCAGTGGATGTTCTGTTTGGCGATCATCAATTGTGTTGCTCCAATTTTACCTTGAAATGGAATTTGCACAGTGCGATACGCTTATCAGAATGAGTTTCAAGATTTAGAGTGAGTCAACGAAATTTGCACATCTTTCAATTGATTCATGCTTCTTTGAACAATGGAGTTACATCAGAATTAAATCCTCTTATCTACCACGTACCTACTTCCAGCTATTGCTCATCGGTTTATTATACTCATTAATATCAATGGCTTTCAAATTGTGTCTCTGGTTATCCTTTATAAAAGAAGAACAATGGTTAATTGATTCAATGGAATGGATTTATCTCTATGAATATATTGGCAACTTATGCTTTTTTGATGAAAGTTTATGGATCATCATATCACATCGATCTGATTATCACGTGACAGAGGATCTTCAGCTGCTCCGGTCAGCTATGAAATCAACGTAACTCCCTATAAGATTCCAGGCCATCCCCAATGTTATTTTCCTTAGATCATCAACAGTGGAGTCGCTGACATCAACTAGGATGCCCATTGAGCTCTTCATGCAGCAATTCTTCCTGGACATCTTTCCGGATTGTGTCATCTCGACTTTGGATCTCACCATTGCTGACATCGTCAGATCCATCACTGGCACCGACTTTCAAAATCACGTTGATCTACTTCAAGACTGCAGGAGCCTCAACCTCAAATTGGTGGCTCAATGCATGTCCACATGGCTCGTTTCCTGCCAGTTTCTTGAGGCAGTCATCCGAGTCGATGTCCAGTTCATGCCAGGAAGTCACCCCATGGACTTGAGAGCTTAACAAGGAGGATGTTTCCAGTTTCTTCAACTTGTAACCTGGCAATATCACCCTCAACGCTAATTTACCTGCAGTACTTTGAAATCTGTAGACAATCTTACCCAAAGGCTGTAGGCTGCTCAGGTACAGTCCCCTGTGATTTTTGATTGCTTTATGTTGTTGTTTGTTGAAGTATTAACGCAGGAGATGGTGAAGTTTTCTGGAAACACACCCGATATGGAATTAAAGAAAATTGATTAAAATGTGTCAGTAAGTACTTTGTTGGCATGGCAGCTTGCAAAAAATAAAAAATCAGGCAACAAAAAGATAAAAGAGATAAAAAAAACATTGAAATTTGTGTTGAGATCATACGTAGCATTTAAAAAACGGATAAAATAATTTTTAGGCGTTAAGTAAAATTAACTTTATGGTTGTCAATTGAAAAGGGAACTTCACATTAAAAAAGATTTGACATCATAATGAATCTAGTACTTGGTTTCCAATATCACAAAGTCTTGAATTCTATTGATAAATGCATTCTGGAAAAAATACAAAAACCAAAACAAGAAGGAAGAATTAAAAAAAATAGTTTATGGATGTCTCAAATGAATGAAAATGATTTTATCAAAAACTAGCTGACCCGGCAAATTTCATACCACCTCATAATCAATAATAAATGTTGTGTTGAATGTTGTTTAATAATTTTTTCTTCAAATTTTTCCGATGATCAAATGATAATTATCCTGTTATTCGGGGCGGAGACAAATCAAACATATCAAAATCATAAAAATAATACTTAATACCTGACAATATTTTTGGGGTATTTTTTCAATGTATAAACTGAAAACGTATCTCTTGTTACAACATATCTGTTTAGGTTGATGGGGAGTTTTTTTAGTTGATTTGTATGCTTAAAGTTGTGATAAAATCATTTGAATACACTCAACCAAATAGTAGCATAAATACAAAGAAGAGGTTCATACATTCAATGAACAATTCTTTAAAATTGGTCCAAAGAACGGCTTCTTTGCCCAAATGAATTGGACGACATTACAGTATGAACAGTTTTCTTCAAAGCTAACTCGATTCATGTTGTGTATGAACAGTGATCATTAAAGTGGTTCTTGCGTCAATGAAACTGTTCATAGTATCAATGCAAATCGTTCTTAGTTGTCAGACAGTTTTTCATTGTATTGATGATCATAATTCATGGTTACAATGAAACATTTCATTGTATCTATGAAGCGAAATTCTCAATAATATGAACCCGATTCATTGTGTTTATGAATCAAAATGTTCAATATAAAGAATCCTTACATTCTATTTATGAATCATTGTTCAGTGAATAGACACTGTAGATTGATTATCATATCTTTATTCGAAAATCGTTTGAAGTTGTTATATACATACTTGTGAAAAATTCGAGTTAAAATAGTTCGAACATATTCCAAGGCAGAACAAAAAGTCATCAGAGCTTAATAATAATAGTCTTGAAGCAGCTCTTCACTAAGAAATGTGTGGGTTGTAATTTTTGCTCTAGTAAGTGTCCTTCAGTTGTAGACCGTTCTAGATGTCGGGATATAGTCAAAGGGACCAAGCCAAGAATCCATGAAGCGCCCAAAATAGCGTCAAAACTCTCTGAAAAGAAATAGACTCTCATAAAATATACCCAATTCATTGCATAAATAGATAATTTTACCAAAAATATTTGTAGGAGATATTAACCTAAAATTTTATTGGAGAATTTAGTTAGTACCTACTTACTTTCAGAGACATACATCATGATTCTTCATATATTTCAATGAGCTATTGGTGCTTTTATCTTTGACATTCTTGTTGGACGCCGAAAACTTCAATAGGACTCTTTTTGCTTCCCATTATGTTGACTACAGAGCGAGTCCGTTTGGATGTAAGGTTTGAAAGTCCGTATTATGAATCTGAAAATAGTCATACAACACAAATTAGATATTTTTGTTCAACATTGTTATTCAAGAGCTTTTTCAGAAAGGTATGTGCATCACTTACCAGTCTACAAACAGAGATAATTGTCAAAAATGAACGCCGTACTTTCCATTTTCTTGAGATGAGATGAAATTGTCGGCATGCTTTTCAATAACCATTGAATTCTTCCGTTAATAGATTGTTAAATTTTAGGGCTCTGATGATGCAGACGTCAGCATCTACTCCTGGTATGAAATTGATGTGATCGTGCTGGAAATGCATAACAAATTCTTTTACCAGTCGAGTGACTTTGTTGTCTTTGATCTTACTTACTAGGTCTTCAACTTACACAACTTACACTTCAACAGCACTTTACATGACCAAATGACACACCACAAACCGAAAGAAGGATGCCAGACGCAGCATCACCCGTTTTGTGCCTAATAAATTTGTACATTACGGTTATGAACTGTTTCTTTGTATTTATGATTTGATTTTATTTCAAGGATATCTGTCGACTTTAAAAGAACTATTCATTGTATTAATGAATTTCGTTCTTAGAACGATGTTTTTTTGTAAGGTTTTAAAGAACTATATTCATTGGTACAATGAATATTTCATGGAAGCTTCATTGAAGAATCTTTCTTTAATATCAAGTTTGAAGTACATAATATTAATGAATTTAGTTCATGTAACCCATGTACTACTGGACATAAACTCATGAAATTACTATTCATCACTTATTGAAGCTTCATTCATTATTACAATGATGGCTATTCAAGAAACAATGATGTTTACAGTGTTCTGTACTTAGGTTCAATGAAAATTTCATTGAGCCGATGAAAATGAAGTTTATGAAAGCTGTTCATTAATATTACGATCAAGATTTTTTTGAGTGTAATATCGGATTATTTTCAGATACATCTTATTGTGCCCTACAACACACCTTATTTGGAAAAAATCATTTGGAAAATAACAAAATTATGCAAATATAACCTCACTGAGTCAATTTTTTTTCAAATACCTCTATCAAATCCCAGATACAGCCTACTGTATCTTCTTTGAACAAAATCATTCGTGAAATACCGAAACTATGTAGACATAACCTCACATAGTGAATTTTTTAAAAATGTCTTGTTCAAATCTTAAATTGAACAAAATCCTTTGAAAAGGAGCAAAATTATGCAAACATAACCTCACCAAGTCAATTTTTTGATAATTTCTTGATCAAAACCCAAAAAGAACCTACATATCTAATTTGAACAAAATACTTAGGAAAATGACAAAACTATGCAAACATAACCTCACTAGATCAATTTTTGTTAAATTAACATTGCAACTTTGTATCGGAAGTTGAAAATAAATCATTTATCACAAATATTTGTAGCTCCCATGCACCAACTACAGTGTTGCCGATCGCCTTATCTCTGTCTGTGAAAGTTGGGTTGGGTTGGGATTGTTAGGGAGAGTGGGGACGGCAACACTGTAATCATATGGGAGCTACATCCAGATGGAAAGCCAGGGTGATTTCCACTTATTAATCTTTCAGTCACGTGATTATGAGAAAAGGTGACCTTGATTTGAGAAAATAACTATTTGATTTGAGAAAAATAATATAAAAAAACTCGATAATAAAACAATATTTTGAAAATTTCATATGGATAATTAAAAAAATCAAGGAAAAGTCATGGTCATTTAGAAAAACAACTGACTTTTCGAAAAAAACCGTTCAAATCAAAGTTATGAGGCAAACCCCTTGAAACAACCTCCAAAGAGTGGTCAAGGTCAAATATAAATTTAATTTTTTCTGTCTCACAGGATCCAATATTTTTGGATTGTTTCATGTTGAATGAACCACCCTGTATATGGCCGTCACTGCTGTAATAGATGAAAGGACGAGTGGCCAATAATCTGATTATCAACCGTAGAATGCTACTAAAACAGGTAAATTTCCTACGTGCCGGAACCGGATGTGCTCTAGAAAATTACCAATTTTCTTTGCTGGATACCACACAAAATCTTTGCAAAATAATTAACCCATCTTTGTTCCGCAATTTTCAAAATTGCTTTTTGGATCGTGACTCTACAGGTTCAGCCCTAGGTTAGGTTAGGTTAGGTAAGTCTATAAGAGATACGACAAAATGTTATTGAAAAAAGTTGTTTAGAATGAAAAACTGTGTGTGACAATGCAAAATTTCAAAACCCTCCGTTTGCTTTGATATTTTCAATAAATAAGAAAAGTTGAATGCATAGTATAAAAGTAATCAAAAGTTGATAAAACACACATAAACGTTAAAAATATCAAGATTAAATCTATTTGCATGCTATTATGAAAACTTAAAATGGAAAAATGCAAAATATCAAATTCGGTGGAGAGTTTTGAAATTTTACATTCTCATTCAGTTTTTCACTTTCAATTTTATATCATAAACGTATTATTTCGACTTTGAGATTTTATAATTTCATGCCTACAATTATCAAATCAATAATAATCTCCCCCATAAGCCCAAACATCACGTGCCTCATCTTCAAAAAGCTTGTTATGACATTCACCACGTTTTGTTATTATTCCCCATTTGAAGAGCAACTTAATATTCCTGTGCCGTGTTTATCCAACAGATTATCAAGGTGACACATTAAAGGGCGTATCTTTTTTGAAAGGGCATCAATATTGACAGTGACGATCAAACCGTTTGTGAAACAACATGCCATAAATTAACTCATTAGGGCAACATCTCAGTATCTGGTAGCATAATGCTGTTTGGACAAAGGGTCTGAGATGGCTTTCATTCCTCATTTACATAATACCAAACCCAGAAAGGCACTTAGTCCCTATAATAATATAAATACAAATAGGGACAGCTATGCGCTATTGATTTAAGGGAACTAATCGTCAACTGGATATGTATTAAATGCCCCCTCATGTATATTCACATTCACAGTTTATGAAAATATTTAATGGGGGCATGGGTCCTTTATCAGGGTTACAAATTTGACATAGACGGAAAGTTCGTAATGTTGTTTTTTTGGTGACCTCACGTGGGGCTGAAAATTAAGTTTCATAACCTGCACCTGAGAGTGATAGTTACGTAGAAATTACTACTCCACAACTCATATCGTCGCACTTACTTAACAACTACGTAGCGGGGACGTAACGACGTGGTCACTCCTACTTTAAAAGTTTAGTTTCCGCCTATGAAACAAGAGGGCATTCCCATTATTATCATAGAAAAAAAAAATGTCTTTTCTTACGGTCATAATTCAGCCTCTTCAACTATAGTATGTTCACCGATAGGGTACCCTGATATTATACAGGGGGGCTTTTGGAACGTTAAAGAAAAATGAAATCTGGAATACTGAGTTAAAATTTTAGAATTAGTCTTTGAATAGGATCTGATTTTTTATGTTTGGTTAGGTTGTATGGACAGTGATTGGGGTGCAAAACTTCACTGATTTACGAGCTCCAAGTACAAAGGAAATTCAAAACGGTTGCTAACATTTTGTGAATTGTGATTTTTTTTCACCAAATAATATTCGGAGAGGAATCGACAAAAATGTATCAATTGGTGAAAGGTATTCATATGAGTTGTTGACGATTCCGTAACTTTATGACGAGGAAATTTGTAATAAATGAAATTGTGCTCTACATTTTCTCAGTAAATATGTCAAATTTGGCACTCTACTGCGAGCGGCCACTACATTTTGATCACTCTAAAGTCACTATTATCATTGAGTACAATATTTGTTGTGGATATAAAACCACTTCAAAGTTCCCGAAGCTACGATAAAGTTCCCATTGCCAATGTGAAGTTCTAATTAGAATTTCAACCTACAGTGCATATATAGCGTCTCTTGCGTTCTGGATGTTTAACCAAAAAAAAAAAAAAGTCGAGCTATAGAATTGTGGCCATGCATGAAAAGCGTGATAAAATAGTTTCGCGGTTCCGGCAAGTGAAAAAAATATGGATCTTTGTCTATAATTATCCTTTTGTCGTCTTACTGTTGGCATTTTTACTGTACAAGGTGTGAACAGTACTTGAACAATCAAATATTTTCGTTTCTTCAAAATGACCGTCCCTTTCAAGTGTTTTCTTCAAGTAATTGGAACTTTGTAGTACTTTTAAAGCACTGGTGATAGTAATGGTAAGGGAGGGGGACAAAAGCCCGACGAGTAGGCCTGGTGGCACTTTCCGCCAACCCCGCGTTTCCAACCCTCTTCACTCAAGCAAGTCGTCCTGTCTCCATTGTGAAGCGAAGCAGGTCATCCTAGCTCAGGTCCCTCAACTCCACCCGAGGAATGATTGTCGCTCCTGAGACCCTCCTCTTCAGACGACCCCATTTATCACAGACGCCCAGGAGATGGTAGGAAGCTTCCTCCGCCTTTCTACAGTATTGACATAAAGGTGATTCGGCGATCCCCAATAAATGCGAGTATCGGTTGAGCTTGCAGTGTCCAGACAGAATGCCTACAATGATGCTCAGTGCCTTTGTATTCTTGTTCAGCAACTGGGCCGTCCTTGGTTTGTTGGGTTGTGTGATTATCTCTCTGGCTTGCCTGTAAGTCGTGTTGTCCCTCCAGTTCTTCACTGTGTTCTCCCAAGCCCACTCATTCAGGGCCTCAGAGATCAGTCGTTCACTCAGACTCAGGTATGGCTCTGGACCGGGATGAGACGATGAATACCCTGGTCTAGCTATAGCTCGTCCACGCGATAGTTTCCGAAAATGCCGATATGTCCTGGTACCCAGACCAGTTTCACCTTTTTGCTCTCACCCAGGGTGTGCAGAGCATCACTGCACTCTTGAACCAGCGGGCAGCTGATCATTGGCTTGCATAATGCCCTCAGTGCCGCTTGACTGTCAGAATAGATGCCTATGTTATCTTCTGCCCTTCCTTGAACCTCTTCCCTAGCTACCACTTTCAGGATAGCAAAAACTTCTGCTAGGAAGACCGTTGCAAGCTTTCCGGTAGGGAAAGACTTCCCGGCGTTCCTGCCCTGTCTGTATACTCCGGCTTCTGTAGCCTTAGAGTTGGCCTTTGGCCATTCTGCGTGTTACCAGGTGGTTCTGCCGGTGTAGTCCGCCACTAGTCTCTGGATGGAAGGTGTACCTCAATACTCTCACGCCTCACAATAGAGGCTAATCTAGTGTGGCCGATCTCTGTCCCTCTGTCCTTTCATACTTTTAAGACAAAGTGAAAAGCAAAAGGTACTGTGAAGTAGTTTTCATGAGTTAATTTTACTCTTAAACGTATCACATAGTCGCATCACTTTGAAAGAAAGAAATTTCAATAGTAGCAACGACGTCGTTATCACTTTTAACACTACGATAAAGCAATAAAATCATGTACGAGTAACAAGACAAGGTTACTGCGATAAACTCAAGACGAAGGAGGTCCAAAAAACTGTTTTAAACAAAGTCTTATCTCATTGATAGTATAGGCAATACAATATGGCCATTTTGGTATCAATCAGTCAATTGTGAGTACGCCGTTCCGGACCACGTCATCTCAAACTCAGAAATGGCCAGATTTTCAATTGGATCATCATCATCATCAGATTTTACAGTTCCCTACGAATTATTATTGAAACTTTCGGTTCCTGGGTCTTGAGGGTTTTGAAAAACAATTGTGGCCCTGTAACAAATATTAATCAGACTAAGCCGCAACTTAACTGTCTGGATTTGATGTATTTTATTCCGTTTCTGTGAAGGTTACCCTTCACGGTAGAAGTCTCTTCGTCTATCATATTTCTGTTGCTTTTGTAATAGCTAGCATTGGTTCGGGTCCTAACGGTTAAATTGAGTTGAGAATCTTTCCACAATGTCTCTCTTTTCCATACCAAATACCACCTATGCTTTGTTCACCATCAACTAACTCCATCACATCTTCATTGCAACTGAACGCAGTATCATCACCCCTACTTATACACCATCGGAGCTCAACCTGCCTCAAGAACACAAAAGCACCCTTCATGGTGAAATGCCACGCCTCCGACTTCGTCTGCGAGCCCCTCATCAATGTCAAACAAAGGGCAAACAGGTTCTTTGAAAATTCCGGTCTTGTTCTTGTGCTAGACTCGTATCCTCTCTTCGGATGTGCACTCTGTCTCCAAATTCAGCCACAGTCTATTGATTGGATAAACAACCATTTCGGTTTCTCAACGATATTATGTCACGTTATCGGATCCATAAGTTATTGAATAGACATCTGGAAAAAAATTGACAGACATGTGTACGGTAAATAACCTATTTTCCATCATTTTGTCATGAACCTGATGATCCAAGCCAAATATCAGAGTGATTCTCAGAACTGTTTTGTTATTGGGTAGTTTTGTTATGAATTGTATGGATTATTGAACGTCCAAAGACGATTATCTTCAGAGCTCGTATTGCCATCTGGTTTGAACCCATTGAGCTAACAAATGTTATTGGATAACTAGTTATTGACTGTTCAGTTATATAAAGTTATGGAATTGATTGCTAGTGAATGGAAGTAGCTGTTATAACATAGTAAATCAGATGATAGGCTATAGAACCCTATTTTCGGAATATTTTAACTGTTATCAATATTTTGTTTGGTAACTCTTCTATTCACAGCTATAAGTACTAGAGCATTGTAAACTTTTAGACGTTCTTGACTATTATAAACTTGTATGTGGTTCTTTGACTTGGGACCAAATAAAGACGTAACGTACTACTTTGCGTCGTTTCGTCCAAATAAATTTGGACGAAATATTCATCAGGCTAGAAAAGGTTTATACAGATCATAAGAATGAAAAATAAAAAAAAACAACATACAGATTTTTTTTCTAATTTTTTTTATAGTAAAAAACGGAAGTACATATTTTTTTCTTCTATTTTTTACTATAAAAAAAAATAAAAAGAAAAAAATCTTTCTGATGGTGCTTGGATTTATTTTTCATTTTTTATTCTTGTGATCTGTTTAAACCTTGTTTAGTCTGATGAAGTCAATAAATTGGAACAAAACGTCGCAAAGACAATACGTCTTCATTTGGTCCCAAGTCCAAGAACCACATACGTTAATCATCTACAAGAGACAAGAATCAATAATTTTTACAAAAGTCATTTCTAATTGAATGGAATTTTCATTTGATGTGTTGTCTCGTCCATATTCTTTTTAAAATTTTTGTCTTTGTTTTCTTTTTGCGTAGAGTGAACTAGAATCACCAAATTTTTGATTTTGTTTTTGGCTATTCATTTCATTTCATTCAAGTACTTTTTTTTATTGTACTACTTTTATTAGCAATCCTTCGTTGTATCTGATATTTTAACACATTCCATTTGTATTGTCAAGATATCTTATCCGGAAATTTAATATTCTTTTTAATCTTTTAAAAAAATTTTTTCAGCCAACTGTCTTCTATATTTTTTACCTGAGTGAATTACTTCTAATTAATTGGAATAATGTTTATTTCCATACTCATGTTCTTGAGTTTTTTAAATTTTTAACTCAAATTTGATCATTGTTTCTTTTTTATTTCATTTAGATACATTTTTCCATTGTTTTAAGGGTCTTTGTTCAAAATGTTTTGCTTGTTTCGAATATTGCATAGTTTTTACTATCATTTTGACTCAAATACTGCGGTTTTTCATGTAATTTCCTTATTTGCATGACTTGTTTCACTTAAAAAACTTCGACAGCATTTTCGGAAAAATGTTTCAAATTTTTATCCACTATACTTTTCCACCGCAACTTTTCAAGAATCAATAGCTTTGATATTTTGATGTTTTTTTTTTGTTCGGTTTTTTAATAAAAACGTACTTTTGTTTGTTTTTTTTCGCAATTTTCTCAGCGGAAACTGTTTTTTTGTAACAATTCAACAACCCTCATTTGTATTTTTCCAGCAAATTATGACTAAATGTATTTTTTTTCTAATTCATCGATTTTTTGCCATTTCATTATATTTGATTTGTATATTCATCATTTCATAAATATGAAGAGTGATGTTACCATGAAAAAAAAAAGAACCCATGGTATGGGTTCTACTAAACCCCTACCCCGAATCCAGTTAACAGTAAGGAAGAGTTTTCTTAAGCCAAAATCAGTTTTTTTTATATTTTGCAGTTTCTGGAACGCTCTAGTAACACAACTGTTCCAGATTTTTTTTTCCGGAAATGCATCATTTTGATTTTCTCGATTCCAGAAACACTGAAATCATTTACAGGAAAACATGCGACTGTGTTGCACTTCGAACATCTTTAGAAACATAATTATGTTAAAAACATCGTACGGAAATATGCTTTTTCCATTTTACTTACCCAAACTTACTCGAACTAACCCAAACTAACTCAAACTAACCCAAACTTACGCAAATGAACCCAAACTAGCTCGAACTAACCCAAACTAGCCCAATAAAATATATTAATCTGCATTTCCTGATTTCGGGTTTTTTTGTGATATACTAAATAAACAAAACACTCTTATATAAGTGATCTCGGTAGAACGAAAGTTGAGCCAAAGAATATGTTTTAATAATCATCGGTTTCAATAACCAAATCAATCATTAATAATTTTAATAATTAAAACGTGTATATTTTATCTTAAACTCAGAAGTTTCCCATAACTTCCAAAGCGAGATTCAAAAACTGCAATTTAAAAATCGAGCTGACATGAAATTTTATATTGATAATAAGATTAAATCAGATACAATATTTTACTATATATATTCTGAAGATTATGACACCCTGTATTGAATAAACATGAATTCAAACACTCAATCATTCAATCATTATCATTATCTTGCCAAAACATCAACTCAAACCCCAATATCACTTCATCAACTCCATAATAGATCACAGTACAACAATCTTCTGCCAAAAATAAGAGACAAACAAAGAAATAAACCAGCATTGTAGTGTAAGTGACACGTGATGTGCCACGTGATCAAATCAATCTAATCCGACTTTCTTTGATCCAAAAAGAAATTAATCAAATCGTTCGACACATGTGAAGTCGGCTTGCATAAAAATTCCATCAATCAATCATTTGAGCCTCATCTTTAAAAAGGGCACTAATTTGCCCGAACCGTTCAGATAATCAACGGGATTAATTCAGTAGCAAAGCAAAATAAATTATTGCTAATTTGTCGACGTCGAATTATCTGCTATATTTTATCTTTATGTAAATTTCAGTTGGTTATTCTGTCTGTAGTTGTTTTATGGCACTATCTCCGCCTGTTTTGTGTGATTAGACGGAAGATTTTTGCAATTGTTCATGGTTTAAACACCATAATAAATCGTGGTTGATGATTTATAGCGTGCATAATGTTGATGTTCCTCTTATAGAGAATCAATTTTAACTGTGATTTAACAAAAATATATACTTTATTAAATAATGAAGTAACACCAACCTATACACAATAAAATCATCAATAATCCACCACAATGCACAATCATGCAAATAGATCGTTAGTGAATTATTATGTAGCCATAAACCAGGCTAATTATCCAGTGAGCGGAAACAAAAGTCCAGTAAATTAAAGCGAAGCCAGGAATATATCCACTCAAAAACTGGAAAGTACGCTGTTAAGCCAGTCAAAGGGTTAAATGATCCTTCAAAAATGCGGACATCCATATCGGGACAAGTCCAGTGCTTTGGACACCATATTTTACGCTTTATGGACCTTCAATGCGCTTGCTACTTGCTACTGCGATTTGAATAATGGCCCTTATTAGGCCAAAGACCTACGAGAGCCTTTTCCTTTTGTTTGATGGTCTTGTTTTTTGATTTGTTGCGAAGCTACTGGAGATATTTTATTGCAGTCGACTGCTTTGGAAGCAGATATATAACTAGCGTCTAATAAACCTGGAGTATTTTTACAGTTTTTCAAAAATATCACAGCAAGTGTTTTTTTAATAGATATGGAGTTTTCTTATATTTGCAAACAAAAGATTTTCTTTGTGAATGGAGATATCTCTCTATATCGACCATCCAGCAGTACCTAGGACAGATAACCCGAATGGGGTAGCTTAATATCATGCCAAAAAAACAATCGTGGTGATATTGTGAAAAATCGTTTTTCACGAAGTGGTTGTTTTTTTCAAGATTTGTGGTGTATAAGCCGGAGACTGTAAAGAATCGCGCTTCACAGTTCTCTCTTGATACGGACATTAGGCTAAGAAACTGGAAGAGTTCACAAAAAACAACCAATATTTTTAATTTTATAAACTTTATTTTGTAACATAAAAAATGGACATTTTATAATTTATTGACCGCTATTGCAAGCAATTTTTTTCTTTTGGCAAAAATTTTGTATTAAAATGATCAAGAATGAACCACACAGGATCCCTAATGAAGTACGAGCCGAAGCAACACCGCCTTAAAATAGGTTGTGTTGACCGGAGTCTGGCGGGAAACTGAAGCTTGTGTCAGGAGAAGCCTCATTCTTTGTACGGTTTTCTTTGTCGGTTGCCATGACAACGCATTGTCTTCAACTCATGTGCTTCTTCTTCCTCTACTGCTCTATATTTTGATATATTTCGTTTGTTTCACAAATTCTGATGCTATTTGAGTTGGTGACAAAGAAACGGAAACATCTTCATTGTCCTCAACTTGTGCTTCTTCTTCCTCTGCAACTCTATATTGTGGAAAATATTGTTTGTTCCACACATTTAGCTGCGATGTGTTCTTCTATCTGTTAATTAAGAAAAAATGTGGACATCTTCACTGTCTTCATTGTGCTTTTTCCTCTACTCTTCTATATTGTGGCAAACCTCGTTCATTGCATCAATTCTGCAGCTATTTCTGTTCTTATATCTGCTGGAAGGTTTGATCTGTCAAAGTTCATTCATTCATGTATTCTTGTATTGATTTACACGAACATCCAAAATTATCTTCTGTTTCCATACGCATACGTGAGTAGTTGCATCTTTTGGAAGATTTAGAAGAAAGTGAAACTTCATCCAATGAAGAAGAAAGATTCAAAGAAATCTTCAAATCATTTCTTATTGAAAGATGATGTAGGAAACCCATTAGACCATTTGGTTTGCATAAATAAAGTAGAATAAACCTAAACTGGTGAGCATTCCAGTATCTGGAAGTCACTTTTCTTTTTGAAATTGGTATAAGAATTCCATAAGTTGAACAATTTGGTTTGCATGGATAAAGTTGAATGAACTTATTCCTGGAAAAAAATCAAACTAAAGCAAACCAGCAGTCTGGACAGCATTCCAAAGTCTGAAAATCAATTTTTTCTTTAAAAAATGGTGTAGGAAACTCAGTCGAACAATCTGATTTGCATGAATAGAGTAGAATGAACAAATTTCTAGACAAAAATTAGTCAGAAGCTGCTTTTCAATCAGTCTACAGAGCATTCCAGAGTCTGGAAGTCACTTTTCTTTTTGAAATTGGTATAAGAATTCCATAAGTTGAACAATTTGGTTTGCATGGATAGAGTTGAATGAACTTATTCCTGGAAAAAAATCAAACGAAAGCAAACCAGCAGTCTGTAGATTATTCCAAAGTCTGAAAACCACTTTTTGTTAAAAAAAATGTTGTGGGAAACCCAGTTGGACAATTTGGTTTGCATGGATAGAGTAGAATGAACTTATTCCTGGGAAAAAATCAAACTAAAGGAAACCAGCAGTCTGGACAGCATTCCAAAGTCTGAAAATCAATTTTTTCTTTAAAAAATGGTGCGTAGGAAACTCAGTCGAACAATCTGATTTGCATGAATAGAGTAGAAGCTGCTTTGTAGTCTAGTCTATTGTCTGGAGAGCAATCCAGAGTCTGAAAATCACTCTTCTCTTAAAAAATGGTATTGGGAATCCAGTTGGATGATTTGGTTCGCATGAATAGAGTAGAATGAACAAGTTTCTACAAAAAAATCAGTCAAACGCAGTTTTTGAATTAGTCTAGAGAACATTCCAAAGTCTGGAAATCACTCTTCTCTTAAAAAATGGTTTTGGGAACCCAGTTGGATGATTTGGTTCGCATGGATAGAGTAGAATGAACAAGTTTCTACAAAAAAATCAGTCAAAAGCTGCTTTTGAATTAGTCTAGAGAACATTCCAAAGTCTGGAAATCACTCTCCTAGTAAAAAATGGTGTTGGGAACCCAGTTGGACGATTTGGTTCGCATTAATAGAGTAGAATGAACAAGTTTCTAGAAAAAAATCAGTCAAAAGCTGCTTTTCAATTGGTATACAGAACATTCCAGAGTCTGGAAATCACTCTTCTCATTAAAAATAGTGTTGGGAACCCAGTTGAACGATTTGGTTTGCATAAATAAAGTAGAATCAACATAATACTTGGAAAAAATCAGACAAAAGCCAAAGCAATTAGTCTAAAAAGCATCCCAGAGTCTGGATGATGTTTGAAACCCAGTTGGACAATTTGGTTTGCATAAATAGAGTGGAACGAATATATTCTTGGTAAAAATCAGACAAAATCTGCTTTGTAGTCTAGTCTAGTGTCTGGAGAGCGTTCAGCCTTGGAGCCATCTGTGAACCAGACTTGAGTGTTGACAGGCACCTCCATCGGTTTGGTCAGCCACCCTTTCCTTGTTGGTACGTGCACCTCAAAGCTCCTTCGAAGTCTGAGACGACCATCCGTGGCTGTCAACCCGGCCGATAGAAGCGCACCAATGATGATATTCTGGTGTGGCCAACCTCCATTACCATGTTTCTCCATGTCTTCTGGGCAACCATCCTACCATAGGAAGCCATCGCTTCCCTCTTCACCCAAAGTCCTAGCTCTGGCAGTCCGGGGAGGATGTCAAGCTCTGCTCCAGGAGTTGTCTTTATTGCGCCTGTTGTACCCAAAGAAGCCATCCTTTGCAGTCGGTCTAGGCAGCGCCGTGCGAAGGGGGGGGGGGCGAAGGGGGCGCCCGCCCCGGGTGCCACAAGTGGGGGGGCGCCAAAAAACGTACATATTAACATTAAATGAACTTTCCCTACTAGAAATGAGGGAAAATTAATTATAAAGAAGGAGAAATACAACCAGAACATTTTTCACCTGCGTCGCTTTGCCTGCGGCGCTATCTGACCTATTGGAAAGGTGGCAACCCTAGCGCCGATCCTAGAGTTCGCCCCGGGCGCAGTTTTACCTTCCCACGGCCCTGTACATAAGTGTTCTTATCGGTTGCCGGCCACCAGACCACGGATCCGTATGAGATCCTTGGCCTGATGACAGCCTGGTAGAGCCAATGCATGACCTGGAGTTTGAGGCCCCACTGTCTTCCGACCATTCGACGCAGTAGCCACAGTGTCGCTATTTTTTTTTATTGTCCTTTCAACGTTAGGTTTCCACGTTAGCCTGCTGTCCAACATCACCCCGAGGTACTTGACCTCCTGATGCCTGAGGGACAGTGTGGTCCCGTACATCGTGGGTGGCTTGAATTCCCAAATATTCCTTCTGTTGGTGCAGAGAATGAGCTCTGTTTTGGAGGAATTCACTGAAAGCCTCATCTCTCCACACCATGTTTCTACTATTTCACAGGCTAGCTTCATCCGCTCACAGACGATCCCCAGGTGTTTGCCCCTCACTAGCACAAGAAGCAGCCTTGGTCCAACTGGGTTTCCCAAAGCATTTTTATAGAGAAAAGTGATTTCCAGACTCTGGAATGCTCTCCACACACTAGACTAGACTTCAAAGCAGCTTTTGTCCGATTTTTTTTCCTAGGAATATGTTCATTCCACTCTATTTTTGCAAACGAACTTGTCCAAATGGGTTTCCAACACGATTTTTAATGAGAAAAGTGATTTCCAGGCTCTGGAATCATCTTTAGACTTGATTGAAAAGCAGCTTCTGACTGATTTTTTTCCAGGGATTTGTTGATTCTGCTTTATTCATGCAAACAAAATTGTCCAACTGGGTTTTCCACACCATTATTCAAAGAGAAAAGTGGTTTTTAGACTATGTAATGCTTTCCAGACTGCTGAAAAAGTAGCTTTTGTTTGATTTTTTTCATAAATATATTTTTCCACTCTATTCATGTAAGCCAAATAATTGTTCAACTTGGGTAATTTTGAAAAGAAAAGTGATTTCCAGACCCTGGAATCCTCTCCAGACTAATTATGAAGCAACTGATCTGATCTATTTAGATTTTCCAACTGGGTTTTTTACAATAAGAAATGTGGTTTGCTGTCTAGACTGATAAAAAAACAACTTTTTTCGATTTTTTCCTGATTCTCTATATCTATCGGAGATTGTAACGATTCACTTATTTAAGTATTCAAAAGTGGAGATTTTGATAAAGTTTTTCTATATTTTTGAGGATCAATTTCTCCTGCTTAATCTTCGAAGATTTGAAGATTCCTTTGGATCATCCTTCTTCATTGGATGAGGTCTCACTTTTTTTTTAAATCTTTCAAAAGATGCAACCACTCACGTATATACTTCTGGAAACTGAAGATATTCTTGGATCTTTCTATAAAAAAATAAATAAATGAATGATTAAACTTTGACAGATTATACATTCCGCAGATTGCTAAGTTCATAGTACGATAAATTGAAGACAATGAAGATGTTTCTTCTGTTCTTCAACTCTGACAGATTAATCCTTCCTGCTATTCCTTTAAAAAAAATTAAAGATTTGTCAGGAATGTGCTCTTTGACTGCTTCACATTCGTCTGAACCTTCCGAAGATGGCAACGATCATGCTTCCATAAGTTGAAGACACTAAAGACTTTTTTCGTTTCTTTTTCATATGCAGATATAAGAACACAAATATCGCCATGAACAGAGTTTGTCACAATACAGACGAGTAGAGGAAGAATAAGAAGCACAAATGGAGACAGTAATATATTTCCATTTTTTCTTGACCAACACATACAAGAACAACAAAATAGAGTTGTAGAGGAAGAAGAAGCACAAGTTGAGGACAATGAAGATGTGTCCGTTTCTTCGTCACCAACTCAAATAGCATCAGTGGAATTTGTGAAACAAACAAAATTTGTCTCAATATAAAGGAGGAGAGGAAGAACAAGTTAAAGACAATGTGTTGTCATGGCAACCGTACAAAGAATCAGGCGTCTCCTGACACAAGATTCAGTTCCCCGCCAGACTCCGGTCAACACAACCCATTTTAAGACGGTATTGCTGCGGCTCGTACTTCAGTGTGGTTTCCTTTTGATCATTTCAATATAATATTTCTTGTTAATAGAGGAAAATTGCTGGCATATTGGTATGTTTTATCATTTGTTATTGGTGAAGTGGCACTTCACCCACGTCATCTGAATAGCCGCCACTGGTTAGAACAGATTATTGATTTGGAATGCGACCAGTTTTTAGTTTTCAGTCTTTCTTACTATGTTGTGTATTTGAACCATAAACAGTATGTACTAAATTTTCCACGGACTTTGAACCTTCCAACAATAATCTTGTTTACAAAATGATGATTATTCACCTCTGTGTAATTATTTAGATCAAATCGCAAAATTCGAGATCGAAACAACAAAACAAGTTGAAAAAATAACACACTATAACTTTAAACTCATTAGCAACCTTCGTGTATGATACAAACAACTGACTATTCTCTGTGTGCCATTTTTTTTCTATTTTTGCTTAAACTTATTTTTACTTACACGAAAATGATACACCTTTTATATCTTGAAAAACATTTCTACAAACTCCACAGGTGCACGTATTTAAATCCATTCTGTTGATTTCGATATCAAGCTCTAAATTTTCCCATATCAATGACTCACCCTTTATCACTACATAACCTTCGAAAAATATATCAAAATTCATCAAGTCTTCAAAATTCATTCATCTAATGAAAAAAAACATCCTGCGACCATAAGAGTATTTATTTGTTCCCCGTGCCTCATAAATCATTTTGCGTCTATCTTATGGCAATCTGTTTATGCATCAGATTTTAAGTGTGACCCCAAAAATCCAATAACAGAGCACAATCTAGCAAGCCACAGGTGTTAGCAAAATTTGGAAAAAGAGTGTTTCAATTAGTATATTTAAATTTAACTCAAAAGTGTCTCTACTAATTCATTTCGGTATTTATTCGCAAATCGAATTGATCTGACCCAACCAATCAAAAGCAAATTTGGTTAAAATACAATATTTATTCAAAAATCCATATTAAATACATAATAATTGAAAAATTCATATACAATACATATGAATTCAGATATTCTTATAGGTAAAATCCATATTACTTCTCAACAACGTCTTTGGGGACTTTGGTCTTCATGATGTTACGACCGATCTTCCAGCCAATGAATGCAATTGTGGCGAACAAAAGAGCCCATCCTGCCATCTTAATAAGCTTCTTCTTTGAACAAAAATGTGATCTCAAACATATCACCACGTCCATTGGGCCTACTACATCGACAACAGTGTCGCCTTCAAATAAGGGTTGTATGTATAAGTTAAGCATAAAAAAATAATAATAACTTACGGTTTTGATCAGTTTGAGTGTTTTCAGAATCCATTGAATCGTCTCAATTGCCCTTCTTGGTGCTCGAAAAATTTTGCACAAATGAATTGATCTGCCACTTGTTATTCGGTTGAAGCGAGGAAGCAAAATGAAGCGAGTGAACGACGCGACGACAATATGAACAATCAACCGTCTAAAAGTTGAATCAGTGATTGCGTTTATTTCGTGAAAATCAATTGAATTGGAGTCAATATTTTTCCGCTTTCAAGATGAACCTGATATTCAGCTAAATAAATTTGGAACTTGGATGAGTTTTTCAAAAATGGGTCATTTTCGCCAAGTTCAAATTTTTAGAGCTAGACTTTGTTCAGTTATTATGATTAATTCTTGCTCTCTTTTGAATGGTGCTAGCCATTTTTATCAACGGTTTAACATAAAAAAGTTTTGGAAAGTGCCTTTTTTTTAAACTTGACAAAAGGGTACTAAATAATTTTTTGAAAAAAAAAATGCCAGGACACGTGAAATGGATTGAAGTTATTAAATTCATCATTACTTCTTTGTTGGCTGATGCAGGATATCTTGGTTAATTTTGCTTCTACGAAAAAGTTGAAATACACCCAGAATCCGATACTAAGAAAGTAGAAATGCGTCAAAAAGCTTAAAACTTCACACTACATGGTATTTTTTAAATGGAATACCTCGTATATTTTTGGCTACAATGATAGATCTTTCTCTTCTAATTCCAAATATATCATACAGTGTGACCTATTTAGATCAAAAACACCCTTGTGAAATTTCAGGTTATCAACCGAGTTCAAACTTTTTTTTTTGAAATGTCAAGTTTTACCACGGAACATATTTTGAAATCTTTATTTTAATTTCAAGAATTTTTATCAGCGATTTTTTTATTACATTAATTAATACGCCATTGGATTTGGAGTGCTTCGAAATAGCTGTGACCAGAATTTCATAAACATATATTCATTAATAACAAAGCTACGACAACTTTCAATTCATACATTTTTTAAGCCAACGGTCACGAAAGAACACCCTGCAACAGTTGCCATGAAGATGGAGCTACTTGTCGCCACTACTTAGTGCCAATGTAAAATTACCTATTTATCGGCAACAATATAATCACAATTTGTTTGATTCTTTTGTAACATGGCTGATTGAGCGTTGTAACGATAGAAGTACCAGAAAAGTATGTTGAAAAAAGACACGCAGATCGTCCTAAAATTACCTCCGGTACGGTGAAAAGAATAAACAAAACTTTTTGTTATACTGGTACTGATGGTGCAGTATCAAAAATGCGTTTGAAACGTTATCCTGTGCAAAGAAGACACATGAATAATCAAGCTATTTTGGACTAATTCAATAATAATCCCAATGCTAGTTCACGGAATGCCTGTTTAGATTTGAATGCAAATCGAGGAAAAATTCGGCGATGTCTCAAGGCAAACAATATTGAAACCAAATTTCAATTATTAAAAAAAAAAATATATTTTTTACTAGTTCTTGATTGTAATATGATTCCGTTATTCCATTAAATGTTATGCTATTTTGAACATCTTGTTATTCAATTTGTAGTCCATTGTTAAAAGTAGTAAAACAAATTCAATGTCCATAGCAACTGTTGATGCAAGGTATTTTTTGTGACCGTTCGCTTAGAGAATTCATGAACTTCAAGTTGTCGTAGTTTTGGTAATAATGGATATGTTTTTATGAAATTTTGGTCACATCTATTTGGAGGCACTCTGAATCCAGTGGCGTAGTGATTTATTTCATAAAAAAATCGCTTATAAAAATTCGCCATTTTTAACACGAAAAGTTTGTCTCGTAGTAGACCTTTCATAACTTGAAATTTCAAGAAAAAAATTGTTGAAATCGGTAGATAACCTACAATTTCACAGGGGTGTTTCCAATCTAAATGGGTCACATTCTAGCCAAAAATATACAGGGTGTCTCTTTCAGTTAATACCATGTTGTGTGGAATTTCTCGGTTTTCGACGCATTTCTGCTTTCTTAGTATCGGATTCGGAATGTCCATGAGAAATACTGCAAATTGACTGATATATCTATTGAGTAAAAGCCTTTATTTACTAATTTTTGAAGCTTCCGCTAGTACTGGATGTATGCACTTGCTGGGTAGTAAAAGCCAGTGCCACAAGTATCATCGCGGCTTCGCCATTGACAGGTTATTGAAAGCGGTGGTTATTTCATAATCACTAAGCGGACCTTCCGGTGGCCGACGATATTACCGGATTTGAACATCTGCGATTTTTCCTGTGAGTCTAACTCAAGAAAACAATTTGGAAGAGATAAAGATCCGTATTAAAGGAGTCTACGTGGCAAGCTGTTTTTTTAGGTCAATCGGATTCATGTCTGGACTGAGGGCAGGCCACTCAATCAAATAGACATATCCTTAGAAGTATACAGTTACCACGTTCATTTCGACGGTTCGATCCGGATCGAAACTCAAGTGGCATGGTGAATCTCACTTGAATACCCTCTTATCCTCGATGTTGAGGCTTGGAAAAATAAATCCAATCCCAATAGTTTTTAGGATTGACTCGAGTCAAGTCAATCCCAATCCACCAAATAAACGCTTAATCCATTTTCTATCCGGATCCAACATCTGCACCTAGCTTCACTTCCTTTTAAGAGTGTCAAAATTAGTTCGAAAATGGAAAATTTTAGGTTAGCTTTTATTACAATTCGGTGTTTTGGTCGTGTCAAATACTGTCAATCCCAATCTCAATTCTCGAAATAAACAGTTGAGATTAAGGATTCAATTTTCAAGCCACTCGAGTTTTGATACGGATCGAGCTGTCGAAATAAACGTAGTAAGTGTGTCCAAGATAAGGATATCTAAGATGGGGATCTTGGGAAGCATAAGAGATCCGTAGATGATTGAATTGCATTTTCAAGCTCATCAACAATATGCCATTTTGGAAAAACAAAAGACACTTTATCATCGCGTCGAGAGATTTTCCTTTGTATATTATTAGGCTTGAAAATGCGCATAACCATCTTATGGTTTCAAATATCCCCCATGATTTCAAACATACCCCTTATCGTGGACAAACTGTCTAGACCTCCTCAGAAACAAAATGCCTTTGCAAAAAGTATCCCCTACCCCAAAAGCAAGATCATACTTTTAGAACAAACCAAAATTTATTTTGTCTCGTGTCAATGACGCATTCACCAAAAATGATTATATTTTGTCATATTAAAAGCTGCGGAGGGTTCAGAATGCGACAGGAAGGTGCAGAAATAGGTTTCTTTCTATGGGTATCTACTATCTAGTAACTTCCCTTTCAATAAAAATAGCAGATTTCATAATGTGGTCCGTATAAATCATCGTCACAAATACCTCAAATTTGCACGTAGGTACAACAGATGTTCAACCTTGTAGATATTATTAAAGCTCGAGGTTTGATAAGAAAACAATGCCCATGCACGAAATCTGTTGTAACTAGAAAACAATTAACAATAATCACATATGCATACGTTCCGGATTTGATTGGAAATCGTGCATTGTTCATAAAGACTTATTTACAAATACGGTGAATCAGTTTAATTCGCAATTGTTAAACAAAAGATTTGAACAACTGTGAATCATTCCATTTTGTTCATCAAAAAGGAAAAAGAAATATAAACTTAGGATTATAATTATTGTAACAATAGTGAAAGAGACACAGGAAACTTTTTTAACATTTCCATATACAAGGTGTAGAAAGGATACTCAAGAGTATGAAAAGAAAGAAGTTCAAAGATGCTAAGCTACAGGGTGTTCGTTATTGATTTTAGCTTTAATAGTTTTATGCATATTTTCATTAAATCCATTGATTATTAGCTAATAAAAACAAAGCATTTTACAGACGCTACTTGTTAAAATATCCGTTCGTCCATAAAGAACTCTACATAATTTTAAGGGGGAGTTCCTGGATAAATTTTAGGTCGAAAACGTCTTATTAGACTTGGGTCTAGAATAAATAAAATAAAATAAAATATCTGTGTTTTTGATTGAAAAAAATTTTGTACAACTACTCCCAGCTAAAAACCCCGCAAAACATTGAACTAAACTACCCAAGTTTGAACACTCATCATTTTTTAACGAATCAATGAAAAAATATGCGGATTGCACTACGATGCAGAGCATTTTTTTGCGGTTTATGCGGATGGTTCAAAAAATCAATTTCTTCAAAAACTTCTTTTATACAGGGTGGTAAAAAAAAGTATTGTACATTTTCTTCTTCTTTACTGTTAACTGTCCCCCATTACCACAGAGATTTTTTGGAGCTTTTTTCCGATGCCCAAGTGCTTGTTATCTTGGGATATTTTTGGATTTTTGTTTATATTTTCTTTCGTTTTTGAAAAATCGACTTGTTTCCAAAATTATGACAAGTAGGGCTTTGAATGGATGTTCTGCTAATTCTAAATAATTTGGTAAAATCTATTGTTTAGCTGTCTTTCTGATGACTCATTGGATACTCAGCAATATTTTGAGTATACAGGGTGTGCCAAAGAATTTTGATGATAAGTAAACTACTTTTTAGTTATTTTGACAAGTTTTATTGAAACTAAATTATCAATTGATTAATCAATTCAGCTTCTTTGACCAAAAAGTTTTCAAGAAAACCTTACAAAATAGCTAAAAAGTGCCTTAATTATGATCAAAATTCTTTGGCACACCCTGCATACTCAAAATATTGCTGAGAATCCAGTAAGTCATCAGAAACACAGCTAAACAATAGATCTATGACATAATAATGTCAGTTGTGAACTTAGAATAAGCTGAACAGCCATTCGAAGCCCTATGTGTCATAATTTTGAAAAAAAGTCGATATTTCAAAAACAAAATAAGAAGATATCAACAAGAAACCAGAAATATCCGGAAATATGGACGTAACAAGCACTTGAGGATCTCGAAAAAAAGCTCCAAAAAATCTCTGTGCAAATGGGAAGACAGTAAAGAAAAACAAAATTTACAGTACTTTTTTTACCACCCTGTATAAAAGAATAAATCGCAAAAAAATGCTCTGCATCGGGGTGCAAACCGCATATTTTTTCATTGATTCGTTAAAAAATTATGAGTGTCCAAACATAAGCGAAAATTTCGGGTGTACCGTTTTTTTGTTCAGATGCTTATTAGACAAAAATATATGAAATATCAAAAAGTAAATGCCAAAAAAAATTCAAAAAAAATAACTACACAATCAATTATAACACAATTAATTACAACCCGTTTTTAATACACAATTAATTAGGTACAACCAGTCGCTATAGAAACAAAAAACCGTAATTTCATGGTCGATGACTAAGTACCAAGAATTATCAAAATCGATTTGCACGTTTTTGAAAAATGTAGAAAAAACAAAGTTTTTATGAATGTAATTAAGCGTTGTATAGTCACATCAGGGACACCCTGTATAACAAAAAAAGTTTATACCAACACACAGAATCAAGAAATAATATCAAATATAGGGTGTTCCATTGAAAAAAACAATATTTCACACCACACTTTTGTGATACTCCAGAACTCCTGAAAATTTCCAGAGATTGCGCTTTTAACATCTTTATCCTGTCACACATATGATTTCAATACTATAATTATTATCAGATACACAAAAACCTACTTCATTTTATCGTTGGGACACCCAGTATGTCTGGCGGAGATTTTTTTTATTCAAAAAATCATCGTTTTTGGGACGTTAATAATTTCCCGAGTAATTTCCTCATCATACCTCAAATTATCAAAATCAACAGCTCATCCCAATTCTGCATTCAATCCGACCAATGTTTGCCATTCAGCATAGCTGTTTGAGTAAACATTATTCTACATTTAATTATAGGTCAGAAGGGCCTTATGCACCGCATGTGGTCTAACTGGTGTTTATATATTCATTAGAGCCTATATGGCCAAATATTGTACCAAGTAGCCCATTGACGTGAATCGTGGGCACTTGATACACAAAAATAATCAATCAAAAGAGATTGGGGGTTGCCGAATAAAATGTTGGGCAATTAGGTTGAGGGTTTATTGAGATTTGATTGTACGATTCTATTGTAACGAATGATTGATCAAGGGTCTCTTTTCATAATTGGAATTATACAATTTATTGTACAGATTGGGTTTGGTATAATCTGTCAAGCAATATCGTTATTTGTAGGCAGTGACAAATTATATATTCAAGGCCGCGTCATGGGTAGGATAATAGTATCGCCACTCCCACCTATGTCGTCGGTTTTAATGTAGCGGTACGGTACGATCGACGTCAATAGTAAATACAACATGTTGTACCGTTTTCAAAACAGATGGCAGCTGGTGCTGGTACCGGGCGAGCCCGGTTGCCAGTTTGATGTGTTTTTCACAGAACACGGTATGAACTTTTTCTGATATGTGAAAACATGATTATAATTGTGGATATGATATGAATTTATTTTATTTATCTTTATTCAGCACAGACCTTTAAAGTTTAGTTTTCTAAATATACCTATAGAGGGTGTAAAAAAACTTATTCGTCATAGAGCAGCAGGTGATAATATAAATTTAAAAAAAAAAATAAAAATCGGTTATCAAAACGTGGACTCAATTTATTCAAACTATCTAGAAACATTTTTATATTCACTTTAATATATGTTGAAAGTGTCCGCCATTTCCCTCATTACACCTTTATCCGTTTAAAAATAGTTGCAATTTTGAGAACAAAGTTTAACTTTCAACACCCTGTATCCTTTTAACGACTAGCATTTGCCATCACAGATACAGGGTGTTGAGGGTACAACGTACATAGCGCCATCAAGAAATATATGTATAATTGTATTGAGATAAATGGCGGACACTTTCAACAGCTATTAAAGTGAATAAGAAAATGTCTTTAGATAGTTTGAATAAGTTTAGTTCTCGTTTTGATGACCGGATTCATATTTTTTCCGGTATTTTTACTTTCAAAGTCTAATATATCGCAAATGGCTTGAGATATCGATATTCATCAAGAGTACATAATCCACGTAGAAAGATGAACTCTATCCAAGTATGAAGTCAGAACATTCCCACCTTCACAGATAAAAAAATTAGAAAAACAATGATTCATCATTAATTTCGTAGAAAGCGCCCTCTAGGAATAAGGTTCAAATCAATACTGAATTCGGGTTTCTCTTCGAAATGATGAATCTGTTATCTTGATCTGTTTAAAAATTATTGAAATTTTTCAAAAATATTTTATTTAAATTTAAATAATTATAATAATTTACAAGACAAATCTTATTTTCATTCATATTTTCACCTGCTGCTCTATGGCGGACAAGTTATTGGACACCCCGTATAGATAAATTGAATTTTAAAGGGTATATTTTACCATTAATTCAAAGGAATAACATTATTCTGTTTTTCTTTTTAGGGTCAATTTTTGTTGAACTTGATGAGATTCTGCACAGATCTTTCTTGAAAATTAATATATTCTCTTTTCTTCCAACATAATGTAATTTTATTTGGACAACTAAACGATTTTTGTTCAAATTTGCTATTGAAATTCATAAAAAATATGCCCATGAAGCATACACGTATATGGGTTACACGGTCTCTAGATCGATGGGTGAAGGTAACGAAAAATTATTCTGTGGTGATTGGTGAACGCCTGTTCCTGTTAGACCAAGTTATTCGGCTCGCTTATTGACTGAATTCTGGCATGGCATGGTAAAAATTAAATATTATTTTAATACTCAATAATATAGGAACATTTTTGATGAGTCACCAATTTGTTAAATTTCATCCAGTATTTGTCAATTAAATCAATGATTATCTACATATGCATTTAACCCTGCCTGACAATAGAATCCTCAGTATCGTCACTGATATTTCTTGCATAAGCTCAATGTTTTGCAGGCTTTCATTTTTAAGGAGTAGTTTCATCAATGTAGAAAATGATGTCGGTTTCGGTGTTGAATCTTTATTGAACCGTTTTCTAATTTTATTTGCTTGCTCTTTTTGATTTGATTTATCGATGTTTATTCAACAAGCGCTCATCATTTGTTTTTTGAATTTATAATGGTCTTAAATGACTTGACGAAAGAAGTGCTGCACATCTAAATTAACAAATATAGGAAAATCCAATGAAAAAAATGTTGATGTAAATTCAACAGAAAATATCCTCTCGAACCTTCCTCGTATTAGGAAAAACCAAAGATTTTTCCTGTCCTTTTTGATATCATAGCTGTAAATATTTCATTGAAAGTTTCGGGTTGATGGGGAGATTTCCAGACAGTTTTCAATCATTTTCCTACAACTTTTCAGGATTTTTTCATTATTAGCTTCACCATCTACACTAACATTGTCAAGATGATTGGTTCGAGACAAAATAGTTATTCTGATTAAAAGGGAAAAAAGAGAAAACACTGTACAGTAACAAACACAGTACCAGGTGGTTCATCATATTCTAGTATTATCAGTTTCACGATTTAACTTGCAATCGCATTTTATTCTTTATTGACTATTATCAGCACCAAGACATCAAGACGATCGTCAGTACTGGAGAGGCGTCTTGCGATTATTTGCTGGACTAAAAATATTGGCGAATGCCAACAGAAAGACCGCGGTGTTTTTTTTTTGGCTGCGTTTTGTTGAGAGCAAAATAGATGAGGCGTCAATCGTCCGACTAACTATTGATGAGCCAAAGCGAAACATGCGCAATGAGTCTGACCAGATTATATTGATTTTCCAGGTTGCCCGACCGAATGCGAGAGACTGCGATAACGAGGCTTTGCGCTCCTTGTTTAGTGGTACGGCTTTCGACGATGGACAGAGGAATGGCGTCATCTTGCGACTGTTTACTGGCCTACAAATATTGGCGGATGCCAACTGAAAAAACGTTGTGTAGGTTTTTCGCTGCGTTTTGTTGAAAGCAAAATAGATGAGGCGTCAATCGTCTGATTGGGTATTGATTTATGTCAAGAGCAAGACATGCGCAGTAAGTCTGACCATATTATAGATTTTCCATCTTCACTGACCGAATATGAGTGACTGCGACAACGACACTCTGCTCTTCTTGTCGTTTGGTAGTATGTATGCTTTTGATCACGGAAAGAGGCATTGCGATCAGTACAAAGGACAAAGAACTACAATACGCTTTATTATTTTCTGCGAAAAACAAGACACGGATGACAGAATCATCTACTTCCGAGAGTGCCCAAAAATAGTGTTACGCTAGTTACCACAGTCGCCAACTAAATAAAGTGCCAAATCTAAATAATACTAAAGTGTAACTTCAAAACTATATGATGGAAAATAATATATATTTCGAGGAAACCTATACAAAAAAAGGACTTTTAAAATTTTGGAGAACATTCAATATTGAAAAATAATATATCTGTGACAATCTAATGGTCACACAGTTTTTAAGTCTCCGTCCATATACAGGGTGTCTCACGGTCTATGGTACCTTAGACGTTTACGGAAAACTAGACATAGGATCAATCTGAAAATTTGGCTCAGCACATAATCGAGTATGATCTATATTTTAAAAATATTTTCAGTTCTGCAGTTTTGCCGCTTCTACCCAAAAGTCGTGGCAACTTTCTTATTTTAAATGGACCACCCTGTATATCATTATTTTTTTGGATTCCTCGACTGATTTCAATCACGTTTGCTTGATATACTCCTATACCTATGTTTCATATCATGTATACCAATATAATTTATTTTTTAGTAAAATGCATTTTTCTTGTAGATCCTGAAGGTTTAGGTATAGGAACATGGGATACCATTTGAAAGGAAATTTATTGGTCTTAGAGAAAGAAACATACAGACTTTCACATTTAGATGTAACTAGATCATTTACATCTCCATTTAACTCTGCCTGACAATAAAATCGTCACTGATATTTCTTGTATAAGTTGGATGTTTTCCGTATTTTAAATTTAGGGCCTACCTTCATTTATTGAAAAAAAAAATACAGTTGTAAAAAAACTAAAAAACACGCTTTCGAAGTAATTTAAGAATAAAATGATTAACGAGAAGATAAATTATTGTAATTGTAGTGAAAACTCCACGCTTTTGTAATAAATGTGAACATCAACTCTGCAATTTGAAAAAAAAATTAGTGAGAAATTATAACAATCGATATCGAAGCTTCCCACAATGATATTAATTTTCTTGCAATAATTTAATTATGAAATTAAAATTATGTTCTACTTTTCAGTTCAAAAGCGTCTTTTTTAGTCTAATTATTATATTTTTTTTAGGCAAACATATCAGTACCAGACAGATGGTAAGAATTGCCGTACCGTCATTCAATCTTTCATTTACCACCACCTGTCAAACAAGCCAAACGTCAGACATTTCAACAAAACATAAATATTCTTAAATTAAAAATTATTTTTTATTTTTGGTTAATCGAACTATCGGTTATTGATAAGTGTGCGAGTTCCAAGATTTCGTTCCAAACAAACTTTACAAACACAAATTGATATACAAATGAAGCTAATAATATAGAAATGTCGGTTTTGGTGTTGAATCTTTATCGACATTTTTAGGAAAATTCAATCATCAAAATCGAACTGTTTTCCAATTTCATTTTCCAGGCGTGATTGAAAATCACCGAAAAAAACTTGTTTTTTTTTATTTGTTTTATCAATAATCTTTTATTAACACGCACACACCAAGATTTATTGGTTTTTAATCAGTTTTTTCGATACATGATGGTCTGGAATAACTTATCAAAATATCTTTATTAAAATTAAGAAATGTAGACAAACCCTATGGAAAAAAAGTTGATGTATATTCAATAGAAAATATCTTCTCAACCATCAACCGTATTAAGAAGCTTCAAACAAAAACAAAAGTATTTTGTTTCGTTCCTTTTTGATATTATAGAATTTGTTACTCTGATTGAAAGTATCGGATAGATAAGGAGATTTTCAGACAATTTTGAATCATTTCGGTACAGCACATCCATTATCAGCTTAACCATCTACAATAACACTGTCAAGATAATTGGCTTAAGACAAAATAGTGATTTTGATTAATAGGGAGAAAAGAGAAAACTTGGTACAGTAGCAAACTCATGCTGGTCCACCATATTTTCAGCCTCACTTCCATCGGTTTTAACGATTTTACTTGCAATTGCATTTTATTGACTATTATTCTCATGAATCATCTCCTTGTTGTTATCATAGCCTGTTCCACAAGTTGGTTATACAAATGAGTCTCAAACCTATCTTATTATTTCGCAAAAACATTCAAAACTTGCTTTATTTATCAGCATCAAGACATCGAGGCGATCGTAAGTAATGAAAAGGCGAAATCTTGCGACTATTTACTGGACTACAAGTATTGGCGAATGCCAACAGAAAGAACGCGGTGTTATTGTTTGTTTTGTGCTGCGTTTTGTTTAAATCAAAATAGATGACGCGTCAGTCTGACTGATTATTATTGATCTAAGCCAAGAGCGAGACATGCGCAATGAGTCTAACCACATATTGATTTTATGATTTTCCAGCTTCACTGGCCGCATGCGAAGACGAGGCTTTGCGCTGCCTCTGCTTGTCGTTAGGTGGTACTGCTTCGAACGATTGACACAGGAAAATTGCGACATCTTGCGACTGTTTACTAGACTAAAATTATTGGCGGATGCCAACAGAAAGAACGCGATGTTTGTTTTGGCTGCGTTTTGTTGAAGCAAAATAGATGAGGCGTCAGTCGACCGAAAACCAAAACCGAGACATGAGCAATGGGTTTATTGGTTATGCAGCTTCGTTGGCCGAATGGGAGGACGATGCTTTGCGCTCCTTGTCGTAAGGTGGTACGGCTTTGGACGATGCCAGAGGAAAACTGCGACATCTTGCGTCTGTTTACAAGACTAAAATTATTGGCGGATGCCAACAGAAAAAACGCGATGTTTGTTTTGGCTGCGTTTTGTTGAGAGCAAAATAGATGAGACGTCAGTTGACCGACCGACAAATGATTCAAGCCATGAGCGAGACATTCGCAATCGGTCTGACCATATATTTTTGGTTTTCCAGCTTGACAGAGTCGAGAACGAGGCATTGCTCTTTGTCGTTTGGTGGTACTGCTTTTGACGATGCACAGAGGCACTAAGGGGTTCGCGAGACCATGTTCTTGGTTCAAGCAGGGCAAAAAGAAAAAGAAAGAGATCAAACTTTTCTTCGAGAATGATTCTCAAGCTGGGACTCAACTCTCCAATTGATCCATTCACAAAATTGGATGAATTTGCTGGACTATTCGTGAACGGATCAATTCAAGAGCTGATACTGTTTCTAAATTCAACCTGGCATCTCTACCAACAACATCCGAAGCAGCCATTGTTGAAACGATGTGGTTAGGCCATCAGATGAATACGCTTTTTTGTAAACGGCGACAGGTTCAATTGTTTTTGTCTCCAAGGAACCAGCACTACATTCTTTTTTCCCCCACAATTTTTTGAGGGGTGGTTTTGAGAGAGAAGGCTGGCAGTGATCAATCAATTGTGCTAACAGCAAAGTAAACTCTCGCACAAACACCTTCCAACAAGATGAAATTGACGACATTGATGTTGACGAGGATCTGGACTCTGATGAGCCGAGTGATGAGACTCGACTGACTCCATATCCAAAATTATAGAATTTGTGGAGCCGACTAGCTCAACGACAGTCAAATGTCTTCGTTTGTAATTTTTTTTTCTGTTTCTAAATTAACTTCAACCTAGAATTGTCATATCAAGCCACTAAAAGAATAAAGCTTTTTGTAGCAATCATTTCCGATTTTGATAATAAGCTCATTTTGACTTTTTAATTATTTTTAAAATATTTCAATTTCCTTGAACTTTATAGAAAGTGATCTGTTCCCAAAAAACATTTTCACGGCTTGGTTTCAAGGAAGCTTTATGTAGGTTTTAAGGAGGTTCTACTTAAGTGTCATGTTTTGAGGAAGCTTCAACTCAAATCAAATATGCCTTACGGCATGATGATCCTACAATAAGGTTTTAACATTAGCTATAAAACTCACTGATAAAACCAATAAGAAATTGGTTTCAAGCAAGTCTTTTGAAGGTCATCAAATATCTTCGTCACAGCTGTTTACTCCTGAAATCTCCTTAAGAACTTTAGGCTGGTTACTTTGACTCAAAATATTCAAAATGGTTTTGAGCAATCGAATATATTTACTCCATAAAACCATGATAAAGCCTATTTCTTTGGAGGTTTATTTGGTTTTATTCAAGTCAACAAAAAAGCACGTTTGCTTTAAAATTACTGAGAATAAAACCTTGATAAACCCTCTTGAATAAAACAATTTTGCCCATTTACTGTGTTCTAACGCATGAGCTCAAATGCAAACGAATGGTTCAAAACCAAGAAATCTGGGCAATTCATAAGACAAGGACGGAGGAATTATTCAAACTTTATAAATACAAGTGAAAGGTTATCAGAAGGCTCTGGAAGCATTGAGGATCAAACGGTAAATGTACGTGACGAAATTATCAACATTCCAGACTACAGATCAAACAAGAATCCAAGAAAAAACACTGAAAGTAGTGATCTTCTTTCTGTTTTTTCAGCTAATTGGCCACATCATAAAGTATAAAAGGTTTATCATGAGACAATGGGGAACTTGCCTAAAATTTTTTCATTGCTGAAATCGAAAGTCCATGAAAAATAAGCAGACCCGTATTTTTTCTTTTTGATGTTAGTCGAAAATTGACGGAGATATAACGCTTTGAAGTATGCTAAGACTGCAATGTTATGACGTCATAACATTGTAACACCATGCTCAGTATATCTATGTATACAAAACTTTAAACTTAAATAACTATTGGAAAAATCATATTTTCACGAAATAAAAAAATACGTATCAATTTTTTTGCGATTTTCTCCAGTTTGCAAAGCAAATAAAATCGATTTAATTTTTCATGCAAGTTCTCCATTCTAGGTGAACCTTAAAACCATATTGTTCTATGAATACTTATGAAAGGAGCTGTTTCACTAGAGGCATGCATATGGAATGTCTATGAAAAGTGTTCTTGCTCTAACGAGATCTCATAAATAAAAAATTGGCTTTAAAAGTATGACGTCCATATTTTTCACGGTATTAGACATTCGTCATTGACGAAATAATTAGAAAAAAATCAAGTACCCATTGAATTGACTTTCCAATACTTCAGAATTTTTCAGAACATAGTAACCTTCCATTTTTATTCATTTTTGCACAAATTCGTCTGATTTTGATGATCTTTCAATTTTACCATAATGCCTTCCAAAATATATAAATAAATATTTAAACTCAAATATTTTCGAGGCGCCAGTGTTTTTTGTGAGTATCTAGTATACATTTATCAGAAAATTCACATTCGTTGGTACATACTTGCATGATGATATTTCTGAGATTGAGATGTTCAAATAAAAATATATGGATACCTCCGCTTATTGTCCGTTTTTATCAATTTCCAGGAGGCGATCTCATAATAACTGTCAAAATACACCGATAGAACTCGCATAAAACAAATAACTCCCAATAACAACAAGTACAAGAAAAACTGGTTCTATGACATACGAAATAAACAAAAAGTGTTTTATCAATGTCTTTGAAGAAGTCAGTGTGAAGGTCAAAGAGTTGTAGGTAAGACTAGTCAACTAAATTGCTTAACAATTGAAATGATCCACTCTGAAAAATGCTGTTGTAGAGGAATGGAATCACTTGGATCAATATTTCATAGCTAACCTAATAAACAGCATGCCAAACAGTGTCGGGAGGTTATTCATAAACGAGGAGGACCTACCAAATATTGATTCGTTTTTAAGGTTGTTAATTAGAATTATTCGTGAATTATGTTTTGTTCGCTTTTTAATTTTTTTTTTTAATACCTGAATAAACTTCTTGTATTTTGGCAATAAACGCTGACTTTTTATAAAAAATATGTAACTAACATTTATTTTTTCCTTAATGTTCATTTAAAAACTCCAAACAATTTTTAAACCATTTTTGCGGAGTGGATCACTTCAATTGTTGAGCAGTTCAGTTCCAAACCGCATATTGTATGTAAGGTTGTTTGAGTGCTTTATCATTTACTTTAAATGTTACACTAAGGTTTTATATCAAGCTTTAAAATAAGCCGTAACAGCCTCCTTAGGAGTGGACCGTCAGTGTTGTAAGGAGGTTGTATCGTTGTTTTAATGATATCTTTAGAACTAATTGGCTTCAAGTAGGTTTTATGAAATAGGCCGTAACAACCCCCTGTAGGCATTGATAAAACTGAAAATGTTTCTTGGGTTGTGTATTGTTTATGATGAAACGTGGAAACACGTATTTTCTCCCTTAGCATTCATAACAACTTGGCAACGATCCTCCGGACTGGCTAGGTATTATTGTTCCTACTTGATCAACAAACTATCGTTCAAGGACTGCTGATTGTCTTAGCCGCCGTTCTGCTACGTCCCACATGTGCTCAACTGAACTGAGGTCAGGGCTCCTTTGAGGTCAAACCAAACTACGAATCAAAATCGGGCTGTAGGTGACCCTTCCACGACCCTGACCCAGTCTTCCTTTTTCCGCAAATCGTGTCAAACTTTACTAACGAACTGACCGTTCGGGAAGCAGCTCAGCTTGAGTGTAACCATCTTGTCGAAGAGTATATAATAATGTCTAACGCAGTCAGATTCCGGTAAATTTCGCATTCCTTGCTGTCGTGGGTTCATTTTATACTCAGTGAGTTCGAAAAGCTATTCAGATAATGTAGAAAATTGTACTAAAACCAACACGAATCGAGATACGTTTTTGAAATTATGCATTCATTTTGATGAACTGTTATTCTCTTGAAAATGCTCCATAACCAAAGCAAAAAGTCGAATGTTTAGAAAAAAATTACTTGTAACAACCAACTCACTTCACTTGACTACTGAAGCCTAAACCCCAATAGAAAAACATTTTATTCAATGAAAAGATTTTATTATTTGTCTTATGAATAAATCTATGCATTCTTGTGATTTCATGATCGATAATTAAATTGTTCTTTTTATCTGTTTCTTCAACACGTTTTTAAAAAATCTTTTTCCATTATTACTCTTGCAACAGTCTCATACCAAAATAGCAAATTTTAAAGGATCTATAAACATCATTAGTCATCATTAAATGCTTGAGTAAAAGCTCGTCCAAAATTCTATCTGAATATGAAGTTGATAACTTCAAAAAATCTTAGGCCAATGAATTGATGAAAGACGAAATTTATTGATTTAAATATCCATATTTCGCACTAATTAGATCACAGGATTGCTCAATATCGATCCTGCTTTACAGCTCTACTTTTGACAATCGCTTCTGTCTTGTGTCATAAATACATAAAACTCGTTTACATTCAATTTGTTTTCGAAGTGGAACTGTCAAATTTCCAATTGGCAAACAAGAATCATATGCTACCTGCTACATTGAATTTGGCGTAGGCGTGAATGAACACAAAATCAATGTAGATGGTATAAACAATTTGTTCCACTTCGAAATGAAATTGAATGTAAACCATAACCTTCGTTTCCACTGGAGAAACATTAAAGCTCTTGAACACAAACTTGCTTGAATATTTCTCCAGTGGAAACGTAGCTTTTATTCTGTTATTTTGATTTTAAACTGTCGTCATTATACTATTTGCTATTTGGTATAGTACGTGTGTATTGTACTGGCTTTATCGAGCCGTGATCAGACCGAGGATCTCATACGGAGCCGTGGTCTGGTGGCCGGCCACCGAGAAAGCCACTAACGAAATCAGACTAACCAGACTTCAAAGGATGGCCTGTCTGAGCATAACCGGTGCAATGAGGACTACACCAGGAGCTGCACTGAACATTCTCCTTGCGCTGCCAGAACTGGCAATCTGGATAAAGAGGGAAGCGATGGCAGTATACATAAGGATGTCAGCTCAGGAAGTATGGAAGGATAGAGGCACAGAGGTTGGCCACACTAGATTAGCTTCTATTGTGAGGCGTGAGATACCGCTACTGGCGGCGGGACTGACAGCCACGGATGGAAGACTCAGACTTCACAGAAGTTTTGAGGTACACCTTCCTTCCAGGGACGAGTGGCGGACCACGCTGGCAGAAACACCAGGTAGCACGCAGATCTGGTTCACCGACGGCTCAAAGGCCAACTCTAAGGCTACACGAGCCGGAGTATACAGACAAGACAGGAATGCCGGGGAGGCTTTCCCTCTCGGAAAGCTCACCACGGTCTTCCAAGCAGAGGTTTTTGCTATCCTGGAGGTAGCAACTAGGGAAGAGGTTCAAAGGGGAACAGAAGATAACATAATTATCCATTCTGACAGTCAAGCGGCACTGAGAGCATTATGCAAGCCAAGGATCAGCTGCCCGCTGGTTCAAGAATGCAGTGATGCTCTGCACGCCCTAGGCGAGAGCAAGAAGGTCAAACTGGTTTGGGTACCGGGACATATGGGCATTTTCGGGAACGAACGCGCGGACGAGCTAGCCCGACTAGGCTCGTCATCACCCCAGCCCGGTCCAGAACCATACCTGGGCCTGAGTAAACGACTGATCTCCGAGGCCCTGAATGAGTGGGCTTGGGAGAACACAGTCAAAAACTGGAGGAATAACACGACTTGTAGGCAAGCCAGAGAGATAATCACACATCCCAACAAACCAAGGACGGCCCAAATGCTGAACAAGGGTAGGAAGGCACTGAGCATCATCGTACGCATTTTGACAGGACACTGCAAGCTCAACCGACACTTGCATTTACTAGGAATAGGCGAATCACCCCTATGTCCCTACTGTAGAAGGGCGGAGGAAACCTCCTACCCCCTACAGACTCCCAGTAGATGAGTCTGTGATAGGTGGGGTCGCCTGAGGAGGAGGGTCCTAGGAGCGGCAACCATTCCTCGGCTGGAGTTGGGGGACCTGAGCTGGGATGACCTGCTCCGCTTCACAACGAAGACAGGACGACTGGAGTGAAGAGGGTTGGAAGCACGGGGTTGGCGAAAAGGGCCACTAGGCCTACTCGCCGGGCTTTTGTCCCCCCACCCTTACCATTACCATTACCATTACGTGTGTATTGTTGATAAAAACTGAACTATAGAGAAAGGATTTGAAAAGGCCGATTCCGTAAATTCGCCTCTTCTGTCTATGGATGGTTGCTGATTTTGTAATTAATGACAGCAACCCAAACTAACCCCTAACCCCCCTCCCTACTACAGTTTCAATCTTGTAACTTCAAGGATGATCTTCAAAGGGTACACGAGGGTTTGAGTTTGAAGCATTATATCGTGATCCTCGATGTGAACTCCTATATGCTTCGATCACGATAAAATTGACCACTGTTCTACTGGTCAAGTGGCTATTTCACCAGGCGAGAGAAAATACGATCTTACCTAGTGGGAGTTCTGCCGGCCGGCCGTCGGTTTCACACTGTTCGTGCGCAAGAAAAATAGATCCGTCGATAGTGGGTTTTCCGCTTGAAGCTTATCTGGATTCTCCCCCACTCAGGAAAAGAAGAAAACATCAAAGCTGATGAGCTGGCTCGAGCCGGCACAGCGGATACCGATCAGAAGAACTGAACCCTCAATAGGAGTGTCCAAAAAGGTGACATCCACAGTATAGATGATCAAGTAGCGTTATACTGCAGACCTCACGTCAGTTTTGATGGTTCTGATTTGTTTGGAGGCTTGTTCGTAATGTTGCTCCAATGGATGATCCAAATTCGAGTCAGTAAACGACTAGTTTTTCGATAATACCTACCAAGAACGTTAATAAAGTAGATTAAATTTGACTAAAGCTGTCCTTGTAGACCCCTTTCACTTTTTAGCCTGCCCATGAGCTTAAGGAATCGGCAGATTCCTCCCTTTCTTCCCTTGTTACATTACCTAAGTCTGGTAACATTTTTGATGGGATGTGAATAAAAAACTATGAAGCAAGCATTCGTGACCACAAGATATACTCCATGTCGACATCGGGCCTTATTAGAAAATATATTTCTACTATACAACATCTGGTACGCTTATACATAGAAGGTTCCGCTGCAGTGCCCACAGACTGATGCATCATCTCTGCCTTCCTGCTTATATATGCGTTCTCACAAAATCTTTTGTCAAGCAATCATCCACAAGAGTTGTTGTGAGGCTGCCTTCCTGGCCATTATTTCGAGGTTGAGGCCTTGTGACGTGGCTGTAAACCCTCAGAAGAGAGGGTTCAGTGTGACTTCTAACCACGCGTCTGTTTCTATAAGAAGATTGTTATGAGTGGTTGGAGAAACTATGTGTATTCATGAAGTGATTGCAAAGATAATTTGTATGAATTTGAAAAAAAAGCTTCAGTTTCAAGGATAGTTCTGAAGAGGAGATGCTGAAATACATGACATCTGATGCTTTGCCCCTTCCCTGTTTGTTAAAAAAAATGTACGTGTACAATTCCCCCCTTTGTATTACTAGAAAAGGCAGTAATGTTCTTATGTGATACAACGCTGAACGTAGTACTACAACATGGGCACCGACGGGTGTTCCTCGTTCTGGTACAAATCGTCTGCTTGTCACTACTAAGTTGCAGTAGTTGTTGTTTGTCCAAAATGGGTCTTAGTTCTTGGGTATCATCGAGTTCTTCATGTTCTTCTGGTGTTGGTGCTTAATATTGTGTAGAATTCGAATCTGTCTCCCCATCATTTTCTATTTTTCAGGGTCGTCCTCGTCTTCTCAACGCTTCAACTGACAGTGCATCTTTTGGTAATGAAGACAGTGCTTTAACATGGTATTTTCCCAACGCCATATCTGGATCTTGAAGTAGAAAAAAATCGTTACAGGTTGAAGCTATTACTTCTTCTATCACATAAGGGCCATCTTTTTTTGGAGCAAACTTCAAAGTATAAGACTGACCTGTTTTACTGAGAACTCATACTTTATCACCTGGTTTGTACAGTAAAACGGTATACTTCTTAGTTTTGTCCTATTGCTGCTCATGCGTATCTCGTGCCATGATCAGAGTATTGCTAGGAGTTTTCAGATAAGATGTGATCTAGGTAATGAAGTTTTCTTCATCTATGATTTCTCGAAGATCTCTGTGGACGTCATGGGTGTTCTTAATTCACGACCAAACGTGAGATAGGGCTGTATTCATAGAACAGCGAATGGCTGATAACTTATTTTTCTACTTGGTATGGTCATCAGAAACGAGGATCAACAGCGGAGTTTTGAGATCGTGAATTCCGAGTCCCGAATCAGGTGTGAGAGTCTGAGTACGTTTGGCAATGTGAAACTTGCTGACTGCACTGACGAATTTCAAGCCATTGTCACTGATTACACGTCGTAGTAGTCCATACCTCAATACCTCACTTCATCAATCAAACAAATAACTAAGCAGGATAAATAAATTTTGAAAATTTGATTCACAAAACTGATCGCCGCGAAGTCGATATTTTCAATACGCTCAATATATCAAGATTTTCAAGTCACTACTCACGAATTGAAGACCAAGAATGATAAACACGCGCTGTGTTGCCAAGTGGATGCTGTGAGAAATGTTTTCCATATTTTTATCTGAAACGGATGAAGGGTTAGTTTTGATTAGATTGGGTTAGTTTTTGTTAGTTTGGGTGAGTTTTTCTTAGATTGGGTCAGTCTTGGTTAGATTGGTCTAGTTTTGGTTAGTTCGGGGTAAGTTCTGGTTATGAATATTGTGATACTTTTGGTCAGATTGAGTCAGTTTGAGTTTGATACGATTAGATTGAGTAAGTCTTGCATGGATTGGGTTAGTTTGGGTTAGTTCTGGTTAGATTGGGTTAGTTTTGATTAGATTAGGTTGGTGTTGGTTAGATTGGGTTGATTTTGGTCAAACTGGGTTAGTTTTGGTTAGTTCTGTTTAGTTTATCTAAGTTTTGGTTAGATTGGGTCAGTCCTGGTCAGAATGGTTTAGTTTTGGTTGATATTTGAGTTAGTTTCGGTGAGTTTTGGTTAGAACTGGTTCGTTTTGGTCAGATTGGGTTAGTTTGGATTAGTTTTTGGTCAGATTGGCTCAGTTTGATTTGGGGTTATTTTTGGTTAGATTGGGTTAGGTTTGGTTGGATTGGGTTAGTTTTGGTCAGATCGGGTGAGTTCTGGTTAGTTTTCGTGAGTTCTGGTTAAATTTGGTTAGTTTGGGTTATATTGGGTTAGTTTTGGTCAGATTAGGTTTGTTTGATTTGAGTTAGTTTTGGTGAGGATTGGGTTAGTTTGGGTTAGTTTGGGTTAGTTTGAATCACCGTCTCAGAGATTCAGAAACTTGACTGATCAGATAAGCCAAGGATATGATTTTTGAAACTTTTACATTTTTATAGTTCTCGTTCTCAGTATCTTATGTTATATTGTTTTTTTTGTCATGGTCTATCAAAATATACAGGCAAAACTATTGCAGTCATGGTTTTTAAGAAGTTTGGATACGTTTGGCATTGTAACAATGTGACGGAGCTGTCATTTTAGGGAGTTGTTGCATTGAAATCTGAAAAAAAATTATTTTATTCTGGAATTTTTTTTCTTGTTAAAAGTTGTTCATACAGCATTTTTTTAGTTGAAATTGTTCTATAAACCCAAAACTATGCTTAAAAATTGAAAAAATGCATTATTGTATGGATGCCTAATCTTTACAATACCCGTGAATAAGCATAGAAAATGTGTTCTGTGGTACTAGTTTATATAATTATTTATGAAACTGAATACACTGACGTCCCAGTAGGAGCAGTGAAACAACGTGAATCAACGTGGTAACGTTGTACCGTTCGACCCTATCGATCCGCTTATCGATACACACAGCACCATATTGTGATTTTCTTACTGTTGAAATTAGAAACTTATCGCAAATTGGCAACAGTGCAAAATATATCGGGATCAAGTTGTCTCGTGTTATGACTTTTAGCCAAATTGACATTTAATGTAAGGTTTACATTCAATCTCACTTCGAAGTAGAAGTGACAGTCTTTTATTTGGCAAGCGAGAATCATATT
Organism: Orchestes rusci; assembly: GCA_958502075.1. NCBI lineage: Eukaryota > Metazoa > Arthropoda > Insecta > Coleoptera > Curculionidae > Orchestes > Orchestes rusci. Next base: position 111,278,008 of record OY293303.1, on the reverse strand, counting down.
TTATCATCCACAATTAATTTGAATTCAAAGTCACTCTTACGCCAAATTCAATGTGAATTGTAGCAAATGATTCCTGTTTGGCAAGCAAGGTTGTTAATCCAATGAAAATGTAGAGCCTTAGAAAAAGATAATACCAAAATACTATTTTTACTTTATGATTTGTTTAAAAATAAAAACAAATTGGATTATTTTGACAAAAGTCGACAAAATATTTGTTCTTTATTACAAAGTTCAACGGAAACCGCGGCAACGTGGTATTTATCAACCTTGGGTAATTCGATGACGTTTCGGGTAATTTTTCGGGGACTGAAAAAGCTTTCTGTCAGCAACGGCAACACTGTCGACATTCCCAATCAGCTGTTTCTTGTTCTGAGTTGTTCTCATTTCTCATTTCTCATTGGCGTCTCCGTCATCAAGGGTATTCAAACTTAAATCCAACTCCACAAAAGTTTGACAAAAGCCCCGCGATTTGCCACCACCATGACCGACAACAAAATCCAGGTTGCCTTTCAAGTATTCGAAAAACTCGACGTCATCATCGAGGAACTTGAAACGGTAATCAAGTTAAAAAACTTCGATATAATACAGTACGACGATCGCAATGGCAGATCTATATTTGGAGAAAAAGAAGCCATAACCTATCGTTGTGAATTCTCCACTTTTAACATCGACTTTGAAATCAAATTTATGACTTTTGAGTATGTAAGTGCCCCAGCCCCCATTCCATCAAGCTGCCTCTTCTATATCCATATCAATTTCAGCAATTCAAGACCGAGCTGATAAAGCTGCACATCCAATGCTACATTCCGCAAATGGAAAAAGAAATGAAATCCTGCAAAAATTTTCTGCAACGGAAGCGCAACCTGCAACTCACGTTGATCACCTTGGTAGCATTTTCGCGATTCTACGAATCGCGCCGGCTTATTTGCGATTTTTTACTGAGAAATGCCCGTAACTTCACAGTGTACGAAAACGGCGATGAGGGCAAGATAGTAGTGTACTCGGACACGCCCATGCAGGTCAAAGTGGCCATTCTCTGGACGATAGAGTGGACACCGGAAAAAGAGGTTTTTGATAAAATCGCGGTGTTCCACAAGCTCACCACGATGCTTATGGAAGAAGACTTGAAGAGGATTTTACTGGACATGACCGAGCCTTATTTGGAATTCGACAAAAAAATTACGTTATGGTATAACTTCGTCCGTAGGATATCAGCCTCAGAACTTGAGAATATCGAGAACGAGGATGATATAATTGTTCTGCGTAGCCCCAAGTTGACTTACATCAAACCAGAAATAAAAGAGGAGTCTGACGAGGAGGTTGATGGTCAGGAGTCCAAAGACGAGCCTTCCGCCACTGGTGATCAGAATGGCAGGGCTGACTCGCCTGATGGCAGTCCTGCAGCGAAGAGGAAAAAAAAGACGGGTATGATGACTAATTGTGAACTGATGTGACTTATTTGGTGCCAGAATAACTATTTTGTATTTATTTTTGTGTAAAAATTACTTAAGCAATAGTCATATTGTTTTGTTTCACGAGACGAAAAGTTGAAGGGTACACAACAGTAAAAGATGTGGTGGAAATCAAAAGAAAAATTCGATGTTTGCAAAATTTTCCAAAAAATCATGAAGAAACTAGATCAACTTGGCGGAAAATATTTGATCGGTTCGTTCAAAGGATACAGCGTTTTACAAAATTCGAATATTTTGGACATCGTAGAAATCCTCAGAGATAAAAAATCACAAATTCATGAAGAACAAATTTTTTACAAAATGGCGTATATCTTATCAAAGTCCAACTGTTCAATAGTTATGGAGTTTTGTAAGATAACTTTTTTATTTTTCGAAATATCGAGATAAAATCTGCGCTATTTTCTTCGCAAAATGTGTGACTTCCGCATGGTTTCTAACGATCTTTTTAATAAAACGAAACTGTTTCACACATCAATTTTGACTGAGAAGCTCTGGCTCGCAAAGGATAGGGCATTTTCCTATAAGAAACTTGCTGTTAGATCACTGGACCTGATCAAGAGGTATAAACTTGACCAAACATGATTGCTTATCGTGCATGAAGTAGCCCAGCCTCACCATGAATAATAACCAGAACCTCTTTGATTTGATTGAAGTCTTCATAACAATCCATTCCGCATCCACCTAAAGGAATTTGGCCTTTTTTCGACGTCATTTATAGGGACTGCACCCTTGTTAAGCCCAAGGACATCGAAGTACATTCGTGAGTGGGCTTTAGGGCAGTTGGGAGTTGATTTTATACGAAACATGATCTTCAATGTCGAGGCCTATTTCTGGTCAAATAGATTCGTGATCAGGCAACATTGTCAAATATTGAGCGATGATAAAAGAACTCACACTGTCGATATTGAGCAGTAAATGGTGGATGTCGGATCTACTGACAAACCACATGCACATCATCAGGAAAGGAAAACAAGGCGGGTAGTGGGGTAGTGTAGTGGGTCAAAAAAACATCGAGTGGCGAGTGCGCCACTTCATTCAAAATAACTGCAACTCATGCAAAGTGCATACATAAAAACAGCTAGAACTATTTGTTCTTACAAATTCCGACAACCTGGAATTTCTTAAATAATCTCGATTTTCTTTGATTCTCAAAATCTCCATCGCATTATTTTGGTACACACTGTAGATTTCTGTATTGAACCTGAAACATTCCAAAAAAGGATAATATTGCTAATCAATTTAAACGGACTCAATAAGCCAATTAAAATCGATAGACAAGCCATAAAATCAATACTGGCGATCCAAATAGTTTCGCAGAGTCTTCATTATTAGATATTTATAATTTCGTATAGTAGTATGTTACAGGTTGCAAGTACCGCTAAAACATTCAAGAAAATATTGTAATTGCCCTAAATTGCCTCTAAATGAGGTACTGCAATACGCAGTTTAAATAATTACACTAATTGCTCTAACGGTTTAATATTTTATACGCTCGCTCATGATCGGGAGAAAAAATTTGAAAATTGATTATGTTTGGTATGATTTCGGTTCTGGGTCAAGCTTGGATAGCAAATTAGCATGGTTTATTCTTCCGCATAGTGTATTGTATTCCGTGCCAATAGTGAGATTGTGTAAATGATGTCAATTCACGATAATTGGCTGAAATTTGTCAAATGATTTGAATAACTTTATCAATATGATTATTTTATCCAATTTATTATCTTTGATGCCAACTCACCCCCATGTTTACTCCAATCTGTTCCTAGTACAAGGAGGTATTTTGATAATGTAAAAATCTTTTTTTAACGATATAAGTGAAACAATAAATTCGACTGCAGTTTCACTTACTTAGCAGGATTAAAAAAAAATATGTATTTTTTATTTCTTTTTACATCTGTTCATTTGAAATTAATCTCTCCTTTTCTTCAATTTAGATTGACACTTTAATTTTCATCATTCGCATTAGCTGCGCATTCTTTTTGAATGATTTTTTGTGCTTTTTGAAGGACTTTCAAATTTCTGTTCTACTGAAATCTTTTTAATGTTTTCCCCAGTTTTTTTTGCATTTTTGTGTTGATCAACAGTTTTTCTGAATTCTATTTGTATTTTCTCGTTGACATTTTTTTTTCCATTAAAAATTATCTTTTTGAAAAGACATTCTTTTTTATAAATATTTTTTACAAAAATGGTTTTCAATTGTCAAACGTATCTTTATCCTTACATTTGAAAAAAACCTGATGAATGGCTTCCAATTACTGATGTTTTAGTCATCTTTATTTCTTCAAATATTCTATGCATTTTCAAGCATTTTTCAGTATCTTTTATATTTTATCCTGTCAGAATTTTTTTCTTCAAGTTTTAATATAATTTTTTAAACATTTCTATTACTACCTTTGCCATACAGGAAAGTATTGTTATAAAGTGAAAATAACTTTTTCGAAAATCGTGACCTCATCTTATATAGGGTGTTTATCAATTGAATGCCAATACTCAAGGGTGATAATCCTTGAATGATTTAAAGGCAAAAAGTTCATATGGACATAGGTCCGCAAGAGCCTGATTTCCAAGATACAAGGTGTTGAAATTTTAAAAACTAAATGATTTTTTTATAATTACTTTGAGACTATTCCAGATATTTTTATGAAATTTGGTACACGTCTTCTATGCATCAATATGCATTTTGTGATGTACAAACAATTTTAGTATTTTGACCAGTGGCGTCCGTACGGGTTTTGCACTCAATATTTTTGGAGAAAAAACTTGTACGCCACTGCCTCCTTTCAAAATAAAAATTATTTTTGAAATCTTTATTTATTTCTGAGCCAATTTGTTCTCTTTAGTTTTTTTAGTACGGTGCATGGTTTTCGCTTAAAAAAATAAAATCTACTTAATTGCATTGACCGAGGCATTGACACCCTGCTGTGTCATCCAATATTTTTAAATCAGTGGCGCCCTCTCCAACATTCCCATGCATATTGATGCATAGAAGACGTGTACCAAATCTCAAAAATAATATCTAGAATAGTATCAAAGTAATGATTTATATTTTTTTTTTTTTAAATTTCAACACCCTGTATCTTAATATCTAGGCTCTTGCGGACCCATGTCCATATGAATTTTTTGTCCCAAAATTATCCAAGGATTATCACCCTTAAGTATCGGCATTCAATTAATAAACACCCAGTATATAAAAATGAAAATCCTTATGTTTATTTCCCTAAGGCTTTTGAACCGTAGCACAGAATTATCTGAAAATTTGCACTGTCATCAGCCTATACCATAAGATGGTTTAGGAAAAAAAATAACAAATTAAACAATAATTCAAAATAATAAAATAAAAAAATGAAAAAAAAGTAAAAAAATAAAAAAGCCTATGGTTTTAATATGTAGGTTTTATGGGGTAAACGACCAGCAAGAGAAAAAAAAATAAAAATGAAAAAATAAAAACAAATACATAAATTGAAAGAAATTAAAAAAATTGTGTTGTTACTATGTAGGTTCTATGGGGTATACATACGGCCAGGGAGAGGAAATAAAATAAAACATAAAAAAATGAATTTGAAAGAAATAAAAAAATCTGTGTTATTATTATATACAGTGTGGTCACTTAAGTGTGCAACATATGGGATTTTTTTTTATTAACTGCACAACCAAAATACAAATATTGCCGAAAGTTGTTGCATGTTCAATAATCATATTAGGTGCACTTAGAATGATTGCAAGTCAAACAGCATACAGGGTAGACCAAAAAAATTTGAAAATTGTACCCTTATTTTATAAAATTCGGCAAAATGTTATGAAGAAAAGTTGTTTAGATTTAAAAGCTATGCCCAAATACCAAATCATGGCCTCGTTAGATTCTCTAATCCTCTAATCATTTCCCAAAAAAAAAATTCTTCCATATTCACCCTAAATAGTTTCATGAATCATTCAAAAACAAATCAATTTTGCATAACCTAGTTCAAACTCAAGCATATTTGGAAAATCTACCTCAATATTAAATTTTTTAAGGAATCACAAAATTCACTTATATGCGAGTTTCTAATATGCATCATTAATATTGTTCTACCTTGTCAAAAAAAATATTTGCGAAATTTTAAAGTTGTGTTTAATAACGTTGCAACAAACATGAAGCTTGTGATTTCCTAAAAAAATTAAAATTCAGGTAAATTTTTCAAATATGCTTAAATTTGAACCAAGTTAAGCGAATTTGATTTGTTTTTGAATAATTTATGGAACTGTCTGGAGTGAATATAGAAGAAATTTTTTTTTTGGGAAATAATTGGATGTTCAAAAAAATATATTTTTTTTTCTTAGGAGACCATGATTTTGTATTTAGGCATAACTTTTGATCATAAACAACTTTTCTCTATAACATTTTGCCGAATTTTCTGAAATAAGGATACTTTACTCTTGTACAATGTTCATATTTTTTGGCCTACCCTGTATACTGTTTGACTTGCAACGATTCCAAGTGCACATAATATATTTACGAACATGCACCAACTTTCGGCAATATTTGTATTCTGGTTGAGCAGTTAATAAAGACAAATCCCATATGTTGCACGCTTGAGTGACCACACTGTATATAAATGTGAAAGTATGTATGTTTATTTCCCTAAGGCTTTTGAATCGTAGCACAGAATTATCTGAAAATTTGCACTGTCATTAGTCTCCACCCAAAGATGGTTTGGGAAAAAAAAATAAAAAAGTCTCTGTTGTTTATATGAAGGTTCTATGCGGTATACGACCAGCGGAAAAAAAAATAAAAAATGAAAAAATAACAATAAATACATAAATTGAAAAAAAATAAGAAGAACTGTGTTATTATATAGGTCCTATCGGGTATATGGCCAGCGGGAGGAGAAAAAATAAAATATGAAAAAGATAAATTTGAAAAAAATAAAAAAGTCTGTGTTATTATTATCTTCTTATAATATAGAATAAATGTGAAAGTCCGTGTGTTTCTAACGTCAAGGCAATTGAACCATGACACAGAATTATCTGAAAATTTGCACAGTTATTAGCCTCTACCCAAAAATTGTTTGGAAAAAAAAATGAAAAAATAAAAAAATAAAAAATAAATAAAAAAGGCTGTGTCGTTAATATGTAGGTTCTATGGGGTATACGACCAGCGAAAGGAAAAAAAAATACATAAATTAAAAATCTTAGATAAATGTGAAAGTCTGTGTGTCTCTTTCCCTAAAACTTTTGAACCTTAGCACAGAATTATTTGAAAATTTGCACAGTTATTAGCCTCTACCTCAAGATGGTTTTGGAAAAAAAAAATAACATAAAAAAAAAATTGTGCTGGTAATATGTAGGTTCTATGTCGTGTACGATCAGCGGGAGGAAAAAAAATGAAAAAATACATACATTGAAAAAATAAAGAAAAATGTGTTGTTATTATGTAGGTTCTATGGGGTATAAAAAAAAATAAAATATAAAAAAATGAATTGAAAAAAATCTGTGTTATTATTATCTTATTCATAAACTGGCCTAAGCCCGACGCGAGCGGTGCCGCGGGTTTAGGCTAGTATCATCATAAAGAGTGGCCAACATCCACCCCGTTATGGGTTATGCTGCTGGAAAAAGTTGTAGAAAGTTGTACTTCCGGATTGCGCATTATTATCAAAATATCCTTATTTAGCATAACTGTACAAAATCTACAATATGTATATAAAAAATAAGTTCATAGTATTGAAATTGATAATAATCAGAAAAAAATTGAAAATATTACAAACTAGACACTGATAAAAATGAGACATGAAATGTAGCACAACAAAAACAAATCAACAATATGGCTTACCAACAACGATACTGTATATTCCAAAATTTCTGGACAACATGATTTCTAATCTGTCTCTAGAACATGAAAATATTATCACAGTCCGAAAACCGAACTACATATTTTGACTAGTCTGTCTAGAATGAAATCCTGCTTATTTCTAGTTCCATAATTATGTACATTTTCGAAAATCATTGTCCTTTCTTGAATATAATCAGGGACCTATTTATTTCTGATTTTGAATATAAATACAAACACATTTAACACCACTTTTTGTTAAACTAACAACATATTTACAGCACTTATCTTTGACCTTACTAGTGTGTATCTATGTATAACAGGCATGGCTCTATTTTGAATTACATTTTTTGAAAAAACCCAAAATTTCGATTTTTCCACATTAAGGCTTAAAGCATTATTACCTAACCAGTTCTTCGTTCATTGTTTTCTCCAGATCTTGTATGTCTCTACCAGTCACATACAGCAAAGTGTCGTCTGCAAAAAGTTCAATCTTCAGCACCTTAACCATGTCGTTAATATAAATGAGAAACAGCAGCGGTCCCATAACTGTCCCCGGTGGTACTCCATCTAACACTAATCTGGCACCCGAGACCTCATTTCCGAACTTTACTACTTGAGTCCGATATGACTGTCTGAAAAAAAAACCCTTTATATGTAAGTGATTGGACATTTAACGTTAAATTTTGTATTTTGTTCCATTATTAAACCAACTGTTCTTATTTATTTCCAAGTTCAAACTTATTTTGCTTCCCTAGATTTGTTAACACTCTGAACTACCGAGCTATCTTGGTCTACAGAATGTTCACAGAATAGACAGGGTGTTAGGAAATACGTGCGACAAACTTCAGGAGGTAATTCTGCATGAAAAAATTATGACAGTTTGCTATATAAACATATTTCCGCAAATGCTTCGTTTTCTGAGATACGGGGTGTTGAAATTTTTCTGAAAAACTGGAGAATTATTGATTGCTCTGAAACCGATAGAGATATGCAAATGAAATTCAGTGGATTTTGAGAGGTAGCATTTTTTGACATGCAATTAAGAATTTTATGTTCATCAGTGGAGCGCATACGGGTAATGATCTCATTTTTTTTTGTTTAAGAAAAAACGGGGCATTAGAGAACATACACGGTGTCAATTTGAAATGACAATATCACGAATGAAACAAAATATTCATAACTAGTCAAAGCTACAACTTATAATCATCGAACAAATAACAATAAGAAGGATCACTCTGCCAAGCGCGCGAAACCGACCTGAGGAGTGCCAAAGTTCCCCACAGTGCCCAACACCATACCACGTTCACCCGGTCCGAGAATGCCAGTCGGTTCAACGACCGATGTTATCAGTTCACTATAAGAAGCGCTGTTAACTCATGATTTTCAAATATCGGGCACGTATGTTCTGTGCTTCGAAAACGATGTGCTACCAGATGATTCGGCGGGCTGTTGCTACACAATAGAGTGAAGAGTGAGCCTCCTTATTGTGACTTGTTCGCAAGCATAATCCATTATTTTCCAGTTAAGTGTCAGTGCCACAATACTTTGAATTAAAAAGGAAACTTTTGGATACCTACTTGCTAATTAATTAATTGATCAATTAATTGCTGATTGATTCATCAACTAATTTCTAATGTTGTCATGGCTTCATGCGTGGCCACCTATGGTTTTATAAACTAGGTAATAATTTGTGTACAGGGTGGCCAACTAAGAATGCGAGGTACTGTATCTCGGAAACTATACATCGTAGAGGCTTGCGGCAAAAAATTTTATTACTAAAACGGCCAAGAGAAAAACCTGGAAAATATTTTCATGTTTCTGAAATGGTCGCTAGGGGGCGTAACAACCAGCACCAAGTAGAAAAATATGATTTTTATGGAATTTTGTCCAATGAAAATATATCGATGAGCTCATTTTCGGATTTACTGACTATTCACCTACACTTTTTGTCTAAAACGTTTTTTTTCTATCTATCATAATAAAGTGGTGGGGGAAGTTCAATTGTTTTATTAAACAAACGGAGATTTCTCCCGTTTCGCTTGACGGATTTCAACGAACTTGTGCTCATATGAAAGAGAATAGTCTGCGCTATAAAATGCTCATTTGCTTTTTGATTTGTAACATTCGCCGTCGCCACTAGATGGCCTTAACTGAAATGGTAGCATACTTTTGAGTTTTTCCCGAAAAAATCAAACGTAATGGTATATCCATTTTCATATATTTTAAAAGGGGACACATTTTCCTAAAAAAAAAAACAAAAAAAAACAAAAATAAGACATTAATTTTTTTGTTTTTTTTTTAAGGAAAATGTATCCCCTTTTAAAATATATAAAAATGAATATACCATTACATTTGATTTTTTTGGAAAAAACTCAAAAACATGCTACCATTTCAGTTAACGCCATCTAGCCGCGACGGCGAAGGTCAAAATTTCAAAACCAAAGAAGTTTTTTGAAGTGCAGATCATGCTCTTTCATATGAGCCCAAGCTCGTTTAAATCGGTCAAGCGAAACGGGAGAAATCTCCGTTTGTTTAGTAAAACAATTGAACTTCCCCCACCACTTTATTATGATAGAAAAAAACGTTTTCGACCAAAAGTGTTATTATATTCCTAGTTGATAGTTCTTGATAATATCTACACTAGTTGGTTAGTTTGATGATTTGTTGATGTTTTGCTCTTTGGTGATGGTTTTATCAAAAATAAGCGTTGTTACTATTGGTTGTTGAAGGATGAATTATTATGGGTCGAGTTATATCACAGTACATTGCAAAATTGATAATTTATTAGTCTGATTTGTTTGCCGATATAACGTGATCTGAAAAATAACATCTAAGAAATAAATTCATAACTATGATTTTTTTTTCTCCCAGATTTTATAAAGGTAAAGTTTAACAATTAATTCTAGATTTTCTCAGAAAAAGTGAAGAAAGCATAGTCCAAATTTTCATCGATTGAGATATTATCAAGAATGAGTCCTAAGAACTCTTGGATCAAACAATAAAAAACTGTGTCAAAATATACAAATAGTTTATGAAACCGATGTGGCCACTGATGGTACTGAACATACGTAGATTTCTTAAAACAATTTTATTTATTCAATGAATGAATCTTTAACAATATAGAATGATTTTGAACAAATTTTGTCTTCGTCATTTTTTGGTAAAAGTTCCCCAAAGTTTTGTTTTGATGATTTTCCAAGTTTTCTTGAGAAATATGTCTAGAGAAAAAGATCAAAAAGGCTAAATTTTATACTTCAATGCAACGCTTATTGGATACTCAGCAATATTTTGAGTATACAGGGTGTGCCAAAGAATTTTGATCATAAGTAAAGCACTTTTTAGTTATTTTGTCAGGTTTTCTTGAAAATCATTATGTCGAAGAAGCTGAATTGATAAGTGAATCAATAATCAAGTTTCAAGAACTAAAAAGTGCTTTACTTATGATCAAAATTCTTTGGTACACCCTGTTAACTCAAAATGTTGCTGAGTATCCAATAAGACATAAGAAAGACAGCTAAACAATAGATCTATGCCATAACATTGTCAGTTGTGAACTTAGAATTAGCAGATCAGCCATTCAAAGCCCTATGTGTCATAATTTTGAAAAAAACCTCAAAAATCCAAAAATGTCCCGAGGTATGGACGTATTAAGCACTTGGGCATATCGATAAAAGGCTCCAAAATGTCTGTGTGGAAATGGGGGGACAGTAAAGAAAAAGAAAATGTACAGGGTTATTGATTATAAATGCCCCCCCCTTTAACTTTTTAATTTGACGTTTTAGAAAAAAGTGTCCCAAATAAAAGTTTCATGGTTGAAAATGAAATTTTTGAAAAACCTGTTTTCACATGTACAGGGTGTTCCGAAAAGTCTGGGTGAGGTCTAGCTTTCTTATTTCAAATTTATACCCTATTTTTTTATTTGATATTTGGATTCTCCTTTAAATTCTAGACATTTTCTATGTAGCATATCCATAGACGTATTGGTTATACGTCTATGAGCATATCCTTTACCTAAAATTGATATATAAAAAGATATTTGATTTTTATAAATTAGATAATTCGAATTTATTGTTAAAAAAAGTGACATAATCTATTGTTTCGAAGTATTGACGTAAATGTATGTGTAGGATATACCAAATCTTTTCTAATTTTAAATTGATACCCGGAACATGAACTAAAAATAAAATGACATCGTCTTTAAACAAATCTATTGAATTAAATGCAGAACTATTCATACTTTGATACTTTAAAGGAATTTAATGACGTGACATTTTCGTCAAAACAAGCGCCAATACTTCGAAACATAGATATATTTCACATTTTTATAACAATAAATTGGTATTATTCGATTTATAAATATCAAATATCTTTTTATACATTAGACCTAGGTATCGGATATGCTTTATAGAAAATGTTAAGAACTTCAAGGAGAATCTCAATATCAAATGAAAAATTAGGGTATCAATTTGAAATAAGAAAGTTAGACCTCGCCCAGACTTTTTGGAACACCCTGCATATGTGAAAACAGGTTCTTCGAAAATTTCATCTTCAACCATGAAACTTTTATTTGGGACAATTTTTTCTAAAACGTCAAATTAAAAAGTTAAAGGGTGGGGGGGGGCATCTATAATCAATAACCCTGTACAGTACTTTTTTCACCACCCTGTATAAAAGAAGTTTTTGAGGGAATAAATTTTTTGAACCATCCGCATGAACCGCAAAAAAATGCTCTGCATCTTTATTTAAAGTTAGAGATGCTTTTGCCAAGTATTTTGAAAAAAAATCCAAAAATCCTCAATAAGAAATAATGTACCTAAATTAATTGTCAAAATGTGTCTCTTGAAAATTTCAACCATAATAACAATAACAATGATAAAAATATATGTCGTTTTGAAGAACTTTTTGGTAAATTATTGATAAAAATACAAATTTGTCTTGTTGCAAAAACTAAAAATCAAAAAAAATGTGATCAAAGATACTTTTTTGGCTTCATTGCAAATTTTTCGGCCCCCACTTCTTAGAGCTGAATGAACAATTTTTAAATGATCTTCCTGGACACCATATTTTTCTTATTAAAAATATTATTATTTTAACGGAACTAATTTTCCTAAATTCTTTGGATTGTATCAATTCCCAGAGACAAATGCATCAAGCTTCGAATTTGATTTTTGGAAGCAGCCCCAACTTCAATTTTCTCAACGATCGCGTGATTATCTTCCAGCCCTACGAAATTTGATGAATTACCCTCAAATAGAAACTTACTTAATGGCTGCCAATGAGAAAATTAATCATTTCTTGATCCAGAATAAATCTGTCGGATTGAGTGAAGTATGTTTTTATCCGCTTTGGCTCCCCTACTCAATTTGGTGAAATGGCAGAATGTTGGTGTTCCGACTAACTTTTATAGCCATCAATACCTCTAAAAGTCTTCGGCTTAGAATGTAGCTAATTTGATTTGTTTTTTATGTTTTGTCGTTTTTTTGTACGTTGTAAACTAACGTTAGGAATCAATCAGCAAATTTGATGTATTCCGGCCGGAACGCGATAGTAAGGGCAAAAATAATTCTCTGGCGATGACTTATCGAATTAATTCCGGCACTAAATTCATTTCGACGGAGGAATTATCTTTTCATTGATTGATGACTTGTCGGCTTCCTCTCCTCCACTTCCATATTGTAAAAGTTGTAAAATATAGCCACTTTTTCGAGGTAGCGCTAATGGACAGATGAGCTAATGGATCAGCCTGTAAATGTACTTTATCGGTTTTTATGAAAACTTCATCAATTCTGGGATCGCTAAAAGCCACAAAATTCATTTTTGAAATGATGGTATTGTGTTCGGGTTTTAATTTATTTTTGAAACTATGCAGACTGATGTGGAGAGTAGCGGAGAATGATTCCATTGTGCATCACGATACCACTTTTAAACCATTAGCGGCTATTTAACAATAAAGAAAAATGAACTCGTGCTATTAAAGTTGAGTCCATCAATAGTCGAATGTGTTTAGAATGTTAGATGTCATGGTGATTGCGAAAATTATTGTTTGTTTCTTTGTAACAAAGAAAATATAATTTTTTTACTTACATTTCAAGGGTAAATCACCAATCCCATATCACACGTCACTTCCCTGTCATCAAAAAACATTTTTGAAGGTGAAAATCTGTATTGGGGTTTACGTTTTGTGTTGAAACTTGGCAACATCTGGCCTAAAGTTAAGGCCAGTTTCTACGACGCTATTATTTCCAAGACCGTATTGTGAGGTTAGGAAGTTAGTAGTGAGTTTATTTCCAGTTTCCCAGGAAAAAACCCATGTGAATTATTTTCTATTCTATATTGCGCTATTTAGTGTTTTTTTTATAAACATCTCTGTGTTCACTGTTCTTCTTCATATTGAACGTTCGTTCACTCCATACTTCCTTGTTGTCGTCCCTTTTTGCCATTCATCTAGACTAATAGTTTTCTCTCTAACTTCAATATTTTTGCATTGCTGCAATCTGAAAAACATTATTTCAGCATTCGTGTTCAAGTCAGAATAGTGGAGTCAAACTCTTTCTTGCAAGAATACACTTGGTCCTACCTATGCGTTTCGACTCAAACAGTTATCATCAGAGCAAGCTTGTAAGTACAAGATGTTGAAAATATCACATATCAATATATTGCATACCTAACAATGTTAGCTTATCTGTTTTTTTTACGATTTTTGAAGGATCAAATTGATCCTTGTACATATTGAATATCTCAAGCTAGTTTGTTTCCTCGTGGTGCATCCTGGGTAACGCTAAATGAACTAGCAAATACTGGCGACAAGACAAACCAAGTTCTTCTGACCACATAGGAGAAAAGATTCTTATCTAAAACTGGCGCTCAACAAAGCCTGAAAGTTTCTCTCTGAACTCTGACTAAGACCGTCAGTCCGAATTCGCCTATAGCTTCCAAAACTAGTAAAAAGAAAAAAATCCCCGTTACAGGAAGTTGGGGAGAGTCTAAACTTTCTATACGGTAGCCTGACGAAATCTTTCGAGCACTCCTGTCCTCTCACTGCCCATAGGGATAAAACCAACATTCCTGGATGGGACAGAGAGGTGGAAAAACTAAGGAAAGATACCAAGAAGGCTTTCTTCCTGGCGAAAACAACCCGTAAATGGCAAGAATGTAAGGAGCAGCTGAAAATCTTCAAGAAACTTAGAGAAAAGAAAAGAACGGCATGGAGGAACTTTTGCAGCGTGGTCACTGATACGTCGTCAGCCTCGAGGCTCAAGAAGGTCCTCTCGAGAGACCCCTTCATGCAGCCAAGCTGTCTTGAGAGGAGTGATGAAACATCTACCAACACCTTTGAAGACACGGCAAAACTATAACTCTCACTTTCCAGAATGTGAAATCGTCAACACCACTCACGGCCACGCATGGCCAGACGATCAATCGTACTCCATCGGAGTAGACGGGCAGATTATCGACACAGTGGTGACAAAAGAAAAAATAGCCTGGGCATTAAGGACCTTCAAACCATTCAAGTCCGTAAGAACCGATGGCGTGTTCCCGGCGATGCTTCAATGGAGTCTGGAGGTCATTATTGGACACCTAGAACATTTGTTCAAGGCATGTCTAGCCCTAAGCTATATTCAATTAAGATGAAAAGAGGTAAGAGTCGCGTTTATCCCCAAACCTGGTAAGGACGACTACACTGATCCAAAAGCCTTCAGACCTATCAGTTGTTACGGTAAATCCATTAATTTCCCGTAACATCGCTTTACATCTTTACAATCCACCCTGGTACTACTTATTCGTATTGGCAACACCGCAATATCGTCGAATTATTGTCGATATCGAAATACACCTGCTACACCTGTATGAACGTAGGCTGAAAATCAATACTTACGCAATGAGGATTATGATCCGATCAACACCGTCTGCGAATTGAACCCAATGTGCAAGACAAAGAGCGATATAATTCGAAATGTTAAAATCGTATACAGCTGACGAATATTTACACTTATAATGTGCTAATTTGGGGTTAGTTTGATTTGTTGGTATCGGTTAATTAATTACCCGGTGTTGTAAGTGTAATTAGCAGTAATTGATTGTGTTGTCAAGTACTGAAGTGATTGTACCTCCCAGATGGTTCTTTTGATATCATACAGTACCATGTGAGTGTTTCGGCCAACGAATGAGCATGAAGGGTATCGATTTATGCGCAAGGTGCTAATTTTAGGGCAATCCATTTCAACAGGTGAAAAACTCTCTCTCTCCTCCTGAGACCATTGTACCGGTAAGGTGTTACTTTTTTGTACAAGGGGTTTGTAGGCACTTTTTGGGGTAATTTATCTTTCACCTACTTTCTTTGGTTTTCTTTGAAGGGCACACTTATCTAAACCTTTTATCTAACATACCTGTACACTGCAAAAGTGTTTATTTTTGCATAATTAGTGCGTAGTGTACGCCATTTTGCGCGTGGGCACGCTTATCTTTACCTTTTCACCTTTCTGGCTTATATTGAAGTAAAACTCGGTTAAACCACTAACTTAAGACGATGACTGCCTGGGTTTACGTTTCACAGTTCCACCTGGATCCTGGACACGTTGAGGTGTAGCTTAAATGCAACTTTTGGATTCCGGAGTGTTTCTGTTGGATCTGGTAGTGGATCGATGGAAGTGGACTGAGGAGTTTTAAGCCAGAAACCTACCTATACCTATATTTTCCTCTACCAGGAATTGAATCATTGGTGAACACGAGTACTGGGTCCTTTATCGCTGGAAAACTTGACCAGGTGAGTCAGAGCTTTGTTAAGATATTTTATATCTCTACTTCGGCAGTCTTTTTACGAAGATTTTGACTCATCTTGTCTGGTGAAACAGCCCAGTCTCTGTTTAATATAACCAAGTTTGTTTAAAGTCACATTTTCTCTCTTTTACCTACTTTGTGCCCCTTCAACTTTAATTACCTTCAAGTCTCTTTAAAGTGTCCTGCAGTCCTCTTAATTGCCTTTTGTATTGCGAAGTACATCACCGGGTCTCAGGGGACGAGATTTTTCTCTTCTTATCTAAAATACCTGATTCTTTTCATTGATCTTAAAGATTGGATTGGTTAGTCAATGATCAATACCAATTCTTGTTTATCTAAATACCATATTTTGTATTTTGGGAAATTTCCTGATCGGAATTTCCATTTATCAATTGAGTTTTTGAATTTGTTTTGATTGAGACACACTTAAATAGTTTGTCTGTATTTTACTTAAAAATTTAATTATCTTTACCTACTTATTTTCAATTGTATTATCAAGTGGATCTGAGGAATAGTGAGCTGGGTTTTCATTAACATCAGTTTTGGTACTCAGATTCACTCTTTTTGACACTGTTGGTGAACCTCTTACTGTGTGTACTTTCTTTTCATGTGCTGGATCATTTGTGGAGACACTCTAATGTGACGTCACAGTGGAGCTGATCCCGTCCAGGCACACTCAAACAACCTGCCACCATTGACGGATGTCCGTTCCTGACGAGAGAGCCACAAGGTACACACACACCCAACAGAGGTCACCAAAACTTATTGAAGTTGTCAACTTATTTGTCAGTTAATAGACTGTGTTTTTTTTTTAGAGTGATTTTAATTTGTGGTACGCACACACCTACGAAAACAAGTCAGCACTTCATGCCCGGACCTAAACACCCTGAGTAAAATTTCTTAATGGTTTGTTGATGAGGCAAATTATTGATAAATAAACTCATTGAACTTTCTCTTGGTGAGCTAGCCGATAACAAGAGTTAAAGTTGTGTAACACAGTTTAACATCATTTCTGATGAAGACACTGGAAAGGCTCTGAGACAGACAGATTACGGACGTTTACCTGCCTCTGTGGGAAATTCACCCCAATCAACATGCGTATCAACCTGAAAAGTCGACAGAAACTGCTCTACACTGAGTAGTTCAAAGAATAGGAGAAGCAATTGAGCTAAAAATCAAAGAAGGTCACAAGAGCATTCTGGCAATTGCGATTGATAAGGTCTGGGGGTTGTCGCCCAGAATTGTCCACTGAATCTACACGGCCGTAATCAGACCAATGTTTATTTACGGAGCTATTGTGTGGTGGACTCAAACCAAACAAGTGACAGCTCAGAACAGAATGCAGCTACTACAAAGATTTGCATGCCTGTCTATCACAGGTGCAATGAGATCCACATCAACGATGGCAATGCAGGTGCTGCTGTGCCTGCCGCCTCTTGATATTTTCTTGAGAGGCGAGGCAGAAAGAACAGCATTAAGGCTGCATGCCATCCATCTCTGGTGCGGAAGAAAGTGGGGCTCAGGACATGCTCGTATATTTCTGGAGGCTGTCAGAAGACAGCCTCTGGTGAAGTATCGAACTGATAACCTGATTCCGCGCTGGATTTTTGACAAAGCCTACGAAATCGATACAGACGGCTCAACAGAAAAGGATAGAGCGACGGATATACACAGACGGTTCACAAAGTCAATGTGGTGCTAGGCTGGGTGTGTTATTACCGGAGCTCAACCTAAAAATCAGTAGAGCCCCAGGCTCTGGGGCACCTGTCTTCCAAACAGAGCTGCTTGGCATAATGCGAGGGGCCACACAAATAGTGAAGAAAAAGATAGTGGGCAAAAACATTAGCAAACAAGTTGCAATCCTTGAACAAAAATAAAATAAGATCCAAACTGATTCTAGAGTGACATCAGATTCTGCAGTCGGTCTCCGACGAGAACTCGGTCAAAGTATCCTGGATTTAGAGACATAGTGAAATCAGGGGAAATGAAAAAGCGGACAGTTTAGCGCGAAAGGGAGCAAACTGTGTGGCCAGGACCCTCCGTTCCACTGTCCTCAAAAGCCATCAATCGCAGAATTAATGAACAAACAGTAGAGGTTCTAAGGGAGAGATGGGAGACACGACGGTTTTGGCACTCGAGTGCAACTATACACGGTCCCGAGGCCACGCGAACCCAGTACCTCCTTGGACTCTCGCGGAGCAACCTTGGAAAACGGACAGGAATGCTTACGGGACATTGTAATAATGGAAATTGTAAAAGAACACAAAAGGACAATGTAAGCTAAATAAGCACCTCAACACGTTGGATGTGGTAACAGATCCGACTTGTAGAGGGTGCCACGAGGACGATGAGAGTACTTGCATGTCCTTTGCCCCTACCCAGCTGTGGTGAATATCGGAGAATCCATTATGGGGGAAAAATGGCCAGACTTGGCCTCGATCGGAGGATGCTTGGCCACCACAGTCTTGAACCATATCAACGCTGTCGGCTGGCTCGACGTGTGAACCCTGAAGGAGGTTACAATGGGCCCGCCTGAGTGGCCCAAGTAAAAGGATGGCGCATGCTACCCCTCCATATCTCTATCTATCTATCTATCTATCTATCTATCTATCTAACTAGTTAAGATCGACAACTGCGACCTCCAGGAAACACAAAGAAGAACAATCACTAAAGAGAAACAGAATACCTGGCTATGAACTGCTGGGTACGCATCTCTATGTATATGCCATCGCAATTTTCTTCCAATAACTATAAGCCACCAGCCATGCATCCTCGATGATCCAAAATCAACCACTTTCAGGAATCTACGTGGGAATTTCAACAGCCACCACGAACAATATAGAGACTGTGATGAAAATGGTATCGCTTTGGTAAAATGGGCCGAAGATGAAAACCTACACCTCGCTAACGATGCTTCATGTATTCAAATAAATCAGCAGCGTGGAAAAGTTCATACAACCGAAATCTCTGCTTCACTTCAGCTGGAAAGAAAAGCCACCAATTGCAGTTTTACGGAAAAATTTGTGCGACTTTCTTCACAGCCAGTATCGTCAAATCATAGAAACGAGAAGCCAAGTTACACTCATAACGAGTATTCCACGTCCTAGGTGGAAGTTCAAAAAAGGCTTAGTGGAAATCATTCTCTACAGAACTGGATAAATGCCTAGGTTGGATTCCACCACTCAGATTTGCCGGTGCAATAACAAGTATTGCTAAAAAGTGCATACCTAGAGGATTTTGTAAAGAATCTGGCATACCTAGAGAGTTTGCATTCTGAAGTAATAGCCATCTTAATACCAGGACCAGGTTCTCTCGCTTACTATGCATACATGATGTCCCGTGGGGTAAGGCACAGAATTTCACTACATATTCTCCAGGTAGATTCGTGTCGCAAATTTTCTATGAAGGTCCGTGAATGCTTGCTTAAGATATGACTTTTTCAAATTTATCAGTGTTATTGTGCCGAAAACCACAATAGTGCCAAAAAACAAAAAAAAAACTACTGTGAAAATAACCGTTCACAATAATTGTTCAAGTGTCTATAAGAAAAAAAGTGTGCCAAGGAAAAAAAAATCAAAGTGTCAAAAGCATTTGCGGACATGACATTTTCGACTCGAATTTACCTAAAGAACACGTAGTGAAATTTTGTTCCTTACTTTGCGGGACCCCCCGTAGAAGCGCGATTAAAAAAAAAAGAAAATGATCGTTAAAGTTTTTATGGAATCCGATATGACTACCCTCAAAGAAACTCAAGAATGACCCACCGGAAAGATCAGTACTAGGAGTTACACTAGACGGTTAACGCCCAAATCGAAAGCACATAGATCACACAATTAATAAGGCTATAAATTTTTTATGACTTGCAAAAGAACGTTTGGTAAGTCTTGGGGACTATCACCAGTCAAGGTGCACTCGGTGTACACAAAATAAACTGGGCCTACCCCCATTACATATCATGATAAAAGCAGAGGCTTTAGCGGGTGGCCAAAGACAATAGTCTTATATGGGGCTGATGTCATTTTCAAAAGTAGACACTGATAGACTAAGACGAGAGGAAGGTCAAATCTGGTATGTAGATTACAAACGATCAAAGTTTGGCGTATCTGTGAGTGTAAGGGAAATCTCTGAACAGGAAAGCCAAGAAGTTCTAAACCTGGGGGTGTAGAGCTGGTTCGCCTTCTCGTGGTACACCTTAGATAACGCTAAACGAATCAGCACATACTTGCAGTCAGACACTCCCACGGGAATGGATATGGGAACACATAGGCCAAATGGTCTTCTCAGAACCCGATAACTGGAAAGCTCGGACCCTTGGTCAGAAGTTACCAGATAATTATAGAGAACAAAAGCTATGCTGAAAGCCAGTACTTATCCAATGTCTTGAAAAATGACAACATCGACCTGGTTGCCAGACAGGAAACACTGTGAAAGTTCAGAACAACTTCATAAAAAGGGGTTAAATTTTGAGCTATGAGCTGCTGGGAGCAACGTACCAACACACGTACGGCGTCGCTAAAAATGTTAAGCAGAAATTGAGAATGCCTCCATCTCCACCTCTACTGACAACGATATTCACAACGTCACCACATAAGTCTTTGACGCCTGATGTACTATGATAGGCCCATGTTGTTGAAACGCACCCCCACTCGGTATACGTTGGAGACTACCAGAGGCAACACGAGCAGCACCTTGTCTTCGATGCTAGGGATCGATCCACATTCAGATCGGCAGTCTGAAGACAGGAGTACAATCCTGACTTATGTCTCCACTCCACCAATGAAGTTTCAAAGGTTCTATATGATGTCACGGCGGAAAATGCCCCACCCCGAGTTCCTAATCAATTGCACCAAGTACATCAAATGCTGGTTGACCAAGTTCTTCACGGACATCAAACCAGGTGAACTTGCCGACAGCCCAAAAATCTACCGGCCGTATCCTTCAAACTTCAGGAGAGTTGTCCACAATACAATCGGCTCAGAGATTCTGAAGACAATAACAGCTGACAGCCAACCTTGTCGGCCAAAACGATGCTGTGCAGACCAGGTCCTGTCACTTACCACCCTTATCGAAGCGGGATTCCAGCGAACACTTAAAACCTCGGCTGCATTAATCGACCTCTCATAAACCTTTAACACCGTATGGAAGGAGGAAATGCTCTGCAAGCTCCCTGCAAATTATAATGGGCACTGACATCAGCTCACCAAAGAAACTCAACAACGACTTGCCACAGGGATCAGGGAACGCTCCGATTCTCTTCAGCTCATTCATAACGGATATGCCAAAGACAAGGTCAAAAGAGAAGCTAAAAAGCAGAAACAACATAATCCAGAAGCTATGTGGTACCACTTGGGGAGCATCGGCCTCCACACTACGCTGCTCCGCTCTGGGACTTTTCAGCCTCTATAATGCATATATGCTAAGACACAAAGGCCTATGTCGACGACTGGGCCCTAACCACATCAGGCAAGACATTTTGACAGACAAAGACGATCCAATCAGCCGATCTGGAGGAACTGGGAAAATAGTTACGAAAATATAGCTTTCGGTCTAACGACAGCAAGACAGAGGTAACATGCTTCCACTTGAACATCAAGACTGCGAATACGAAGCTCAGAATACAATTTGTTTAAGGTTAGACCGAATCCGAACCCAACACGGTAGATGCGCATACTTGTTACATAAATGAGGCAAGATAGCAGACCCTCTCTGCGAATGTGGTGAAAACCCAATAGTGAAGCAGATTTCTGAAGAATGCCCTAGAATGCAGACTTCCTGATGGTGACCCCGAAATCAATCGTCTATATAAATTTATTAGAAATTTATTGGTAACACTCAATATTTTATTGTGTCTTTTGGCATACGCTAAATAATTCAGAAAAGTTAAATTCTATATTTTGGTAATATTATGTCGACATGTGGAGTAGTTTTGGTCAACAGCTAACATCGGTTATCTTGTTTTATAATACAGATAACCGATGAAAGCTGTGATCAATTCTCTCTCACGTTTCCACATCGATACTCATTCCTCTCTTGGTCAAACATCCAAACCAAAGTTGTACTCACCAGATTTGATAATATCATCACAATCTTCTATCCTGTGGTCAAACTCCTTATGTTCTCTTCTGATAGAGTCATTTCCTCATAAATATCAATATCTGAACAGCTTCCATTGGTAGACGTTCTTGAGAAGCCCCAATCACCTAGTTCAAAGTGAATTTAGAATAAAATTGACCTGAAAACCGGACTTACATTTAAACAGTGAATTTCTTGGAATCTTGATCTATGTCCAAATGCCTCACAAAGAAGCGTTAATCCACGAAGGTATGTCCAAGTTTAGTGAAAACTTATAGGCTGCAGCAAGCTTAAACGCGTGAAATAGGCTTGATTCTTATTCCTTGGGACATCTACCGTCAATGCTAAGTCCCATACATAGGTATGGCGGTAGCTTTGAACAATAGTTGCCGCTTGTGATGTAGATTCATCAAAGTACCTAGCAGAAGGGACGCAACATATACTTATAATACAACTCCAAGACTAGCACTGAGTCTACGGGAGTCGTGGTATACAGATTGGAGAGGAATGTAGGGAAATCTTACCATCTTGGAGAAGTTTTTATCGGTCTGCCAACCAGAGGTTGTCACTTTCCATGAAGGAGCAATAAACGGCGAGTAGATAACATAGTTATCTATTCTGACAGCTAAAGCGCCATCAAGGCTAGACATATGGGCATTTTCGGAAAACAATGAGCGTACGAACTAGCGAGACTAGGGTCATCATCCCAGACCGATCCAGAAGCACACGTGGGTCTAAGTGCACGACTGATCTCCGAGGTCCTAAACGAGTGAGCCTGGGAGAAAACAATGAAGAACTGGATGAATAGCACGGCATGTAAGGGACTCAACAAACTAAGAACTGGAGGGCCCAGTTGCTTAGCAAGAGTAGAAAGGCTCTGAGCATCACCGTAGGCATTCTGACGGGATATTCCAAGCTCGATCGACACCTGTACTTACCAGGAATAGAAATACCAGCCTCATGTTCCCTCTGTGGACGGGCGGAGAAAACCAGCAACCATTCATCGGAAGAACTTCGAGGAGTTGTTGGGGTTGGCAACGCCGAATTGAAGAAAAAGACTTCTAGGCCTTCTCGGTGGGCCTCTGTCTCCACCCTCACCAACACCAATTTATTTTTTCATTGACAATGATTCAAGCTACCTCACGGCCTGTGATATCGCAAGCCATCGTGGTCAGGTTTGTTTACAAAGCAGTCAGTAACAGGATTCTTCGCAATCAAAATACCTCAGAGATACTTTGAACAACACTCGATGTTAACCATCTTAAATGCTGAACGCACTATGATTTTATGTAATGTCAACGAAATGTATAAGAGTGCGTTGGTTGGCATGGAGAAGTGAATAAATAATTGATTTTAAAAATGAAATAGACGTTTTTTCTATCATCGGTGAAAATAATTCCAATCTCTCCATCAATCATTTCTAAAAATTACACAGAGTAATTTTACATGGTCCTTCTAGTCCGGAATTTCCGAATTATTGAAGAGTTTGGAAAAATTGAATAAGTATTCCTGCAGTAAACCACGGCGGCCAGAAGTAAGAAGTCAAGGGTGTCTATGATAGAAGAACCCAAAGTATCTAGTTTATTTGGTTCAGCACCGGTTTTTGCAAAAGTCCAATTTGTACCAAGAAGTTGAGTGCTAGGTTGTGAGTGAGAGTGAGTAATCCTTTCCTTTATCCTTTGCACATATCCAAACATTTATTTTCTTACTTGTGAATTTCATTATTGCCTCATTGCGTCATTGTGAATCAATTATATTTGTTCATTTTTCAAAATCATTCAAGTAATTGGTGGTGAATTATTAATTTAAAGATGGACATACTCAAAAGGCAAAGAGGTTCAGTAAAAGCTAGTTTAACCAACTTCTCGAAGGACCAAATCATATTAGAATTGGAGATTCGC
This sequence comes from Orchestes rusci, assembly GCA_958502075.1. Lineage (NCBI taxonomy): Eukaryota > Metazoa > Arthropoda > Insecta > Coleoptera > Curculionidae > Orchestes > Orchestes rusci. The sequence goes on along the minus strand of OY293303.1, from coordinate 111,253,976 downwards.
ATTGATAATATTGAGGTTAATTTATTGCAAAAAATTTCACAAAATCCAAGATAGAATTGAGTCATCATGTGAATCATCCGAGTTGGAGAACGAATATTTATAAAGAAATGATTTTGAAAGTAGGTATTATTCCGTGATTTCTTTGGCAAAAAGTACTTGAATGACAACAAAATTGACAATGACAACTGTAAAGGTTCCTCAAAAGGTTCTCAGAAATTTGTTAGTGTAAACCCTGTGCGGTCTGTAAAGCTTCCAGATATAAATTTGCCCATATTAGACGGATCTTTGCAAAATTGGCTTGAATTTTTTTGAGTCCCTTATTCACAAAAATGAATCATTATCCGATATACAGCATTTCCACTATTTGAGAGCTTCTATGCGCAATGAACCTATGCAGTTAATATCAAGCATAGAGTTTTCTTCTAATAATTATAATATTGCATGGGTGCTGTTGGGTAAACGATATCATAACGATAAATTATTAATACATAATCATATTAAAAATATCTACAATATAGAAGACATGACTAAAGAGTCGGCCAAAGTCATGCGTGCAATTTTGAATAATGTTACTAAAAATATGCCTACATCATCTTGGGATGTACCAATTGTTTATCTATTAAGCACGAAATTGGATAAGACTAGTGCCAGGGATTGGGAATCATTTAAATCAAAAGCAACCATATATCCGCCTTTAGAGGATTTCAAAGTTTTCTTAAACTCAACCTCGACAATCTGGAGCAAAGTCGAATGGATATATTGCAGTTGATGAAAACTTGCGAAATTTGACTGATGTTAACGTGCAAAAGTGTGTATTTTGCAAGGGTGACTATTATATTCTGTCATGTCCTTTTTTTAAAAAAATTCCTGCTGACAAACGGGGTAAAGCAATTATTTCCTTAATAGTACATTTTGTATCAAGGGCGGAAAGTTGATGATTCTGACGAGGGTATAAGTAGCAGCACGAGCGAAGCGAGGGCAGATATTAGCCGAGTCAAAATCATCTTTCGTCCGTGGTGCAAACAGTTCTTTTTGTACAACCAGTTTGTAATAATTTGAAAAAGAATAATTATGAAAATCAAAAATAAATAATCGATACACTGCACTACACTGCTGACAAGTCAGACAACTGACAAGTTCAATAACAACTGTCAAGTCATGGTTACAATAGGTGTGTTCCCGTATTTTTTTGTGGTGCAGATTAATTGTCACCGAGATTGTCACGTGATAAGTTCCTTTTAGTATGCTAGGCTGTCACGTGGTTATTATATTCAGAGGCGTTTGGATCCAAGGAACCGTTGCTAAGCGACCTACTTTTGCGCCCGCGGGCGCGAAAGAATTTTTAGGCCCGGCTGCCAAAATTAGCGACTTTCCGCCTGCTTTGCATGCATTGAAAAGTGGACTTTACGTGTAGGTTGTACAAAAAATTATGTTTGAACTGTGAAATGGGGTCATTTTAATAAGAGTTGTCGAAAACTAACCTGCGAAAAATGCCACAAAAAGCATAATATTTTATTACATGTGGACAAAACTATTTCAGAAAAAGTTTGCGATAAAAGCCAAGAATCTGATATTGATGTTGGTTCATCGTTTGTTATCGTCGAGGAACTCACCCGTCACCGTTATGAATTACTTGGATTGGTGAAGGAAAAATTTGGAAGATACAACGCTTGGACACTGGACGGGAAAATATTTGCTAAAATCAATGGTATTAAAACAATCATAAGAACTGAAGAGGACCTGCTAAAATATTGTAAAGAATAACCGGAACAATGCATGAATAATTTTGTTTTCTTTTTCTAATTATCTTTTCTGAATTAATTTATCTTTTTTATATATTAATAGTACGTTTTATTTTCTTTGTTTTTTTTTTGTTGTTTGTACAAGACATCTTCAATACCACAGAGATGAGACAGCTGCGAATAGCTTTTTTGAATGTTCGTTCTTTGACGTCACACTTTGCAGATGTTCAAAATCTTCTTTTGCAAGAAAATTATGATATTTTGGGTATTTCCGAAACCTGGTTAAGCCAAAATATTTTAGATAATCAAATACAAATTGCTGGATATGGCTTTGCCAGGGTTGATAGATTGACTAGAGGTGGTGGTGTGGGTATATATTTCAAGGATAATTTTCAATTTGATATTCTGCGTTTTGTCCAAAGTGAATTCCTTGAACATGTATGGCTAAAACTAAAATTTAATAACAAATCATTTATTATTGGATCACTTTATCGGCCGCCTAAAGCGCATTTTATAAATTTTCTAAATATATTTGAGGATTGTTTATCTATTTACTCATTGGAATGCGACAAAATTATTTGTGGGGGTGACTTGAATTTAAATCTTTTGGACCTTGATAATAAAAGTGTGCAAGAATTTGTGTCTACTATTGAGACTTTTAATCTAAAACAAGTAGTCAATTCACCAACTAGAGTAACTTCCAAATCAAGTAGTTTAATTGACTTAATCATTTTGCCAGAAACAGAACATGAATATAATATTTCGACAAAAAATGTACCTGAAATTTCTGATCATTTGACATTCTGCACACTAAATGTTAAACTTTCTAATACGAAAACTCCGAAATCCATTGTTATGAGAAATCTTAAGCGAATTGATCGTGATTTATTAAAAACATTTTTAGCAGATGCACCCTTTGAAAACATAATAAAGATTTGTAATATTAATGAAAAAGTCACATACTTCAATGAATTATTACTGAATATTTTTGACGTTCTCGCCCCATTGAGGAATATAACTGTGAAAAGGCAGAAGCCGCCTTGGCTAACGGATGTAGTGCAAACTATGATAAAATTTAGGGATAAAGCTTTTAAGAACTTTAAACGAACTCAGAAGCAAATTCATTGGGATCTTTACAAACAACTGAGAAATCAAACAAATATAGCTATAAAAAATGAAAAAAGGAACTACCTACAGTGTGTTGCCAGTGAATACAACAGTAAAATCTTATGGAAAAAACTTAAGAATTTAAATATCGTGAACAAACAAGTGAATATTAATATACCAGATATCTTAAATAAACCTACTGACATTAACGAACATTTTTTACAATTCTCTAGGAATAAAAAACAGATTGATGCGAATTTGCTACAATTTTATCATCAAAACTTAAAGACTAATATTCCTGAAAAATTTGAATTTATTACGGTTAGCTTGGACGAAATAAAAACACATTTATATTGCATTCAATCATTGACGACGGGGTCGGACTTGCTTAATATCGATATGTTATTAATGTGCTGTCCAAGAATTCTTCCTTTTCTCACGAATATAGTTAATTCTTGTATTTTGGCTGGAGTTTTTCCGGACGATTGGAAAATTGCCCGTGTCACCCCATTGCCCAAAAATAACAATATATCAAGTTTTAATGAGTTAAGGCCTATCAGCATATTGCCGTGTCTTTCAAAAATTCTTGAAAAAGTAATGAATAGCCAAATTAGCAATTATTTAGAAACTTATAACATTTTGCCGCCAACACAATCTGGTTTCAGAAAAGACTTTTTTCTACGAGCGTGCGCAAAGTAACCACTTCGCACACTCATTTGCGTGTGCAAAGTAACCTTTCCCCGCACTAGTGCGGAAAAAAATTTTCCCGCACTCAAATGTCAACTCAAATAACTACCTACCAATTTGTTGTTTTAAACTTCGTTTCCATACCAACCAAACTGTAGATAATGCACTTTGTAATGCACAAAATAATGTTCTTGTTACTTTTCCCTTTTCAGTCAAAATCAAAATGAATCACAATTCTTTTTTTGCGTTAAAAACGCATTCGCCAGTAACGTAAACAAACATTGATAATGACGACTTTCAATCGGCATTTGTGAGTTGTTCTTGCTTGATTTCGGTGCAAACTACTGTGTTTATCGGAAATCTTCGAAAGATTTGAGCTGAATACTGGCATCAAAAAAACCTGATCATGTAAACAAACAAACGGACAATCAAATTTATTAAAGTATACACGATTAAACGAAGACTGACTGATCTCAATGACGCAGCTGTCTAGAGTGTCATGTCAAATCAAAACAGTGTTGCCAATAGCAGGGAATAAGGCGACAAAAGAGGAAATTTTATGAACAGTGATCGCACATGCCCTTGCATTTCAAATATAAAATAAATCAATTATGATTTTGATTATACCCATATTATCCAATTTCCAGCTGCCTCCACAAACTGTTTTTTCAATATAAATATATTGTTAAGCATAAATAATCATGCATTATTCTCAAGTTCTATGTTTTCAAGTGCGTTCAAATAATATATTATCTAAAGTTTTTCGTGTCTAATCTGTGAACGCTCGTAGAAAAAATATTGTTCCTAAAACGTTCGCAAAGTGTCTTTCCCGCCCTTAAAGCATATCCGAACTCCGCTTCGCGTCGTTCGTCTAACTGCTTTTGCGTGCGGGAAAGCATCACTTTGCGAACTTGTTAGGAAAATAACTATAGCCGCGTTACAGCACTTTTGGGCGTCACTGATGATATTATACGTGCATCTGACTTGGGCAGATCTTCTGTTTTAGCACTGCTAGACTACTCAAAAGCGTTTGACACAATCAGTCATGATTTATTGTTTGCTATTCTTCAGTCCATTGGTTTTTTGGAGCCCGCAATTTTGTTTGTTCGGAATTATTTGACGGATAGAGTGCAGTATGTTGAGACGGATAAGGGTCAATCATCTAAGGAGCCACTTGGCTGTGGTGTACCTCAGGGTTCAATTCTGGGTCCCCTATTATTTACAATTTACACTAATAATATATCTTCTTGCCTAGATTATTCTTCAGCTTATTTTTATGCGGATGACACTCAAATATAATTCTCCTTCTCTCCTGACTCTTGGCCCAATAGCAGAAACAAAAATTAATCATGATCTCAATAAATTATTAGATTTTTCGGAGCGACATGCTTTGCAAATCAATCCCGAGAAGTCGTCTATAGTAGTTTTTGGAAAAAACAGATCTAATCTGGTTAAGCAGCTGAATATCAAAATAGGTAATAGGTCATTGCAGTTTGCAAACAGTGCAAAAAATTTAGGAGTAAAATTGGACGCGGATCTGCGTTTTAGAGAGCAGATTGCTACTTATCTGCAACGCGCATATTTTTCTTTGAAAATGCTTTATCCTCACAGACACCTATTAACTCAGGACCAAAAAATTAGATTAACTGACTCACTCGTACTCAGCCATTTTAATTATTGCGATGTTTTATATGGGCCTTGTTTGAACGGAATTGATAAGCTTAAAATAGAAAAAGTCCAAAAAAATTGTTTGCGGTTCATATACGGTATAAGAAAGTTTGATCCAGTGTCTCATAAGTTGCAGGATGCTAGATGGCTGAATATGGAAAGCAGGCGAAAACTACACTCTCTAGTACTATTCCACAACATAATTTATAAAAGGGGTCCTCCATACCTAACTAACAAAATACATTTTAGGACGGACGTGCACAACTTAAATCTCCGATTTAGGGGACTTATCACACCTCCTCCTCATAAAACCTCACTATTTCAGAGAAGCTTCTCTTATAATGTATATAAAGTCTATAATACTGTGTCAGAAAGTCTCAAGTCAATCAAGCCGTCAATTTTCAAATCTATTGTTAGAAGAAATTTCTTGCAGCGTCATCCTTCTGTGGTCCTTTGAAATGTTATTATGTAGGTATACTCACGATAGGTACTATTTTGTTATTAATTTTTTGTTTTTTTGTTTTAAGTTTGAGCGAATTTTGTATTAAAATGGGTTTTTTTTTGTTAGTTCATATTTCAAGGGAGCTGAACTTTGATCAATTTTTAATTGCTTTCAGCTCCTTTTTTTGCAATCCGGCCAAGCATATACTATATATATATATAAAGTAGATTAAGTATTACACTGTATCTTGCCTATTGCAAAAATAAAGATTATTATTATTATTATTATTATTATTATTATTATCTTTCTCATTTGTCAATATCAAGGAAGTAGTCAATGATTCTGCAAATTGTGAGATAAGTGATGTCCTATTATCGACAGCTCACGTTGATATTTTTGATAGATTCAATAATAAACATAATATTCGTGTAATTTTGGACAGCGGATCCCAGTCGAGCTTTATCACTGAAAACGCCTTCGATAAACTTCAATTGTTTAAAGAAAAAATTAATGTTTCTTTTAATGGAATAAATAATAATAATTGCCATTTTCTCCAATAAATATCAATCATTTAAAATTTCCCAGTAACTGATGTGAGTTGGCTGATCCTGAATTTTCTAAACCACAGGAAGTTCATATGTTAATTGGCTCGGATCTTTTATGGGATCTTGTATGCGAGGATAACATTTTTCTAGGATCCAAGCTGCCGATTTTGCAAAACACAAAGTTTGGTTGGATTGTGACTGGTCCTGTTGGTAAGGCAAATAGGACGTCGATTTTGAACTGCTGTTTTGTTAATACCAAGACTGACATTAATCAACAAATGCATGATGATTTAAAATTATTTTGGGGGTTAGAAAAAGTTATTGTGGCGAACAAAAAATTATCAAAAATGTTCCAATGATAATTATAAAAAATTATACCATGATTTCATGAAGGAATATATTAATTTGAGACACATGACCGATTTTGATGAAACTTTTTCCGGCGATTATTTTATGTGTCATCATGGTGTGTATCGAGAAGATAAGATGTCATCACGACAAATCTTCGTGTAGTTTTTGATGCGTCACTGCCAAGTTGCACCGGATTTTCTTTGAATAATATTCAGATGGCTGAACCCACAATACAGCAGGATTTATTTTCAATAATGATCCGATTTAGACAACATAGGTTTGTTATTTCTACTGATAATACAAAAATGTGTAGACCTGTGTGGGTTTTCCCAGATGATAGGCCGTTCCAACGCATTTTATAGCGATTCAAATCTGATGATTCTTTGAATTGTTACGAATTAAATACGGTGACGTATGGCACTACATCGGCATCATTTCTCGCGATTCGTTGTTTGTTTCAACTTGCACTTGATATCTAAAGTACTTATCCCGATATAGCTGAAATTATTATAATGGATTATTATGTAGATGATCTGCTCACAGAAGCCGATACTATTGAAGATGCTAGACGAATATGTGAATTGATTTTTTAAAATCTTGAACAAGGTTGTTTTGTATTGCGCAAATTTTATTCTAATGGACCTAGCACTTTGGACGTTATTCCGAATCAGGATCCTTTATCTAAAATTGTGGAATTCGCTGGAAATGATGCAAAGAAAACACTTGGCCTGATCTGGAGCCCTATTCATGACAAATTGATGTATAAGGTAAATGACATAAATAATTCCAAGAAAATTACAAAACGGTCAATATTATCCGAGACCGAAAATGATCAGGTATATAAAAAAAAAATAAACTTTACAAACCGTAACTTTGCCACGGTTAGAACTGTGTGGAGCTCTGATAGCGTCAAGACTTGCAAAAAAAGTTTCCAGTTCATTAAGGTTAAAATTAGAACAAACAATTTTTTGGACAGATTCAACAATTGTTTTAGGTTGGATAAAGACTGTTCCAAATAAATTGAAAACTTTTGTGAGTAATAGAGTTTCCGAAATTCAAGAAGTTACTGAACGTGCTACTTGGAGGCATGTTCCAAGTGAATTAAACCCAGCTGACTATTTATGCGGGAAATAAAATGTTCTGTGCAACTAATACTTTGCCAAACGAAAATAATTATATAATCGATAGATTCTCGAATTTGGTAGAACTGCATAGATTTATACACAATTGTACTAAAAGTCCAAGTGAGCGTAAATATGGTCCATTAATGAAGAGTGAAATTGATCATTCTTTTGAAATACTACTTGTTCATGTTCAAGAAAGATGTTTTTCCGAGGAGTTTAAACAGATAAAGGTTAATAAAATGAAACCATCATCAAAAATTCTTAATTTAAAGCGTTGCGTTTCACTGATTGACGTTTTATGAAAAACATCTACAGTGTGGTCACTAAAGGGTGCAACATATGGGATTTTTTTTTATTAACTGCAGAACCAAAGTACAAATATTGCCGAAAGTTGGTGCATGTTTGATAATCATATTAGGTGCACTTAGAATGGTTGCAGTTTGAACAGCATACAGGGTAGGCCAAAAAATATGAAAATTGTACAAGAGTAAAGTACCCTTATTCCAGAAAAATCGGCAAAATGTTATGAAGAAAAGTTGTTTGGAATCAAAAGTTATGCCTAAATACAAAATCATGGCCTCCTTAGAAAAAAAATATAATTTTGTTTGAACATCCAATCATTTCCCAAAAAATTTCTTCTATATTCACCCTAAACAGTCTCATTAATTATTCAAAAACAAATTAATTTCGCATAACTTAGTTCAAATTTAAGCGTATTTAGAAAATTTACATAAATTTTAAATTTTTTTGGGAATCACAAAATTTACTAAAAAAAATCACTATATATGCGAGTTTTTTAATATGCATATTATCATTTATAATGTTTTACCTTGTGAAAAAGAATGTTTGCGATATTTTAAAGTTGTGGTTGATATCGTTGCGACAAACATGAAGCTTGTTATTCTCTAAAAAATTTAAAGTTCAGGTAAATTTTCTAAATATGCTTAATTTTGAACTAAGTTATGAGAAATTGATTTGTTTTTCAATAATTCATGAAACTGTTTAGGGTGAATATAAAAGTAAAGAACTTTTCTTCATAGAATTTTGCCGAATTTTTTGAAATAAGGGTACTTTACTCCTGTACAATTTTCATATTTTTTGGCCTACCCTGTATGCTGTTTGACTTGCAACCATTCTAAGTGCACCTAATATGATTATCGAACATGCACCTTTAAAATTTTGAAAGCATATAAACTTTTTATAAGTTTTTAGCTACCTATGCAGTATAATAACTTGTGGTAAGCACCAAATAAGTAATGTCCATGTTAGTTATTTTTGTAAACCCCGGCAAACCTGCATCAAAGTCTGAATCATTTTAACTTAGGTATATTGTTCACAATCGAAATTTGTTGTTTGGCTTCCAGCTTCTAACTTCGCGAGATAATTTCTCATTTCACAGCTTTTTAAGGATCAGAATCGCAACAAAATCATATTGCACAGTCAGCATTTCAAAAAATATGTCTCAGAAACTGAAGAAAAAAAGTGACAATTAGAGGTTAATGTTTGTTTACGGTACAATCAGCTGACTTTAAGGTTATGTGCTGAAATGGCCTATTGTAGGTTTGTTACGCTATATGTTATGTGTAATTTAAAAATTCGGTATAAATTTTTTTCAAGACCATAGACCATCAAGACCAAGACTAAGCCAGTCTTGTCTTGGTCTTGAGATATCGAGACCAATACCAAGACCAAGACTCATTTTTCGAGACCAAGACCAAGACTGGCCAGTTTTGGTCTGGGTCTTGGTCTTGCGAAGCCCTACTATGAGCAATTGTGGGTTTTTTGTGAAAACAAACCTAGCAAGTCCAAGCTTCAGAAGGCATCGACGGATCTTTTTCCACAGCGCGAGGTTCAGAGAAGTCAACGTCTCTAGTTGATGTCGATCGGAAGTCATAACAAAAATGTCACAACATGAGAAAAATGTTGCTGCATCCGCTGTCATATTATTCGGATGATATTTTGTGAACATGTTGTGAATAAAATTACCGCACATATTTGCAGAAAGTCACACAAACAATGAGCTTTACCTGTTGGAGAAAGATTTTCTATTGTTCTCAAATTTTTGGCCTCTAGAGACCAAGTTATCCTCAAAACATTTTTATCTTGACATTTCACTGGCAAAATGGATGACCACCGTACTTATTGAGTGTACTGGAAATTCAAACGTTGATTAGTAGCACCAAATAACCTTAGATCACACCTATTTAGAGTCGATGTCATCTTCGATGACTTGCTGGTTGGCCTTTCTCATCTTGCCATGTAACAGACACATCATTCCTGCTTTCTTTCTTTTGTCATTGTCCTTGATCATCTAGTCTTATAAGTTCCCTTAATTGCTTTCGATATACTGACTAAATTTAAACTAAATAACCTCAAAGAATCTGAAAAAAATACTTTAGCATTTCTATCTTTCTATCAAAAAAAATTTGAGTGATAATGTGTAGAGATATGATGATGCGTGGAAAATTGGTAAACAGCGGCCAACGGTTATCTTCGTTTTTCAATACAGATAACCGATGACTGCTGTTATCAATTTTTTCCCACAGTTCCACACACATCACATCTTGGCCGTACATCCAAACCAATGTTTTACTTACCAGAAAAAGAGCAAACAGCTACCAGATTGAGTGTGCTGAAAGTTTGACAAAGCTGGTTGGTACAATTATTGATTAACCCCAAGACAAACCTGTGGGTTTTGAAGACATTTTTATAAAAATCATTGTAGACCTTCTTCGTCTAGAACGTACGTACATTTCACATCCGTTGTCTTCCCTTTTGGATGTATTCTCCTGAGTATTCATCTAGACTCTAGACTGTAGAGTAGACTTATAGTTCACAATAGTTTGCCGTCAGTCTCATCATTGTCTTGCTGCAATTTGACAAAAAGACTCACTTCGGTATGTTTGTGGCCATAAATATCTTGGGATTGGGATGGTTGGTTCCCTGCTCCAATAAGTTTTGGCGAAATTGGTGTTCTAGGTGACGGTGAAACTGATGACACTTTCTGTAGAACCGTTTTGAAGGATGCCGAATCCAGTGTCGTTCTTACTGCCTAGATTTGAAAAAAAATAGTAAAAAGTTTCAAGCATGTTGTACAACTTACCAATTCAGTTTCACATCGAGCCACGTCCAGGCCAAGATGTGTTCCGCAATTTGTTCCAATATGCAAAATCGCACTGGTTGATCTTGATGATTTTTTTTTAAAGATGTTTAAGCAAAATGAGAATAGGATGGATTGTACGCTAAATTTGTTGTATTTTGATTTATTGCTAGCTCAAATTACAGGCACATAACATGCGTTTTCCACAAATAATTATTAATAATAACTGTCTATTGCAAATCAGAAGGTGATGAAGATTTCGTTAAATGACAAGGCACAGTCTATTCAATGAAGGATAATTACTTTATTTGAAGTAAAAATAAAGTACAAAGTAACAGGCACACACATTTAAAATTTAAACTATCACCATTTTACCTACTCATACTTATTCTGTATTAAAAAAAAACGTCTGTGCACAACACTGTGATGATCAACGTCATATTTCTTCAGGTTGTTTTAAAGATAATGGACTTTGGCTGCACATGTCTACAAAAAAGAAAACTAGTTTAGTGAATATTATCCATTTTCGGCAGAATGAAAAACATAAATGTGATAGAAGAAACTGCATAATAGGAACAAGAGAGTACAGTGTGTTCCCGTATTATTTTTGCAGAGAGTTTATTTGAAAAGATAGTGAGATAACGTTATCACAAAACTTTCATGGTTTTTCATGAACTCCTAGAATCTGTAGGCAAAAATGTCAAAAAAAGTAAGTAAATGTCAATTGATGACAGGTTGATGATTTTTTCAAATGGAACACCCTGTATATAATATTTCAAATTTTTGTAGGCCTTCTCATTCTGTTTTCAAATATGTATTTATATTTATTTTTCAATTTTTGTTTCATTCGAAAAAATCATCAACCTGTCAATATTCCACATTAACTTACTTTTTTTGACATTTTTGCCTACAGATTCTAAAAGTTCATGAAAAACCATGAAAGTTTTGTATTAGCCTTATTTCAATATCTTTTCAAATTAACTTTCTAGATGGGGGGTGCAAATATATACGGGAACACCCTGTAGAATTTACAAAATTTTTGAAAGTAGGGAAATTCAAGTAGTGATAAAGTCATTAACGTTTAAAAAACAACCGCCCGGTGTGCACACAACAGAAAAACCTCACAAAGGCGAGATTAATTAATAACACGAAATCAATTTTTTTTTGTTGTTCGACCACTGCGTATACAATTTTTGTGGAGCGACATGGGCGTAGACATCTTGAACTTGATCTGTCAATTCTACTTCATTTTATTGTCATTATTGTCGATTGCTTTGATCCTTGCACACATGATTCATGTTCTTGTTGATGGCTCCATTGTCTGATTTTTCTTTATTTTTATTTAAAATAAATAATTATATTTATTATTTAATATTTCAAATAACAAAACTATGCCAACATAACCTCACTATGTCATTTGTTTTTTAAATTTTCTGATCAGATCCCAAATTGAACCTCCATATCTATCTAATTTGAACAATATATTAGAATTAGAAAATAACAAAACTATGCAAATACATATAACCTGATTATATATTTTTTTCTTCAATTTTCTGATCAAATCCCAAATAGAGCCTACATACCTAATTTGAACAAAATCCTTTGGAAATAACGAAACTATGACATGACCGCACTATATCATTTTTTAACCAAATTATTTGATCAAATGTCAAATGGAACCTACATACCCAATTTGAACAAAATCCTTCGGAAAATAACAAAACTATGCAAACATAACCTCACTATGTCTTTTTTTTTTCAATCATAACCTACAAACCTACTTTGAACAAAATCCTCTTGAAATAACAAAACTGCGAACATAACCTCACTATGTTTTTTTTTAAATATCTTGATCAAATTCCAAACTAGAACCTACATACTTAATTTGAAAAACATCCTTTGAAAAATAATGAAACTATGCAAATGAAACCTCACAATATAATTTTTTTTTTAATTTCTTGGAGTCCAAAACAGAACATACTTACTATTTGAGCAAAATACTCTCCCGCTCTGCTCACTGTTCCCGAGCTCGAGCCGACTTGACCCGAACGAGCATGATGCGTGATGGCTCAGTCTTATTCACTACCAAATAAAGTGCTCAGCGTTTTCACTTAAAAATTGTCCTGCTTTGCCCCACAGAAACACGCTTATCCCGTCGTGACGTCACAGTATTAGTCCAAAATTCAGTAACGCTTGTTCTGATCTGTCTCATAATTATTACTTTCTGATAAACGTAATTTTGCGGCGTCCAACTAACAAATTGATTTTTTGGTGTCACGTCGTATTCATTCATAAACTGATTTGGTATTTCGGTATTAGTAAGGGTGAGGGACAGAAGCCCGGTGATAAGATCTATTTGCCCTTTTCGCCAAACTCGCGTTGCCAACCCCAACTACTTCGCTGACCGTCCCGTCTCCATTGTGAGCAACTCATCCCAGGTCAGGTCCCCCAACTACTCCCGAGAAATGGTTGCTGTTCGTTTCCGAAAATGCTCATATGTCGCGATACCCATACCAGACTGATCTTATCAAATATCACCTCCACAACATAAAATTTCAAACATACTACAAGAAGTAGAGATCAGTTTACAGATAAACAATACGAAGAGCAAAACAACCAAATTTCTCAAACAGGATATGTCTCTCTGGTAACAGCGGGAAACATGGCAAATTGCAATGAATTGCGAGGAAAGCAAAATAAATTGGGAACCACCTCAACTTCCAGTGATAATAAAGGACCAGTCATAACTCCAGATGAGATGAATGATTACTATTGTGGTGTAGCTGCAACCCTAGCAAGAAATATGAACTCATGTGTGGCAGTGGACAACTTTCTTGCAAAAGCAGTCCCTGAATAATTCTTCTTCTCCCCAACCACTCCCGAAGAACTCGCTGAGATAATTTCTGGAATCAAGGCAGATAAGGCGCCGGGATAGGATGACATATCAGTGAGACTTAAGTTGCTTTTTATATTAAACTGTGTTATATTTTATATTTTCAACAGCTTCGTCAATGTGTTTTTTTTTTTAACTTTGGACAATTTGATTGATTGATGGATTGATTCTTGCCCAGGACATGCAGAACATCTTTGCCCTCTTATACCAGCGAGGAGATCATCGTTGGTTTGTAAAATGTCCTTAGTGCCACTTAGCTGTCAGAATATATAGCTACGTTATTCTCTGTCCCCCTTTCCACCTCGTTTCCACTTTCTACCTCCAGGAGAGCGAATATCTCCGCTTGGAAGACCGAGAGAGAAAGCTTCCTCTGCATTCTTGTCCAATCTGTATACTCGGGCTCCAGTAGACTTAGTGTTAGCTTTGGAGCCGTCACTGAATTTGCATGTTACTTGGTGTTTCTGTCTGTGTGGTCTGCCACTCAAGATGTACAATTGCGTTTGAAAAGAACGAGCACTTGAGTATTGGAGCTCCCAGTCTATCACAAAAACCTCCAATAGGCTGACCTTTCACTACGGAATTCAAAAATTTCAAGGGATGTTTCAAGAATTGTCAGACTAAAGGAAATGATATGTATCATTGCTCCGACTCTGGTTTGCCTGTTATCAAGTATATATTTCTAATAGTCTTAGAGATAAAAGAGTTTTTTGCTGTCCCCATTTTTTTCACGCAAACCTGTACCTCAAAACTGCAATGAAGTCGTAGTTTACTGTGGGTAACAGTCCCGCCGATATTGACGGCGCCTGACGCCTCACATTAGATGATTATGCGGTGCCGCTGTTCCTCCAAATTCCATAATCCTTGAGCAGTCATTCCAGGTAACCTACCATCGCTTTCCACTTTACCCAGAGTGCAATGAGGATATTCACTGCAGCTTCAGGAGTAGTTCCCATTGCAGCGGTATACTCAGATAGGCTAACCTTTGTTATGTGGTTAGTTTGAGTTCGTTGGTGAAAAAAACCTTCAAAGTCGAGATTTTGTCCAATGAAGTTCATCAACATGAATGAGTCAATTTTTGGAAACTTGTCACTCTGTCCTTGTTGAAACTCGATTCCATTGTCCAACACGTCTATGCGCTCACATAAACAAGAACAACAAGCAAAGAAAAAACATCATCAGTGTCAGTCTAGTCTAATTAACTGGAATTCACAAATGAGCGATTCGCCGGGTTCGCGGTTCGGAAGGACGACTTAGAAACAGGGGTATAGAAGCCAAATCGCGATTTAGCTTTATTATTTAGTATATTTTTAGGTATTTTGAGAATAGTTTTTGACTAATGACTTCAAGTTAAAGGTAGACTACGTATCTTAAATTTCAAGTCCTTCGAAAATGCATGTAAATTGTTCATCGAAGTAAACGGTTATTACAATGTGATCAATACCATCGAAACCTTGAACATATTTCTCAAATCAAGGAAATTTGAACAATCAAAAAATGAGTTTTTCCTCGAGTGTTACATACCTTTCAAATCTCACACTCAAACATCGGAATGACTTGGTGAGCTTTAAGATCCTCTTCCAAAACATAATTTTTCCTGCTACTGAAGCAGCACCGAAAGCCATGGGTGGACCTGACGATTTGGTTAAGTGTATCTGTTCCACCTCTTTGACAAATTTTTGATCATAAACTTTTTGGCATTGAGTGTTCTTAGAAGCGGCTGATGTGTAAGCGCTCCTAGCATACCTAACAGAAAGAGAATATTGTTTTTGAAAGTAGAATCCTATAGGCTGTAGGTATCAAATAATAACACTCGAAAAAAAACTTTCCGCAAATTATGATTCGAATTAAAGGAAACCTAGTCAGAAAAACCATTCCAAACCTAATTGTAGTAACAATTCTGGTTCTTGTGGTTGATAGTCATCGGTTCACAAAAAAAAACAGTTAGAAAGTTTTTATTCAAATTATGGAGGTTGGGTTCCTCCTTAGTCCCGATAAAACTTCACATAATATATTGGTTTAATTCTGAACAGTGGAGATGATAATGAATATTCGGCTGTACTAACCCTTGTTCCAAAATAGCTCCAAAACTGACCATTTTACCACACTCGACAATAATGAACTTTTGCGATACACTCACTATGCATTAAATTTAAACAATCCACTTTCGATAGAAACAGAAATCCAATATCCAACTACGTTTATAAGAAATCCCAACACTTGCAGAAGTGATATTTATCAGTTGGATTTGCTGACTAGGATGCGCTCGGCTACGAGGGTTGAATGAGAATTTGGAATGAGTAAGCTTTTAGGACAGACAGAAAAATTTAATTTTGGTTGCCCACTTTAAAAATTTTAGAGACTCTGTTCATTTTTCATTTGAAAATCACTGGTATAAAATACTTTATCTATAGGGTAATATGTGCACAAGAGAAAAATGCTGGAAATATATAGTCAAGTTTCCATGGTCATCGCAAGGGGGCGTAACGGTACTTCAACATGTTTTACCTGTAACTGTCTTATTTGACAACTTAGAGAGAAGTGTCGGGGCGCAATTTTTTAAAGAATATTGTCCTCAATTCTCTTTCTATTTTTTTTTTTTGGTAGTTTGATGGGAAAAAATTCGGAAATATGTCGATTTGAATTA
This sequence comes from Orchestes rusci, assembly GCA_958502075.1. Classification (NCBI taxonomy): domain Eukaryota; kingdom Metazoa; phylum Arthropoda; class Insecta; order Coleoptera; family Curculionidae; genus Orchestes; species Orchestes rusci. The sequence goes on along the minus strand of OY293303.1, from coordinate 111,237,673 downwards.
ATCATTAGGTATCGGAAATGTAGCTTCTTAGGAAAAAACAGGGACGTCAACATTTTTTAGTTTGGTTTTAGTGTTTATAGGTTTAGTATGATTGAAGACGCGGTGAAGTAAGTTCTCATTTTGTGAATCAATTTTTTAAGCTTCTCAGTGAAAGACTGAATGAATTGCACAGCTGTTAATTTCACAAAAAAAAATGTTTTTTGCCTTAGTTCTTGAGTTTCAATATTTTACCAGATTTTTTTGGGTATTTCGCCACACCCTATCAAAAATCAATCAAACTAGTATTTATATACCGGATCTTCGATATTACCAGTAAAAAAAGTCTATTAGTAAAGAATAAAACCTATCAATATCAAACGTTTCGAAAGCGAATCTCCTTCCGTCATCAGTGGAACCTAAAAAAGGAATAATTAATTCAAATTCAAAAACTATTGATCGTTTTTTTGTGATTTAGCAGTAAAATTGGCTTTTTTGTGTTTATGGCACAAAATGTCACTTTTCTAACATTGAAGTGTCAATTTCATGATAAAGGTGACCATGTATTACTTAGATGTACAGAGCAAGTTGTTACACATTCATTAGAATTTAACATAATATATGCAGTTCATATTTTTTAGAACATGGCTCCTTTGCTTAGATTTTTGAATCATCCCAATTATATTTTATGATATAGTAAATATAACTGTGGACAACCAACTATTAGAAACCGTAGATCACTATATCTATCTCGGTCACAATATAAAACTTGGTAAAGAGAACCAAGCTGCAGAAGTTACTAGACGAGTACAGCTAACATGGGCAGCTTTTGGCAACCTGTCCTTTATCTTGCGCGACCCAAAAATACCCATCAATCTTAAAAGAAAGGTGTACGAAACCTGCGTACTACCAGTGACAACATATGGTTTGGAGACAATCGCCCTCACACAGAATAAAGCCAATCGCCTGAGCGTTTGCCAGAGAGCCATGGAAAGAGCAATGCTGGGTATTAGCCTTAGAGACAGAGTACGAAATGAAGAGATCAGAAGAAGAACGAGAATTACGGACGTCGTATGTCGTATTGCGAGACAAAAGTGGCAATGGGCGGGGCACGTAGCGAGACAGGAAAACTCAAGATGGTCAAAAAGGATAGTACAGTGGCGACCCAGAACAACCAAACGAAGTGTTGGAAGACCGCAGCTCAGATGGTTGGATAGCATAAAAGGATTTGCAGGAAGGAACTGGATGCAGACAAAAACAGACCGTCAGAAATGGAAGAACATGGAAGAGGCCTACATTCAGGAGTGGATGGTGACAGGCTGAGGAAGAAGAAGAAGAAGATATTTTATGATTATTATCATATGCATGTTGACAAATTCCCGATCTATGAAATTCCCTTTTTTCCATGTACGATTTATGTTCTTCAATTCTCTTCTTTAAAGGTCGTGAGGTCTCTCCAATATAGGATTTATTACATTCACAAGGGATTTTATAAATTACATTTCAAGTAGACTCATTAATATTATTAGGTCTAGTATTTGTTTAATTAGAGCAAAGTGTGTTATCACTTTTGAAAATTGTCCGTATATCATTTGTTTGACCTAAACGTTCCAGTTTATGAGAAATTCCAGGTATGTATGGAATAATTAAATTAGTTATAGGTATATTCTGTTCTCGTTGTCTTGTTTGTTCAAAACTATCAAAACACACTCAATAAAATTTATGGGCTAATTATTTTTCGATAAAACATCTCCTATGAAATATTTTCGGATTCAAAATTTTCATTATCACACATTACTTTTGCTCTATCTATAGACTTTCTAACACACCCTTTTCAATATTCAATGAATGATCGGAATTGAAATTTAGATTCCTATTTGTGTGAGTTGGTTTTCTCTAAATTTTGGATTTAAAATTTTGAAAATCTTTTTTTATTAGTATATCTTAAAAAAGAATTTCATTATGTTGTTAAATTGGGATAATTCAAAAATTTTAGCAAAGGAGCCATGTTCTAGAAAATGTCCACTTGAAGAAATTGCATATATTATGTCAAATTCTTATGCATGTGTAGTTACTGGTTCTGTAAATCTAAGTAATACATGGTTACCGTTATTAAGAAATTGAACATAGCCCAGAAAAGTGAATCATAAATACTTAACATATGTAGAGTTAAACACCATACACTTCAATGTCAGTAAAAATAACATTTTGTGCTACAAACACAAAAAAGACAATAATTTTACTGCGAAATCACACAAAGACGAACAATATTTACCGAAATGGAATTAATTACTCCTTTTCTAGGTTCCACTGACGACGGAAGCAGATTCGCTTTCGAAACGTTTGATATTGATAGTTCTTATTGTGTACTAATAGACTTTATTTTCAGCTAATATAGAGAATCCGGTATTATTGTTTTTTGATAGGATGGGGCGAAATACCCAAAAAAATCTGGTAAATCATGGATGCACCACAAAACTACAGAGCATATCTACTCGAAAATATTTTATTTTAAACTTTTTCAATTCTCTCCCAGTGTCCTTATTATTATGTTATATTTAGAATTGTTTGGATGTTGGATCTTACCCCTTCGTCAACTCACCAAACTTTCTTGCAGGGCCTTAGCACATTGTGACGTATAATTCTTTTTATGCATTTCTGAGAGATTTTTGAGTTATTCTATTATTGATGGTCAAAATGATGAAGAATACTATTCTGGGTAAATTGAACATGTTTTTCACTATATCACTGATCCACATCACAATTACAGTGTCAGGATGTTTGAGTTGCACATAGCTGAAATAAAAAGAGGTTATATACACATTCCAAATGTTGAAAACGACATTGAACTACAGGGTGCCCCAGGTCAACTGGTCACTACTTATACAGCAAAGAGAGGAACCATAAATAAGAAGTTTGAGATGGTGAACCCATGGACGGAAGTGCCCCGTTTCCTAGATACAGGGTGTTTTGTTATTTGAGAAAACAAAGATTACACGTCACTGTTTTTGGGACAAAATTTTGTTTTCTTTCAAAATACTCATCCAATTTCCAATGAAAAAAGTCTTTAGAGTTTTTTCTCCCCGACGAGTAAAACAGTAGGATTTCCTACTGTTACAACTGAAAATTTGCAACAATGCTTTTATTTTTTAACTCAAAAACGGTGCTTCGGAGAAACAAAGTCAAGAAAGCTATTTTGTTGGAAATTGAAAGAAGTTTTGGACAAAATTTTTATTGTTCTGAAAAAATTATGGTATACCTTTTTTTTTTTTTTTAATAGTTCACACATGTTCCCAAACTCCGGGACGAGATATTTTTTTTCAAGTACTCAGAAACATGAAATATCATTTAGTTTTTGAACCCTGAAAATTTCATCAAAATCGGTTGAGCGATTTTCAAAATAAATTCAGATATTTATATTTTTTTTCAAAAGCTTCTACAGGGTCAGTTAAGGATAGCGAGCGGCCATATTTCGAAAACTATCCATCGTAGAGGCTTGCGGCAAAAAATGTTATTACTAAAACGGGCAAGAGAAAGACCTATAAAATATTTTTTCCAATAAGTAAATAAGTGACTGTACATAAATAGTTGACTGGAAATAAAGGAGTGAAAGTTGGACAAGTGTTTTTTTAGCCGAAATTAGATACACTATTTAAAATAATTGTATAAATAAATGTGAACAACAAGATTGAACTATAGAAGAGTTCAGTTGTATGCAATCTTAAGTATCTGTGTGCTATTCAACAACGACGGCTATACAAAAGGGTCAAATGGTCATTGACCTCCAAAAAAATCAACAGATTTCATATTAATTCACTTTAATAATATTTTATAAAAAAAACTTTCATAATTACATCTCATGATACCCAAGAAAAGCTCCACATAGAGAGAGAGAGACAAAAGTTATTGGCGTAAATTCAGTGTGTTAGAATGAGAAAAAAATATGTCAAGTTGGGCATTGACCAAGACAACTCCCACATCGGCACGGGGTTGATTTGCGACCTACGCACCCGTTATCGAACGTCTTCCTTCTTCGTCACACATTTTGAGGGGTTGCCGAGTAATGTCAAGTAAGATTCCTACATATTTTATTTTGCGGGAAGAGTTTTTACATAACATCGGTAATCGGTCACGATTTTTTTTAAAGGTCGGATCCGTCGAATCGTTGTGTTCTGTATGAAATTTTGAATTTAAATACGGAGATACCTGTATGCTATTATAAATACCATAAGATCCGTAGGCTGCATTATTAATTTTGGACAAGTGATGTAACATTTCCAGTATCAGAACGTTGAGTTGCAAAAATCTGAAATAAGGTTATGTACAATCCAAACTTCAAAAACGAGATTGAATGTTTATAGTTCGGTTCACGGTGTATGATACACCGTAGTTCGGTTGTATGCAATCTTGAGTATCTGTATGCTTTTCATTATAACATAAGACCCGTAAGCTGCATCGTTAATTTTGGACAAGTGATGTACCGTTTCAGGAAATTCAATCCTGGATGCTAGAGGCATGTCCATCAATGGGGCGGGGGGGGGGGGTACAGTGGAAAGGGCCTCAAATTTGATGCAAGTCTGATCATTTGTCAGTTTAGGGGTCCTTGCGATTTTTTTCAAAACATTTTTAGAGCTTTTTTTATGTTCAAAATAGGCTACTTTTCTTTTGTGTTATTTTTGATGAATATGGCTAGCACCATCCAAAAGAGGCGCAAAAGTTATGTACTTTCTAAAAATTTCATAATAATTGAATGAAGCGTTGTTTACCCATAAAATTTTGAACGGCAAAAATGACCCATTTTCGAAAAAATCATGCAAAATGGATTATTTTTGTCAAGTTTAAAATTTTATAGCTCGACTATGCTTTGTTCAATTATTATGAAATTTTCAAGAGGTACATAACTTTTGCCCCTCTTTTGGATGGTGCAAGCCATTTCTATCAAAAGTCACACAGAAAAAAAGTTAGAAAAGTGTTTTTTTTAACGTGAATACAGGGCAATGAACAATTAAAAAAAAAAAACGACAGGACACGTGAATTGATGCATGCAAGAAGGGCCAGTCCAATATGAGGTCAAAATGACTTATCTGCATATTTTGAGTTCAGAACCCTTAACGCAACTATTTGTGCAGAAACGGACATTGTCTGTACTTCTCCTACGTAATTATAACAAAAAGAATTTAGTCGTTTTATGCATAAATGGGCAACTGCTGACCGAAGCACGGCATCATCTCTCAAAAAAAAAATGGAGGCGTACGATTTTCAAGATTTTTTTCAAGAATTGATGAACTGACCGACTTCGACAAAACATACAGAAAAATAGTTCGTCTTTACTGAATGAAAGTCTTGTTCATATTCTGTTTAATGTAATGAATTCTCAGAATAAATTTGGTTGCGTAACCATTCATGCAGCTACCATCCCCAAATTGGTATTTTTGTCTTCCAAGGTCACCCCTAAATGATCATTTTCTCAGTGCAATTTGATTTGAAAAAACTAGTTTTTGTCAATATTTGTAGTTATAAAAAACGATTTTAAATGAGCTCTGTTTCACCAAGCACCAGGTTTTGCATTTTTCTAGTTAAATTTGGCAATATCGACCTTTTTTATACGAATTCTTTTCGTCGTTACAGATCCGTTTGCCACATTTTACAGGGTGTTACTCAATGATAGACCGTAATTTCAAATACCTAAGCATTCCTGAACCAAGTTCAAATGTAGAAAAGGTCCTATGGACACGTGTCCTACATAGTCTGGTTTTCGGATAGATAATTATTGATAACTCAAAGATCCTTTTACCGATTTTGTTCAATTTTGGCAGTTTTTTATTGTAACATGACAAGTGTTGTGAACTTACCGGTAATTTAAAAATCGGTAATATTATGTAATGTTTATACGATAACATTGGAAATTTATTAAAAAAACTACATACCTTACCTAAACAAGTTTTTTTTTTTAATTTAAAACTGTAAAAACATAACGAAAAACAACAAGTACGTTTTTTAAACTAGTCAGAGTCAGAATGGACTACGTAACAGTGGTTAATGGTAAATCATCTTTATTTTCATCCCCAACCTCGTCATCTGATTCTTCTTTCTGTTTCGTTGAATTGAGTTTTGTTGAGTCAAGTTTATAACTTCGAAACCTTTTACTATTTCTTTCTCAGTGGCTTCTACTATTTTTGAATGATCTTCATTCAGTAAATAATAATCATGGGCAATATTAGTTAGTTTTCCGGCCCTCTCCACGATAAGTCTGTTTGTTTTTTGCTGATGAATACCATGCGACTGTCGTCTATGGTATAATTTAAAATGTCTACAGCCAACCTACTTATTTTTAAACTGGAGTAAATTCCTGCCCACCAAACAGGTCCAGACATAGATTTTTCGCTGAAAATGACGAAAAAATATCAAGAGAAAAAAGTTTGCATTTTCAGCTGCTTTTTGCAGTGGCGCACATTTTCCGTCAATATTATTCAGGAATATGCCTCTCGGAACGCCATTGCAACTCATACCAACCATCTAGTTATTGCTAATTTTGCGTAGTGTTACAAAATTCAATATATCTTTGAGATAATGATGATAAATTCTATTGTTTTCTTAACCTTTAACACTCCGTATCTCAAAAACCAGACAATTTAGGACACATGTTTATTGGGCCTTTTCTACTTGATTTTGATTCAGGAATGCGTTTTTGGAATAATGACCTATCATTAAGTAACCCCTGTATAGTATTTGATTATAGGAAGGTCATGTTTTTCAATATATCACTCTTAGACTGAAACACTCACCTATGTCAAAATACCGGTATCAGGATGTTTGGGTTGCGGATAGCTGAAATAAAAACAGGTTATGCCATTATAAACGGCAGTCAGTATAATATTGTAAAATACTCAGTATTTCTGTTAAAAATGATAAGTAAAAATTGACTTTTTGAGCAGTAAAAGTACCATTTGGCCTGTATTTCTATGTTCACTATTGTGATTCTAATGGTCAGTAAAAATTTATGAAATGTCAGTATGACTTAGAATAGTCAGTAATAATTTTAACTAACCCAAACTTGATTCACATAAAACCAATAGGTACACAACACGTCAATTATAATATACAATAATAATTGTAATGTTAACCTAGTGCTAACCAACGAGCCGCTGCATATTTTTCATCAATTTCTATTACCAACACAAACTAACCGTAACTAACCCAAACTAAATCCGCTTCTCAAATGAACCTATCTGACTACTTCATCATGACATAAAGGCAGAGTGTTTTCTCTTTACTAAGTTGTGTTCCGTTCCGTTGTAATTTTTTTTGTATTTATACGAAATAAAATATATGACCAACCATTCATTATTTTACTGTCGCTTATTATTAATTTTATGGACTGTCCATTAGTTTCACCAGGCATTTACTAATTTATCTAATCGTTTTTTTATGATACTGACTCTTGATTATTTATATCTACCATTTATTATTTTTACTGACCACTTCTTTATGTTACTGACCCTTCATTATTTTTACTGACCATTTCTTTATATCACTAACCGTTAATTATTTCAACCGACCATTTATTATTATACCGACCATTTATTATTTTTACTGACCACTTCTTTATGTTACTTACCCTTCATTATTTCAACCGACCATTTATTATCATACTGACCAAGGGCAATAAAATAATGGCAAAGAGTACTGTCCACAAAATTGAAATACTGACCATTTAATTTGTTGCCATTATAAACTGCAAAAACGTGATTGAATTTCCATAGTTTGGTTGTATGCAATCTTTAGTATCTGTCTGCTATCAACACAACATCAGATCCGTAGGGTGCATTATTAATTTGGGACAAGTGATATAACATTTCAGGAATTTTAATCCTGGATGCTAGAGGCATGTCCATGAATAAAAAAAATACATCTTGTGAGATCAGGAAAGCATGTGATTATACCAAAAAGTCATGTTTTTCACTATATCACTCACCTATGTCATAACTCCGTAATCAGAATGTTCGATTTGCAGATAGCTGAAACAAAAAAACAGGTTATGCACATTCCAAATTTCAAAAACAAGATCGAATTTCTTTACTTCAGTTGTATGCAATCTGTATGCTATTTAAAATAACATAAGATCCGTAGGTTGCTTTATAATTTAGGATAAGTGATGTAACATTTCAGGAATTTTGTTCCAGGATGCTAGAGGCTTGTCCGTGACTAAAAAAAAATGGGAAAGCATTTGATTATACGAAAAAGTCATTATTGATCTAGGACAAGTTCGAGAGACCTTCAGGAATGGTAATCCTGGTTGCTTGAAACTTGTCCACGATCAAATGAGTAGATTGGGAAGCATTAGTACGGTGACAATAACATATTTACTTCTACTGATATTGAGCATCAATATTATTTTCTTTCATAAATCAAACACAAATGTTTATGGAAGATATTTGTATGTCTCGTGGTTCCTTACACTTCAAAAAATCAGTCATCAAAATTAAAATCAAGTTTCCATGATGTGACGATTTACGACAAAAAGACAAGGATTGACAAAAAACGAGTCCGTAAGTGGGTCAGCTCATTCGAACCGTTTATTTATTTTGTAAAGCGGAATTTGTTGAAATATGTTTAGGATCCAACCATCACTATATTCACCATATTTGATTCGTGTTGGGAAAAAATGCTTTCACTGAAAATCAAATTGAGTGGGTACCAAATAAACTTCTAGTGTGAACTGCACGAGGAATTTGATGAAATTTGATTTGTTATACTGGCTCACCAATTTAAATTATCAAGCACTCTGATAACATGTAGGGGAAAGTGAGATAAGTTGACTAGGTTAAGCAGAAAATCTCAACATATCCATTATGGCATACATTTTGTACATAATAAAGATATGAAATGAATACTGCCCAATTAATAACGACAAAATATAGCTCTTTTGAACGTGGTGCAAATTCGTCATCTCACCCTATGATAGATCTATCATAACATATTGGGGTGGAATGTGGGATGATTCATCAACACAAGTCACACAAAAAGTTGTTGACATCATAAAGTTGCTGCAATTTTTATGCCGACAGTTGATGCAAGAAATCCCATTTTCAACTGAAGGGTATCTAGTAGTAGTAGTATCTACCTATTTACTCTTCTCAAAATTTGTTTTGACGTTTTGTTTTGCATCAGCTGTTGTTCTCTTTTGTTTTTTTTGTAACGTTTTTGTTTTCTTCTTCTCTTCTTTGAAATGCTTTTGTTTCGTCAAGATTGTTTTGGTTGATGATTTTTTGTTGTGATTTTCTTGCGTGTTTTCTTTCAGCGTTTAGATAAACAGGGTGCCCAGAAAGTCAAGATAATACTAATAAGGGCTGGTAGAAGAACTCAAAAACATGAAATAATACATAAAACAATTGGTAAAAGAAATTATTACTAATAATTTAGAAACTGAATTGTATGTTAAATTTTCTTCACTCAAAAATCTGACTTCAATGATTTTGTTTTTTTTTATATTTTTTGTCATACATATGTAGGTAGGATACGTGAAATTAATAAAAGAATAGATCAGAAACAAAATTTTAGAGCTTTACGGAAAAATACAGTTGAAATTTTAGAATAAGACTATGGATAGGTTTTGAAATTGTTTTTTATTCGCCACTTTGTCCTTAAACACAAATATTTTACTCCTAATAGTATTTCACGTTTTCTTGTTCTTCGACGCCCCTGTTACCTACAATATTTCAAATTAAAAATTTGGCAATATACTTTTCGAAACAAGCAGAACTTTTTATGAAGAGTGACTTTTGGTCGAAAAATGAAAATTTTGGTTCATTATGCCCGAGACATACTGTAGGTATACCAAATTTCATAAAAATAACTTCATTTGTTCAAAAGTTATTTGATAAATCAAAAATTAAACTGTGATTTTGACGCAATATTATTTTGCAGGAAAACTGCTGTTACCTTATGTCCCATACTTTCTCAATTTAAAAATAACGTGAGATGTCTGGTTTTTTATCCTGTACCTTTCATATTATGTTTTATTAGGAATGGTTTGGATGTAGGATCTTACTCGCTTCGTCAACTTACCCAACGTTCCCCTTCAAGGGTGAGTTATCAGCATCTTCACTCACCTGATAAAATCAGCCTCGGAATATCAGATTTTTGTTTTGTTCATATTTTTTGATTAAAAAATAGCTAAAAATCCTTTTTCTAAATGATCTTCTAATATTACACCCTATACAGGGTGTCCCAGCAAGGGTGGCCACCGGCCATATCTCGGAAACTACTGAACCTATAAAAGTTCAGGAAAAAAAATATTATCACTAAAGTGGCCACTAGAAAATGCTGGAAAATATTTTTAACTTCGAAATTTTGCCGCTAGGGGACGCAATCAAAGCTTAAATATTAAAATTCGAAATTTTTCGGGAAATTCTCAGATTAAGGTATATCTTTATCAACATGGTTAGAAAACCTAGACAATTTCACGTCTTTTTGGTACAGGGCTCATTGGCGTACCGATCTTCGTGTGAGTAGGGGAAGGTAGTGAAAGTGTAATTGTTCAAGTGGCTGTAACTTATAAACGACTTGTCCGAATTTGTTGCGTATAGGCTTGTTTGGAAGATAAATGTGAGTACTTTCGTATATCGTATCCAGTGATGCGTGATTGTCTCCAGAAAAGTTGCTAGAAGGCGTAATTTGAATTAAAAACTGTTATTTTCGTTTCATCGCAAAAATTAAATGGTACGGTATAATTCTGATAACAGAATCGAAATGAAGATTAAATTTACAAGAAAAAACCTTAAAAAAAAAAAAAAAAAAAAAAAAAAAAAAAAACCTTAAAACATTAAATTTTACATAATTTGGACTAGTTATTATCATCAGAATTATACCATACCATTTAAATTTTTGCGGTAAAATGAAAAACACTGTTTTTCATTCAAGTTACCCCTTCTAGCAACTTTTCTGGAGACAATCACGCATCACTGGATACGATATACGAAAGTACTCACATTTATCTTCCAAACAAGCCTATACGCAACATAATCGGACATGTCGTTTATAAGTTACAGCCACTTGAACAATTACACTTTCACTACCTTCCCCTACTCACACGAAGATCGGTACGCCAATGAGCCTTGTACCAAAAAGCGTGAAATTGTCTAGGTTTTCTAACCATGTTGATAAAGATATACCTCTATCTGATAATTTCCGGAGAAATTTCGAATTTTAATATTTAAGCTTTGATTGCGCCCCCTAGCGGCAAAATTTCGAAGTTAAAAATATTTTCCAGCATTTTCTCGTGGCCACTTTAGTGATCATATTTTTTTTCCAGAAATTTTAGGTCCAGTAGTTTCCGAGATATGGCCGGTGGCCACCCTTGCTGGGACACCCTGTATGTTTATTTCTTCCCAATCACGACTCTCTTTGACATGTATTAGATAAGCATCTATGTTATACAGGGTGAGCCTTGATAAAAGAAAGCTAGATTGTAGCTAAATCGTTAATGGTATCGAAATAAAGTAGATGGATTTGAATACAGGACCCAATGCAGTTTGTGCAAATGTTTTTCAATTATACGGGGTGTATCATTTTTGCAGAGTGGGCTTCAATAAAGTTTTTTTAAATAGCAACTCCTTTATGTTCAAATATTCAATTTTGCACCTTTCAGGACATCTCTAATTTGTTTAGTTTTTGCAATTCGCTTTAACCGTTTAAGAGCTAATTTTTTTCTAAAAATTGAGCAAGGCATTTATCAACATAACCACAGGACACTTAGTTTTTGAGATCTTGGGACTTTATCAGCATTATGTCACAGTATTTGACGTTTGGCAGTATGTCGTAGATTGTACGCTCCACATGTGACATTTGTCAAATTGATCCGAAAGACCCTCGTCCAGACGTACGTGATTTTTTTTTCAATGTGTAAGAGAGAGACGGAAAAGTATGACGTAACCGCAGGAAAGCCATGAACTATGAACAGACAGTATTTTGGTGGCAATGCCGCCGATTAGAATTATTGTAGTATATCACTTTTCTGTGTCGCATTAATTTTAGTAAGCTTCAAAGCATAATAACTTGATTTTTTCAATCATCACCTTTTGTATTTTGTTACTTAGTCCCGTTCAGCATGTCATTTTATGTGTTTTACACTTAACATCCCACATTTTTCAAAAGTTTATAGTTAAGGAGGTTTTTTTTCCCCAAAAAACGGGATCTATAGTTCTATTATTGATGATCAAAATGTTGAAGAAGACTATTCTGGATAGATAGGAACATGTTTTTCATTATCACTCACCTATGTCACAATTCCGGTATCAGGATGTTTGAGTTGCACATAATGTAGCTGAAATAAAAAGAAGCTATACCTACACATTCCAAATGTCAAAAACGAGATTGAACATTGAACTTCAGAAAAGTTGCACTGTATGCAATCTTAAGTATCTGTATGCTTTTTAATATAACATAAGACCCGTAAGTTGCAATATTAATTTAGGACAAGTGATTTTACATTTCAGGAATTTTAATCCTGGATGCTAGAGGCATGTCCATGAATAAATACATATAGTCATGTTTTTCTCTATATCACTCACCTTTGTCACGATTCCGGAATCAGGATGTTTCAGTTGCAGATAGCAGATGTAGATGGCTGAAATAAAAACCGGTTATGCACATCCCAAATTTCAAAAACGAGACTAGATTTCTATAGTTTAGTCAAAGAGAGTAGAAATAATAAGAGAGGACACACGGCGGAATTTCTTTGATCTTGCGGACCCGCTTCATAGACCTTGGACATTTAACTGGGATGTAAAACGGTGTTGCCGCTTACAAGTTTATTTCCCGCTAACCAGATTGCCATTTTTTTCACTACTTACCATATCTATGTTGGCGCACAGGTCCGACGTAGACCTGAATTAGATTTCGACGTAGAATCGAGTAATATACAGGGTGTTTATAAATTGAATGCCGATACTTAAGGGTGATAATCCTTGGATGATTTTAAGACAAAAAGTTCATATGGACATAGGTCCGGAAGAGCATAGATTTTAAAATACAGGGTGTTGAGATTTAGAAAAAAAAATCCTTTTTTTATCATCACTTTGATACTATTCCAGAAATCTTTTTGAAATTTGGTACACGTCTTCCATGCATCAAAATGCATGGGAATGTTAGAGAGGGCGCCACTGATTTGAAAATATTGGATGACACAGCAGAGTGTCAATGCAATTAAGTAGATTTTATTTTTTTAAGCGAAAACCATGCGCCGGACAGAAAAAAATCAAGAAGACAAATTGGCTCAGAAATAAATAGAGATTTTAAAAATGATTTTTATTTTGGAAGGAAGCAGTGGCGTACACGTTTTTTCTCCAAAAATATTGAGTGCAAAGCCCGTACGGACGCCACTGGTAAAAATGATGAAATTGTTTGTACATCACAAAATGCATATTGAAGCCTAGAAGACGTGTACAAAATTTCATAAAGATATCAGGAATAGTATCAATGTTTATATGAACTTTTTGTCTCAAAATCATCCAAGGATTATCACCTTTGAGTATCGACATTCAATCAATAAACACCCTGTATATTTTATGAATTTATTCATTTTGATCATTTCAATGATGATTGTTGTGGAAAGTGTTTTGAATATTGGGCATTGGTGCCTTGACGCAGTAGTAAAAAACCAACAGCTTGATTTCTGATTATTGTTGTATATAAGCAATGACAATAATAGATGGCGCTGAGATAGTATTTGAGCATCATTTATGTCCAACCCATATGTGATGACTAAAGATGAAGACATTTAGAAGATAAATCACTCATCAAAATGAACCGATAGATCAAAAATGAAAAAAAGAAAGTGAAAGGAGAAAATAGAAATAAATTTAAAAAAAAAAGGTTTAGAATGGCAACAAATTAAATGGTCAGTATTTCAATGTTATGGACAGTACTCTTTGGCATTATTTTATTTCCCTTGGTCAGTATGATAATAAATGGTCGGTTGAAATAATGAAGGGTCAGTAACATAAAGAAGTGGTCAGTAAAAATAATAAATGGTCAGTATAATAATAAATGGTCGGTTGAAATAATTAACGGTTAGTAATATAAAGAAATGGTCAGTACAAATAATGAAGGGTCATATATATTGTATATATGAATAATCAAGAGTCAGTATCATAAAAAAACGATCAAATAAATTAGTAAATGCCTGGTGAAAATAATGGACAGTCCATAAAATTAATAAAGCGACAGTAAAATAATGAATGGTTGGTCATATATTTTATTTCGTATAAATACAAAAAAAATTACAACGGAACGAAACACAACTAAGTAAAGAGAAAACACTCTGCCTTTATGTCATGATGAAGTAGTCAGATAGGTTCCTTTGAGAGGCGGATTTAGTTTGGGTTAGTTAGGGTTAGTTAACATTACAATTATTATTACCTATATATTATAATTGACGTGTTGTGTATTGGTTTTATGTGTATCAAGTTTGGGTTAGTTTGAGAGTTAAAATTATTACTGACTATCGCATACTGGCCATTTATTATTTCTTACTGTACATTTCTGGAATTATTACCAGCTAAGTCATACTGACATTTCATAAATTTTTACTGACCATTAGAATCACAATAGTGAACATAGAAATACAGGCCAAATAGTACTTTTACTGCTCAAAAATTCCATTTTCACTTATCGTTTTTAACAGAAATACTGAGTCTTATACAATATTATACTGACTGCTTGTGATATTATACTGTACATAATGAATTAAATACTGTTCAGTTTATCACAACCCGTTTAGAATGAGGCTTTTTTCTTTGCAATTTATAATTTTTGATAAAAACGTCTAGGATCATTCGAAATAGAAAAGCAGAAAGTATGTACTTCCTGAAAATCTCATATTGATTGAACAAAAGATAGTCTGCTAATCATCAAAATTTCAGGAGATTTTCTTTGTTATAAACCTTTAACAGAGAGACAAACTAAAGAAAACCCAAAAATAAAAAAAAAATGAAAAAAATCAAAAAACGCAAGTGACAAAGTTACCCGGATTTGCGGTAGGTATATGTATGTATGTATTTCTGAAAATTTTGAGAGATAATTATTAATTTTTCTTGTGACACCGAATTAGAAAAATTTGAACAAAGGTATGGCTTGAATGGCTATAAAGGGGGTGGCAATATTCCAGGAATGTGTACAATAGAATGAGCAAATAAAGGACTTTTATAAGGGTTATCATGGTTATAAACCACTCAATACTCCTACCGAGTTCTACACGTTTTGGCGCCTAGTAAAAATATGAAAAAATACTAATTTTTTGAAGTGATACCAAACTACTTTCTGCTATTTGACATACTCTTTTTATTATCAAAGCAAAAATCGAGGCAAACAATATTTCACATCATCACGGACACTTTCATAGCACAATTTTCAATTTATTGAAACTTGGATGGATTGACTTTCGATTTGGTTTTTGAATGTTTGTGAGATCTAGATTATGGAATCAAAAAAAACCTTGGGTGGTATGAATAAAGAGAAGTGAATGCTTTTACTCTCATGCTATCCTTGTCAGTTATTTATGAAGTGTATAGTCTATTCCAAGAAATTTGAGTCAAAGCATTTGCTTATTCTTTTCCTTGTATCAGGTTGAATTAAGATGCACTGAATAAAAGGTGAGTACCTATTTTGAATATAATTTACCTAATTTTATCAATAGGTACTCGAAAAAAATGCAGCTTTCCTGTAGAAGTATTAAAATAATTGTTCTTACAGTTTATGTAAATACAATTAATACCACGCATACTCTTTTTCATCTGATGTAAGAGGAAAAAATGGTATCAATGGTATCAATCCAAATTTCAATAATTCGAATAGTCGTTCAAAATTTATTCGAATATTCTAATCTATTCGAATCTATTTGAATACCTAGTCGAATAGTCATCGACTATTCGAATAGTCGAATATTCGACTAGCCAAATAATCGAAATCGAATTTTTCAGCTAGTTACGGTATCATTATGTTTGAGATGCAGATAGCTGAAAGAGATGCAGATAGCTGAAATAAAAAAAAACAGGTTATGCACATTCCAAATTCCAAAAACGAGATTGAATTTTCTATTGCTTAGTTGTATGCAATCTCAAGTATCTGTATGCTATTCAAAATAACATAAGACCCGTAGGCTGCATTATTAATTTAGGACAAGTGATGTAACATTTCAGGAATTTTGATCCTGGATGCTAGAGGCATGTCCATGGATAAAAAAAAAATTAATACATATAGTATGTCCGCGGATGCGGTTAACAAGAGGTGGAATGGACCAAAAATTGAAAGATACGAAAGAAAACTGATTTTTGATAAAAAAGTCTGCTTGCTAAAAAAAATAGGAGCTACAATGAGAAAATTGATTTTTATTATAGAAGGCGTCTTAAAAATGCAAAAACATACAATCGATTCGCAAGGGTTTCAGACAGGTTTGGCCGATATATATCCGTGATATATATCAATGATATATATCACGATATATATCTGATATTTGAGATCCCATAAATATCAACTTGATTGATATATATCCATTTGTGAAAATACGTTTATTTTTTATTAACAATCTGGAGTTTTCATTGAACTTCTTTATATAAAGTGCCCTGGTGATTTCCATAGGAGGTTGCGGAACCTGCGTGACAGAACAACGTTTGCGATTCTCTATACTTCCCCTGGTCATTCCCCTGTTAGGCTGTGCCGACCTTTCGACTGTGTGGGGGTTGCATTCCGGGGGTTGTTTTGCCAGCTTTTTAATTTGTAAAAAACTATTATTTGTGATTAATCGATGATCTATTTTTCAAATACAATGCCGAAACAGAAGATTTCAGTTTGGAAAGACTACAAATGTGTTTAAAAAAAAAAACACTGGTAAATGGGCATCAGTGTCTAACCAACAATAATCGAATCGATGCCTTTGTTGGTGTCTAATCAATCTGACTATGACACGGATACAGAAATGAATGTTCCACTTATAAATTTTGGAATAAAAAAATGAGTTTGTTCTCTGTATGTATTCAAAATAACGGTTATAAAGTCATAACACTGCATTATGTTTTAGTTTATTAAGTTTACCATTATGACTTATCAATATCATATATTTGGAGATTTAGGAGTTTTCTTTACTTATTTTGATTGTTTGCTAATAAATATATTCGAACGTGTTAAAGCAGGCTGGTTTTGAATGTTTTGTTCAGGGTGTTTTTACTTGTTTAAATTGTAATAAAGAAGTAGAACGATGTAAAACAGTTCTTTTGTTTAAATAGAAGAAAAATCTTTGATATATATCAAAAATTGATATGTATCGGATATATATCGTATATATCCGATATTTTGATATTTATGATAAATATCATGATATTTGCCATCCCTGGTTTCAGAACTTCTGGGCGTATTCCAATTTTCTTATTTCAAATCGCAACCCTATTTTTTCATTAGATTTTTGCATTCACTGGAAAATTCTAAACATTTTTTATATAGTATACCCTATACTCAAACTCAACCAATAAGAAGATATTAACATCAGAAATTTGCTATTTTTTCGAGCATGTTTTGAAATGTATGATATTATTTGGAAACCTTGGAAACGAGGTAATTGTTAATAGATGTCAACTTCTCAAAAAAGATTTGAACAAAGTACCGGGTGACCCAATTTTATCCGACAATATTTAAAATTTAGATTCTACTTTGAACAATCTTTATTCTATGGACATTTTTTATTCTGAAAGGCCCCTCGAACTATGACAAAATCCACTCAAACAATAGGAGGCATATCCATTTTCAAAAAAGCTTCCAAAAAGAAACTAAATATTTTGAAGGTTTCCAAAGAATAAAAATTGTTCAATTTAATTACTTAGTAGAGGCCGAGGTAGAATCTTAATTTGAAATATTGTAGGTTAAAACTGTGTAACCCTGATGAATGCATAAAGAGAATATTTCAACTTTTTTTTCCTCTTCGCAATATAAAATGTTCAAATCTTTCTTGACAAGTTGACATCCATTAACAACTACTTCGTTTCCAAGGTATCGAAATAAGGCAACAAATTAAATGGTCAGTATTTCAATTTTATGGACAGTTCTCTTTGGCATTATTTTATTTCCCTTGGTCAGTATGATAATAAATGGTCGGTTGAAATAATGAAGGGTCAGTGACATAAAGAAGTGGTCAGTAAAAATAATAAATGGTCAGTATAATAATAAATGGTCGGTTGAAATAATTAACGGTTAGTAATATAAACAAATGGTCAGTAACATAACGAAGTGGTCAGTAAAAATAATAAATGGTAGATATAAATAATCAAGAGTCAGTATCATAAAAAAACGATCAAATAAATTAGTAAATGCCTGGTGAAAATAATGGACAGTCCATAAAGTTAATTAAGCGACAGTAAAATAATGAATGGTTGGTCATATATTTTATTTCGTATAAATACAAACATTTTTACAACGGAGCGAAACACAACTTGGTTAAGAGAAAACACTCTGCCTTTATGTCATGATGAAGTAGTCAGATAGGTTCCTTTGAGAGGCGGATTTAGTTTGGGTTAGTTAAGGTTAGTTTGTGTTGGTAATAGAAATTGATGAAAAATATGCAGCGGCTCGTTGGTTAGCACTAGGTTAACATTACAATTATTATTCTAATCATAATTGACGTGTTCTGTATTGGTATTATGTGTATCAAGTTTGGGTTAGTTTGAGTTAGTTAAAATTATTACTGACTATCGCATACTGGCCATTTATTATTTCTTACTGTACATTTGTGGAATTATTACCAGCTAAGTCATACTGACATTTCATAAATTTTTACTGACCAATAGAATCACAATAGTGAACATAGAAATACAGGCCAAATAGTACTTTTACTGGTCAAAAATTCCATTTTTACTTCTCATTTTTAACAGAAATACTGAGTCTTCTACAATATTATACTGACTGCTTGTGATATTATACTGTACATAATGAATTAAATACTGTTCAGTTTATTACAACCCTCGAAATAATACCATACATTTTTAAAATGCTCGAAAAAATATCAAATTTTTGACGTTAATATTTTCTTATAGGTTGAATTTGGGTTTAGGATATGCTATGTGAAAAATGTTTAGAATTTTCCAGCGAATGCAAAAATCAAACAAAAAAATAGAGTTGTAATTTGAAATAATTTGAATTGATTCAATCAGAGAAGAATATATAATAAATAAATTAATAAGGTGTTGGTTAAATTTTAAATTGTTTCAATCATTGTCTTTCAAAATGTCTGAGGGGTACTGTTGTGCAAAAATGACGGATATGCTGTTGATTTTTGGATAATGTGAAGGAATTGGACGCGGAAGTGTTAGGTTATGCAGTAAAGATATCCAAACCGGCGCACATTAAACCATCAATCATTTGCTGCTATGGAGAGACACCTTCGTGAAACCTTCACTCCTGTAACTGCCAATTATGGACGACAACGTGCGATAAAGACTTCTGAGGTTGAGGAACACATTTTGGAAAGAATCGCCGAAGATCCAAAATCAAGCAGTTCAGAGGTAAGAGTTTCCAAAGATATAGTGCATAGAACCCGAGAAAAACCAATATAAGTTTGGTTTTTCTCAAATAAAACATCAAAAGAACGGCAGCTTTATCCATACCATATCCAAAAGCTACGTTTTACTTCCGGATCTCGATCAAAGATTGGGCTTCTGTCGATTCATCACCGAACAAAGACAACAGAATGTGAATTTTGGTGTAACCAACTCACATAACGAACATGTTTATGCTGATGAAAATCCGCATGCCATAAAAGTAACAATTTAATTATCGGTCCTGTCATTTTACCACCACGGATGGTGTTGATTATCTAGAACCGTGGTGTTGATACTATGAAAACAACGTATAGGTACCCCTTGCAGAGCACTTGGTGGTTGAACCTCGGTTGAACTTATGAATTTTGTTTCTAGAAAAAATGTAATTTTTCTTAAAAGCTTCTGAACCAACCTACATAATATTCTCCCCACGTCATTTCAAGAATCTTTTTTCTCCAATGTCGGATCGTTTATTCTGGTTTTTTATTGAGAGTTGAATTAAAATTTTGTATTGATCAAATTATGTTGAGCGGTCTCCATGGAACTGATCAAAAAACGACATATTATCTTTAAATTTTCAACAGAGTACCTATGCCAAAAATAAGCGGACCTACATTTTACATCAAGAATCTACACCTTTAAGGATCAGCATCTTTTCCCAAAACACTCTGCTTATGATATATTTCGTCATTTTCGTAATACAAAATTAGGAAAGGCTTTATTGAAATGTTTCCAGTTTCAAATAACGCGGTTATTTTCCTAAGTCATGACATGTTGCAGCCAATGGACAATTTGCATACATTTTCAAATGACTTGAAATTTTATATACGTATTCTAGACATTATTTGAAAGTCATCAGCGAAGAAATTTTTCCGAAATACCCAAAAGGGGTGGGGCCATATTACCCTCCCGAGAGAGAGAGAGAGAGTCATCTCAGTCAATACGTCAGACGGAGATAGATAGTGTATTCTGTGACGTATTGGATGTTGATTGGCGCTCTTTAATCGTCGATAACTACATTAATAGAGGTCGTAGGTTGATTTTTTGAACATCAATGGCATCAGTACTTACTAATCCTTATATTTTTCATATTTTCAAAAAATGTGCAAATTGTCCATTGGCGGCCTCTCATTCACAACTCCATGATGTTTAGAAATCACGCAAACGGGAATCATAATAATATGCTACCATCTACATTGAATTTGTGTTCAAAGTTACTTTTACGCCAAATAAGAGGTGGATGGTAGTACATCATTCCCCTTTGACAAGCGGAAATCGGTCACTTCCACTTCGAAGTTAAATTAAAAGTAACTCAGCTGATCTTCATCAACATCAATTACACTGTTGCCAAGCGGTAAAACATAGGATCAGTTTCTGTTGGATATTTGATAAAAAGACAAGAATCTTACAATTCCAGTGCAACTGTAGTCATTTTTAACAATTTAAATTGTATGTTTCACGATTTCTATGTAATAATTAAATAATAATGCATATCAATATGACAACATGAGAAAATAACCGACGGTCATTAGGCGAACGTTGAGGCTCCGTAGATAACATAACACGTTATCGGTTAATAACCGATTCGTTAATTTCCAGACATCTGCGCAAGCTCAGAATAACCGGCAACGTTAATAACGGGTCAAATAAGAGCTTCAAAAACTCCCTTATAACGATAAAGGATTGTGATTTTGTCAATGCGCATGCTCAGAATAACGATAACCACAACGGAATGAGAATTTAAGAGGTGTAAAAAGTCTCTATATCAAATAATCATTCGTTTTTGAAATCCACTACTAATCTTTCACCAGTTTGACCTTTCCTCGAATGAGAATCGAAACGTCAAACGTATGTACGCATGAAATGCTTTTGACCCTCCCCTGTAAATCTCTGTGGCGCCTGCGCAATTCGAACGGCAACTTGAAGTATGAAGGTCCGTATAGATCCGAGTTTTTTGACTTTGGTGGTAACATTTTTAATAAGAGGCTTTGACCTACCTTTATTATTAATAACCAGTTTTTCTGCAAACGGTAGAATTGAAAATCCTTTGGTTAGTAAAACGCACACAACACAATCACAAACATCAACAGCTCTGCTTGTTGCTAACTCGTCATTTGCTGCTCCAACGCCGTTATCACTATCAGATGAGTTTACCATATTCAAGTATATCTACAAAATTCAAGCAAAAAATCAATGTACCTATTCAACACAACCGATTGCTTATTTTTATGAATTTATCAGCGACCTTCACTCCACATTTTGACTGTGCACGTAGAATTCTCATGACCGAATAGTAAAAACACGTAAGCCTAAACAATTAAATCTGCTGTATTTCACAGCAGCACCATAAACCGAACAGCACTAACAGCAGAAAGCAGCTCTAGGGGCTTTCGGAAAAAGTGATCGGGTTACTCGGATCCTCATTTCCCAAGGCGCCTTCTATCTACAGTCTACACAGGTTTATGCGTAGAGCATAGGGGCGCGATTTAAAAATTGCGAGTTGTAGTTTCAATGTTTTTCTTTTTGGTTTTTTCAAGTACGTTGGTAGTTAGTTCTTTTAAACGTCGGTGAATGCTCCCCTTGCTTACATGGACCGCACGCCCCTGTTTATGCATGACGGTGCCCCACCACATTTTACTTTAGATGTTTTTGCTGAAAAAATTTAAAAACTACACTGAGAAAAAAGTTATGGTCATTTTAAACCACAGTGTGCATTGTATAGCGCCCTGTAACGGCCACAGTCAAAAAGAGTCTACAGAGTGACCCATTTAAAAGCGGGCCATCCTCATAACTTTTTAATTTATTGATCGATATTGACGATTTTTTTTTATTGTAGAGAGGGGAAAGGTTTATTTTGAGGCCATACGTCGCCCAGTTTTTCCCAAAAACCAAGGCCTACTAGAGCATATTTAGAGGCTGAAAAATCCAGAAAACATATATGCGATTTTTTTAGAGAAAATCTGTCTAAGCCACTGGATTTTTCATCCCCTCTAATGCGTCTCTACCAAATTTCATGAAAAAATATTCAATTCAAAAATATTATTTCTGTGTGTAGTTTTTTTTCTATTTTTTTTGTCAGTCTCGTTTGTTTGTTTTCATTGTATTCTGACATAAGAATATCTATTGAATGTTTATATTTATTTTATTTTTTTCTGATAGATTTTCTATCGCAAGAGTTTCGAGGTAAAATACTTCTTGGTGCATAAAAAAATTATTCTTTAATTTTTATTGTTTTTTCATGAAATTTGGTACAGATCCATTTCAGGGTATGACGAATCCAGTGGCGTAGACAGATTTTTTCTGAACAAATCGCTAATATGGATTCTGGATTTTTCCGCCTCTACAATATGATCTAGTAGGCCTTGAATTTTGAAAATACTTGAATAAACCTTTCCACTCTCCACATTTCAAAGAAAAACGTCAAAATCGCTTCATAAATGAAAATGTTATGGGGGTGGCCCGCTTTCAAATGGGTCACTCTGTATATTCGGGTTTTTCAACCCAAAAAAACCCCGGGTATCAATTTTTAAGGTAATACGTTAAAGATTGTTCATCAGTTTTAAAAAAATCGATTTTTATCTTCTGACACTTCTTCAGTTTGGTCTATTTTGACCTCAGGAATATGTGGTCAGATTTTGTACAGACCTTTTAGAGACACCCTGTATAGTGAGATTGCGAAAGCATTTGATTATACGGAAAAGAATCATGGTTTTAGTTTCAGATAGAGTAAAAGTACCTGTTAGCCGGACACTACCCGTTGTCGCACATCTTGAGACAAAACACAAAAGAAATAGTAAAATATTATTAAAGATTTTATTTCGAGCAAATTATTCGCTCCAAATATCACTTTCCTTCCACCTCGTATTGAACCGCCATCTTTAGACGTTAAGACCAATTGCAAAATTAGAAAAAGATCGGCTTCATCAACCACCTTGTCAACTGAGACAAGTTTACAAAAGTGATAGTGGGAAACTAAGAAGGAAATAGTGAGTGCAATTAGTTGTATCCAATATTCTGGTACTTTTATGATACATTTGAGTTAAGAACATGTCTATCTGCCATTCTAGTCTTGAACATTTGACAAATGTTTCGTTTTGTAATTGTTATTAACTGTACGGATAACCGGTGCAAACTTCGCTAAATTCCCTTTCTCGGAAAGCTGTCCGACAACCGGTCCAATTCCCGACAAATATATTTCTTTCTTTCTGTCTTACTCGTTGTTAAATCTAGTTTCTCTCTTAATAGACGTCAGACTAGTATATTTGAATTCCAGGGACCGGATTTCAGACAGGTAAATGCCAAAAGGCGCCAAATTTGAAACACTTGAAAAGGTGTCCGACAACAGGTTAGGTCGACTAGTTCCCGGACATTTTACATTGTTTATATGAAAAGGGCTACCCAGCTACATCTTTAAAGAATATCCAAAATAAAAATAGTCGTGAAGTCATTAATCGATTGAAAAATATTACTATACATGCAAGGAAACAATTTTCCTATTCCCATGAAAACTTTCAACTGGTTTCACAATAAGCAATAAGAGAAGAAGGAGTCTTGGTAAGAACGGCAGTAAAAGGATTTGGTGTTCCCAAAAGTACAATTCCGGACAGTTTCTGGAAAATCGTCTTATGAGCTCCGCAAAACTCGCCCACAACCTATAATGACCGTCACTCTACCGTCATTATTGAGGGTTGGAAAAATGAAGGGTTTTCCAATAAAAAAAAAAGATGAAAGAAGCGATAAGGAAATGGCTTCTTTTATACGATCTCTTGTTCTATACTAAATTCTGTAGAATCCACAAACCAAACTTCAATTATAAGTAATAGTTATGAGTTAAAAAAAAATGTAAACAAGTAATTACTTTGTTCAGTTTCATTAGAAATCAGTAATCCCGAATTCAATTTGGTTGTAAGATATCATCTTTTTATCATGTGTATTGTCCCAACCTGTTTTATTTTTATTCAAAAAGAATATTTTTTTTACGTGCTTCTTTTATATTTGTCACTCATATATTTCTTCTCCTCTATATCGATAGACAAAATTTAAAAATATGTAGGTCATCCATTATTCAGCTTTAATTTTCCTTGGACGACACCTGTCCGACAACTGGTCCTTGGCCGTACGAGAAATATGACGAATTTCCGACAACCGGTAAAATGCATATTCTTTCAAATAAATTATTTTTGTACATTATAACAGCAAATTTTTTATTATTTTCATGTTTATCGGATCGGATAATTTTTCATTATCACCGCATTAAGAAAGTATAGTTGGGTCAAGTTAGGTGACCGACAACACCTAGTACGTTCACCCACCTAAAATAAATTATTGTTAGTAAACACACAGAAAGGGTCACATTAGTAGAAACTGGAACTGGACCTGCACTACCTGCAGCCATAAACCAGATGTTATGATGTTGATGCAAACAAATATACCGCGTGACCTGGCTCGACAACAATACGAGACAGGGTTTTTAGGGAAAGGTTCAGTGTTTAGTGTTTAGTCGTTTAGTAGTTCAGAAAGCTTGAGATGTAAAGTACGAATTGAAAGAATATTTTCATAACGATTGTGGCTTTTTTATTTGCCATCCTGACAATTTTAATATCAAATGTGCGGGAAAGACCGAGTAATTTGGTTTAATGTAGAAAAAACGTTTCGATGAACAGTGATTGGATTGTGAAATACTTTGTGTAAAAAGATTGTCAAAGTTTTGTGATGTGTGCTTGTGTGTTGGATCCAGTTGGATATTGGTCAACATGTCCGAAGGAAACTACACCCCACCACTCTCAGCTAGGCTGAGGGTCAATCAAGGCCAGGGTGATGGAGAAAGCTTCATCTCTAGACGATCAGGTGAAGATAATGGTTGCTGAGATAAATGAAATGAAAAAATCCCAATAAGGTAAGCCAGTTAGATATAATACCTACTTATACCTGGGAGAAAATGCCAGACTTTGATCCAAGTGAAAAGACAATAGCCTAGTTTACACCGAAAGCTCGTTTAGTTCGGTCCGATAGGACCAAGTGGGTGGGGATAGTACGGTAGGACCAATGCTTGCTTCTCGTCCATTTACACCGTCTTGCAACGCGTGAACTAAATGAGTACGCGCGCAATTCGTCAAACGTCAAAAACAAGTCGAAATTATTCATCAACACAATTCGTAATAAAAAAAAACATAAGTGAGTACGCTCAGATTGCCTTGAGAAACTCAGAACCAACACAATTCACAATAATAACAATCAACATAACCTCATAATTTTGATCCAGATCGAACCAAATTTAGTTCGGTACACCTGCTGGCAAGTACCGAACCAAGAGCGGAACAGCTGAGTTCGGAACTGTTTACACCATTCGAACCAAATATTTGGTTCTGATATAGTTCGAATTTAGTACTTGGTCCGCGGACCAAGTTGTCGGTGTAAACTAGGCTAATAATTACCGACTAGGGGACTAGGTAAACGTAAACTTTTTAGCTTGTACTGCTTACTTAAATTGTATGTTACAAGTGTCAGAATAGGCGACATTTATTGTCCTGAGGAAATTAAAAACATATAATTTCAAAAAAGCCATGAAATAAGAAGACAAACACGTGCTATAGAAATTTATTTTAGCCACTTGTAAAACTCGTCAAAAGTATAAAAGCTGCTTTATAAATAAATTTCTAAAAAATTCATTGATGGATGGATATTTGTCTTCAAGATATACCGTTGACTTCTACCCCAATAGATTATCTACCTGATAAGACTCTATTGTGAAGTGTGAAGGACTTGACGCATTCAAACCTCAATAAACTGGCAGGGCGGGATTGTTCAAAAATATACTAATTTTTATTGAACATTGAATATTTCGGGGATCTGCCTAAAAGGCAGGGTCGTTTTGTGGCCACATAGATAATAATTAGGGCGGGAATTAGGGTTTTATGGGACTTAAAAAGTCAACGCTGTACCTATATTGGGTTGTGTTGGACTATACCTAGGTAATTTTTGGTATATCAATTATACTTTTGAAGAGTTTTACAAGCAGTCAAAATAAATGACTCAACTTTGAAAACGCCCTGAAAATATGCATCTCATCGCAACAAAATAGTAACAATAAACAGTGAATTTCTCATTTATACGTTTCAATAAATTTATCACAGGTGATACCTATTTCTCACATTAATTATAAATCACTAACAAATCTACGTTTTCCCGAAATACCAATTCGTAAGTCACACAGGAGAAAAGCTGCAACTATTAACAAATAACAAAAACCATGTGTACTCACCCACCAGTAAAACCATCCAGGACATTCCAGGTGGATAAATTGGAAGAGCACAATAGGTGATAAAATCGAAAACGGTGTTTTTCGACCTTTTCGTCTCCTTTTAGTCCTTTTCGTGGAAAACATACAGAATACAGAAATCAGAAATGAGTTTGTGTTGACATTTGACCAAATATCACCTGGTTCTAAAAAGAAAGATACAAGTGTCAAGTGATAATACAGATACAAGAAGCTTTGCACACTGCATTTCAGGAACTGCTCCTTTGATCAACCTGTTATATCTGAACATCGCAAATTGCAACTTATGTCTAAAACCTGAATTGCAACTGACGTGCCAGTTGTTAATTTACGGGGTTATAGACGAAAAAGTTGATTTAGCAGGTTGGTTTCGAGTTTTCAAGATGTACCCACTGGTTGATCAAAATTGGTGCAAATGACATAACAATCATAACATAACTCATAAATGAACTGTAAGTCCGGCGATAGGGTAATCAATAGGTCAAATAAACAAAAAATTTAATTTTTCCAGAAAAAGTCATTTTTTATAAAAAGTTTTGCTTGTTAAAAAAATACGATTGTCGTTGAAAAAAGATCGAAATTTTATACAAGGTCTTGAAAAAGTTGAAATTTTTTTTTTTTTAAATTTACCCATATTCAAAAGTTTTTAACAAAATGTGTTTTTTCACATTTCAGTAGTTCCAAATCTTATCATAAATAAAGTGGATAGCATTCACCGGAATCCTCATGCACTGTACAGTTGAAGACCAAGATCTGATCATACTTCTCTCTTGAAGTTATTTTAAGTAGATCAATCTGTATTCCTTGCTTTATGGTTAATATTTGTACACTAATAAAATATTCATGTTATATTTTGCTGAAAACGTTTGAATATGGGTACTTGACTCTTGAAATAAAAAATGATTTATCAACTTTCTGAAGACGCTGTATAAAATTTTGAACTTTTTTCATCGACAGTCGTATTTTTTAGCAAGCAAACATTTTTACGAATAATTACTTTTTCTCGAAATTTTTGGTTCATTTCACCTATTGGATACCCCATCGCCGGACATACTGTATAAGAGAAATCGATAGAAAATTAATTGTGTTAAACTAACCCAAACAAGTCACGACTGTAAATGTCAGCGTTTTTTGATTATTTAAGGCCTCTCGTAGGAGAAAATATTGTTAACATTTTTTGTTATTCCGTTCTGTTTATTAATTATCTCACTATTGTCACTGTTTTTTTTTTTTTTATTCTGATGCCAATTATTAATTTTATTTGTCACAAAACATATAAAAAACCTTTTTAACATCATAAAAATAGTTTAACATGTAGTAATAATATGAAAAAAGAAAAATATTTGAAAAATTGTATTTTTCATTGAATAATAATTATTGCGCCATAGATTGTATTTGTGTCAAAATATTCCGAACAAAGTAAAATCTTGACCTAAAAATCGTTCATAGCATTATATTTACAAAATTTCATTTTTTGTGCACGGTAGATTCCAAATTTCTGCTTTTAAATATTTTTAGATACTTTCTTCAAAATCAGTTCTTTACTCAAAATTATCTAGAACCAGGATCGTTTCGGGTTTTTATGGAGATTCTATCGGGGTTGGAAAATGATAAATATTTTAACGGAACAAAACAGAGTTTCGCTTGAGCCTTTACGGGTAGTCGCTGACGGTTAAGTGCTCTCGATTAAAAAATGAATTTATCTCAGGTTGTAGTACAAGATTCGGGTGCTCAAATCTGAGTATTGCGGACTTTAGTATTACGGTTTAAGTCGGCGGATAGATAGTTACGGCCTTTTCGGAAAAATATTTGAACGGTTGATTTAGATGCGGAAGATAATGAAACGGTGTTTAGAAAAAACGCTAGATACCAGAATAACGGAATTAAATGGAAACACGGCAAAAAAAATCGAAAAATTCTGGCACATCTATGTTTTTTTTTACTTTGTAAAAGGAAAAAATTCCGTTTTATTATCTAAAAACCACCACACACACCGTCAAAACAAGTAAAATATCTCAAAAACGCATGGGAGGGCACCAATTTTTTCTTTTTTCGTCGAGTCCCAAAGGCTCAGGATCCGCCAACGTACTCAGATGTCGCTCACGGGACATCCATGTTCACCAAACAAAAACTAACCCAAGCTACCTCGATCTAACCGGGTCCGTTTTGGTTAGGTTCGATCAGATCAAACCCTTTTCGCCTGAGTTCCTGTTAATTAGTTAATTAACAATTGGCACCTCGAGTTGCAATCCGGTTTTTAGAGTTATTAGACTCAAGTGCAGGGATGACTTAAGGCGCACTCTCCAAGCTCCGTTCTGTCGTGGGACACGCGGGTTGTTATGTAAGGTTCACATTCAATTTCATATCGAAGTGGAACTGTCAAATTTCCGCTTGCCAAATGGGAATCATATGAATCTACATTGAATCTGTGTTCATTGTAGATGGTACCATAAAATTCTCATTTGGCAAGCGGAAATTTGACAGTTCCGCTTCGCAATGAGAATGTAAACCAGGCATTATGCCTGAGTTACATTGAATTTCACTTCGAAGAGGAAGTGACAAAAATCCACTTGCCAAATGGGAATCATATGCTACCATCACATTGATTTTGGCGTAAGCGTGACTTTGAAAACAAATTCAATGTAGATGGTAGCATGTTATAGGCGTATCTGTTGTGCTCCACTGGTGCACACTTTTTTACACTGCAACACTGTGACTTTGTTTGTGGAATGTTTGCCTGCTTTTTAGGATAGAATATCTTTACTAAACGTACTAACGCGTTTGGTGAATTTCCTTTGCACTGGTAGCCATTAGTTACAAAAATCAATCTGGATTACACTATCCTACACCCAAATAACAAAAACGCCTTATGATTCCCGTTTGACAAACGGAAATCTGTCACTTCCACTTCGAAGTGAAATTGAATGTAGAAGGTATACTGACCTTTGACTACTTTGACATTTTATGACATCCGTATCGATCGATGGACTGCAATGTTGCCAGATCGCAATTACGTAAAACTATTTTTTCAGGATTTTGTGTTCGATTGCGATTCATAGTTTATTATGGACAATCAGTTTCGATTAACATAATTAATTAAATGGAAGGATCCAAGTACGGGAAGGCCATACCATTTCTCTTTTAGAGACAGAAACTAGACATTTTCTATCTAGATCGTAGGTATTGATCTTCGATAAATAATTGATAAATATTGGTTTGACTTATTCTGACTAACTGATATTATACATCTCGAAAGTAATTTATCAAAATCATTATCAAATGTTCTGAGGTTATGACAAAAATCTACCTATATCTACCCAAAAAATACAGGGTAATGAAATAATAAAAAACCTCGTAAAAAACAATGTAAGGGATCCCAAATTTTAAAGGGTCTTTTTTTAACTATGGTGATTCAATCTGTAATAATAATTAGAACCTACAATTTTATTTCACATATAGTGTAAATTACGTGTATAACAAAGAAAGAGGGCACAATATGGCAATCTCAACGTCCTGTCTTTATTGGGCAATATGCGGATGAAGTGAATTTGTTGAATAGACCGCTAAAGGAAAATTTAAACAAAATTAATCAGTTGGGTAATTATGCAATTAGAAAAGAACACAGTGACGACATCAATCCCTTGAGAATGATGCTTCTCTCTCTCTCTCCTCTCCCTCTCAGATCTTGAAATTCGTCTCACCAGTGGCGTAACGGTCCGTCGACGGTATGAAAAATGTTCCTGCATTTCATCATAGTAGATAGTTGTATCATGACAGGAAAAATCCAATTCGGACGATTCTTCGAAGGCTAGGTCATCAGTGACAGAGCTCACCAACAGAATTGGTTGTGTACGCTCACTTCCGAATATGAGGGTGATGGACGAAGATGGTTCAATTGTACAGATTTACTGCGCTGTTGCAAACCGGTTAAATATTTTTTTTCTGGAGCCATTAAAAAATCGGATCTCTCTGATTGAACTTTTCTAAAAAAAAATAAAACACAAAAGGACCTGAAAATATTTCTATGTTAAATGCAACCAATCATTTGCCACTATTAGAACCGACGCCCAACCCAGTTTTGGGGTCACGTTGAGCAGGCAGTTATGTTGCTATGAATAGTCACGTCCAGCAAGAATATGGGAGAATGGTTGGCCTTAGTCAACTACTCTCCTCAAGAGAGCAGTGTAATGATTCCTTTCACGCTCCGTCAACCTCAGTAAGTAGTTCTAGCCTCTCACGATCCTCAGCCTCAACCTCAAGTAGAGAACCTGCTCGTCCTAGTTTCATGGTGGTAGAGATGATAGACTTAGATTTTACGTTCAAGTTCAAGGTTTTATTTTAATTAATGGAATTTGAGTTGCTATCAAAATTGGGTCCAAAATGTCAGATAATTGTTAGTTTTTTGAAGTCAAAGATCTTTTGATTCGAAACTTTGCACACTTGTCAAGAACCGATGACAAAACAATAATTTCCATAAAAATAGCTAGAAAGTAATCAATACCTTTTAATCAAACAAAATCGTGGTTTTGATGGATTTTCTGACTTTTAGCCTGTCAAACGAATGAATGAAATTTTAAGCGTCAAGTGCTATAAAGGTTTACAATCATTTCGTATATACAGGGTGCCACAGATTCGAGTGCATGCATAGGGATCTCAGTTATAATAAGAGATACAGGGTCGGTTGAATGATTGCAAAGTTGCGCATTTTGATGCTTAACTAAATGCCGTTTTGAAATTCAAAAAATTCCGACTACTTCCGAAGATATTCGAAAAAACCCGAAATTTCGAAAAAATGTTATTATTATTTCCTGAGTTTATTTGAGAAGATATTGTAAAATGAATTACGCTTTCTCATTGCCACTTTTTCTCCTCTACAAGATGGCGGTATCAAATTGAAAATCTGACGTTTCGTCTTTAAGCGGTCATCATCAAGCTCATTTTTTTGAATACTGACCTGGATTTTTTATCATATTTTTGATTATCTTTTGACGTCTTCAATGTATTGAGGTATCGCAACCGTCGAAAAAAATACTCATTTAAAAAATAATACCAGAGAAAATTAATTAGCCAACCCTTTTCTCCCCAACTCATAGTTTGGTTCATAAATCCATCTTTATTCGACACGTTATTCTTATGAGAGAACCTGCACAACTAAACAAGCCTAATTGACCGAACCAAAATCGAAATAACACCCAATAACGATACATTTGATGAAATTAAATTAAATTCACAAATGACATGGAAAATAAAAAAAAACATACCTATAAAAAACTGAATCAATTTCTGCAAGTGTTGAAGAATATTGCCATTTCAACAAAATATTGAAAATAACAATCATAGGTGGAAATAATTAAAAATATTGACATTGCTAAGGCAACCCATTCCTCTACACCCTCATCTAACTACCTCAATGCCTCAAGGACGTCAAAAGATAACTAAAAATAAAATAAAAAGTCCAGGTCTGTATTAAAAAAAATGAACTTGATGATGGCCCCTCAAAGACGAAACGTCAGATTTTCAATTTGATATCGCCATCTTGTAGAGGAGAAAAAGTGGCAATGAGAAAGTGTAATTCATTTTACAATATCTTCTCAAATAAACTAAGGAAATAATAATAACGTTTTTGCGAAATTTCGGTTTTTTCCGAATATCTTCGGAAGTAGTCGGAATTTTTCAAATTTCAAAATGGCATTTTGTTGAGCATAAAAATGCACAACTTTGCAATCATTTAACCGACCCTGTATCTCTTATAATAACTGTGATTCCCATGCATGCACTCGAATCTGTGGCACCCTGTATAGATATAAAGTTTTAAATTTAAACTATATATACACATAAATAATACAATGGTGAATGAAAGACTGGTTGACGTTGACGCTTTGACAGGACTTTAATTCAATTAGTTGGTGAACTGTGAAACTTTGCCAATTCAATTTTCTTGTCAAGGCTGTGCTTATTTGATAATATTCTTGAACCGATTATCATGTGAGTATATTCAAACTATTAAAATAATATAAATAATATTTGTAAGCCTATACTGGGCCAATAAATTAAAAATAGATATAATATAGTGAGAATGAGAAGAGAGCTATACAGGGTGTCCGGTAAGTATATGGGATAATTTCGGAAGCGTGTAGGAGAGGTCAAAATAACCCTAGTTTGTCATAAAACTTTTTTTCTCAAGTGCCCCCTTACGGAGATACAGAGCCCTAAAGGGGTACCCATCGATTTCATTTTTAGCTCTAACTTTTGAACCGGCTTGTATAATTTGATGAAATTTTAGTATGTTGTGTAGGCCATAAAGACTCGTGAAACCGTGGTGAAGTCAATATTTGAAATTGTAGATGGAACCAGGAACGGACTTGCCACCAAACCTTTTGGGCCCAATTTTTGACAGGTGTCATTTCACAAGGCTGAAAACTACTTTTTCAAATACTCTGACCTTTTCTCAACAAAAAAAGTTTTTTTTTCGGATAAAACCAACCGTTTTCGAGAAAAATAGGTTTTTGTTTTACACCTCATTGCAATAATACAATAAAATACCACGGCGTGACACTAGTTGCTGTTATTGTTGGTATTGATTCTCTTAGAGTGATTTACTGTACTAAAATTGGTTAAAAATGGAAAAAAAATTAAAAAAAACCAAAATTTTAATTTTTTTTTTCTCCAAATTTACTTACCTAATCTAGTTCAATCAATCACTCTAAGAGTATCAAAAAGTTTGTCAATACCATCAATAACAACAACTGATATGTATCGACATAGTATTTTAGCGTATTATTGCAATAAGGTGTAAAACAAAAACCCATTTTTCTCGAAAACGGTTTAAGTTTAACGGAAAAAAAGAAGAGCACCTGTTTTGTTGAGAAAAGGTCAGAGTATTTGAAAAAGTATTTTTCAAATCTGTAAAATGACACAGGGGCTCTGTGGCTCTGTATCTCCTTTAGGAGGCACTTTGGAAAAAAAAGTTTTATGACAAACTAGGGTTATTTTGACCTCTCCCGTCGCTCCCGGAATTTTGACATATACCGGACACCCTGTATACCGAACGGAATCTTTCTACCCACTTCATATTCCCAGATTGATTTGAAACTTTGCACACTTGTCAAGAAACGATGACAATACAATAATTCCAATTAAATAGAAATGAACTATAATAGATGCGGTTTTTACACGTTATCTACAGTGTGACCCATTTTGTTTTTGGGTCACCCTAAAAAAAGTTTATTAATCGACCGATTTGGCTCTAGTTTTTCTTAAATTGTAGAGCTTGACAGACTGTATTATAGCACCAAAAATGACCTCGCTCACACAAAATCCTAGCCTAGCTAAGCCAGTTATCTTGTAGAAAATTTTGATAAACCAGATTAGCGATTTTAAAAAAAATATATACACGCCACTGGATACGGCATCCCTCAAAACGGGCCTTTACCAGATTTTATCGCGAAAAAATTATTATTTTTTTTTTCATTTCGCGCCTGTGGTGAAATCACTTAAATTCCGGATGTAATTTTTAATATTCACAAGAGAAATGATAAGTGTATTGAAGAAAATGGTGACTTGGTGGAAATTACTAGAATTTACTTGCAAAATCGCTGATGCGGTTTGTCAAAATTTTGCGACTGAGAATTGACGATATATTAATTTTGATATAGCACACTATGGGTCGGAAATGCCTCTTACGCAATATACACGGTGTTAAAGTTTCTGAAAAATAATTAAGATATTCTTTAATAGTTTTTGTAAGAGGTGAAGGCATCGTAACGAAAATGTATTATAGGCGTCTACGAGTGGCGGGCCTGTAAGTCAGGGTGGGCAAATTATTTTGGGAGCGCGTGTATGGGGAGATTTCCCTTGATTAGAAATAATGAAATACAAAGCTTTAAAAAAAAATGATTGTTGAAGGTATACACTACAAATACAAAAACCTACTAGTCAGTACCCGGTACCCACAGGGTGTTTCCTAATCCCGTACATTAAATTTAAAGGCGTATTTCTGAGTAGATTTTTTTTTCGTATCTGGCTTGGTTTTTCTTGTTTTAGAATAATTATTTGGTAAGATATGACCCTCGGGACGGCACTGGTACAGGTCTTTATGATTTTCACAGAGCTACGGCTAAAGTTGGCTTTTATCACTAAAAATAAATCTGCCAAATTTCGGAAAAAATTATTGAAGGATATTTGTTACATTGATTCGTGAAAAACGATTTTTTTACCCCCTCTCTTGCCCCCGTGAGGGCCCGCCATTGGCGTCTACATACCAGATACTCTCCAAATGTGAAAAGAAGAGGTTTTAGTCTTAACCAGTGGCGTAGATGTGATACGCAGCGGATAATTTTTTCTTTATTTTTTTCTATTTCTGACCCATAGTGTGCTATATGAAAATTAATATTTTGACGTCCCCCGATCATTCCTCGAAAGCATGACACACTCACAGAAATCGACCTGTATAATGAATATCTTTTGAAAATATCCCTTTCTCCTTTCTCTCATTATCATGTTTGAAAGAAGTTTCACCTTTGCCACGTGTACGATGCTGCACATATTTTTTTTTGTTCAAACATCCTTCATCCACGGTTTTTTTTTCTCTTAATGCATTTAATATGAATTAAATGAATGAATTGGTGAAATCCTTTCATCAATAATAACTCTCCATATTCAAAAATTAGAAACGGGACGTCAAAAATTATCGAATTTCTTATCTGGCGGCAGTGCCTTTAAGTTAATAACCAATAAACAAATCTTATCGCAGACGCTGAATATGAGTTCCCAACATCCGCTCTTTTTTACTCACAATCGTTTATATAGCAACACTCAAAGGAATAATATTGGTTAATTCGACAATAAAATGTGTTTCATGAACAAAATAGACAAAATTGTTAAATTGAATGATTTTATAGTATTTTCAAACAAAATAAAATTGTCAACTCAACTTCTAAAATGTTGTTGAGAAACAATTTTAACAATAACCTATGAAGTAAGTAAATTTTATCATTATTTTGTTAATTTAACTTTGATTTTGTCAAGTTTCGTTACGGCAATCTGAAAATAGTATGTGTAACTTTGAAATTGTAATTTATATCCACTATGATAAGTGCAAAAACTATTAACTATTGTCCTTCTTCAAATGTGAAGTAGAATCAACCATGGTTTGTTTGCGTAAATACAAATGTGTTTTAAATCTACCTCGTAAACCGGGCTACAAACAACTTTTTTGCCTATCGACGCCTAATGTTTGGTTTGCATTCTTTTTCTATTTGAGTTTTTCACTTTTTTAGTTTTCAGTTTCGTTCTGAAGGCAGATGCGTTTGGTTCGCTACTTTATATTTTTGAGATTAGTGATCGATTGTTGTTCAAGTGCATCTAAAGTTGTGGCAAAGAGTAAATTTACTCTTTGATTGTGATGGTAAGAAATGGAAGCTGGTTTGGATTTGGACTATACTGACTTACTAGTCAGTTCTATAACTGGAACACCCGCTGCAACATCAAGTGACTGTGCTGGATCGTCTTCAGTAGTTGTTCCAACATGTTCAAATTTATCTGCCCATGTTGGATCCGTCGTCAGTGAAGACGATGTGGAATTGAGGAATTTATTGAGACAATGGGGTTTCGAATATTTATTTGATTTACTAAAGTGTAAGTACCACATATCATATCAGATTTACCTACAATAAATCCAGATACTTAATTTGTAATCCTATCAAAAAATAATTGGGATCTTTATTCTTTAATAATTATTGTTTAATTCTTCAGAATCGGAATTTAAGCTCACAACGCTAGAAACAAGAATTTCGACAATTTAAAAAAAAAAGTTGATGGTTACTCTAACACGAAACGTCTGATCTTAAAATTAATAGTGTCAATTTGTAGAGGGAAAAAAGTAGCAACGAGGATGTGACATTCATTTAAACATAAATAAAAGAAAGGTTTTTCCCGAAATGGTTTTAAATTTTTGAATTTTCAAAACGGAATATTGGTGAGCAAAAAAAGGTGCAACTTTGCTTCAATTTAAACAACTCTCTATTTTTTATAGTCATCAAAATAGTGATGCTATTCCATCGTATTTGTAACACCCTGTATAGATAGACTGGGGTTTTTCGCTTTAATATTGGGAGATAGAATAGCGTGCATCTGATGAGGATTTTTTATCATTTTTTTATAATGTGAACAATAACATGCAATATCATTGGTGGCAACTATATTAATAGAGACATATGCATTGAACAATATAACAGAATTTGAATAACAAATTTAGAAATATTGTATTACATATTATTATGTATTTGATTTTACAGCAGAAGAAATAACAAGAGAGAGACTTTTGAACATAAGTGGGGATGAACTCAAGGACCTACTACAAGGTTATAAGTTAGGAGTCAGGATTGAATTCCGACATAAATTAACAAGCTGGAAGATTGAAAACGTGAGTATATGATATCATTTTATGAGATAATGATGAATTCCCACTTTATCATTTTTAATATATTTTTTTTTTGTATCAAGAACCGATTTGCAGATAACTTGTAATGATAATTCGAGACAGAACAATTAATTCAGATGTACGCAGTGTGTCCCAACTAAAAGTATCCACCTAAAATAACGGAGCCTCATGAAAAAAAAAATAAAAACGCTCGGTGCCGTCGTTTTATTGTCATGAGGGGGAAATATCTATTTTCAACTTCGCAACTTCAGCCCCTGAGCGTTGGTAAGATTCACCCCCAAAATGTTGAATGGAAAGAGGGTCGATTGATACCTCATTTCAAAATTATAAATGCCGAGTTTCAAGTCACCTGTTAATATGACAGCTTATCAAAATATTTTTTTTTTGATAATACATCAACCGCAAGAGTTCTTCTCCAAGCTAAGGGGATATGATGGAGAAGCTATATCTCTTGTGGTTAATCTATTATCCAAAAAAAGAACATTTTGATAAGCTCATATCAACAGGAATGACAGCAGAGACTTGAAACTCGGCAGTTGTACTCAGGGCCAAAGGGCCTTTAAAATGAGGTATCACTCAACTCCTCTTTCCATTTAACATTTTGGGGGTTAATCTCACCACCGCTCAGGGGGTAGAGTTGCGAAGTTGAAGATGGACGCAAAATATTTCTCTCTCAAGACAAAAATCGACGGGTCCGAGTGTTTTTCGTTTTTTTTTCTTGAGTGTACGTTATTTGG
Source organism: Orchestes rusci (assembly GCA_958502075.1). Classification (NCBI taxonomy): domain Eukaryota; kingdom Metazoa; phylum Arthropoda; class Insecta; order Coleoptera; family Curculionidae; genus Orchestes; species Orchestes rusci. The sequence goes on along the minus strand of OY293303.1, from coordinate 111,199,660 downwards.
GGATAACTTTAGCTGGATATGTGCAATATCGACATTAAATTTCAAATCTTATGCATGTTGGAGAAGTGATTACCCGACAAAGAAAAATGGGTATTTTACCGATACAATCTTATCTTAGAATGTCACTACATGGTCAACTTGCACAACGAATACACAAAGTGAAGGGGAGACTTCAAATCGAAGTTTTTTGGATACCTCACATTCTAGCTCTATCAGTGTGAGCACTACGACGGGATCTATGGTCAATAACAATTTTGTAAGTGAACGATATAATATCAACAAATTTATTGAATAGCATAAAAACTTTCAGAATCTTCGAGATGTTATTAAAAACAGTACCAACGGAGACTACGTTTTCAGAACCTTTAAGCAAACAAATTTATTTCATTGTGGGTGCAATTGTTGGTGACAATTTGGGCTTAAATTCTCTTTTAGGCTTCTCTAAAAGCTTTAAAAGCTCATATCCTTGCAGAATATGCAAATGTCATCAAACAGAAATCAGGTCATTTTCCAAAGAAGTACCTCTAAACTTTAGAAATGAAGTCAATTATGAAAACGATTTTCAGATTGAAGAGGATGTAGCTAAGCGAATAAAACTAAGCGGCTTAAGGGAAAAATCCATTTTTAACGAGATTAATAGCTTTCATATTACAACGAATTTTGTCGCAGATATTATGCACGATTTTTTTGAAGGCGTATGTAACTATGACATTGGCCAAGTTCTTTTTCATTTTATTAACAACGAAAAGTTTTTTTCTTTGGAAATTTTGAATGCCCGAAAGCAATCTTTCAACTACGGACAAACTGAAATTGGAAATGCATCACCACCTATTAAATTCAATCACATACAGTCTCATAAGTTACATATGTCAGCGTCTGAAATGTGGACATTTTGTCATTTTTTGCCGCTAATAATTGGAGACTTAGTACCCAGAAATAATGAATTTTGGAAATTAATTTGTCTATTACTAGAAATTATGGATTTAATTCTAAAGACTGAGTTTGATGAAACAATTTTGAAAACACTTGCCCACAAAATAGAAGAACACCATCTTCATTATATCAAATTATTTGGTGAAACTTTAAAACCAAAATTTCATTTTCTCACTCATTACCCCACGATCATAAAAAAAATGGGACCATTAAGGTACATTTGGTGTTTCAGATTCGAATCAAAACATAGGCAATTGAAAACTTACACTAATAATACCAATTCCCGCAAGAACATTCCTTACACAGTTGGAATAAAATGCTCCCTTCAGTTTTCTAATAGATTATTAAATAAAAACGACCTGCATGATAAATTGTTGTACAACATCAAAAATGTTGAGTCATCATCTCTCACAGAACAATCTTACTTTCCGAATATTCGCAACCTAGACGTATTTGATTTGAACCTGAGAACTGCTTCCATGTATTTTGTTAAAGAAATAAGATACAAACATACTTTGTACAGAGAAGGATTTTTTTTATTGTCAAAATCTTTGAAGTTATATGAAATTGTTCATATAGCTGTCAAGAGCCAGGAAAATCAAAACGACTGTTATTTTATATGTGTTGAACATAAGATTGGCAAACTAAATAAACATTTTATTTCTTTCAAAGTATTAAATAAAACTACCGACTTTCTAATGTTTTCTACACAACTCCATATGTTCCATTATGCTCCCATTCATTTATATAAGTTGTCAAATGGTGAGACCTATATAAGGCCAAAGTATTATTAATATTATATAAGTAGTATAGTTTTAGTAGTAGGTCGTATAGGTAGGTGCAGGGTTTGATCGAAACACTGAGGCATATTGCCATCCAAAGAATTTACAACAAATGGTTTTTTTTTTAATTTGTGGTTCATTTAAGAAAAAATCCCATTTGTTGCAAACATTTTGGATGTATCACTATATAATATTATACCCATTTCACGAAAATAGAACCTACCCATATAATATAAGTTATTAAGTATAAGTGTACCAGAATCTATCAATGTATGTTTAATTATCAATTGTAATTAGTAACCATCCGGTTAAAATAATTTGTTTTGTTTCATGTTTATGTATTGAGAAAATGTTACTTTTGTTATGAAATAAAAACGACTTTTGTTTAAAAGTTTCATCACTTTTTATTTATCACACCTCTGCTCCAGCCTCCTAGCAACCTTTTTATTGATCAAAATAATATTAATAAACAATAAATTAATAGGGTGACAATTCTTTTTGTCAATCAATCAAAACAAAATTGGCGAACAAAAATACTGTTGAAGAATCGTTTTCATGTCATCTTACTAAAAGTACATTCAGTGAACTAAAAAAATTGTTAAAAAACATAATAATTGTAAATGTACTATTTCGATATGTTCCGTCATAAATATATTTTGTTACTAAACTATTATGCGATTGAGTAAACAATAAGATTGTAGAGTAACAATGAAAAAAAGTTGTTTAACTAATGCCTACCTTAATTCAAACAAAAAAGAAAGTACTGGGACAATCTTTGCTTAACAATATTTTTCTGGTTGATCTTAACGTTGAACTAGATAGGCCCGATTTCATATGGTCTTTTTTGTTGATTTGACCCACTTAATTCTTTGAGTGAACGTTCGATATTTTTCAAACCTTGTGTGCACGTGTGATATTTTGTTTCCACAATTAATGAAACAGCCAAATTCATTAAAAAATACATAGGTACATTTATAAAAACCAAGTTTGATGGCCTCGATAAAACTATTAATAATTAACCCATTTTGCGCAAGAACGGATGATCGTAGAGACCCCCGCGAATACATTTGTTTTTTTTTAATCCTTTACAAGGTTTCATTGAAAATTTTGACGCACAATCAAAATCTGGGATATTCCTAAATACTAGGTGGCTAATGAATAAACCCCTCGTTGAATGTTTTAAACTTAAAACTTCTTCAAAGAAAATTATTGGGTATCTAGACACTTGCCCTCACCATTTCTCAAGAATACGGTAGCAGAACGCAGGGTCAGGTTCAAAAACAATAAGTACTTATTTGACTGTGGCGAGTGGCGACTAATCCTGTTTACTTATTTGACTTTAGAGGCTTTAAGAGTCAGAAGATGATGAATGAGCTTCAGATTGACCACTTTGCTGGGCACGCTAAGTTAGAGATTATTTCTACCTGTTCTATGAATGAAAAGCAAGGGTTCATGGAACTCGACCTTAATCCAATTATATTTTATGAAATATAATAAATCACGTCCTTGACATAATATTGATCAGTTTATTGAACGATCATAAGCACGTTAACAAACTTTGTCAATAAAATCTGGCTAAGAATTAAAAAATTAGAACGTGACAGCAATTTCAAACTTACAGTGTGTAATAAGGATGAAAACACTTTCAAAATGATGACGTTTATTATCTCCAATAAACAGATTTTTTCAATCCAAACTCATTTCATTCGTCTCTTTTGTGATAAATCCCACGTCATGCACATATACGGGTTCGTCACAATCTCTCCAAAACTCACCATCCACGGATTTCACGTTTTCAACAGGAAAACAATGAATCGACGTATCACTGAACACTTCAAAAAACTTGAAACAGTTAACTATCTGCAACTCCAGCACATACGGGCCGATTTTACGCAAATATCTAGCACTCTTGTCCAAATCTTTGTTAAGATTGTTCTGAATCACTTGACTGATACTATTGCCGATTATAATACATCTATTTAGACCTTCGACTGCCCAATTTTTCCACAACAGATTGTTCATGAGTTGTTTAGAACAATGGGGCAAGTAAAACAGTATGGTGTCGTTTGCGGGAAATTTACCCTCCACGTTGTCCGATTCCACGTGAATGTCTAGTTTTTTTCAGTAAAATTCCATCCTTATGACTAAAAACAGGGTCATAAGCCGTGGTTCCAGTTTTTAGCATGTCTTTCAAGCATGAGAGTAATGCCAATTGGTAACGAGATGTACGTTCGGAAATTTTTCCCAAGCCAAGGCATATTATTTTCGAGACAGTGGGGTTGGCCAGGTGGGTGAGACATGTTTTTAATAGGGCCTTGGTGGATTTGTACAGAACTGTGGATAGAAGTTCCTCTTTTGCTGCCGATATTTTTCTAAAAAAAAATTGATAATAATTTACAAAAAACGGAATAACTACCTTAAATTTATCTCTAAATCGCAACTGTCTGTTGATATGTCCAAAAGGAGGTCTTTATTTGTGGTTTTCTTCATTTTTCCTTTTTTTTTGTAAGACACTTTTTTAAACTCGTTTTCTAGGTTAATGTCCATGGTCGTGATTCACGTGACATGGTTGCCAAGTGAGGCATAATTCCTTCCTTGAAGTGATTATATACGGGGTGTACTGGAAAAGATCTTTTTGATTCGTTTATCTGTTCAGTAGATTTCTCCAAGATAACATGTTTGCAAAATTCAATTCGGTCAATAACTTGATATTTCAATAATGAAGGGTCCTCTAACCCGCTCAGGTAGGTGACTTATGGAATTTTGAACTTTAAAATAAAATTGCAGGAATACATTTTATGTATTATTTGAAAGTCATACACAATAATATTTTTTCAAAATACCCAAATACTTATACAGGGATGTTCACCTACCGCGGATCTCATGGTGCATTCAGATGCAGTAGCGTGGCAAGCTCCTCGCAAAGAGTTCGAGTATCCTGTCGAGGAGTGGACAAACAATCCAGAAACGTCATTATTATGGCTGCTATTACTCGATTACTTTACCTGATAACATTAAAAAAAAATTAGGCGTGCGCGTGCGCGTCGTTATGCTTCCTCTTGTTCACCGACTAAGGATTTTCGACCTTCTAGAGTACTTTCCATTATCTTTTTATCATTTTCTAGTATTAATTGTTTCTAACAAAGCTCAGAAAACTAATGAATTACTGAAGAGTGATAAAGAAACTTTCGTAAAGGAAATAGGAATTAGGTTAAAAATAAAAATTTAACCTATAGGTTAAGACTTGATATACAGGAGACAAAAAAAGTATTAAAAATCATTGAGGAACTCAAAAACACAAAAAAATAAATATTTTACCAAATACCTGTGTTTTGTTGACGCTACTGGCTAAAGGTATTGGTAGCCATATTGTACGCGGGGCTTGAAAAGAAAATCGCAGGTAAAGTTTTATAGTTATTGTGAAGAAAATAAGTTGTGATTGGAGTATTTAAAGGGATTGAGAAGAAAATATCTGATCTATGGAGTCATTTTATTTTTGTATCAAATGATAAACTCGGGCATAATGGTATAAAATACAAAAATTGCAGTTCAAATAACAGTTTTGTGATATACATATTATGATTACATACTGATGTTTTACTATGTTACCCATATTTTCTGCGGGAATTTTGAAGTTGTGTTTAATATCGTTGCAACAAAGATGAAGTATGTGATTTCCTAAAAAAATTAAAATCCAAGTTAATTTTACAAAAATGCCTGAATGGAAAATGATTGATTTTGATCAATGTATAAATGTATTCAAGGTGAATATTGAAAAAAAAAATTGGGGCAATGATGAATGATTTTCAAAAAAAAACAAGGACGTCAATATTTGGTATTAGGACTTGTAACCATTCTAATTGCAATAAGTTGCACCAACTCTTAGGGTAATATTTGAATTTTAGTTCTGCAATTGATAAAAAAAATCTCATTTGGTGCACACGCAAATGGCCATACTGTATACAGGGTGTCCGAAAAAATGTGGGAAATTTCTCGGATTCAGATAAACCATAAAAAATTAAGGTGATAAGTTTCTATAATTTCTTTCCTTAGTGGCCCTCCGTGAGAAGATATGACCTCTTAAAGGACGCCGCTAAAAATCGGTTTTCTCAAATAACTCAAAACCCATTTACCTCATTCAGTTTACCAGGGGCGGACTATGTTATTCATTTTATTGCTTACATTATGACGGAAAAATAGATAGGTTTAATTGTCCAGTGGATATTTTTATAGTGTTTCATTTTGATTGGCGCAAATTTGGTATTAAATTGAAAATGGACCGATTTGAAAAATGTGTTTTTCTAGTTTATAGTACTCGAAAAGCTTTATCTTTCTATAAAAAAAAAAAATGAGATATCATGTCATTTCCATGGATTTCTATATGATTTACAGAAGGGCCCCAAAAACTTAAAAAGTTATTGGGCTGATTTTGAATTAAAAAACGGATAGCGTTTCTGAATTTGGAAAATTTAAAAACCCCTAAAAAGATGATCCTGTGATAAAATGTTATGCAGGATATTGGAAAAATTGGGTTAAATATTGAAAAAAATCAATTTTTCTAATCACCCTGTATACATTTCAGCAGAGAATTTGAAAAAATCCCTCTTCGTCTCCTTAGGTATGACATGAAAAGTTTGGTTACTCTAACTTATACCGAGAGACAACTTGTTTTCTTGTTTTTCGACCTCCCTGTATAATATTTTCAAATCTGAAGTATGGCAATAGATTTGTCAAACCAAGCAGATTTTTTTATGAAGTGACTTTTTTCAAAAATCGAAATTTTTGGTTCATCCTACATTACAGAGCACAAATTGATAAGAAAACAGTTTTCGGTAAAAAATCATTCCTGATAAAAAAAAATGGTTTGTAATAAAAATACGATCCACGAAGAGAAAATTTTGATTTGTTTATACAGGGTTCGCAAAAACTTAAAAATCTGAATCTTATCCAAGAGTAAACTACCCTTATTTTTGATTTTTGAGCAAAATGTCATCTAGAAAAGTTATTTAGAATAACGCTTGTAAATGAAATCCAAGATTTTCAATCAATCTTTTTGGTTTTTCTGATCTTTGGTGAAACTTATCTTGAACTCAATTCCCACCACCTTTTGGGAAAACACGGAATCTTTTTTTTCAATAAATATTTTTGATCACACAAAAATCAATCTTTGAAACTTTTTGATACCCAAATATTGGAGATAAAGTCATTTGCTGTATATATTTGAACCTCTGAGCTGCCAAAAAACAAAATTGAATCAAAAATCACACAGTGAATCCAAATTTTTTTTTTTCATTTACACAAAAATTAAATTTGGAATCTCATCTGACAGAGGCTTCATCATAAAAATCCGATATTTTTATGACGACAGACGTGAATGAATGGCAATGCTGAGAATATTACAAAGAGAAAACGAAAAGATGAGAAAAGTTAAAAGAGAAACACCATTAAAGCCAAAAGAAACCGTGATGAAGAATATGTTGATCATGAGGGAAAAATCATAACTGCAAAAATATTTACACCAAAAAGAATCCATACCAGGTAAACAACATGGTAGGAAATTTCGTGGACTTCACAGAACTTTCCAAATTCATTAATGAAGGCGCAAGAAAAATATTAGCACTGATGAAAATCCGGTGTTAGTTACAAAATGAGATTTTGCAAAGAGGACATGAATATATCATTTAACGACGATTACAGAGATCATTTGAAAAAAAACTGACAAGGAGGAAGACTTCATAAGTACAGGGTTGTTCTTCACCCAAAATATCGTCTGAAAAAAAAATTATACGAAAATGTCTATTTTTTTTTTGTAACTATATTTCTTTTTAATTCTTTCTATTATGTAAGGTGTGCTCCTCAAAAGGGACGCTGGAGTTAAAATGTATGGTGTGGCATACTGGAAAGCAAAATTATTGTGTCAAATTTTTTTCAGCAATCTCTAAATGGTCTTTCTTGACTTTCTAGCCAATCAATAACCGTTGTTGTGGGAAAATGTGCGTCTGGAAACAAGGCAAAACTAGTTTTTGCAGTTGGATGGTTGCCCAGCCCATTCTACTGTCAATGTGGGAGAGCATATCAATACAGTAATTCAACAGAGGTTGAATGGAAGAGGAATTCTGATTCCATGGCCTCCGCGATCCCCAGACTCAACTTGAGGTTAAATGTCATCGTGTTTGAGGCTTAACCTACGACCAGAGAAAATTTGGAAAATCCAGTACGTAACATACCGAGAGCAGAAATTGAATCTGCAGTTTTGTCGACAAATGCGAGGGCTCAGCGATGCATAGTGCGTGATGGTCAGCATTTCGAGCATTTGATAGCCCTCATTGGGTTAAGAACAAGATATCAAGATGTGGTCTTCGCAAGCTAGTTGAGGCACCATCAAGCTACTTTTTCATTGGAAAAAAATCTTACCAAAGCATTTAATTATTTTGAAAAAATTAACCATTTCTGTCGGAATGTCGAAAGAGGCGATATTCGAAATCAACAAAACTCCAAATATAATAACGTTTGTAGCCCAACAGTAGCTCCTTTCATCGAAACCAAGATTGTTAAAATCAGCTTAGTCGTTTCGAAGATACAGGGTGTTATTTGTGGAAACCTTTGAACAACCCCCGCACCACTTTATTTTTAGAGATTCGCCCCCTAGCGTCCATTTCAGAAAATATTTGCCAGGTTTTTCTCTTGACCATTTTGGTGATAAATGTTTTTACCGTAGGCCTCTACGATGGATAGTTTCCCAGATTCAGTACCTCGCATTCTTAGTCCCACCCTTTACTTTGCAATCTTTTTAAATGAGAATGGAAAATAAATCACTTTTGCAAAGATGCAAGATTCTCGTACCTTCCATTTATCACCAGGTTTATAAAAACCTACCCCATATTCCCCGTGAAGGTCAGGTTGCGCAAGTTGAGGAGAATATTATGCCAAACGTTTTGAAAGACGAAGATAAAAAAAAATTGGATAGGAAATGATCTCAAAATAAAAACGGTTTAGTTGTAATTTCTCATGATTGCTGTTGATTTTTGTGCAATAAATCTATTAAAAATGATTTTTTTAAAATTTTGTTCTAATAAACAGAACAAAAAAGAAGTGATCCAAGTTTTTTTATTTATAATTTTTGAACAACACAAATAATCAATAGGAAACTAGACAAAACCAATTTGTCTAATAATAATCAGAACAATGAAAATGTTACTTGGATCTTCTTCTTCATTAGACATTTTAATCTCACTCGTCGCTCTCTTCAGCGCTTTCTTCTTTCGGCGCGGCCCGTTTGCGCCTTCGTCTTTTCATCGGGTTGATGTCAGTGCGTGTTTTCTTCCAACCGTAGTAGTATTGGATCAGGCTGGCCATGGATTTTTCTGGAAGCTGAAAATGTTATGTTGGTTTGTATACGCTTTTAAAAATAAGTTGAGGTGTTTCCAGGTCAATGTTTCTGGAATAAGTCAAAGCAACTATTTTTCCTCAATTTAACACAAAAAAAATTCTGGGGTATATGGCAATAATTCAAGTCGTTCCCATAAAACCTTGGACCATCCCAAGGATCAAAAAATAAAGTACTCACCATCTGTTGGATCTTACGGAAATTTTTTCCATGAAAATGAAAAGCCTCTTCAAAAAGCACCCGATCTTCATTCGACCACTCATCAGGAAACGTTATGAAGTTGCTCAAATCCAGCAAGGACTTGTTCACATCATGGTCATGCCAGAACAACATGCCCAGCGCTTGTTCCTCGTTGTACCCATACTTGTCTTTGGCTACAGTTAGATACTTCTCCACTAAAACACCCTGTTCAACCACAATCGACCAATAGAGGAGTAACTTACCTTTTTCATCAGAAATTTTGTCGGATGGCTTCCAAACCATCAACGCCCTATCTTTTTCTTCTATCCGACTGTGTTCCGCTTCCGGTTGCAGTTCCGGAATCGTGGCTTGAAAGTCGCGTCCCACGTTGATTCTGTATATCAGATCTGCGAAAAAAAAGGGGTTTTATTGGATTCACTATACCTGTGTTGGTTATCATGTTCATTTCTAATAGATGTCGGTTAAATTTGAATTGTATTAAAAATAATGCGGACAAAACGGTTCAGACTGTTGTCGCTTTTCCGAAACAACTGCCTCTACGAACGAATTAGTAGACAACAAAATAATGGTGAGATCAAGAAGTCCATCATTTGAGTCGTATGAATAACAATACCATCTACTGTCGATACACTCAAAAAGAAAAACGGACCAGTCGCACCCAACTTTTGTTTCTCCGACACAACGCCCTTTATCGGTCTCAATAAAAAAAATGAGATGTTAGGACGATGTGGTTAAGGTTAAAATACATGTAGTTTATCCCAAAAATACGGATTATTTGCCAACAAGGCCGTATCGACAAAAGTCCCATCCCGTATCAATACACTCAAATCAAAACGGTCCAGCCCACACTACTGTTGCTTTTTCGAAACAGCAGCTTTTATCAGTTTCAAGTAATAAACAAAGTTATGGTCAGATGATGAGCTCAGATGATAAATTAATTAAAAGAAAAATCGTTAATTTGAATACGATTGCCGAGGCCATCCATTGATGGAAGTTTTGTTCCAACCTGCTCTTTCACGGTCTCAGAACCGTCACGGGACTGTTTGGGTCGATTTTGAGCGTGGACGTTATAGTTTAACATTTTTCAGTTATGATTTAGGTAAGGCCTGGCTGGGTTCCTGGACATAGTAAGATTGAAGGGAACACGATGGCAGATGGACTGGTGAAACTGGGACTAAGAAAGGACGAAGCTGAATTGGGAACACATCGCTACCAAATTGAAAGATACAGTGGATAAAAAGATGGTAAAGCTGCACAGCGACAGATGGAGCAATCGAAGCGACTGCAACACATCGAGAGCTCTTTGGCCAAACTTGGATATGGAAAAAAACAAGGAAAATACTCAAGCAGAGCAAATCCTCTGTGAGCACCCTTGTGGGAGTAATCACAGAACACTGTGAAATCGGGACCATGCTCCAAAAATCGGGCCTATATAGGGACTGATGATCTCTGCAAGGACTGCATCGAGAAGGATGAAACTATATAACATCTACTGTTTCACTGCCCAACTCTGAAGGAAGGACGCCTCAGGAAAATGGGACAATACTACCTTGAAGACTTGGAGAAAGCGGCAAATGTAGACCTCGTGCTAATTTTGAACTTCGTAAAAACCATGAGATGGTTCAATACGATGAAGAGAGAGGCTGCAGGTTAAGACCGAGGGGACACCTCTTTAAACAAGGAAACACAAAGGGCCATTTGGCCTCCGAGTGATAGCAATGCCAAGCCAGAAACTGCGGGGCAGGGTATACCCTTCGCAACCCAACCTTACCTAACCCAACCTAGTTTAGCCTATTTTTTGAGAGAATGTTGTACGCAGCCTAATTGAGTGTCATCCGGAAGGCTTCGCCCTGATCGAGGGGTGGCGGGACGCCCCCAACATTAAAAAAAAATCATGTTCTCAGTCAGGGCTGAATTTTTTACCAGTTGTTCTTTGGTAGTCGACATTTACCCAGAAAAATTGGTGGATCGATTGGCCGGCTCCTACAGGATGGCGGAACATGTCGTGTGACCGATGGACTTTTTATGATGTACTTAAGGCTACATTTTTCACCAGTTGTTCTTTGGAAGCTCACAAATATCCAGAAAAATTGGTGGACCAATTGGCCATTTTCTTGAAAGTGGTTGATTTTTCTGGATGACTCAGCTACTAAAGAACAACTGGTAAAGAATTCAGCCTCAACTGAACCATATTATGGAAATTTCATTGGTCCCACGACAGGTTGGGGGCGATCCATCACCCTCAAGGAACTGGCTGATTGGTCCCTTGTAAATTTTTCAACCAGAATAAGAGGAAAATTCCAAATCCAAGCTATTCCTAAACAAACATATGTAAGATATATAAGAGGATATTTTGGTGTGCTGACTATGAACTTATTTACGCACATCCCGACATGAATTCTCTAGTATAACTGCTAACTGAAAAAGTACTTGTTGCACCAGAAATTGAAGAGTAAATCTGAAACTGACAACCTGAACTACAGGAATCAAGATTATCTTTTCAGAGCCAAGATAAAACAGTCTAGAAACCCATATAAACGGGACTCATCATCATCTGATTTTATTCCTATATGAACAGAGAATGAGAGAATGCTCTTTAAGAGCCTATCAGCTCAACAAGCCAAGTTTGCAAATGAGTGGAGAGGGTTCTGGTATCTGAGATGACTGGATTTCTGCTCGAAAATGGAATCATCTCTCCCTCTCAGCATGGATTTCTTCATGGAAGATGCACTTTCACAAACATGCTTACCAAGGTAGATCACTGGGCAAGAGCAGATGACTCCATTCTCTAGATGTTTTTAACCTTGATTTCAAAAAAGCGTTCGAGAGAGTTCCACGGCTTCTCCATTCATCAGGGGTCATCTACTGGATTTGATCGGGATCGAAGGTTCTATCTCAGGATAGTTTAGTTATGCAGATATCAAGCTCCTGTGAACTTTTCAGTGGAGCCACAAGGCTCAATCCTTGGTCCACTACCTTGTGAATATTGCTGACCTGCCAAACGGATTGAGAACGAAGATGTCATCATTTGATGACACCTGTTGTTATAGCGATCCAATAACGGAGTGTGGATACCTCCAAGGGGATATAAATGCCATCAAACATGGGACAACAACCTGGCAAATGCCATTGAATGACTTCTTCAATTCTTCACCTAGGAAAAAACAATCACAAGAAGCAATACTTCATTGGGTCTACCCAAGTCGCCTGTGTTGCAGAGCAAAATGAAGTGGGAAAATCACATTATTGGTCTCATAAAGAAGTCAAACTCCATCATGTTCCTGATTTCCAAGGCACTCAAAGATCCTACATCCAAATGTTTGTAAAGCTGTAGAAGGCTTACATAATATCTAGGCTGGAGTATGGACATTATGCCAAAGACATTGAAAAAGTTCAGCGCAGAATAACTAAAATTCCTCCAGCTCTTCGTAATCTTTCATATCAACAAAGGCTGTAGAGGCTGAACTACATTGCATGAGAGACGAACGCGGCGTGATCTACTGAAGACCTCCCGGGAGACCCTAAAAATAATTAGTGGAAACTACGAATGCCAGTTAAATGTGTCGAGCTTAGTGAAAACCAACATCTAAGGGGACATAACAAGAAACTCTGTAAGGAGAGATGCGACATGCTCTCGCGCAGAAATTTTCTGTCTGATCACGTGGTTTATAGTTGGAATCATTTCAGTTGGAACACTGTCGATGCACCATCAGTAATTCTGTTTAAAAATAGACTGGACCAGGAGATGGCTGAGTGGTCTGAATCATTTGTGCACTATAGCAACTAATATGTACAAAAAGGATAGTTTCACAGTGCTAGGATAGTTATAGACGCAAAACAATAGTCTTATCGGCTTACTTTTACCGCTTACTATTATTGTTATTATAATAATGAAAAAATCATAATAATAATATTATGGAAACTTCATTGTTCCCACGACATGTTGAGGGTGATCCGCCACCCATAAGCAACCAGCCAATAATTGATCTGCTAATTTTTCTGGATGATTGAACAACTGGTGCAAAATTCTGCTTTAACTAGATAATGAAAATATGAAACAAATTTTACATGTTGGTTGCGTTCCATCACCCTCAAGGAACCCGATCAGGATGACACTCAAAAAATAGGGCTTTTAACTAAATTGTCACTGGCTCTCCTACTATTGACATTGCACGTCAAGGAAAGTACACGTTTGAACGGTTTTTGAAAGCATCTGATACCCGATAATCTTGATTCTTGAATCAAACCCTATAATTCTTCATTTGCCATTTTCTATGTTTGATGCTTTTATAGAAATGGATCAGCACCAGTTTGTGAATTTTCACATTCATGATCCATCCAAACAAAAACGTTCACAGTCAGTTAGTCAATAAACTACTTAGGTATGCCTTTGCTTATCACATGTTGGTTTTGGAAATTTGCCGACAGAATCATCAAACTGTTATTTTATTTATAAAATGTCAATAAACAACAGGCAAGAGTAGAATGGAAGACGAAGATATGACAAACTGACTAATGAGCATGTCAGTCCAAACGGTACAAAGATTCAACCATGTATCGAAAAGACCGTACGGAAACCGATTCGAACGGTCCTGGTTCTGTTGGAAGGCCAAAAAGGATCGTCACGAGTTAGTTGAAAGTTTTCTGCCCATAAATCGGACGGTACCGTTTTCGGGCGTGTTGGAACCTAATATCAAACAAAAACGACTCAGCCCCCAAAAACCACGCTCCTGTCATTAAACATTAACAACGCTTTGGACAGCTTCAAAGTATGATAAAAGGACTTGCCTAACCTCAATCAGTCCAGACAAAAAAGGGTTCCTTACTGTCTTGCTGTTAATTATGGACAAAAAAATCAACTAAACTCGTGAAGCATATGAACAACAGACCTTAAACATGCAAAAAAACCACACGTACCTGTTTCAACGCTAGTACTAGGCCCTGCTCGACTGCGCTGGTCATTGAATTTAGATTTTTTGTTCTCCATCGTCTCAAGACACTCAAAATCTGGTTAAGGGTAGATGGGAAGCGACAAAATAATGACAGCAATAGTTTGTCAGCGGACCCGCTTCAAGTTCTCCGGACAAGCGTATAGTTTTGGAGGTGGTTTCCGTGGTTTGTGGTTTGCGGTTGAGGACTCGGGGACGCTCATGGAGTTTCCATGGGGACGCTGTTTTTGTTTTTGACGCACCGATGTTGTGACAATCAGGCGTGTTCTTGTTGTGACGGAGTGGAACTATTGGAGTGAGGTGTTCAACGTCCTTTGTGATATTCCAATATCAGAAATACTATTTTTCGGTTTGATTTATCAGTTTTATCTATAAAACCTGATGTCATCACCGTGATAAATTTAAATACATAATTCTCGACATCCTAGCTGTAATAGATTAAGTAAACAGGTGTTTTCTAAGGACGCTACGAAACTTCAGAGGATGATTCGTTGAGTCGATTAACGGAAATGAACATATGTCCGAAGTTGCTTCATTTCTGAAATACAGGGCGTTGAAGTTTTCATAAAAAATCGGTATTGTTCATGGAAACTTTTTTTCTTGAAACGACCCAACGAAACACTCTCTGAAGTTTCGTACCGTAGTTAGGAAACATCCTGTATTTTTAAGAATAATTTTGAGCCAATATTGCTAACAGGAGACTTTTCACCAGAGCAGGAAATTATAGACTCCGAAAACCAAATGCTAATTTTATCGACCAGAAAAACACACGACCCACAAACACCGAATAGACATGTAGCGAGAAAGATATTTGGGTCGAAAATAAAAACATCGAAGAAGAAGAATAGACAATGAAAATGAAATGACAATGAAATGTCAGGAATGTTAGTCAGTTTTCAAATCGCCGGCGGAAATGTAAATGTGTTGCCATCACAAAAAAAAAATACCGATGTTTGCGACAGCCAAACACGTCGGATCGTAACGTTAACCAGGTTACGAATTTCCTAACCTAACTTTTCTTCGCAGTTGGGGCAAATCTCTTGGGACGTACGTAATTTAGTAGTTACGTTATACCATAAATGTTACATTTAGTGACCAGAACTTTCTGGCGTTCGATCCCGAGCTGGTATCGATATAGTTACCAATCACTTAGCAAACCTGGTAACGACAAATCGTAACCTGGTTAACGCCAATCCGCCTATTGAAATAGATACGACCAGTATGCATTTCAATGGATGTAACAGCCCAAGATCACTATATAACAGGTTGCCTCACTTTTACGGTCATGACGTCATCTGTGTCAGGGGTTGCCAGATGTTCCCTATCAAAAACAGTGGAACAGAAACCCATGGGCGAAATCAGTAGATCTTCTTTCAAAACAGTACTTCTGACAACCTTGCGAATGACACATGACACGAGATGCAGACCGATGCAATCGAATGACAGGATTCAGTGTACTGCAGACGCTAGACACCGATGACGTCATATTTTTTCCCCCTCTGTCTCTTACCTCAGGCGAAGCGAGGCAACCTGTTATATTGTTACCTGTTATATTGGTAACAGCCAACGCCCTAGATAAATAAGGTGTGTTTGTTATTCCGTTGTAGGGTAGGGTAGTAGGGTAGTGCAGACTGCTGGTTTAAGTCATGGCTGTCAGTGTAAAGGAGATTCAACAAACGCTTTTGTGCAGATTCTGCAGATATTCTTACCTAAAAAATAAACAGACGAAAACAAAACAACGATGGGTGATTCGAATAGTAATGTTAAAGCATAAGGGATTATACTGTCTGAGGTTTTTGACGATGATGATGATCCCTTATCTTCAAGTTTTGATTCTGAAGACAGCTTAACCAAAATAATTTTAAATTCACATGACCGCAAAAGAAGCGAAACTGTATAAAGAGAGTTTTTTGACTGTAGTGCTTCATGTCTGCCTACACGGATATTGAATTCAAAAGGCATTTCCACATTGGCGAGATTTATTCAACGAATTATCTTGATATCAACAATTTAGTTAATACTCTATCCACAGTTGGGTTGGATGTAAGCCAGCATGCTCTACCAGATAAGCCACTGCAGTTTGGCTTGGGATTATTATCGTGATTGCTGCTAATGTTGATTTTTGAGAGTTTATAAGAAGTGTTTTTGCATCTTGAGTGGATAAAAAGATTTCATATGTTTGATCGGAGTCTATATCGTATAAATGTATAGGTACATCCACTTTCACTATTTTCATCACCCACTTTGATTTATTTGGTAAGATCCACACTAATTCTTCACTACAAATTTTCCTTTTTGTTTGTTTATCTTTATTAGGTATTCGTTAGGTTGGGACTATGACTGTCCTCCTGGTCCTCCATTAAGACATGGTTTGTTTACAAAATACACGAAATAAGCTCCCCACCCTATTCTACACTTGTCACACCTCCTCTTGACATGGGGTGGCGAGTGCAGTAATGGGCAATCTACACTGATATAGCAAACACTACACTGTTAGCATTAACAGCATAATAAACGCCGCAGGGTAGAAAAGTGTAGTTTCGTGTGCACAAGTGGAGCATAACAAACACACCTTATAGGTTAATCTTCACATTCTTGACAACTATGACAGATTTCACAACTTCATTACAGTTCAACGTTGCCGTGTTGCCGACTGCATAAAATATTAATTTTTATTAGAAAAATCCCATTTCTCTGATTTTTATCGACTTACTCGAGCTATGCACACACACATACCTGTAAATTCTGATTTATGAGCTCTAACTAAAAACATACACCGATCAAGCTTCACGACTTTTGTTGAATCGTCAATATAGTCCAACCAATTAAAAATGGTCTGAAGAGTTTGTAACATTGTATCCAACTCGATGCAAGTGGCCACAACTATTAATAAATAATAACAATGGGCTTGTATCCGTTTGAATACAAGAAATTCCTATTTTTACTAAATTATGGAAACACAGTTTGGTAGCCTCAAAAAACTTGTATAACAGATGTAACTGCTTTATATGATTACCTATAGACTCCTCAGGGGCCTTAAGTGCTTTTTGTCCAGATAACGCATAGACATTATCTTTGTGACCATAAAACGACCCAAATTTACCAGCATTTCAAACAAGGTCGGAGGATAAATATTATTTTTACCTGCTATCCCCGAAATATTCAATGTCCAATAAAAATCAGTATATTTTCAAACTATCCCGACCTCCGTTTAGTGCTGTTTGAATATGTCATCATAGGGTGTAATCAGATACATAGATAATTTATTGGGGTAGATGTCAACGATAACGGTATATCTACCATACCATACCATGATTATGAATACCAAATTATAAGTATGTGGTAGATATAAGAAAGTGACTGACTGACTCTCATTCTCATTAGTGAAGACCCCTTGAAAATATGAAATTGAAATATGACCGACAAGGTTATTATTTAATTATTCGACCAGAATGTAGGCTTTTGCTCAAAAATTGCGGACCAAACGGTTTTATTGTGGTCAATAAGAAGATAGTATAGTTTCAAGGTGGCCTTAAAAGCTGTTCAGCATTTAAACCTGGTTTTAAAGAATCTAACAAGATTAGCTAATAGGATCAACTTACCTTAAACGTTCTCCTTTATTTTGGTTTTGGAGTGTGGTGGTACTGGTGGTTTCAATAAGCTTTACAGCTACTTAGTTTTATGAAGCTCTCATGGTTTGCTTCATTTTGATTTTATAGTTTTGAAGTTGTTTCAAAAATTCTCCTTATGTAACTTATGAAACTTGTTAATAGATCCGCTTTATTTCGGGATTATTTTGTGACTGAAAAATACACTTTAAAACTGTTTTGTTAGTTTTGTTGCTTTGTTTAAATGCAATCAGGAAGCTTTATTAAAACTGAACAAAACCAACCACTTAAACGGTAGATAAATTTCTTGTATATTACCATCATGTTTTTCATTTATTTTTTTGTGTTGAATTAAAAAATAAATAATTGGAATTTTTTATGTGAACAAGTTTTTCGCGACTCCTTCATTGACATTTATCGATAAAAACAGATGCGCCAGTATTTTTCTACAGCTCTGCATCCCAGAATTTTCACTTACCGATAATTCGATTCTATATGTTATACCTCGTGGTATATACTAATATTACTAATATACACATATAAAAGTCATTTCACCTATTTGAGATATTTGCACTTGAGTTAATCCATGCAATATGGTTTTAAATGGCAAGTTTTGAAAATAAACATGGGTGGCTTCGAGAACGAAGTTATCATGGGCATTTTTACAATGTTCGATGTTGCTCAAAAAAAAAAGAAAAAAAAAACTAAAATTAAATCTATCACAAAACAAAGACAAATATTTTCTATATATTTTCCTGCATGATTAATATGATCTTTGCTCTTTACTTTGGCCATTTTTATTATACTGGTTTTTGATGTTTTTTTAAATCTGAGTGCTCCACTACCACTTGTTACTACACTACTTACGTGTTAAACGCTGTTGAATTATTTGACAGTTTCCTTCAGAAACAAAATAAGTATTCAATTTCTTAAATATATTTGTATTTTATTGTACCAACTGTGGGATGTTTGTAGGTTTTAGTGCTAAATACAAAAAACAGTTTATTTTTACGTTGGGTCAAGAATTTTAAAAATTGTACAAAAGTAAAGAACCCCTATTCCAAAAAAGAAACGTTGTTCAGAATCAAAAGTTTTGCCTAAATATCAAAAAGATAGTGTCCTAGATATTTTTTTTGTATTAAATCAAACCTCGGGTATAGTGGTATAAAATACAAAAATTGCAGTTTTTATAAGAGTTTTTTGATATACATATTATGATTACATACTGATGTTTTACTTTGTTACCTAGATTTTTTGAATTTTGAAGTTGTGTTTAATATGGTTGCAGCAAAAAGATGAAGTATGTGATTCCCTAAAAAAAATAAAATTCAAGTTGATTCTACAGAAATGCCTGAATTTGAACAAAGTCATGGGAAAGTGATTTGATTTTGATCAATGTTTAAATGTATTCAAGGTGAATATTGGAAAAAAAATGAGGAAATGATAGATGATTTAAAAAAAAAGAAAAAAAATCAAGGACGTCAATATTTGGCATTAAGGCATAACTTTTAATTCTGGAGAACTTTTTTCTATAACATTTTGCCAAATTTGTTGAAATAAGGGTACTTTACTATTTTTTATTGTTTATATTTTTTGACTTGTAACCATTCTAATTGCAACTAATAAGTAACACCAGCTTTTGGTGATATTTGAATTTTGGTTGCACACTCAAATGGCCGTACTGTATACAGGGTGTCCGGAAAAATGTGAGAAATTTATCGGATTCAGGTAAAACATGAAAGAGTAGGGTGAAGTTTCTATATAATTTTTTTAGTGGTCCTTCGTGAGGAGATAAATCCTCAAAAAGGACGCCGCTGAAAATCGGTTTTCTGAATTATCTTTCAAAGTTCTCGATATAATTTAATGAAAATTTAATATGATGAACACTACTAAGGACCTTCAAAAATAGTGCTCTTGAAACACATATACCTCATTTAGTTTGGGTTAGTGATGATAAAGACTCAAAAAAAAAAAAAATTGGATAGCTTGAACCTTAAACTAAAAAAAAGGTACTCTTTTTCATTGAAAAAAAATCCATGATGAAGTGGTGTCCTTCACAAATTCATTCCCAAAAATGTAAATTTATGTTTTCCTCGAAATGTTAATAAATATTAACATAAAAAAAATGTTGATTTTAAGAAAAATATCGGTTTACATTTTTTCAAATAATCTCGTCAAGAACACCACTTCATCATGGCTTTTTTCGAGGGTCTTTTTCAATACAAATATTTTCTCCAGACCGGTTCATTTTATCGATAATGAACCAGAGTACATTTTTTTAGTTCAAGGTTCAATCCAAATTTATTTTTTCAAGTCTTTATCATACAGGGTGTTAAAAATATAAGCAATAAAATGAACTACCTAGTCCGCCCCTAGCTCAGGCCTAAGGCACAATTTCAAGAAGTCCTTAGTAAGGGAGTCCAATCCCGCACTAAAACCTCAATCCCGCAAACCGCGGGATAAGTGATAAAGTAAGAACATCCCCTTCCACATGGCTAGCTCTCCATTCACTTCCATGACCTTCTCCTTCTTCAATACCTCAAATTTGATGAATCAGTCTATCATTGTGCTTCGTTGAATAAGGATGTGTATGTCAATATTGATTATTGTTAAAGCGAAACTACATCTGTTATCCATGCCACTGCAAAACAATCCATATGCCTATCGTCAAAGTTCACTAATAATAAACAGTTGGACCACTTTCGAAAACGCGCGAAACCGGCTCCACCCTTCTACTTCGTTTCTCTTGGAGAGCCCAGTTCCCATTAGTTCGAAACGTCTGTCGGTCGCTTTGAACCATTTTCGCTGGGCGGGTTTCTTTGAGCGGCATGCTTTGACGCCGCGGCCGCGCTTGTATACGGGTTTCAAAGAGCCGACTTCTAAGTGACCTAACTTATTGTGTATTAGTAAACAAGGTCTATCGACGGACACGGCGCTACATCACCTTATCACCAAGGTGGAAGGAGCGCTCGACGGAAATAGATCAGCATTGGGTGCTTTTGTAGACATTGAAGGCGCATTTGACAATACCTCCATTGAATCAATCTGTCGAGCGTTAGAGACAGGGGGCTCAGAAAGAACCCTGTGCCAGTGGATATCAAATATGCTATCACAAAGAATGATATTTGCCGAACTACACGGACAAAATGTCAGAACTATGGCTGCCGGAGGCTGTCCCCAGGGTGGAGTGTTATCCCCTCTACTTTGGAGTCTTGTGGTAGACAACCTGCTGAAGCACATTCAGGAGCTCAGAGCCCCCACAATGCGAGCCCTGAGAATTATAGAACAGTGGTGCTCCCTTGGAGGACTTAGGATCAACCCCGAAAAAATCGAAATCCTGTTATTCACCAGGAAATACAGATCAGGATTCAAACCGGAGATATCCCTCTCAGGAAAATTCCTGGAATACAGTAAAACGGTCAAATACCTAGGAGTAACCCTTGACCAAAAACTGTCCTGGAAAGATCACATCGAAGAGCGCTCTAGGAAAGCCATATGCTCCCTATGGGCATGCAAAAGAACTATAGGGACAACATGGGGACTGAAACCTAGAATAGTTTACTGGATCTATTCTATGGTTATCAGACCTCTGATCACCTACGGAGCCATAGTATGGTGGCCCGCAGCTAAGAAAGCATAAATCCAGAGGCAGCTGGATAAGTTCCAAAGGATGGGATGCAGCAGTATTACAAGCGCAGTACGGACCACACCAACGAGAGCGTTGGAGGTAATCTTGGAGTTACCCCCACTGCACCTGTTTGTAGAGAGTGTTGCACTCAGAACAGCATACCGTCTGTACTGTCTGGAACATCTGAAGCAGAGGAGTAAGGGACACTCGGCCATCATGAGTGAACCCCTGCTAAAAGATGGAGTGCTGCTAATGCACTCCGACTACATGACTCCAATCTTCTATGCTGGCAGCTCGCCTGAGCTGATTATTCTTAGACCAGAGGATTGGACGGAACAGAACAGACCAGTTGAAATACGGGAAGGGTCGTTGTGGTTTACTGATGGCTCCAAACAACAGACAGGCACAGGAGTAGAATTCTGCAAGAGCGGGAGGGACAACAAAATGACCTTCTCGCTCGGGATTCACGCTTCGATCCTACAGGCCGAAATCTTTGCCATAACACAATGTGCATATAACATTCTTGAGAGCGGCACAAATCACAGAACTTTCAACATTTGTTCAGATAGCACTTCGGCATTAAAGGCTGTTGTGAGAAAGGCAGTAGACTCTAAAGCAGTCCTAGAATGCAAAGAGGCTCTGCATAAGATAATTCAAAATAACAACAAGGTGAGGCTAATTTGGGTCCCGGGCCATAGCGGTATAAAGGGGAACATTGAAGCTGACAGACTTGCCAAAAGTGGTTCATCGCACAGGCCGATAGGGCCCGAACCAATGATTGGCATCCCTAAAGCAACCGGAATGGGCGAGGTGAAAAAACTTCTGCTCGAAAAGGCCACTCTATGCTGGAACAATGCCCCTGGCATCCTACATGCCAAGGCAATGATAACAGGACCTGATACGGGCAGAAACAAATAGCTCTTAAATATGAGCAGAAATGATCGTTCAATTAA
Source organism: Orchestes rusci (assembly GCA_958502075.1). Taxonomy (NCBI): domain Eukaryota; kingdom Metazoa; phylum Arthropoda; class Insecta; order Coleoptera; family Curculionidae; genus Orchestes; species Orchestes rusci. The sequence goes on along the minus strand of OY293303.1, from coordinate 111,177,219 downwards.
CTGGTCACATGAACCTGAAGGGTCACCTCCATAGGATCGGAATCGGGGAAGATTCAGACTGCAGGTGGTGCCTTGCAGTCGTAGAGACCGTATACCACATCCTAACGGAATGTCCGGCTCTTCGTAGCATAAGGATGGAATACTTCGGAGCTGAACTCACAACACTCCAGGAATTGGAAGGGATCGATTCAAGGGACCTGCTGAGCTTCGCGAAAGCGTCGTGCCTTCAATAATCTCACTTCTATCTATTGTGGGTTGGAACGGGCCCAGAAGGCCTAAGCAGGTTTTGGCTGAAACATCTACATCTACATCTACTACGTAGTTCAAAGTTCTTATCAATGTGCAGACCAAACGAAGCAAAAGAAACCTCGAAAATAAATTAAAAGAGACTCAGTCTATCATTGTGCTTCGTTGGATCAAGATGTATATGTGAATAATAATGATTGTTAAAAGCAACCACATGTTATCCGTGCACAAACCATGTACTAAACCCCACTTCCCGTGACACTTCAATCTGCAAGAATAACCTTTTTCCCCTCCGAAGAGCTGTGAGACCTTGTCGCGGTGGAGGGGCCCAGTAGTCATACCTTGCTTCTCTGAGAAATCAAAGGAGGAAGGAGTGATGAAGCAAAGGACAGCTCAACTTAATTCTTTTTCACTCTGTTGAGTAAAAAGAATGGAGTAAACTTTTATTGTACATTGTTATGAAGTTCTTTAACCATCGTGAAAGTGAAAATTCGAATGCAAAATCGTGTTTTAGTGTATTTAAGTAAAATAAAGGGACGTAAGTAAAGTGGTGTTACTGTAATAAATTATTGAGGTGAGTGTTTTTCTTTTGTATTGAAGTTACGATGAAAGAACTCCCCTTCTCACATCGCTCACTCTCTAATCACATCCATCAATACCTCAAATGCAACGCGAAGATCCGGACCTTGCTAGCATAGTTCCGAACCTTGGCCGACATATTTTTATGTGGATCTCCGCTGGAGTATCTGAATTGACCGCAATGCATTGAGGCTTGGCGAGGGACGAAGAAATGGTTGAAGGACTGGAGAGGGTAGCGCTGGGTAGGAGCAAACGCCGATTTAGTAAAGTAGAAAAATTTGTCCTTGACACAATCTTCGTCTGTGATTTATTAAAAAATATATTGAATTCAGGCTAGGAAACCGGAGGTTGTGGCCTTGACGTGGCGGAGGAACTACATCAATTACCATACTATCCCAATCTGTTTCACCTGTTGTGATTTTTATTTTATATTATTTTATTTATTCTTACTTATTTCACTATCAGAGTAACAAGATTTGTCAATTGAAGTAAGTTTCTTCGACAATGAAGCATTTTTGTAATTGAAATTAATTCTAGTGAAGGTGAAGTTGAGTGCAAATTAATTTTTAGTGTAGTCAAGTGTTAAATAAAGTGACGTAAGTAGAGTAGTTTTGAGTTTGAAGTGATAAAAAAAACCCTTCTCGCTGGGGGAGGGGCACACGATGGTTTAGACAACTGAGAATTTTTGTTTGTGATCAATTGAAAAATTATCAAATTTCAAAAAAGGCACCCAGAGCTGAAAAGAAGAAAATCATCTCCAACGACAGTACTCAAAGGCAAAGGGGACGTAAGGATCAATTTAAGCCAACAGACAAGGTTCTACAACGGGTAACTGGTATAAACAGAACTTAATATGATAACAGTTCTGTGAAAAGGTGATGTTTTAGTGGGTATTTTCCTGTATTATTGCACTTTGGAAACATTTACCTATTTTCCCCTCCAAAGAGCTGTGAGACCTGTTTGCGGTGGAGGGGCTCATAGAGTGATCCAAGTTTTTTTATTTAAGTATACTTTTTGAACAACACAAATAATTAATAGGGAACTAGACAAAACCAATTTGTCGAATAATAATCAAAACAATGAAAATGTTACTTGGATCTTCTTCTTCGTTAGACATTTTAATCTCACTCGTCGCTCTCTTCAGAGCTTTCTTCTTTCGGCGCGGCCCGTTTGCGCCTTCGTCTTTTCATCGGGTTGATGTCAGTGCGTGTTTTCTTCCAACCGTAGTAGTATTTGATCAGGCTGGCCATGGATTTTTCTGGAAGCTAAAAATGTTATGTTGGTTTTTATACGCTTTTAAAAATAAGTTAAGGTGACCAAAAAGCTGTTTCCAGGTTAAGGTTTCTGGAATAAGTGAACGCGACTATTTTTCCTCAATTTAACACAAAAAAAATTCTGGGGTATATGGCAATTCAAGTCGTTCCCATAGAACCTTGGACCATTCCAAGGATCAAAAACTAAAGTACTCACCATCTGTTGTATCTTACGGAAATTTTTTCCATGGAACTGAAAAGCCTCTTCAAAAAGCACCCGATCCTCATTCGACCACTCATCAGGAAACGTTATGAAGTTGCCCAAATCCAGCAAGGACTTGTTCACATCATGGTCATGCCAGAACAACATGCCCAGCGCTTGTTCCTCGTTGTATCCATACTTGTTTTTGGCTACAGTTAGATACTTTTCCACTAAAACACCCTGTCCAACCACGATCGACCAATAGAGGAGTAACTTACGTTTTTCATCAGAAATTTTGTCGGACGGCTTCCAAATCATCAACGCCCTATCTTTTTCTTCTATCCGTCTGTGTTCCGCTTCCGGTTGCAGTTCCGGAATCGTGGCTTGAAAGTCGCATCCCACGTTGATTGTGTATATCAGATCTGCGAAAAAAAAGGGGTTTTATTGGATTCACTGTACCTGTGTTGGTTATCATGTTCATTTCTAATAGATGTCGGTTAAATTTGAATTGTATTAAAAATAATGCGGACAAAACGGTTCAGACTGTTGTCGCTTTTTCGAAACAACTGCCTCTACGAACGAATTAGTAAACAACAAAATAATGGTGAGATCAAGTAGTCCATTATTTGAGTCGTTTGAATAATATAATAACATCTACTGTCGATACTCTCGAAAAGAAATACGGACCAGCCGCACCCTACTTTTGCTTCTTGGAAACAACGCACTCTATCGGTTTCAATAAAAAGAGTGAGATGTTAGGACGTTGTGGTTAAGGTTAAAATACATGTAGTTTCTCCTCAAAATACGATTTATTCGCAAAAGGTCGTATCGACAAAAGTCCCATCCCGTATCTATACACTGAAATCAAAACGGTCCAGGCCACATCACTGTTGCTTTTTCGAAACAGTAGCCTCCCACAAGGCTCAATCCTTGATCCACTACCTTGTGTATTTGAGTGACCTGCCAAACGGATTGAGAACAAATATGTCATCATTTGTTGACACCTGTTGTTATAGCGATCCAATAACGGAATGTGGATACCTCCAAAGGGATATAAGTGACATTAAACATGGAACAACAACCTGGCAAATGCCACTGAATGCCTGTGTTCAATTCTCCACCTGGGAAAAACAATCAGAAGAAGCAATTCTTCATTGGGTCGCCTGTGTTTCTGAGCAAAATCAAGTGGGAAAATCACATTATTGGTCTCATAAAGAAGTCAAACTCCATCATGTACCTGATTTCAAAGGCATTCAAAGATCCTACACCCCAAATGTTTGTAAATCTGTACAAGGCTTACATAATATCTAGGCTGGAGTATGGACATTATGCCAAAGACATTGAAAAAGTTCAGCGCAGAATAACTAAAATTCCTCCAGCTCTTCGTAATCTTTCATATCAACAAAGGCTGTAGAGGCTGAACTACCCTGCATGAGAGACGAACGCGGCGTGATCTACTGAAGACCTCCCGGGAGACCTTAAAAATAATTAGTGGAAACTACGAATGCCAGTTAAATGTGTCGAGCTTAGTGAAAACCAACATTTAAGGGGACATAACAAGAAACTCTGTAAGGAGAGATGCGACAAGCTCTCGCGCAGAAATTTACTGTCTGATCGCGTGGTTTATAATTGATGGAATGAACTCAGTTGGAACACTGTCGATGCACCATCAGTAAATCTGTTTAAAAATAGACTGTACCAGGAGATGGCTGAGTGGTCTGAATCATTTGTGCACTATAGCTACTAATATGTACAAACAGAATAGTTTCACAGTGCTAGGATAGGTATAGACTCGAAACCATAGCCTTATCGGCTTACTTTTACCGCCTAATAATTATAATAATAAAAACATAATAATAAAATATTGTGAAAACTTCATTGTTCGCACGACATGTTGGGGGTGATCCGCCACCCATAAGCAACCAGCCAATGATTGATCCGCTAATTTTTCTGGATGATCGAACAACTGGTGAAAAATTCTTCTTCAACTAAATAATGAAAAGATGCAAAAATTTTTACATGTTGGGAGCGTTCCGTTACCCCCAAGGAACCGCGATCAGGGCGAACCCTATCGAATGACACTCCAAAAATAGGCCTTAACTACATTGTCACTAGCTTTCCTATTATTGACATTGTACGGTTTCGTAACCCTTCATGATCAATATGTTACTGTAAAATCTGATTAACTTATAATATTACTAACACTTACACAAGATGATGGACAGACAAAAACGTTCACAGTCAGTTGGTCAATAAACTACTTATGCCTTTGCTTATCACAGGTTGGTTTTGGACATTTGCCGACAGAATCATCAAACTGTTATTTTATTTATATAATGTTAATAAACAACAGGCAAGAGTAGAATGGAAGACGAAGATATGACAAACTGACTAATGAGCATGTCAGTCCAAACGGTACAGGATTATTGATTATAAATTCCCCCCCCCTCTAACTTTTTCATTTGACGGTTTAGAAAAAGGTATTCCAAATAAAAGTTTCATGGTTGAAAATGAACTTTTCAAATAACCTGTTTTCACATATACAGGGTGCTCCAAAAAGTCTGGGCGAGGTCCAACTTTCTTATTTCAATCTGATACCCTATTTTTTTATTTGATATTTGGATTCTCCTTCTAACTCTAAACATTTTCTATGTAGCATATCCTATACCTAAGTTTGATGTATAAAAAGATATTTGATATTTATTAATTGAATAATAATAATTTATTGTTGTTAAAATGTCAAATATATCTATGATTTCGAATTATTGACGCTCGTATTGACGAAAATGTCACGTTATTAAGTACTTTTAAAGTGTGAAAGTATCAAAGTATAGATAATTCTGCATTTGACTCAAAAGATTTTTTTTTTTTATATAAGACGTTATTTTATTTTTTGTTCATTTTTTGGGTATCAATTTAAGATCAGAGAAGTTTTGGTGTATCCTACACACACAATTAAGTCAATACTTCGAAACCATAGATATTTCACTTTTTTATAACAATGAATTAGTATAATTCAATTTATAAAATATCAAATATCTTTTTATACATTAAACTTAGGTTTAGGATATGCAACATGAAAAATGATTAAAATTTGAAGGAGAATCCAAACATCAAATAAAAAAATGGGGTATCAATTTGAAATAAGAAAGTTAGACCTCGCCCAGACTTTTTGGAACACCCTGTATATGTGAAAACAGGTTTTTTTAAAAATTTCATTTTCAACCATGAAACTTTCACTTGAAATACTTTTTTCTAAAACGTCAAATTAAAAAGGCATTTATAATCAATAACCCTGTACAAAGATTCAACCATGTGTCGAAAAGACCGTACGGAAACCGATTCGAACGGTACTGGTTCTGTTGGAAGGCCAATAAGGAGCGTCACGAGTTAGTTGGAGGCTTTTCTTTTCTGCCCATAAATCGGACGGTACCGTTTTCGGGCGTGTTGGAACCTAATATCAAACAAAAACGACTCAGCCCCCAACGAGGGGTAAACCGCTGGTGTAATCTGGTGTACAGATTTTGTGTAATTATATGTAATCCACGTGTAATCTTGTGGTAATCCAGGTGTAATGAATGAGTAATTATGTGTAATCCGTGAAAACCAGGTGTAATCAACGAGTAATCATGTGTAATCCATGAAATCACTACGTGTAATCTGTGAAATCTTTGTTAAATGCATGTAACATTTGTGTAATCAAAGCTACAGTGTTGTAGTCTAGTGCAGGCAGAAAAAACAAAAATAAGTATTTGTTTTAGTGGTTAATGAAATCCAAGTCACTATAGGACTTTTAAAGATACAGAAAAAGGCTATACACATAATGAATAAATTTAAATGCATAATTAGCTCCAATTTCGGCTCCGATTAAATCGATTATATTATTACAAAATAAAAAGTTCGGCAACGTCGTTCACAGGAAATCATAGCTTAGGCGTCTTTCTTCCGCGCCTTTGTGGCTCTGTGGTTATCATAACTTAACCTCGAATCTCAAACACACATGACAAACCTCGTGGCAAACCAACCAGAATTTTTCAGTTTTGTGAAGTTGAATGAAAGTGCTCTTGAGGTGGTGCAATAGCAACGTTGACGTACTTGTCAGCAATTTTAAACCGCAATAGGAACATTCATTAGTTGCCAGCAATTTCACAGCGAGTTTGAAATTAAAAAAAAAAAATAAATAAACTTTGAAAATCTGTATCTTGTAAACTATTAGGTCTACAGGGACCATTCTGATTTCTGATCTCAAATTGTAGCAAATTTTGTCTACTTTAAAAAAGTGTTTCATAGTCATAATCGAAAACTTGATCGTTCAGGGTTAAAATTGACAAAAACTGGATAAAAGGAAGACATTTTGGATTTTTTTTGATATTTGACAATGTTGCGTTTGGTGCTCGAGGTCGAAAACTTGGATTATTCATTGAGCCAACATCATAAACAAGGCAGCAAAAAATCAGAACTACCGGATCTAACGCAAGGTTCCCCCCCTTTCAGACGACATGGTTACTGGATTAATCTACAGGGCTTTTCACTTAAAGCTCCGCACGTCAATATCTCGGAAACGAATAGGAATATTAGATTTCTATAAAAAGTAGTCAATGTATGGGGTCGAGTAGCTATTTTTCACAGTTAAAAAAATTCGACGTCTACCAAGAGTAAAGCGTCGCGACGCATCGAAAATATTAATCGATTGCAGGGACTTTGAAATTACGCGCATGCTAAAGAACATGTTATTTATAAACTTTTTTGTTATTTAGTCGAACTCATTTATTCTACTCAGTTTTGAGACATACAGTGTGTCCAAGATAAGAAGGATGTCTATCATGGGTATCTTGAAAACCGTGAGAGATACAAGGTCGGTTAAATGGAGGCAAAGTTGCGTATTTTGATGCTTAACAAAATGCCGTTTTAAAAGCCAAGAAATTCCGACTAAGTCCGAAATTATCCGAAAAAAACCGAAATTTTTCAAAATTGTTTTCATTTTTTTCTGACCACATTTGAAGAGATATTTTGAAATGAATGGAACTTCTTCATTGCCACTTTTTGCCCTTTACAAGAAAGCGTTATTGAATTGAAGAACCGACGTTTCGTCTATGAGCAGCCATCATCAACTTTGTTTTTTTAAATACGGTCCTGGATTTTTTATGACGGATTTTGAGGGCCTCCTATGTTCCTAAACCAACAATGTATCGCAATTATTTAAAAAAATAATGTTGATGGATTTTTCCATAAGAACTCATGTGTTAGAGAGAGACAAAAAATACATTTTTAATAGGATTAAAAACAACCACCTCTTTTTTAATTAGTGCCATACCTCGTTGGTTTAGGAACATAAGAGGCTCTTGAAATCCGTAATAAAAAATCCAGGACCGTATTTAAAAAAACAAAGTTGATGATGGCTGCTCATAGACGAAACGTCGGTTCTTCAATTTAATAACGCTATCTTGTAAAGGGCAAAAAGTGGCAATGAAGAAGTTCCATTCATTTCATAATATCTCTTCAAATGTGGTCAGAAAAAAATGAAAACAATTTTGAAAAATTTCGGTTTTTTCTGGATAATTTCGGAGTTAGTCGGAATTTCTTGGCTTTCAAAACGGCAATTTGTTAAGCATCAAAATACGCAACTTTGCCTCCATTTGACCGACCTTGTATCTCTCACGGTTTTCAAGATCCCCATGATAGACATCCTTATCTTGGACACACTGTATATCTCAAAACTGAGTAGAATAAATGAGTTCGACTAAATAACAAAAAAGTTTATAAATAACTCGTACTTTTGCATGCGCGTAATTTCAAAGTCCCTGTAATCGATTAATATTTTCGATGCGTCGCGACGCTTTACTCTTGGTAGGCGTCGGATTTTTTTAACTGTGAAAAATAACTTCTCGACCCCATCCATTGACTACTTTTACAGGAATCAAATATTCCTATTGGTTTCCAAGATATTGACGTGCGGAGTTTAAGTGAAAAACACTGTATACAGGGTGTCCGGGAAAATGTGGGGGATCTCTCGGATTCAGATAGAACATTAAAAAATAAGATGACAAGTTCCCATAAAAATTTTTTCCTAGCGGCCCTCCCTACGGAGATACGGCCCCCTAAAGGACCCCACTGGAAATCGGTTTTTCTTGAATAACTTTTAAACGACTTAATATAATTTAATGAAAAGTTAATATGATAAACAGTAGTAAGGACCTCTCAAAATACTTCCCTTAAAACATAATTAGCTTGTTTAGTTTACCAGGGACGGACTAGATTGTACATTTTAACGCTCAAATTTTTAACACCCTGTATGATAAGGAGTTAAAAAAAATAAATTTGGATACCTTGAACATTGAGCTAAAGAAAAGGTACTCTTGTTCATTGTCGATAAAATGAACCATTTTCGAGAAAAAACAATTTTTATTAAACAAAACCTCGAAAAAAGCCATGACGAAGCGGTGCTCTTGACGAAATTGTGAAACTAACGCTAGGAAAAAAATTTATGGGAACTTGTCATCTTATTTTTTAATATTCTATCAGAATCCGAGAGATCTCCCACATTTTCCCGGACACCCTGTATATTTCAAATAACTATCTGGAAACATGCAAAATAAGAAACAAATTACTAAATGATGAAGTATACTTAGATGATCCGTACTTAATTCGATTAAATAGTTGAGAAAATACAGGGTAGGTAGGTAGTAGGCGCAGGGTGATTTATATGTTTAACCTGTGTATTGAGTAAAGTGAAGGTATTAAGGTATAAACTTGGAAAACTACAGGGTGTCCTGGAAAATGTGGGAGATCTCTCGGATTCTGATAGAATATTAAAAAATAAGATGACAAGTTCCCATAAATTTTTTTCCTAGCGTTAGGTTCACAATTTCGTCAAGAGCACCACTTCGTCATGGCTTTTTTCGAGGTTTTGTTTAATAAAAATAGTTTTTTCTCGAAAATGGTTCATTTTATCGACAATGAACAAGAGTACCTTTTCTTTAGCTTAATGTTCAAGGTATCCAAATTTTTTTTTTCAACTCCTTATCATACAGGGTGTTAAAAATTTGAGCGTTAAAATGTACAATCTAGTCCGTCCCTGGTAAACTAAACAAGCTAATTATGTTTTAAGGAAAGTATTTTGAGAGGTCCTTACTACTGTTTATCATATTAAATTTTCATTGAATTATATTGAGTCGTTTAAAAGTTATTCAAGAAAAACCGATTTCCAGTGGGGTCCTTTAGGGGGCCGTATCTCCGTAGGGAGGGCCGCTAGGAAAAAAATTTATGGGAACTTGTCATCTTATTTTTTAATGTTCTATCTGAATCCGAGAGATCTCCCACATTTTCCCGGACACCCTGTATAGCCAAACTAAAATGTCTTAATTGTAAATTAAATGTCTGTAACTTTCGGTGTAATCTTAAAAATAGGTGTGAAGTCCGTGCATTATATGTGTAATCCAAGGTGTAATCATACGTAAATATGTGAAATCTGTTGTAATCATGTAAAGCAAGGTGAAGTCCGTGTAATCTCTGGTTAATTTCGTGTAATGTCAGGTGAAGTCCGTGTAATCTCTGGTGAATTCCGTGTAATGTCAGGTGAAGTCCGTGTAGTCACTCAATATTTTGTAATCTGGTGTACAAAATTCTGGCAGCGGTTTACCCCTCGGCCCCCAAAAACCACGCTCCTATCATTAAACATTAACAACGGTATGATAAAAGGACTTGTCTAACCTCAATCGGTCCAGACAAAAAGGGGTTCCTTACTGTCTTGCTGTTAATTATGGACAAAAAAATCAACTGAACTCGTGAAGCATATAAACAACAGACCCTGAACATGCAAAAAAAACCACACGTACCTGTATCAACGCTAGTACTGGGCCCTGCTCGACTGCGCTGGTCATTGAATTTAAATTTTTTGTTCTCCATCGTCTCAAGGCACAAAAATCTGGTTCCGGGTCCGGGTAGATGGGAAGTGAAAAAATAATGCTTATGTCCAACACAGCTCAGCGAAGGCTCAGCGGTCACAGTAGCTGGGTAGATTTTGACAGTTTTGTGTGCAAAACTGTCAAAGTTTGTCCAGCTGCTGCTACCGCTGAGTTGTGTTGGACATAAGCAATGACAACAATAATTTGTCAGCGGAAGCGGACCCGCTTTAGTCCTCCGGACAGCGTCCGGACAACCGTAGTTTTGGATGTGGTTTATGGTTGGGGGCGCTGTTTTTGACGCACCGATCTGGTTGTGACAATGAGGCGTGTTCTTGTGGTGACGGAGTGGAACTATTGGAGTGAGGTGTTCAACGCCCTTTGTGATATTCCAATATCAGAAATACTTCTTTTCAGATTGATTTATCAGTTTTATTTATAAAACTTGATGTCATCACCCTGATTAATTCAAATACATGATTTTCGACATCGTAGCTGTGAGAGATTTAATATACAGGGTGTTTCCTTACTACGCTACGAAACTTCAGAGGATGATTCGTTGGGTCGTTTTACGGAAATGAACATATGTCCGAAGTTGCTTCATTTTTTAAATACAGGGCGTTAAAGTTTTCTTAAAGAATTGTTCATGAAAACTTTTTTTCTTAAAACGACTCAAGGGAACACCCTCTGAAGTTTCCTACCGTAGGTTAGAAAACACCTTATATTTTTAAGGATAATATTGAGCCAATATTGCTTAGAGGCGATTTATCACCAGAGCACGAAATTATAGACTCCGAAAACCAAATGCTGATTTCATCGACCAGAAAAACAAACGACCTACAAACATCGAATAGAAATGTAGCGAGAAAGATTTGGGTCGAAAATAAAAACATCGAAAAATAAAATTATTATAGACAATGAAATGTCAGGAATTTTTTCAGGAAATTTGGCGCCGGCGGAAATGTAACTGTGTTGCCATCACGATGTTGTCGCCAGGCACGTAGAATCAAAATATTTTCTTTGTATTGTACTCTGGTGTCATGCTTGAATGATGTCTGATGGTGGGTCATGAGCGTATTTCAAGGACGGCGTTTTCGCGTTTTTCGATATTATTGGTTCGTGACATTCCCGCGTCATGATTCAAAATTATACAACCAATCAGAAGGGGTATGTCATCACGCTTGAAATGTCAAAACGCGTCCACTACGCCCATGGGGACACACCATCAGTAATGTAAGGTTTACATTCAATTTCACTTTGAAGTGAAAGTGACAGATTTCCTCTAGCTTAATGGGCTAACGGGAATCATATGCACACAAATTCAATGTAGATGGGTGGCATATCATTCCTATTTGCCGAGTGGAAATTAGTCACTTCCACTCCAAAGTGGAATTGAATGTAAACCTTACATTACGATTCGGCCGAAGTGCTGAGTGGAACAAAGTGTTGTCACTTTGTCATTACACCCAGAATTTTAAGGAGACACGTATTATCGGGATCTCAGTTTTGTTTGAAGCGGTTTTTTAATCGTTTGCAGTGGGAAAGCACTGTGCGCGTGAACACTGGAGTTAAGTTTATTATCAATTTATATATATATATATTTTACAACACATATCACTCGTAACTTAGGCATTTATCAATGCCTTGGCCGGATGTCACGTGACACTGACGACGATGACGTACTCACTTAATGTGTCAGGTGCAACTGAAAACTTTGAAGAAATGGCTCGTTTAACTGATAAACAACGAATAGAATTTCTGATGATGGTAGGATGTGGTGAAAAAAAACGAATACAAGCTGAAGTTTGCGAATTGTTCAATGACAAGTAGTACCCGGAGAGGAATATAATACTCGATCCTGATCTAACCCCATTAGTTGTTTTTTTATTGTGGAATCTGATATCCACGCGCTCTTTAAAGGCTCATCAGTGTTATGTTTGTATGAATATCATTTATGAAATAAAAATTGTATTTTATGTTAAGAAAGAGTTTTTTAGTGATTTTCTATTGATTATGTCTACATTTGACAACCTCTATGTGACATTACAACGTGAGATTTTTTATGCACCCGGAGCGAACTCTATAAAAGATATCTTTATTGCGACCAAATGAGAGTTTCCATCGCAAATCCATGAAGATGTAGATGTTTAATTGGGTGGCTTGAGCCAAATCCTCCTTAGGTTTCTTGGGCTCGTTGCAATAACCCACAAGTGATTGAAGTGAGACTATTGAACGCACCTAGCTTAGCTCCTTAATAGATCCCATTCAGTTCCTGGAGTGTTGTGAGTTCAGCTCAAAGTATTTCAACCTTGTGCTACTAGGAGCCGGACATTCCGTTAGGATGTGACCTGCAGTCTGAACCTTCCCCAATGCCGATTCTGTGGAGGTGGGGTTCATGTGACCAGTTAATAGACCGACCAATGTGCGGAAGTCTTTCCTGCTCTTGCTCTTTGGTTCTGCCCGTATCAGGTCCTGTTATCAATGCCTTTGCATGTATCACGCCTGGGTCATTGTTTCAGCATAGAGTGACTTTTTCGGGTAGAAGTTCCTTCTCCTCGCCAATTCCTGTTACTTTATAGAGATGTCAATCGGGTCCTATATCGGCCTGCTTGATGAACCAATTTTGGCAAGTCTGTCCGCCACAGTGTTCCCCTTTATACCGTTATGGCTTGGTGCCCAAATCAGATTAACTCTCTTGTTGTTTTGCATTATTTTATGCAGGACCTCTTTGCATTCTAGGACTGCTTTGGAGTCCACTGTCTTTCTCACAACAGTCTTTAATGCTGAAGTGCTATCTGAACAAATGTTGAAAGTTTGATTTGTGTCGCTCTCAAAAATATGCACATTGGGTTATAGCAAAGATTTCTGCCTAGAGAATCGAAGCGTCCGTCGTGCATCCCGAGCAGGAAGGTCATTCCACTGTTTTTCTCGTCCTGGAAAAATCTTGCTCCTGTGCCTCTCTGAGTCATAGAGTCAGACTAGCCTAAACCCGCGGCGCCGCCCGCGTTGGGCTTAGGCCAGTTTATGAATAACATAATAATAACACAGATTTTTTTTCAATCAATTTTTTTCATGTTTTAATTTTTTTATACCCCATAGAACCTACATAATAACAACACATTTTTCTTTATTTTTTTCAATTTATGTATTTTTTTATTTTTTTTCCTCCCGCTGATCGTATACCCGATAGAACCTACATATTACCAACACATTTTTAATTTTTTCTTTTTATTTTTTTTTTCATTTTTTTTCTTTTTTTTCCAAAACCATCTTTTCGTAGAGGCTAATAACTGTTCACATTTTCAGATAATTCTGTGCTAAGGTTCAAAAGTTCAGGAAAAGAAGCACACAGACTTTCACATTTACCTAAGATTTTCAATTTATGATTTTTTTTTATTCTTTATTTTTTTTCCTTCCGCTGGTCGTATACCCCATAGAACCTACATATTAACAACACAGCCTTTTTTATTCATTCTCTATTTATTTATTTTTTTTCCAAACAATTTTTGGGTATAGAGGCTAATAACTGCGTAATGGACAATTTGCACATTTTTTGAAAATATGAAAAATATAAGGATTAGTAAGTACCGATCCCATTGATGTTTGAAAAATCAACCAACGACTTCTAATAATGTAGTAATCACCGATTAAAGAGCGCCAATCAACATCCACTACGTCACAGAATACACTATCTATCTCCGTCTGACGTATTGACTGTGATGACTCTCTCTCTCTCGGAAGAGTAATATGGCCCCACCCCTTTTGCGATCATGCAGTGAAATTCGCGTCTTCTTTTTCAATTAGGTATTTAGTATACTTTTGGGTATTTCGGAAAAATTTCTTCGCTGATGACTTTCAAATAATGTCTAGAAAACGTATATAAAATTTCAAGTCATTTGAAAATGTATGCAAATTGTCCATTTTTCAGATATTTTTGTGCTACGGTTCAAAAGCCTTCGCGTCAGAAACACACAGACTTTCACATTTATTGTATATAAGAAGATGATAATAACACAGATTTTTTTATTTTTTTTTAAATTCACTTTTTTCATGTTTTATTTTTTTTCTCCCGCTAGCCATATACTCGATAGAGCGTACATAATAACAACACATTTTTCCAATTTTTGTTCCAATTTATGTATTTTTTTTTATTTTTTCATTTTTGAATTTTTTTATGTTTTCATCTATTTTTTATTCTTTTATTTTTCACTTTTCTTTTTCTAAACCATCTTTGAGTACAGACTAATGTCTGTGCAAATTTTCAGATATGGCCGTATACCTCATAGAACCTACATAGTAACAAAAATTTTTTTTTGAATTTCTTTCAATTTATGTTTTTTTTTTGATTTTTTTATTTTTATTTTTTTTCTCTTGCTGGTCGTACACCCCATAAAACCTACACATTAAAACACAGGCTTTTTTATTGTTTTATTTATTTTTTTATTTTTTCATTTTTTATTAATGTTTTATTTGTTATTTTTGTGCAAATTTTCAGATAATTCTGTGCTACGGTTCAAAAGCCTTAGGGAAATAGACATGCAGATTTTCATTTTTATATATAAGATTGCATTAGCAGCAGACCATATCCTTGAGCTGGGGATCACTCATGATGGCAGAGTATCCCTTGCTCTTCAGTTTCAGATGATCCAGACAGTTTAGATGGTATGCTGTCCAGAATGCAACACTCCTCTACAAACAGGTGCAGTGGGGGTAGGGATCACCTTTGGATCTTATCAATTTGCCGACGGATGTGCTTTCTTAGTTGCGGACCACATACTATGGCTCCGTAGGTGATCAGAGCCGCTTTCCAGCTAGTGCTTCAAGCTCAAGCGCCGATTAACACCGTGTTTGGAACGCAAAAGTGATCCTGGAACACGTTTTGAGGTACTCACATACACAAACGTCAAAACTATCGATGGAGTATTTGTTTACGTTTGAGCCAAGGCATCTCGACATTGTGATTATTGTGAAAATTAGTTAAAATATTGTTTATAAGCGACTCAAAGCTGAATTTGGTATGTTTAAGCATGGATCCAGTCAAAAAAGATCAAACTTGCCAATGTTTTGATTTTAAATATGACAGAATTTGACTGATTTGACGTTTAGCTAGTTTTGCGCTTCAAGCCCACTTTTTCTGGGTGGTGCTTCAGGGGAAAGGGGAAGGTAACGCGGAGCTCCTAACGCAATACAGCTGGAACACGCGTTTAGTGTTTTTGCGCGCTCAAAAGCTCGATTGCGTGCACAAAACGGGCAGCTGGAAAGCGGCTCAGAGGTCTGATAACCATAATATAGATCCAGTATACTATTCAGGGTCTCAGTTCCCTTGTCCATATATTGCTCTTTTACATCCCCATAAAGAGCATATATGGATTTTTTGGAGCGCTTTCCCAAGTATCCAGGACAGTTTCTTGTCAAAATTTGACCACTTGCTGGACGAAATCAGAACCGATTTGCGCTTCTCGTCAAATAACCCAAATGTACAGGATTATCAAAAAAGTTACTTATTCACCCATGGTCACCCAGGTTATCTATGCATTTTGAAGGGTCAGCACCCCATGACGTCAGCGGAAGATGTGCGTGATTATATATTTTGTCTTTTATAATATCATGCTCTCGGACATACCGATCCGTTTAAACAAACGTTTTGGTACCACAGCTTCCTTCAAACGGAAAGGTTGGTACAGAACCGTAATAAATGTCGAGAGTTACATCCATGTGAGTAGTGCCCTCCTTATACCGGTTTCGTCCCGAATGTGGACTCATCTGTAAGACCGCATGGCACCACTCACATCAATGAAACTCTTGGCACAATACCCTTATCTAGGTGTATGTGCACTACTCCCATGGATGTAACTTTCGACATTTATCACGGTTCTGTACCAATTTTTCCGTTTAACATCGGATAACCGTGAAACAATGTCTCGTCACAGCTTTCTTGTTGTAGTATGTAGTTTGATACAGTGCTTGTGAATAAATTTCAACAAAATCAAATTCAAAAAAAATCCAGAATTATGTTTACAGATATAGGATTTGAAATAAGGAAGATAGATTATGATTTTTTTTATGGTTGAGATATGATGAAGCGCATGTTCCTTCTCACTTAAATATACATCAAAGAATATTGAGACCAAATTTGAGACCTCCACCCATTCTCACTGGTTTTTGACGGGGTCTCAAAGTTGACCAATATTTTATACTGAGCAATGGTTCATATGTTTTTTGTTAATGATTGAGATATGATAATTGCTGCGCATGCTCCTCCTTACTCATTGCATATATCAGAGAATACTGGGTCGAAAATTGAGACCTCCACGAGCTCTCGATGATTTTTGACGAGAGTCAAATTCAACATATATGGATTTTCTTACCTTGGCGTACCTATCCTGTATAAACTAAACCCACAAACCACAAAACCCCCGCTTTCTGATTTTATCTAGGTTTTCAGGTATTTTGACCTGCGAATAAACAAAAAAAAACTGTGCTCTT
Source organism: Orchestes rusci (assembly GCA_958502075.1). NCBI lineage: Eukaryota > Metazoa > Arthropoda > Insecta > Coleoptera > Curculionidae > Orchestes > Orchestes rusci. The sequence goes on along the minus strand of OY293303.1, from coordinate 111,160,552 downwards.
TCTCTCTGTGGTGATAGTTTATACAATTATTTATGATATTGGATAAATTAACGTTCCAATAAGAGCAGTGGAACAACGTGAATAAACGTGGCAACGTTGTAGCGTTTGACCCCGTCGAACCGCTTATCGATACACACATACCATATCTAAGAATCTAAGACCATATCGACATTCCCGATCAGCGGTTTTTTGTTTTTATTCTCGTCTCGTCTCCCTCATCAAGGGTATCCAAACTAAGTTTAACTCCTCAAAAGTGTGACGAAAGTCTCGCGATTTGCCGCCACCATGGCCAACAGCAGAATCCGGGCTGCCTTACAAGCGTTCACAAAACTCGACGTCATCATCAAGGAACTTGAAAAAGAAATCAAGTTAAAAAACTTCGATATAATCGAGTATGTGGATCGCAATGGCAGCTCTATATTTGGAGAAAAAGAAGCCATAACCTATTGTTGTCAATTCTCCACTTATAACATCGTCTATGAAATTAAGTTTATGACTTTTGAGTATGTAAGTGCCCCACCCCAATTTCATTCCATTAGGTTTCTATTTCGATATAAATTTCAGCAATCCAAGACTGAGCTGCTAAAGCTGCACATCCAATACAATACTACCCACATTGAAAAAGAAATTAAAACATGTCAGAATTTTCTGCAACGGAAGCGCAACCTGCAACATACGTTCACCACACTGATAGCATTTTCGCGTTCTTACGAATCGCGCCGAATTATTTGCAATTTTTTACTGAGAAAATCCCGCAACTTCAAAGTGTACACAAACAAAGATGGGGGCAAAATTGTAGCGTACTCGGACCCTTCCAAGCAGGCCAAAGTGGGCATTTTCTGGACGATAGAGTGGACACCGGAAAGAAGGGTTTTTGATAAAATCTGGTTTTTCTACGAGCTCTCCACGATGCCTAACGAAGAAGAGTTGAAGGAAATCTTACAGGACTTAACCGAGCCTTATTTGGAATTCGACAAAAAAGTTGATTTATGGCATAACTTTGTCCGTAAGATATCAAACTCGGATATCGTCCTTGATGTGTCCAAGCACGGGGACGATGGTCTGCGTAGCCTCACTGGAATCAATCAGGAGTCTGACGAGGAGATTGATGGCGATGAGTTTTATACAAGGTTGACCAAAGACGAGCCTTCCAGCACCGTTGATCAGAATGGCAGGGCTGACTCGCCTGATGGCAGTCCTGCAGCAAAGACGCAAAAAAAGGATGAGGACGATGACTAATTGTCTACTGGTGTGACTTATTTGGTGCTAGGATAACTATGTTGTATTATTATTTTATTATCATTATTATTATTTATTATTTTTGTGTAAAAATTACTTTAACAATAGTCATATAGTTTTGTTTTACGAGACGAAAAGCTGAAAGGTGCACAACCGTTAAACATCTGGTGGAATTGAAAAGTTGAAAAATTCGATTTTTGCAAAAAAAATCAAGATAAGAAATCACCGAGGAAATCACATAAAAACTTGAAGAAACTAGATCAAATTGTCTTGACTGGTTAGAGAAATAGCTTTTGGGTTAATTTCCACGACAATCTTGATTTTTCGAAACTTGAATTATGACACAAATTAGTTTCCATCCAAGTATGGCTGACACTTATTCACCTATTCATACAACGATCTGGGAACAGACTGTTTAACAATATAACAGTTCAAAATTTATGTAACAAATATTCGGTCTCTTTATCATTGTCACTACTATTTTTAATTTGTTGGCCCAGTATTGGCTCAGAAAAAATATCTTTGATGATATTTTATTAAGAATAATAATTTTGAGTTTTGGTGTGTGATTTGGGAACCTCTCGAGCGATTCTAATAAATTATTTTTTGTTCTTGCTCAAGCAAAGAAGCGCAACACTTTAATCAGTTGCTTTGGAATCAGTTTTTGATTTTTCATTGTTCTTAGATTTGAAATAAGTGAGTTTCTCTGCATTACTTTGATTTTTATTTTTGATCTCGGAAACGACACATCCAAGCAAGAGAGACTCAAGCTACCTACCTTTTTTTTGCTTAGAATCGAACGACGAATCAAATCATGGTTATTACCTTGTGAAAACTTGTCTGCGTACCACCTTTTTCTCCGATAAAAGAAATATGAGTCGCTCTAGTTCCGGTCCTGGAAAAGAAAAAACTCGAACGAATTTCTCAAGAAGATGCTTGAAAACCCTGGATATACTTCCTGAAAGTTTGAACAAAATCACTTGAGGCTTTTCGAATCTACAAACATTACTTCTAGGTATTGACCGTTTTTTCGAATTCTAGGACTCTACCCTAGAGGGATATCTCCAGTTTGAGTCATGATTTGTATTTTCTGGTGAATAACAGGATTTCGATCTTTTCAGGGTTGATCCTAGATCCTTCAAGGGAGCACTACTCTTTTATAATTTTCAAGGCTCGCATTGTGGGAGTCCTGGATGAACCTAGGATGAACAGATCATCAGCATAGATCTATATGTATACAATCTCGAATCATTCAGCCGCTCCAGCAGGTTGGCTGTTTAGTTCGACAAATATCATTCTTTGTGATAGCATATTTGCTATCCATTGGGTCGGTGTTCTTTCTGAGCCTCTTGACTCTGATGCTCGATAGATTGATTCAAAAGAGGTGTTGTCGAATGCGCCTTCGATGTCTACAAAAGCACCCAATGCTGATCTATTTCCGTCGAGCGCTCCTTTCACCTTGCTGATAAGGTGATGTAGCACCGTGTCCGTCGATAGACCATGCCTCGTACCAGTCCCAGTCACCGAGTCTTGTCCTGGTTAAGCCAGAGCTCTTGAATAAGGGCTGTATAATATGTAGCTAGTTTGTTTATCGTGTTACATTGGACAGCTGTTGAGGTTTTCCCATGTTGCAGGTTTATCTGTATGTTTTAGAGCCATTTGAACGACAATTTATACCATTGTTGGTTAGTCTTGTGTTCCCCGAATCTACGATCAGTTATACTAAGAATCAAATGGGAGTCACCTGATAAAGATGGAGTATCCTCATTGGGCTTCATCGGGGACAGTCAAGAACTGTCGCCCTTCTCTTTATCGTCTCGGCTCCTTGGACCTCTTACTTGGCCCCCTGTTCCGCCAGTGCCACCTGGTCTTTCGATTTTGGGTGCAGTGTTGGTGGAGAAGAGAGCCCTTCCAAGCCAAAGAATGCATGGACGTTTGCCCAGTCCCGTAAGCATTCTGATTGACCCTCGATCGACGCCAATGATCGGCCGTAGGCCTGGGTGCTCATTTGTCCTATCCCACACCCTCCACTTGGATGAGAACGGACCGGGGTTTGACCGTTCCAGGTAGCTGAGAGCAACCTGATCTGTTGTGCGTGTAACCTAAGACATAGGACCCCAGGGGTCAGCCTGAAAGTGGCAGGCTCAGCTGCCATGAGGGATACTCCTTCTCAGGGTCTCACGTTAGGTAAGGCCCCAAGAAGCCACTTTCTCGATGGCTGGTCTGCCGCTGTCACCAGCTACAAGCTGGACGACATAAATCGCGTTGTTGGTGTACCGGTGCCAGAAGGTGTTGACATGATGATCTTCAGAATTGTATCGAAGAACTATAGTGGATCCGTGTTGGAGATGTCTCTGGAATCCTTCCTGCTCACCACAGTCTTAAGGGCCTTATCAATTGCGACGCCCGCGAAACATGCGACCCCTGACGTACCAGTTGCCCTGAGGCGATTCTCTGGGCGTTTCGCCTCGACTTGTATAGAGCCCTTCTCTCTGAGTCTTTTGTGAGATTGTTTCCCCCATTTTTTTTAAGAGGAGAAAGGTCAGATGCATGTCCAGCTATCAGCTGTTCCTGCTCACGTCCAGTCTTTCTTCTTCTCTTTCTTTCTGCCCTACCCCTGCCCCACAGATGTGGGGCCTTTTTATTGTCCCCATGTCCCACAGAGGCCCGTTTCTCCGGAGAAGGGTTGATTGTATCTTTTCGAGGATCCCTGAGAGCTTTTTCAGAAAGTCGAGTAAGTGAATCAGAGGCGGAAGGTCCAGAAAGTTGCTTCCGCAAGAGATAATGGGGTATCAGAAGGACGCTTGTTAGGCGTATAAGCAAACCATCATCTGCAACCTCTTGAGCAGGGTGAAACTGAGGGTGAAACGCACCCCTCAAAATCTAAAATGGAATGGAAGATCGAATGATACCTCATTTTGAAGGCCCTTCGACTCTGATAACAACTGTTGAGTTTCAAGCCTCGTCTGCTCTCAATCCCGTTGATCCACAAAAGTTATTTTCTCCAAACTGAGAGGATATGCTAAGGGACAGAAGATCTTCAAAATCCTTTTCCAAGGGTGATGTTGGAGTTATTGTATTCAGTTCCAGTTCGATTCATATGGAGCACTACACAAGGCTCACACAGGTTGTTTTGGGGGCCAGATTCAATAGATGGTACGAGAGCCAACATTTCAGGTTATCATTTCACTCATATCGGGTACATTCAAGTTAAATAATTTTGGTAGTGATGGTGAAGAATGGAAGAATGAATGATGTGAGAATACTTAAACTAATACAGAAGAAAACACGTATTACTTTTTTTTGTAGAGCCTCAAACCAACTGAAAGATGAATTTGTGAAATAAAACTGTATTTTGTGGGTATTGAATCATTTTTAACTAATTCTAGAAGGGTTAAAGCATTCAAGTTTACTCACCGAAGTTGATAATATGTGGCCTTTTGGGAGTTTTTTTCTTTAAAATTCAAAAATCCTCTTGAACTCAATCACTTTTTTCCCAAATTTGCCCTCTTTCAAAATTACATAAATAAAGGGGATGATTGAGACTTTTTTAGAAGTTTTAGGCGACTCAAATCTGCTTATTGGCAACCACTTTTCAGAAGATATGAATTCTTAAATTAAACTGTAATTTCAAAATCCACAAGGACGAAGTCCCTAAGACCGGGATGTTTGGCCTTGAATTGAACTGAAACAGTAATTTGAAAGAATAACTTATATTATCACAATAAGTTTGATCCATACCCTTGATGTTTGAGCTCATAACATAAAAACTAACATACTAATACATATCTTAACCTAACAAGAGTTTCATAATTTTTTGAAAAAAAATATCGATCATTCCAAACAATAAATTATTAACAGAAGTTAATAATTATTACTAAAACTAATAAACCAAAAAGCAACATCTCCGTCACTATATTGTTTTTCTAAAGTAAACGAAACCACACTCGTTTACTCTTGTTTTTCCACATGAGATAGAAGCTGTTGAGAAATCCGGGATGTTGCTTCAATTTTTCATATTCAAATATGTATTCTTCTCATCAGTATTTGATTCGATTTCTCCAGTACCTACCCACTTAACTTAATCTTAACAAGTTTTTTACAATACAGAAATCACTTTACTTTTCACAATACAGTTTGAAAGTAAATAAATGCAGTAAGTGACCCATCAGAGTATCTGGGGAAATAAAGCGATTGGTATCCAGAAAATTTGTATGGTGAGATATCCAATGATGCTCTCTTCAAATGAGATACTAGCGACGTTGCACGTCTTCCGGTTATACCGGAAGTGGGTGTCAACTCGCTTGTTTCAAATGGAACATCCTATACAGGGTGAATCACGTAGGTCGTCTGATACTAGTCTATATAAAAGTGTAATGCGTCTTTCAAAAATATTTTGATATATTGCCTGATCCACAAGTTTTTCCTGCTTACTTTCTTATTGCAAATAGGACACCCTGTATGTTATTAGATATTTGAATTATGTATAAAATTCTGAATAATTTTCATAGCCATTTTTGAAATATTGCGAATTTTGATTCAAACGTGCATTGATCTCACATTGTTGAATATATTTTCAGAAATATCGGCTAACCTTGAAATTGATGGAGATCTGACAATGTCATTAGATGAAAGCACGTCTGATACGGAATTGTCAATATTACAAAAAAGACTAAAGATAGGTGAAGGACAATGTTGACATTTTCTAATCAAAATTGAATGCTTAGTTCAATGCAAACATAAAATACAGGGTGTCCCATTTGAAAAAATTGAGTTTCAGTCTATTTCATTTGCGAACATTAGAACGTTTTTTTTGGCGCACCCTATAAAATGTATCGAATATTTGAAAGAGTCTATGTGCACTTTGATATTTGAAAAGACCGTTGTCAAATTTTCATGTCTTAGTTCCATACTGTTACTGATGTTTGTTGTTTTGAAAATCAATAATATTTGTAAATTTTTGAATAAAATGAAAAATATTCACTATTATCATTAGACATACAACATGTTCCATAAAAGTTATTATAACAATCAGAAAATAACCCTGTATATTTTTCCATTTGAAATAAGAAAGATACTAGGAAAAACTCGTTGATCCCGCAACAAAATATTTTCAAAACATGCAAATCATACCAAAATTCAAAAGATTTGGAAAAGCCGTTCTTGAAATAATATAGGGAATGATACATAAAATCTGCCTGAAGTTTTACGTAGAATCCAAAAATGTAATAATATATAGGGTGTTCCATTTGAAACCAGCGAGTCGACACCTACATCCGGTATAACCGGAAGTCGCGCAACGTCACTATTATTTCATTTGAAGAGAGCATCTGCGACAATCTCTCCATTCAGATTCAAATTTTCAGAATCCCAATCGCTTTATTTTCCGAGGTATTCTAATAGGCCACTTACCTTGTCGCACCCTTCATAGTTGAGATTAAAAATTTTTAACAATTAACAAAAGAAAAGAAAAATAAATTAACAAAACAGTTGGTCAAATTTAAAAGTAACTAAGTTTTGACAAGAGGCACTGACATGTTTTGAAATTTGAATTCAGGTTAACAAAGAAGCCCAAATTAACGGGAACACCGAGAACGATGAGAATTAATTGACGCAAAAGGAACGAAGTAGATGTCGAAAATAGATCTACTCTAGAATCACTAGAACTTCAATAATAATATTACCATTATATCTAAAGCTCATAACAACCAGGTCAGTTGAGTTAATTCAATGATGAAATTACCATCTGATCAAAATTGAATACCAAAAATCACATCAAATTTTGCATTTTCCCAATAAAATACTTGGAGACTAATTTTGAAAACATTTTACGAGCTCAAACAATTAAAAAGAAACATAACATCGTGTCTTCAATTATCATTGGGTGTGGTCGAGGGTACGGTCCAGTAAATTGTATTTATTATTCTCACACGTGTTGTTCCACGTGGGGCAGGTGTCTCCTCCTGAAAAAAAACCAGCATGACGCATTGATTTACTATGATCTTTTTCACTTTGATTTATTTTATTTTTATATTCATATAGGTACGATAGTTATCTGTTTTATTATGTTTAGATCAATGTGATTGCTGACATCTGATAAACAAGATCACCATCTGCAAAAAATGACAATACTCATTTCTGAGAAGAATAATTATCATCAGATCAAGAGGCTTCTCAAATCATTTCACAAGACTATGATGAAAAAGTCAAATTGTGGGGGAAAATATGTTATTGTTATAATTCCATGACTTTTTAAAAATTATTGTTATTTTTCCACCCTCCACGCAATCCAAGAGGTGTGACCTTGATAATAATTCGGGAACGTTTTATTTTAACGCGTACTTTTCAAAATGAGCATTGTTGGTCTACCTACAAAAGTGGTACCAAGTTTTTGAATTTTCAAAATAGTCTCCAATAATTTTCTTAGTCCTTTACACCGAGACGAAGAACTGCAGCAGTGCTGGAATTCAACGAGGCAACAGTAAGAGAAAGGTGAGTTTGCATTCTTTGAGAACTAAATGATAGTTCAATAAAAGGTTAAAAAAGGGATACGGTGCGCAAAACGTTTTTTCAAACTGTTTGTGTTTCCATCTTCCATCTTCAATGTTTTTGCGATTTTGTTTTGTTGGCACAATAAACACAAAGCATTCTGATTTTCTTTATTGTACTTGAAGAACTTTGTGTAACATACACGTTTGACACTTCCACTACCACTCGAAGTTCCTTCACCTGGATTTGCAATATTTGTCTTTTGCTTTTTAGCTGGAGCGAAAATTTGAAGTAGAATTATACATGGCTTTGAATTGCCTAAAAAATGACCACTAGAATCTGTAGAGGTTATTTTGCAGCAGACCTCTCAAAATACAACTAATATGAGTTTGCATTTTTGAATCTGCTTCTATCGTGAAGGTCTACAACGCATCACTGGTCATTAATTGTCTAAATAATTTCATATCATCAAGATGCTAAAAACATATTGCACTATGAAATGTCATAATAAAATCCATTTGTTTTCTAAAGAATACCTACTTGAGTTAACGAAATCAATAATTATTAAATGTTACAACACTTAACAAGATTGATCGCGCATGTTGTGTCTGTGAGCCAGATTCTCCTCGCAAAAAACCTAGTTGCTTGGAGTCTTATATCACTTTCAACTTTAACTGAGTATGATAATATTTTTTATCAAAATATTGTTTTATTTTATACTCACTATTACCCCAGCACAGATTGAGAAATATGATTATTTTGCTCTGTGACACTGAATATTGGAAGACACCTATTGAAAATTTCGAGACCGAGACCAAACGAGACAAGACCGAGACCGAGTCCATCCATGGTCTCGATCTCGGTCTCGGTCTCAAGATCGAGACAAAGACCGAGACCATGATTCATTTCTCGAGACCAAGACCGAGACTACGTTAGTCTCGGTCTCGGTCTCGCGAACCCCTATTGCTGACTTCTCACTTGACCATCTATCGCAAGCAGAAACGGTACAACGTGTTACTGTTTGAGCTGCTATTCACCTGCTCTATCCTGCTTAAAGTCCTAACCCTTGCCATTTTCGAGATAATATGCAACCCGTTGAAAGCAGCATTGCTCAAACCAGTTCCTGCTCAGTCTGCTATATCCTTGTCTTATTCTGCTTCAAACTCTGTGCCAGTAACCACTACCGTCTCCGAACTGCGGGGCTTTTTAACTTTAATGTTGGTGGCTAGCCTCACATAGGAAGCAGGATCACTGAAATAGGCTCCTGTCTATGCTGCTATATGTCCCTGCCTTATGCTGCTTCAAACCCCGTACCAGCAAACCTCACCGTTTCCAAAATGTCCTTCCTATGTGAGGCTAGCCACTAACGATAAAGTTAAAAAGCCTCGCAATTGGGAAACGGAAAGGGTTGCAGGTACGAGGTTTGAAGCAGAATAAGGCAGGGACATAGCAGCACCAACAGGAACCTGTTCCAGTGATTCTGGTTAGCCACCAACAACAAAGTTACAAAGCCCCGCAGTTCGGAAGCGGTAGGGGTTGCTGGTATGGAGTTTGAAGCAAGATGAGGCAGGGATATAGCAGCCCAAGCTGAAACTGGATTGAGCGATCCTGCTTCCAACGGGTTCCCACGTGTGACGTCACTAGTGATCTGAAATTGCATATATCTCGAAGACGGCAAGTGCTACTGGGGTAGGACTTGACGCAGGATAGAGCAGGTGAATAGCAGCTCAAACAGGAACAAGTTAAACTGTTCCTTCTTGTGATGTGTGGCCAAGTGGGGAGTCAGCAACCGAAATGAAAATCGCTGTTATTTTAAGATGGTAGGTGTTGCTGGGATGGAGTTCGAAGCAGGTTGAAGCAGGAATATAGTAACACAAGCAGAAAGTTATTAGACAATTCCTGCTTCTAATGGGTTGCTCACTTGGCCGACCTCAATAATCTGGGAAAACCCAAAAGACCTGGTATGACTGGCACGGATGTTTGAAGAAATCGGTGCAAGTGTTTCAAAATACAAAAATGTAACATTGCGCATAGTCTACAGACAATACATCAAAAGCGCACAAAACATATCGGTGTCAAATTTCATTTTATGCGAGACTTCCATAATTAAAATGAATTTGATGTTTATATATTCCAAGCGAACAACAACTCGCTGATATTATGACCAAACCGTTGTTAACGATAAGATTTGAATTGCTGCGAACAAAGCTTTGCTCAGTTATCAATGATTACTAAACGTTGAAAATTATGTTATCATCTTGTCTGCTGAGTTGTATTATTATTTTGAATCGTCATACCAATAATATAAGTTTGCTCAATATGAAAATTATTTCACCTAGGAGTATACGGTTTTGGAGAGAGTGTTGAAAAATAATATTATGCTCTTCATCTAGTTATATTGCAGAGCTTTGCTTTATATTATTTTTATATCAATATATTATATTATTCTTAATCACATAAAACGAATAAATCAGGACAAAATGGCATCACGAAATTTTGCAGTAGCTCTCATGCGGCGCCATAAACGTACTTCTAGATAAACTAGCATAGACTATGGACCTCAACAGAGTTCAAATTGGCCATTTATTTCATTATGATAAAAATGGATCCACTTCGGACTGAATTCATAATGCGAACAAGACTTGTATCCAGACAGAACCAGGAAAGCTTCCCAAAATTGTATCATAGATTGGGCAAAAATAGATCCCAAAGAACGTAACCGCAGAGCAAGGGCAAACTGTAACAGTGGTGTGCTACCTAAGTGCCACTGGAGGCCACATACCACCCTACTTTATTCTTCGTAGAAAAAGAATTAGTCCTCTCTTCACCCAAAACGGACCTTGAGCTTGCAATATGACGGACAAAATTCATAAAGTTCATAGTCTTCAAAGCCAACAGTGGAGAAACCGATGTTACTGATTTTAGATAATCATTTTAGATAATTTAGATAATCATACATCGTATACAATATGTTTGGAAGCTGTACCTAAGATTTTTTCCCTAGTTGAGTTACGGAGCAAAATCTAGATGAGATGGACGAGGAAAACGTAGTTATGATAATTTCTAGCAACGTCAAAAATACTGCCAATCCTGATCCTGGATCTGGACAGGAGCCTCCTGCATATGAATTTGCACTCACTGTTTTGAACAACCCTCGTAAGATGCCAAACTTTGTCATGGAAATACACTACTTTTGTCAAAATGACAAGTCATAAGTAAACAAAAAAGCTGGTTTTTGGTTTTGATATTGATTATTTCAGCTTAGTTCAAATGATCTTGGTACAACAAGATGCGTTTCTCAAATATATTATCCAGTGATGCAAAGGGACTGGCTAGTATATAAGATATTTATGTAGAAAACAAAATATAAGAAGGTTATACAAAATACATCAATTGCATCTCTTTTATATCAGATTATTAAATATTTATCACCTCAAACAAATTTCACCTCAGATACTACACAATACTCACCCTCACCGCAGTGGCTTGATAATTTTTGTTTTTCATGGTTCAAAACCAAAAATCATCGGGGTAAACAAACGACACGTGATCAGAGACAGTGAAACAATCTAGCAGATCACATGTGTGTTGGTTCATTTCACTTATGCGTATTACGAGGGTTGTCAAAAAATAACTGTTTGTGCGAATTCATATGCTTTCCACTGTACCTTGGAATTCCTAGCCCAACCCAATAAACTGCTTCTAGTAGAAAAAGTTCATGGAAAGAAGAATCTTGTGAAGCAAAAATTTTATCTCATTTGGAGTTGAGGTCAGTGAAGAAGATGAAAATGAGGAAATCATGATTGGGGACTATGACTTTGTGAAGGTTGTTTGCGGCAAAAATACTTGAGAGATTCCGGGAAATTTTGTGAAACGGACAAGGAAAATATCATTTCCTTTAAAACCTATCGCAGCCAACTTTGACACAGATCGCTGTGAGAGGATGTTCACATTTCCGAATGACTTCTTCCGCATTTCGGATGTTTGTTCCAAAAAAGGGGACAAACATCAGCAGGTCGTGGGGTATGAAAATGAGTTCCATCATCTTAAGTTAGGTGGTAGAAGAACGATACCGCTATTTGAGTTGATTCAGATATTAATCTTTGTCGATGTTTTCATAGTTTGTTTAAAAATAAGTGATTTTTGCCCCACCTTAGCCTAGAAGAAACGTAGTTGACCTTGAGACAACCTTCATAAGGTTGTCATCTATAATCATTGGGACCCAATAACATTTATTTTAACTCATTTTTTTCAAATACCTACTCGTCATTTGTCAGCAATCGAGTTTGAATGAACCACCGTGTATCACATTTAACAATAGTTTAAAAATCACAATGAAATGAGCACAAAATGTTATCTGGCCAGAACAAAACAGAAACTATTGCAGTGACTATCATTATACTCACAGGTAATTCCTCGGATAATTCCCTCTTTATTCCTCTTTCTTCAGAGTTGTTGGAGCCAAGGTTGGAGCCTCCAGGAGATTCATTCAAAGGTGGTGCCAAAGGAAAAGGAAGGGGTGGCGGGGATGGAGGGGATGGCGGGGATGGAGAGGATGGGGGAGATGGAGGGGATGGCGGGATTGGAGACAGTGGAAGGGATGGTGGGATTGGAAACATTGGAAGGGGTCGTGATGGTCGTGGCGGTCGTGCCAGGGGTCGGCGACGAGTCATGCGAGTGATCACTTGCGTCATACTGAATTCTACCGGATCTGATGGGCTCCTGAATATCCGGAATCTGAAGTTTGTATTGGACCTACGTTGACCCGATCGTTGCATTCTCCGTATGACCTTTTGCACCTTTCTTTCCACAACTCCCGCAAAAACCCTCTGCAATTCAAGGTCGTTGTGCTGACTCGACATCGTACTTAGTTGATGGAACGATTACTTCTCGAATTGATTTTCTGAAAATTGTTATTTTTTCAAAATAATTGCGATCATAGAGTGAATAAAGCATTAGATAACTTTCCTGAAAATCTACAGTTTTTTTCAATAAACTTACTTGGCTCAAAGAAGTTTAATTGCTCACAGTCACACACTCACAGCAAAGTTGACGCCCTACCACAAACCACGGACACCTGCAAGCTGCAAGTAAAATAATCTCGACTCGCTCTTGACAACTATGACAAATTTCACAACTCCAGTCCAGTCCAACGTTGCCAACTGCTAATTAATAATTCATTCATCGACTTATTCGCGCTACGCAACACAGAGTAAACAGACACACAAGCCTGATGTGAACTCTGATTTATGAGATCTAAAAACAAAGACCTAGCTTGAAATTCAGTTTATTTGAAAACTACTAACAAAAGTGATCACAATTATCAATAAATAATGATTTATTTCAACTGAATTATGAAAATATAGATAAACAGAGCGTTTTTTATTCATTTACAATTACTTCATGGTAATTCGCCACATTTTTTTCAAGATCCTCTGTTTTTCCATATCTTGATGCTACGTACGAAGATTGAATGTGATTATTCATTTAACTATAGCGATCGCATGTCTTGAGGTGCCCGTGGTTCAACCCGTCTTCTCTCTCGGCCGACGAGGCGGAATCCCAGCGGGCCGATCCGGGAAGTAGCGGCGTAACAACTGGGGTTTTATGGCAATTTCCCAGGCTGCCGTGTTATTACAGAGGCCCACCCTTGTCCAGCCCACGTAGGGGGCTGCCCCATCAACCGGTGTAAAATCCTGACATGTGTAGTAGTGCCAGCTGGCGCCTGGATCAGGACCCTGCTACACATGTTGGGGGCGATACAACCGCGGCTGCCGGACTTCGTCGCTGGGACCACATATTTTACCATGAGGCCGGGGGAAGGGCGGGCGGATGAAGCAGGCTCAGTCAAGACATCAAAAACAATGACACTGGACAACACAGACACACACGCACACTTACACACACATAACACACAACACAACCCCTCCCCCACATTTTTACTATGGATAAGTCGAATGACGATATTTCAGGTAAAAAATCGCCACAGATGAGTCTCGAGGGCAATCCTGGCCCCCACAGCCCAAGTGCCACTTCGATGGATGTTTCCCCATCTAGAGAAGAGGCACTTCTACACTCCAGCTCGGAGTCCGAGCAGACTAGGGCTCCAGGGGCTCACGCTCCTGGAGTCCAAGCTCCCGAAGCTGGGCTTGTCGGACCCTCAAAAGTCCGGCGTGAGCTTACGCCGGAGGAACGCGAGAGACTTAGGATGGAGAGGAAGATAAGGAGAAATCGGAAAAGGACCGAGAAGCGCAGGGAGGAGCGGAGGTGAAAGGGGAAACAGCAGACAGTAGCCGGCCAGCTAACTCCTCAAGACGCCAACGCTCGCGAATCTTCAGGACCCGAAAGGGTAGAGAAAACTCCTGCGCAGCGACCCCCACAAGGTGCCCACGACGCAGGGACGCTGGACGTGCAGCTAAACAGCAAAAACACGCGGAAGGCCCCCGAGGCCTAGAACTTTGGTTCCGGAATTCGGGTCTCCAGGAGAACGGTTGGTTCCTGGTGACGGCTGAGGACGATGCCTCTCGCGACTGGCTGCTGATGACATGTCCGCCACTAGTCAGCGGTGGCAAAGCTTTCAAGCTTTACCGAGCCACGGAAGCCCCTTGTCCCGTCAAGATCGCGTTTACGATCGGAAGCCAGGACCAACCCGGCGTGGCCAGGACGATCCTGGAGATGCTGGATCTCCAGAACAGGTCCCTAGGTACCACTTGCTGGCACCACCTAGAAACGAAGGGAACCCCAGGAGAATGGTGTCTTGTCTTCCGAGTGAGTCGGTAGACGACGAAAAGGCTCGATGCAGTGGGTTGGACCATGTTTTTCGAACTAGTTTCGATAAGGGCCTTCAGGGATAACACCCAACGAAGACCCGCCTAGCCCACAACATCGACAACCTCCAAACCCCTGGAGGAAAGGAAGGAGCCGACAGGCCAGTAGAGGGAGGCCCCAATCCATTAGTGCCTCTACTATACGGGTAAGTCAGATTAACCTCCAACACAGCCGAGACGCAATCGCCGAGTTGGTGAGCGTCATGGCAGGTAGGAGGGGTGAAGTTGTTCTAATCCAAGAGCCTCACTGCTTCAGGAATAACATCAGAGGCCTACAGTCCACCGGTGTGACCATCTACACCGGCCATGGAGGAGCAGATCGACCACGGACCTGTATAGCGGCATCCAAGGAGCTACAGGTAACTCACTTACCACAGTTGTCAGACAAGAGGTCATAGACATAACGGTTGAGACGCATAATTATCTGGATAAAGTGTTAAAGTGGAGTGTCACAAGTGACATAACAATGTCCGATCACAGATTAATCCGCTTCTCCTTGCAAGCGGACAGGGAAGCACCGATACTGAAGCGAAACCCGAGAGCGACTGACTGGGACAAATTCAACATTTGTTTAAGCAAGTCCATGGGCTCCAAAGGTCGGCAGATTCTCTCCTCAGGTGGAATAGATGCGGAGATTCAATACACTACACTACACTACGGATCTCTGTTTGTCTGTGACTCCTTAAGAAAAATATTGAATTTCAGGATAGGGACCCAGAGCTGTGCGTGGAGAGAAACTTGGTAGTTACTCTGTGGAAAAATGAAGCTAAGAAGACAACCATCTCCAACGATAATTCTCAAGGAAGCGTCACTAGGGAATATACATAAAGTTTTGAAACAGGTAAAGATGTTTAAAAAAGGTGGAGTTTTCGTGGGTATTTCCTGTATCACATTGCGTTTTGATACACGACGAGTCCCACACTGTGTCCGTGAACAGGATTTCTCCACCTTCCCGAAAAAAAAAATACAATACATTACTAACTGATAAAGCTGCTATTGCAATACAAGGATAAAAGCCCTGAGTTGAGTTGAGTTATTAAATAATGAGTTTGGCAATTCAGAAAAACTTATAGATACGTACATTTGTATAGGAACTGTGAGCTTACTTAACTTAATTGAAAGTGAATCACTCTATCATTGTGCTTCGCTGAATATGTCAATAATAATTATTGTTAAAGCGCAACCACGTGGTTCAAAATTCTTTTCAATAATGAGCAGAACAAACAAAGCAAAAGAATTCCCAAGACAAATTGAAAGTGATTCAGTCTATTATTGTGCTTCGTTGGATCAAGATGTATATGTGAATGATGATAAGTGTTGAAGCGCAACCACATGTTATCAGTGCGCAAACCATAAAACAAACTCCACTCCCTGTGACACTTCAATAATCTGTCTTTCATGATCGTTTGTTGAGTAAATATGTCCGAGTTGAAAATGTGCGAGAATAACCTTTTTTTCCTCCAAAGAGCTGTTAGACCTTGTCGCGGTGGAGGGGCTCAGTAGTCACTCCTTGCTTCTCTGAGAAAAAGGAGGAAGGAGTGATGAGGCCACTCTGTTGAGTAAACAGAATGGAGTAAACTTTTATTGCACATTGTTATGAAGTTCTTCAACCATCGTGAAAGTGAAAATTCGAATGCGAAATCGTGTTTGAGTGTATCCAAGTGAAATAAAGGGACGTAAGTGAGGTAGTGTTACTGTTATAAATGATTGAGGTGAGTGTTTTTTTTTGTAATGAAGTTCCGATGAGAGAACTCCCATCCTCACATCACTCGCTCTCTATTCACTTCCATGGCCTTCTCCTTCCTCAATACCTCAAACGCGATGCGAAGTTCCGAACCGGGGCCGACATATTTTTATGTGGATCTCTGCTGGAGTATCTGAACTGACCGCAATGCATTGAGTATTGGCGATGGATGAAGGGTTGGTTGAACGGCTGGAAAGTGTAGCGCTGGGGTAGGAGCTTTGTCAATTGAAGTAAGTTTCTTTGACAATAAAGCATTTTTGAAATTGAGATTTATTTTAGTGAAGGTGAAGTTCAGTGCAAAATCATTTTTCGTGTATTCAAGTGTTAAATGAAGTGACGTAAGTAAAGTAGTGTTACAGTACTAAAATTATGAGGTGAGTGATATTTTCGTATTGAAGTGATAAAGTAAGAACAAAGAACCCCTCCTTCCAGTCGTTCCTCATCGCTTGCTCTCCATTCACTTCCATGACCTTTTCCTTCCTTAACTATATATACACAAATGCGATGTGGCGTTCCGGCCTTGATGGCATAGTTCCGAACCGGTGCAGACATTATGTGGATCTCCGCTGGAGAATCTGAACGTGACCGCAATGCATTGAGGGTTGGCTAAGGATGGAGGGATGGTTGAACGGCTGGAGAGGGTAGTGCTGTTGGAGGAGCACATGCCAGTTAAGTATAGTGGAAAAGTTTGACCTTTATGCAATTTTGGTTTTTAATTTACTGAAAAAAGTATTTGATTTCAGGTAAAGAACCCAGAACTGAGCGGCCTTGGTGAGGTGGAGAAACTATATATGTTCATACCTTTCTTCTTCTTTGCTAAATAAAGATTGTTATTATGATCACTACATTGAGGTTTCTTTGTTTAAGTGAAGGTGAAGTTGACTTCAAAAGCGTTTTCAGTGTAAGTATTCAAGTGAATCAAAGTGACGTTAGTGAAGTAACGTAACAGTACTAAATTCTTAATAAGGTAAGTGATATTTTTGTATTGAATTGATAAAGAAAGAACCTCTCCTTCCTCATCGCTCGCTCTCCATTCACCTTCATGACCTTTTCCTTCCTCAATACCTCAAATGCGATGCGTTGGTTGGATTGGCGAGGGATGGAGGGATGGTTGAACGACTGGAGAGGGTAGCGCTGTGGGAGGGGCATATTTTTGTTTGTGATTTATTGAAAAATTTCAAAATATGCACCCAGAGCTGAGAAGAAGAAAATCATCTCCAACGACAGTACTCAAAGGCAAAGGGGACGTAAGGATCAATTCAAGGCAATAGACAAGGTTCTACAACGGGTGACTGGTATAAACAGTACTTGATATGATGACAGTTCTGTGAAAAGGTGATGTTTACGTGGGTATTTTCCAGTATTATTGCACTTTGATACAGGACGAGTCCCACGCTATCCCTCTTCAGGAAGAGGTTCCTCACTATTCCCTGCACCATCTTTCGGGAGAGACGTTAAACTGTTGGTCTCGTCTCATCGATGTTGGCACGTTAAAGAACCCTACCCTCTACAGAGAGGGATTCGCCCAAATTATCAGATGAAGTGTGACAAAAATAATGTATTTCTATACAACATTTGCCTATTTTCCCCTCCAAAGAGCTGTGAGACCTTGTCGCGGTGGAGGAGCTCAGTAGTCACTTCTTGCGTCTCCAAGAAAGCCAAGGAAGGGGTGACGAAGCCAAGGACAGCTCAACTCAATTCTTTTTTTCACACTGTTTAGTGATAAGCTAAGTGATATACTTTTTTTTACATTGATATGAGGTTCTTTTACCAGAGTGAAAGTGAAGTTGAGTGCAAATGGTTTTTGGCTTGGTTTTTGGTGTATTAAAGTGATTCTTTCTATAGTCCCATATGAAGCTAGATTAACAAAAATTTACAAATATGCACTGATCCTTGAAAGAATACTCAATGATAGTTCATAAAATGTAGAATTTTTGGCTCTAATTAACTCAATAATTCCATTTTAAATAACAATATTTTTGACCAAAATTTTTGAAATTTTTTGAAGCTAGCGTAACAAAACTTATCAAATGTATAGTTCGTGATGTAATGTATATACCTAAAGAAATGACAAAAGGATTTTGCAAAATATTTGCTAGAATTTATACAGGCTGATTGTCTTTTTTTCAATATTTCACCTGACTTTTTGAACTTCCAGTACAACATTTTATCACAAACTTATCGTTTTGGGGGTTTTTTGACATGCAAAATCCAGGAACGCTATCCTTTCTTGAATTTAAAAAATGTCTTATAACGTTTCACGTTTCCAGGGACCTTTTATTAATCATAGAAAGCCATGGAAATGACATATCTTAATTTCCTTTACATGAAAAGATAGATAGATAAAACATTTCTTATTGTTGATAATAATAAACAGATAAA
The DNA here is from genome assembly GCA_958502075.1 of Orchestes rusci. NCBI lineage: Eukaryota > Metazoa > Arthropoda > Insecta > Coleoptera > Curculionidae > Orchestes > Orchestes rusci. The sequence continues at coordinate 111,141,871 of OY293303.1, read as the reverse complement.
TCAGGTTACTATAGCGAAATTGACAGAAACATCAATTTTTAGATTCAAGATTGAAGTCACGCTCCCTAGCGTCCATTTCAGAAACTTGAAAATATTTGCGAGGTCTTTCTCTTGGCCCATTTTAGTGATAAATGTTGTTACCGCAAGCCTCTACGATGGATAGTTTTCCAGATCCAGTACCTTGCATTCTTAGTTGCCCACCCTTTTCAAATGAGAATGGAAAATCTATTACTTTTGCAAAGATGAAAGATTTTCGTACCTCCCATTTATCACCAGATAATTAAAAACCTACCCTATTTTCCCCGTAAAGGTCAGGATGCGCAAGTTGAGGAAAATATTTTGCCAAACGTTTTAAGGGACGAAGATAAAAAAAAATTGGCTAGCGAATCATATCAAAATAAAAACGGTTTACTTGTAATTTCTCATGATTGATGTTGATTTTTCTGCAATAAATCTATTTAAAATGATTTTGTAAATATTTTGTTCTCATAAACAGAACGAGAAAGAAGTGATCCAAGTTTTTTTATTTATAATTTTTGAACAACACAAATAATGAATAGGGAACTTGACAAAACCAATTTGTCGAATAATAATCAGAACAATGAAAATGTTACTTGGATCTTCTTCACTAGACATTTTAATCTCACTCGTCGCTCTCTTCAGCGCTTTCTTCTTTCGGCGCGGCCCGTTTGCGCCTTCGTCTTTTCATCGGGTTGATGTCAGTGCCTGTTTTCTTCCAACCGTAGTAGTATTTGATCAGGCTGGCCATGGATTTTTTTGGAAGCTGAAAATGTTATGTTCGTTCGTATACGCTTTTAAAAATAAGTTGAGGTGTTTCCAGGTCAATGTTTCTGGAATAAGTCAAAGCGACTATTTTTCCTCAATTTAACACAAAAAAAATTCTGGGGTATATGGCAATTCAAGTCGTTCCCATAGAACCTTGGACCATTCCAAGGATCAAAAAATAAAGTACTCACCATCTGTTGGATCTTACGGAAATTTTTTCCATGAAACTGAAAAGCCTCTTCAAAAAGCACCCGATCCTCATTCGACCACTCATCAGGAAACGTTATGAAAATGCTCAAATCCAGCAAGGACTTTTTCACATCATGGTCATGCCAGAACAACATGCCCAGCGCTTGTTCCTCGTTGTACCCATACTGGTTTTTGGCTACAGTTAGATACCTTTCCACTAAAACACCCTGTTCAACCACAATCGACCAATAGAGGAGTAGCCTACCTTTTTCATCAGAAATTTTGTCGGACGGCTTCCAAATCATCAACGCCCTATCTTTTTCTTCTATCCGTCTGTGTTCCGCTTCTGGTTGCAGTTCCGGAATCGTGGCTTGAAAGTCGCGTCCCACGTTGATTCTGTATATCAGATCTGCGAAAAAAAAAGGGGTTTTATTGGATTCACTGTACCTGTGTTGGTTATCATGTTCATTTCTAATAGATGTCGGTTAAATTTGAATTGTATTAAAAATAATGCGGACAAAACGGTTCAGACTGTTGTCGCTTTTTCGAAACAACTTCCTCTACGAACGAATAAGTAGACAACAAAATGATGGTAAGATCAAGCAGTCCATTTTTTGAGTCGTATGAATAATAATACCATCTACTGTCGATACTCTCGAAAAGAAAAACGGACCAGTCGCACCCTACTTTTGCTTCTTGGAAGCAACGCACTCTATCGGTTTCAATAAAAAGAGTGAGATGTTAGGACGTTGTGGTTAAGGTTAAAATACATGTAGTTTCTCCTCAAAATACGAATTATTCGCAAAAGGTCGTATCGACAAAAGTCCCATCCCGTATCTAAACACTGAAATCAAAACGGTCCAGGCCACATCACTGTTGCTTTTTCGAAACAGTATAGCCTCTATCAGTTTTAAGTGAAAAACAAAGTTATGATCAGATGTTGTGCTCAAATAATAAATAAATTGAAAGAAAAACCGGTAATTTGAATACGACTGCCGAGGCCATCCATCGATCCAACACGCTCTTCCACGTTCTCAGAACCGTCACGGGACTGTCTGGATCGATTTTGAGCGTAGACGTTATAGTCTGATATTTTTCAGTGATGATTTAGTTGAGGCCTGGCTGGGTACCTGGAATGGAATCATCTCTGCCTCTCAGCATGGATTTCTTCCTGCAAGATCCACTTTTACAAACCTGCCAGTACATCACTGGGCAAGAGCAGATGACTCCGGTCATTCTATAGATGTTTTTAACCTTGATTTCAAAAAAACGTTCGACAGAGTTCCACGGCTTCTCAATTCATCAGGGGTCATCTACTGGATTTGATCCAGGATTTTCTACGGGATCGAAGGTTCCATGCCAGGGTAGTAATCAAGCTCCAGTGAAGTTTTCAGTGGGGTCCCACAGAGCTCAATCCTTGGTCCACTACCTTGTGTATTTTAGTGACCTGCCAAACGGATTGAGAACAAAGATGTCATCATTTGATGACACCTGTTGTTATAGCGATCCAATAACGGAATGTGGATACCTCCAAAGGGATATAAATGCCATCAAACAAGGGACAACAACCTGGAAAATGCCACTGAATGACTCCAAGTGTCCAATTCTCGACCTGGGAAAAAAAAATCACAAGAAGCAATTCTTCATTGGGTCTACCCAAGTCGCCTGTGTTGCTGAGCAAAATCAAGTGGGAAAATCACATTATTGGTCTCATAAAGAAGTCAAACTCCATCATGTACCTGATTTCAAAGGCATTCAAAGATCCTACACCCCAAATGTTTGTAAATCTGTACAAGGCTTACATAATATCTAGGCTGGAGTATGGACATTATGCCAAAGACATTGAAAAAGTTCAGCGCAGAATAACTAAAATTCCTCCAGCTCTTCGTAATCTTTCATATCAACAAAGGCTGTAGAGGCTGAACCACATTGCATGAGAGACGAACGCGGCGTGATCTACTGAAGACCTCCCGGGAGACCTTAAAAATAATTAGTGGAAACTACGAATGCCAGTTAAATGTGTCGAGCTTAGTGAAAACCAACATCTAAGGGGACATAACAAGAAACTCTGTAAGGAGAGATGCGACAGGCTCTCGCGCAGAAATTTTCTGTCTGATCACGTGATTTATAATTGGAATGAACTCAGTTGGAACACTGTCGATGCACCATCAGTAAATCTGTTTGAAAATAGACTGTACCAGGAGATGGCTGAGTGGTCTGAATCATTTGTGCACTATAGCAATTAATATGTACAAAATGAATAGTTTCACAGTGGTAGGATAGTTATAGACTCAAAACAATAATAGCCTTATCGGCTCACTTTTACCGCTTACTATTATTGTAATTATAATAATAAAAATATAATAATAAAATATTGTGAAAACTTCATTGTTCGCACGACATGTTGGGGGTGATCCACCACCCATAAGCAACCAGCCAATGATTGATCCGCTAATTTTTCTGGATGATCGAACAACTGGTGAAAAATTCTCCTTCAACTAAATAATGAAAAGATGCAAATATTTTTACATGTTGGGAGCGTTCCGTTACCCCCAAGGAACCGCGATCAGGGCGATTCTTATGGAATTGCACTCCAAAAATAGGCCTTAACTAATTTGTCACTAGCTTTACTACTATTGACATTGTACGGTTTCGTAACCCTTCATGATCAATATGTTACTGTAAAATCTGATTAACTTATAATATTACTAACACTTACACAAGATGATGGACAGACAAAAACGTTCACAGTCAGTTGGTCAATTAACTAATTATGCCTTTGCTTATCACAGGTTCGTTTTGGGAATTTGCCGACAGAATCATCAAACTGTTATTTTATTTATAAAATGTTAATAAGCAACAGGCAAGAGTAGAATGGAAGACGAAGATATGACAAACTGACTTATGAGCAAGTCAGTCCAAACGGTACAAAGATTCAACCATGTATCGAAAAGACCGTACGGAAACCGATTCGAACGGTCCTGGTTCTGTTAGAAGGCCAATAAGGAGCGTCACGAGTTAGTTGGAAGGCTTTTCTTTTCTGCCCATAGATCGAACAGTACGGTTTTCGGGCGTGTTGGAACCTAATATCAAACAAAAACGGCTCAGCTCTCGAAAACCACGCTCCTATTATTTAACATTAACAAAGCTTCGGACAGCTCCAAAGTATGATAAAAGGACTTGTCTAACCTCAATCGGTCCAGACAAAAAGGGGTTCTGTTAATTATGGACAAAAAAATCAACTGAACTCGTGAACCATATAAACAACAGACCCTAAACATGCAAAAAAACCACATGTACCTGTATCAACGCTAGTACTCGGCCCTGCTCGACTGCGCTGGTCATTGAATTTAAATTTTTTGTTCTTCATCGTCTCAAAGCCTCAAGGCACAAAAATCTGGTTACGGGTAGATGGGAAGCGACAAAATAATAACAACAATAATTTGTCAGCGGACCCGCTTCAGTCCTCCGGACAACCGTAGTTTTGAATGTGGTTTAACGGTTGGGGGCGCTGTTTTTGACGCACCGATGTTGTGACAATGAGGCGTGTTCTTGTGGTGACGGAGTGGAACTATTGGAACTATTGGAGTGAGGTGTTCAACGCCCTTTGTGATATTCCAATATCAGAAATACTTCTTTTCAGATTGATTTATCAGTTTTATCTATAAAACTTGATGTCATCACCGTGATAAATTCAAATACATGATTTTCGACATCGTAGCTGTGAGAGATTTTATATACAGGGCGTTTTCTAACCACGCTACGAAACTTCAGAGGATGATTCGTTGGGTCGTTTTACGGAAATGAACATATGTCCGAAGTTGCTTCATTTCTGAAAATACAGGGCGTTGAAGTTTTCATAAAGAATCGGTATTGTCCATGAAAACTTTTTTTCTTGAAACGACTGAACGAAACACCCTCTGAAGTTTCGTACCATAGTTTGAAAACGCCTTATATTTTTAAGCATCATATTGAGCCAATATTGCTTAGAGGCGATTTTCCACCAGAGCACGAAATTATAGACTCCGAAAACCAAATGCTGATTTCATCGACCAGAAAAACACACGACCTACAAACATCGAATAGAAATGTAGCGAGAAAGATTTGGGTCGAAAATAAAAACATCGAAAAATAGAATTATTATAGACAATGGAATGTCAGAAATTTTTTCAGGAAATTTGGCGCCGGCGGAAATGTAACTGTGTTGCCATCACGATGTTGCGACAGCCAGACACGTCGGATCAAAATATTTTCTTTGTATTGTACTCTGGTGTCATACTTGAATGATGCCTGATGGTGGGTCATGAGCGTATTTCAAGGATGGCGTTTTCGCGTTTTTCGATATTATTGGTTCGTGATATTCCCGCGTCATGATTCAAAATTATACAACCAATCAGAAGGGGTATGTCATTACGCTTAAAATGTCAAAACGCGTCCACTACGCCCATGGGGACGCACCATCAGTAATGTAAGGTTTACATTCAATTTCACTTTGAAGTGAAAGTGACAGATTTCCGCTAGCTTAATGGGCTAACGGGAATCATATGCACACAAATTCAATGTAGATGGGTGGCATATGATTCCTGTTTGCCGAGTGGAAATTTGTCACTTCCACTCCAAAGTGAAATTGAATGTAAACCTTACATTACGATTCGGCCGAAGTGCTGAGTGGAACACAGTGTTGTCACTATCACTTTGTCATTACACCCAGAATTTTGAGGAGACACGTATTATCGGGATCTCAGTTTTGTTTGAAGCGGTTTTTTAATCGTTTGCAGTGGGAAAGCACTGTGCGCGTGAACACTGGAGTTAAGTTTATTATCAATTTTTATATATATATTTCATATATATACATATTTATATATTTATAAAATAAGTTTGTCAACACATATCACTCGTAACTTAGGCATTTATAATGCCTTGGCCGGTTCCGTCGGATGTCACGTGACACTGACGACGATGCCGTACCAGAGAAATCATTTATCTGTGCCGTACTCCAGCCGTACTCACTATATGGGTCTGGTGCAACTGAAAAGTTTGAAGAAATGGCTCGTTCAACTGATTAACAACGAATAGAATTTCTGATGATGGTAGGATGTGGTGAAAAAAACGAATACAAGCTGAAGTTTGCGAATTGTTCAATGACAAGTATAGTACCCGGAGAGGAATATAATACTCGATCCTGATCTAACCCCATTAGTTGTCTTTATATCGTGTTATCTGATATCCACACGCTCTTTAAAGGCTTTTCAGTAATGTTTGTATGAATATCATTTATAAAATAAAAAATGTATTTTATGTTAAAAAAAAGTTTTTTAGTGATTTTCTATTGATTATGTCTACAATTGACAACCTCTATGTGACATTACAACGTGAGATTTTTTATGCACCCGGAGCGAACTCTATAAAAGATATCTTTATTGCGACCAATTGAGAGTTTACATCGCAAATCCATGAAGATGTAGATGTTTAATTGGGTGGCTTGAGCCAAATCCTCCTTTGGTTTCTTGGGCTCGTTGCAACCCACAAGTGATTGAAGTGAGACTATTGAACGCACGGAGCTTAGCAGGTCTCTTAAATAGATCCCATTCAGTTCCTGGAGTGTTGTGAGTTCAGCTCAAAGTATTTCAACCCTGTGCTACCAGGAGCCAGACATTCCGTTAGGATGTGACCTGCAGTCTGAATCTTCCCCAAAGCCGATTCTGTGGAGGTGGGGTTCATGTGACCAGTTAATAGACCGACCAATGTGCGGAGGTTTTTCCTGCTCTTGCTCTTTGGTTCTGCCCGTATCAGGTCCTGTTATCAATGCCTTTGCATGTATCACGCCTGGGTCATTGTTTCAGCATAGAGTGACTTTTTCGGGTAGAAGTTCTGTTTCAGCATAGAGTGACTTTTTCGGGTAGAAGTCCCTTCTCCTCGCCAATTCCTGTTGCTTTATAGAGATGTCAATCGGGTCCTATATCGGCCTGCTTGATGAACCAATTTTGGCAAGTCTGTCAGCCACAGTGTTCCCCTTTATACCGTTATGGCTTGGTGCCCAAATCAGCTTAACTCTGATGTTGTTTTGCATTATTTTATGCAGGACCCCTTTGCATTCTAGGACTGCTTTGGAGTCCATTGTCTTTCTCACAACAGTCTTTAATGCTGAAGTGCTATCTGAACAAATGTTGAAAGTTTGATTTGTGTCGCTCTCAAAAATATGCACATTGGGTTATAGCAAAGATTTCTGCCTAGAGAATCGAAGCGTCCGTCGTGCATCCCGAACAAGAAGGTCATTCCACTGTTTTTCTCGTCCTAGCAAAATCTTGCTCCTGTGCCTCTCTGTCATATAGTCAGACTAGCCTAAACCCGCGGCGCCGCCCGCGTCGGGCTTAGGCCAGTTTATAAATAACATAATAATAACACAGACTTTTTTTCAATTCATTTTTTTAATATTTTAATTTTTTTATACCCCATAGAACCTACATAATACCAACACATTTTTCTTTATTTTTTTCAATTTATGTATTTTTTTATTTTTTTTCCCTCCCGCCATAGAACCTACATATTATCAACAAAACTTTTTTTTTTATTTTTATTTTTTTTCATTTTTTTTTCCAAAACCATCTTTAGGTGGAGGCTAATAACTGTTCAAATTTTCAGATAATTCTGTGCTAAGGTTCAAAAATTCAGGAAAAGAAGCACACAGACTTTCACATTTATCTAAGATTTATGAATTTTTTTTCCTCCCGCTGTACGTATACCCCATAGAACCTACATATTGACAACACAGCCTTTTTATTCATTCTTTATTTATTTATTTTTTTTCCAAACAATTTTTGGGTAGAGGCTAATAACTGTGTAATTTTTCAGATATTTTTGTGCTACGGTTCAAAAGCCTTCGCGTCAGAAACACACAGACTTTCACATTTATTGTATATAAAAATGATAATAATAACACAGATTTTTTTATTTTTTTTTAAATACACTTTTTCCATGTTTTATTTTTTTTCTCCCGCTGGCCATATACCCGATAGAGCGTACATAATAACAACACATTGTTTTAAGTTTTGTTCCAATTTATGTATTTTTTTTATTTTTTCATTTTTCAAATTTTCAGATAATTCTGTGCTACGGTTCAAAAGCCTTAGGGAAATAAATATACAGACTTTCACATTTATATATAAGATAATAATAACACAGATTTTTAACTTCTTTTAAATTATTTTTTATTTTTTTTTTGCTCTCGCTGGCCGTATACCCCATAGGAGTTGTTTTTTTTTGGTAAAAAAAGAGTAGCATCCAAAAATTACGGAATTATTTTGTTCTTTCCAATCCAGCTTTTCTTTTCGTGCAGCCACGGTTCAGTTTTGTAGAAGAATCAACAATATATTTGACATTTTAAATATTCGAAATTTTTTTGGAAACAGAATCTTTAAAAAAAACCTTTTCAGTGGAAGTAAACAGTTTTTAATAACTTTTGTCAAAGAGTCTGCTCAATATTTAAGCTCCTTGAAAAGCCCTACTGGGCAGAACATTCTTCTATCTGGATGAAAAACTGGATTTCTTGGCTTGATTATATGTCTTATGAGTATAGAAAACTTATTTATCGAGTTGGTTGAAGCCGATATGCTGCAATTTCTTTTCACATATATGAATTAAGTCAGGATCATTTAGAAATGTTTTTTTCTGCGATTCGACGTAGAGGTGGGTTTTCAAATAATCCTACCGCTTTGCATTTCGAAAGTGCATATAAAAGATTGCTGGTCCATTGTGAAATCACCGCGCCACATAGTTCCAATTGTTTGGCCCAAGATGAAACTTCAATTTTAAATTTAAGTTCAAAAAAAATATCTGCTGCTGGTTTATATGTGCTGACAGACAGTGAAGATTTTATTTCCTATGATAAAGATGAAGAATTTCTTCAAAATCACACAAATATTTTGAATTGTATGTATTTATGTGATGTTATGGAATACATATCAGGTTTTGTCAGCAGAAAAATCATAAAAATATTGAATCGCAATACTTGTGCTAATGCCCTAACGGCGGAAACATCTCTTTCCTTACTTCTTAATAGAAAAAACCGAGGCTGCCTTTGTAAGCCTTCAATGGCAGAACTGAAAGCAATTTCACGGCCCCTAATATAATGGTAAGGTTAATATCTTTGACCATTCGTAAATTAAATAGGTATTTCCGATTTATTCCAATCCCTTATAGAGCACAGCAAAGATGAGGATCCTTCACAGGGGCATATTATACAATTGATAAGAATAGTCTTAAAAAACTATTTTAATATTTGAATACACCTATCAATTGAGGAAAAAATGAAATTCGAAACAGAATCAGACAGCAACAGACAAAAACTATTATATTTTGACATCAGTGATTAAAGAAAAACGTGCATGTTTCAATTTTTCGTCTACACGTTTTTTTTTAATAATAGCTTATGTAGGTTATCGGTTATCTAGTAATTATGATTGACAGAATAAAATAACATTTTACTTATTTATCGTTGTAGTTACTACGGTGTTTTGTTTTTTTATTAAATTTCAAATAAATTTGTATGTAGGTTTACTATACAGGGTGTCCCAGCAAGGATGGCCACCGGCCATATCTCGGAAACTAGTGGACTTAAAAGTTCAGGAAAAAAAATATGATCACTAAAGTGGCCACGAGAAAATGCTGGGAAATATTTTTAACTTCGAAATTTTGCCGCTAGGGGGCGCAATCAAAGCTTAAATATTAAAATTCAAAATTTCTCTCGAAATTCTCAGATTGAGGTATATCTTCATCAACATGGTTAGAAAACCTAGACAATTTCACGTCTTTTTGGTACAGGGCTCATTGGCGTACCGATCTTCGTGTGAGTAGGGGAAGGTAGTGAAAGTGTAATTGTTCAAGTGGCTGTAACTTATAAACGACTTGTCCGATTTTGTTGCGTATAGGCTTGTTTGGAAGATAAATGTGAGTACTTTCGTATATCGTATCCAGTGATGCGTGATTGTCTCCAGAAAAGTTGCTAGAAGGGGTATCTTGAATTAAAAACAGTGTTTTTCATTTTACCGCAAAAATTTGAATGGTATGGTATAATTCTGATAATAATAACTAGTCCAAATTATGTCAAATTTGATGTTTTAAGGTTTTTAAGGTTTTTTTCTTGTAAATTTAATCTTCATTTCGATTGTGTTATCAGAATTACACCGTACCATTTAAATTTTTGCGGTGAAACGAAAATAACAGTTTTTAATTCAAATTACGCCTTCTAGCTACTTTTCTGGAGACAATCACGCATCACTGGATACGATATACGAAATTACTCACATTTATCTTCCAAACAAGCCTATACGCAACAAAATCGGACAAGTCGTTTATAAGTTACAGCCACTTGAACAATTACACTTTCACTACCTTCCCCTACTCACACGAAGATCGGTACGCCAATGAGCCCTGTACCAAAAAGACGTGGAATTGTCTAGGTTTTCTAACCATGTTGATAAAGATATACCTCAATCTGAGAATTTCCGGAGAAATTTCGAATTTTAATATTTAAGCTTTGATTGCGCCCCCTAGCGGAAAAATTTCGAAGTTATAAATATTTCCCAGCATTTTCTCGTGGCCACTTTAGTGATAATTTTTTTTTCCTGAACTTTTAGGTCCAGTAGTTTCTGAGATATGCCCGGTGGCCACCCTTGCTGGGACACCCTGTATATCTTGTAAGTATATTTAGCTCCATCTGTTTCCACTTTTGTAATAAAAAAATAATAATTATTGGTAGGTATTCCATATTCCTGTTTTTTGTTTGCGGTTCTCTCATATGAGTATCGTATTTATTTTTATTATTTTGCACCTAAATTCTACCGATAAAAATACTTAAACGACTAATTTTGAAAACATTGTACGTGCTTAAACAATTCAAAAGAAACATAAAATCGTGTCTTCAATTATCATTGGGTGTGTTCGAGGGTACTTCGGTCCAGTAAGTTTTTGTTATTTTCACACGTATTGTTCTACGACGTGGGGCAGGTGTCTCCTCCTCCTGAAAAAATAATCAGCATGACGCATTGATTTACTATGATCTTTTTCACTTTAATTTATTTTCATATTCATATTCGATGATAGTTATCTGTTTTATTATATTCAGATCAATGTGATTGCTGACATCTGATAAACTAAACTCTACAAGACTATGATAAAAAAAGTCAAATTGTAGAGGAAAATATGATATTGTTATTATTTAATAATTTTTTTTTCGAGTAAATGAAGTACGAAGAATTATTATTGTCTTACTTATTTTTCCACCCTCCACGCAATCTAAGAGGTGTGACCTTGATAATAATTCGGGAAGGTTTTATTTTAAAGCGTACCTTTAAAAGTGTCTACTTAAGCATTGTTGGTCTACCTACAAAAGTGGTACCTAGTTTTTGAATTTTCAAAATAGTCTCCAATAAATTTCTTAGTCCTTTACACCGAGACGAAGAACTGCAGAAGTGCTAGAATTCAACGAGGCAACAGTAAGAGAAAAGTGAGTTTGCATTCTTTAGGAACTTAATTATAGTTCAATAAAAGTTACTAGACAGTGAAGACGCTCTAGAAGTTTGCGATGGAGATTTTGAAAAACCACAGAGTACGGATCAGAATTCTGAAAATTTGCTTCGAAAATGGAAAAATATGGAAGCGCTGAGAGGCCACTGAAGTTTTTTTTCAATCTGGCTCAGATAAGATCAAGCACTGAAAAGGTATTGTTGATTTTCACAGGGTGTCCGTGAACATCCCCTAAACAATAAAAGGGATCTGCATAGAAAACTTGATGTTTTGAGGTTCTTTCTTTCGAGTTCTTTCGGATTCCTTTGAGTTCTTTCGGGTTTTTTCGGATTCTTCTTTACGTCTACGCGCAATGAGAGTAGAATTTCAAGGTCGCCACACTTGACTTAGCGTTATGATCCGTCACGGTAGCTATGACACCCAAGTTATTTGTTTAAGGGGGAGTTATCTAGATTGTTACAGGAAATACAAGGTGATTTTTGATTTATTGGTGTCGAAGGATGTTTTGTTGAACCTTTTTGAATTTGAATTGGGGTTGGTTCTTTGGGGTTCTTTCGGGTTTTTCTTTCAAGTTGATCCGGGTATTTTCGGAATCTGTGAGGTTCTTTCTTTAGATTCTTGAGAACTTTTGAGTTCAGGAGGATTTTATAAGGTTTTTTGGGGTACTTTCGAGGTTTTTAGGCTTCTTTCGGATTCCATCGAGATCTTTGAGGTTCTTCAAGGTTTTTGGGGTATTTCGGGGTTATTTCGGGAGCTTTCGGGTTCTTTGGAGTTGTTTGAGATTCTTTCGGTTTTTTTTTAGAGTTCGTTGGGATTCTTCCGCGATCTTTCATGTTTTTCGATTTTCTTTGAGATTTATCAAGGTTTTCTGATAGGGTACTTTCGGATTCTCTGGGTCATTTCGGGGTCTTTGAGGTTTCTTGAGGTACTATCGGTTTTTTTTTCGGGGTCTTTCGGACTCGTCCAGTTTCTTTCTGGGTTAGTTTGGGTTAGTTCTTTGGAGCTCTTCCCGATTCTTTGGGGTTCTTTCGGGTTTTTTCGTTTTCTTTAGGTTTTTTTTGGGGTTCTTTTAGGTTTTTTGGGGTGCTGTTGGGTTTTTTGGCATTCTTTCGGTTTCTTTAGGGTTTTTCGGATACTTTCGGGTTAGTCCGGGTTCTTTCGTATTCCTTCAAGTTCGTTGGTTCTTTGGAGCTCTTTTACTCAAGCTTTTCAAGGTTAAAACGTTCCACTTCAGATAGGAGTTTTGCAAGTTTTTTTTCATAGGTATGGACATGTAGGTCCTGAAATGTTTTTTTTTCCATCCATGAATACAGTGTGTCCATTTCAAGTTATAGATAGGTATTACTTTCACTATCTCTGAAACAGTAAGTGCTACGAGGTCGGTTGAATGGGGGAAGTTTCTGATGCTCATTCTTCATTCAAATTCATTCACTGTGTTGCATTTTTTTTTTAATTTGCGATTGCGACAGTTACAAGGTGAATTGATTTCGTTAGATATTTAAGAAACTATAGTCCCGAAGACACAGTTTAAATTTGAAAGTTTTATAATTTTTTTTATTATTTTACAATTTAGCTATTGTGTTACCACCATCATCATTCATTAAAAGAAGAGAAAATATACACTTTCTGATAATTAGGGCTTCGCAAGACCAAGACTGGCCAGTCTTGGTCTTGGTTGGTCTTGGTCTCGGAAAATATTTGTGGTCTTGGTCTTGATATCCCAAGACCAAAACAAGACACGCTCAGTCTTGGTCTTGGTCATGATGGTCTTAAAAAAATTTATACCGAATTTTCAAAATACTAATAACATACAGCATAACAATTCTTCAATAGATGTTTTTCATAAAACGTCAATCAGTGAATGTTTCATTAAAATCGCGGTTCTGAACCGAAAAAAAAAAAATCCTATTGTATAGTTTGGCCTAATAGGCAATAAAATATGCCAAGAATTGGAAAAAAAACGTTTTAAAAATGCGAAAGGCATACGATCTTTTTGTCACAAAAAGAGGCAAGTACTCTTCCTTATTATTTATTATTACCTGGGATGGCGGTACAATCTTAACAAGCTGCACGGAATAGCAGGTTGTCTTTTTTTATTCAACTTTATAGCATGTGATATCAAAAACTTACGTCTTTTGCATTTTTAGAGCGTTTTTCTTCATTGTGAATGGTTTGCATATTTTATTGCCTATTGGGCCAAATTATACGGAATCTACTTTTCCACTTACTTTTTCAACCATTAATACTTATCTAGGCACCCATGCCAATCAAAGGTTTTCGAAAAGCGTCACAATTTGCTCATTTTGCATTTCATTCGCCTATTCACTATAAGTAGATTTGGATTAGTTTGTGTGAGATGCGGGGTTTGTGTGACTGGTTTATGAGTCCTTTACGTGTGGCAAAACGGGACACTTTCGTCGTGACTGTCCGGATTCTGTATTGAGCGGTTCAAAACGACATGTCCAGAGAAACTGTCCGAAAAACACCTACCGAGACTCAAATTGAATCAAGTGTTAAAAGTGTGGCAATGAAGGATGACGAGACTGTGAATGAAGACAGGACGAAGATAAATAAGCCAGATTATTATGGAGTATCAGTTGTCTTCATGGCTGATGAGCCAATAACTCTTGAAGAAGCAATGTTTTCGCAACTTTCTGAAAAATGGAATCAAGCCATGAAAGAGGAAATGATATCATTATTGGAGAAAAATACCTGGAAAATCTAGAAATTGTTGATAACCGCTGAGTGTTTTGTTTCAGATTTAAGAAAAATGGAATGGTGGATCGTTACATAGCAAGATTAGTGATCAAGGGTTATGGTAAACTTTCATATAAAAACAGCGCTTTTGTATGGAGATTTAAATTAAGACATCTTTATGCACTGACCAGAGGGTTTCGAGGATGGCAGCTCTTGAGTTTGTAAGCTTTCGAAAAGTCTCTATGGGCTGAAACAAGCTCCAAGATGTTTTTTCGAACGTGTGAATTTAGGAAGAGCCCCTCAGACATATGTTTATACATAAAGTGGAACGATTGACAGAAAGTGTTTTTATTGTTGTGTGTTGATGATGAGCTTCAATAAAACTAAAGGAGGCGGACAGGCTAATGAACAAAATTTGGTCCGCATTTGAAGCATCATCCACCAATGATGTTGGTCGAGAAGTGGACAATCCATTGGAAGCAGGTAATTTCTTATATATTTCTGGTTGTGTTGCCATATTCCTGCTTCATCCTGCTTCGAACTTCATCTCAGCAACAACTATCATTTTCGAATAACAGCGATTTTCATTTAGGTTGCTGACTTCCCACTTGACCATCTATCGCAAGCAGAAACGGTTCATGCTATTCACCTGCTCTATCCTGCTTCAAGTCCTTACCCTTGCCATTGTCGACATAATATGCAATTTCAGATCACTAGTGACGTCACACGTAGCAACCCGTCGAAAGCAGCATCGCTCAAACCAGTTCCTGCTCAGACTGCTAGAGCCTTGCCTTATCCTGCTTCAAACTCTGTACCAGCAACCACTACCGTTTCCGAACTGCGGAGCATTTTAACTTTTATGTTGGTGGCCCTCACATAGGAAGCAGGATCACTGAAACAGGCTCCTGCCTATTCTGATATGTCCCTGCCTTATGCTGTTTCAAACCCCGTACCAGCAACCCTCACCGTTTCCGAAATGCCCTTCCTATTTGAGGCTAGCCAATAACGACAAAGTTAAAAAGCCTGGCAATTGGGAAACGGAAAGGGTTGCTGGTACGAGGTTTAAAGCAGAATAAGACAGATACATAGCAGCACAAACAGGAACCTGTTCCAGTGATTGTGCTTTCTATCTGTGGTTAGCCACCAACAACAAAGTTACAAAGCCCCGCAGTTCGGAAACGGTAGGGGTTGCTGGTATGGAGTTTGAAGCAAGATAAAGCAGGCCCAAGCTGAAACTGGTTTGAGCGATCCTGCTTCCAATGGGTTCCTACGTGTGACGTCACTGGTGATCTGAAATTGCATAAATCTCGAAGACGGCAAGTGCTTCTGGGGTGAGACTTGACGCAGGATAGCGCAGGTGTATAGCAGCTTGAGCAGGAACAAGTTAAACCGTTCCCGATTGTGATGTGTGGCCAAGTGGGAAGTCAGCAACCGAAATGAAAATCGCTGTTATTTCAAGATGGTATATGTTGCTGGGATGGAATTCGAAGCAGGATGAAGCAGGAGTATAGCAACACAAGCGGGAAGTTATTAGACCATTCCTGCTACTGATGGGTTGCTCACTTCGCCGACCTCAATGATGTGCGAAAACCCAAAAGACCTGGTATAGCTGGCACGGATGTTTGAAGGAATCGGTGCAATTGTTTCAAAATACAAGAATGTTACATTGCACATAGTCTATAGACAATACATCATAAGCGCACAAAACATATCGATGTCATATTCCATTTTATGCGAGACTTGTATAATAAAAATGAATTTGATGTTATGTATATTCCAAGTGAACAATAACTCGCTGATATTATGACCAAACCGTTGTCAACGATAAGATTTGAATTGCTGCGAACAAAGCTTTGCTCAGTTATCAATGATTACTAAACGTTGCAAATTATGTTATTATCTTGTTTGCTGAGTTGTATTATTATTTTGAATCGTCATACCAATATAAGTTTGCTCAATATGAAAATTATTTGACCTAGGAGTATACGGTTTTGGGGAGAGTGTTGAAAAATAATATTATGCTCTTCATCTAGTTATATTGCAGAGCTTTGCTTCATATTATTTTTATATTATTTTTATATCACTACATGATATTATTCTTAATCACATAAAACGAATAAATCAGGACCAAATGGCATCACGAAATTTTGCAGTAGCTCTCATGCGGCGCCATAAACGTACTTCTAGATAAACTAGCATAGACAGGACGATGGACCTCAACAGAGTTCAAACTGGCCATTTATTTCATTATGATGAAAATGGATCGACGCCGGACTGAATTCATAGTGTAGACAAGACTGGTATCCAGACAGAACCAGGGAAGCTTGTGGAGTAAGCAACAGTGGAGAAACCGGTGTTACTGATTTCAGATAATCATACATCACAAACGATAAGTTTAGAAGCCGTACCTAAGATTTTTTCCCGCACACACTGTTTTGAACAACCCTCGTAAGATTCCAAACTCTTTCATGGAAATACACTACTTTTGTCAAAATGACAAGTCATAAGTAAACAAAAAAGCTGGTTTTTGGTTTTGAGATTGATTATTTCAGCTTAGTTCAGATGATCTTGATACAACAAGATGCGTTTCTCAAATATATTATCCAGTGATGCGAAGGGATTGGCTAGTATGTAAGATATTTATGTAGAAAACAAAATATAAGAAGGTTATACAAAATACATCAATTGCATCTCTTTCATATCAGATTATTAAATATACAGGGTTTTTCACTTAAAACTCCGCACGCCGATATCTCGAGAACGAATATGAATATTCAATTTCTGTAAAGAGTGTTCAATGTATCGGGTCAAGTAGATATTTTTCGCAATTTGAAAAATTCGATGCCTATCGAGATCTAAGCGCCGCGACGCGTCGAAAATATAAATCGATCTCCAGGGACTTTGAAATTATGCGCATGCGAAAGTAAATGTTATTTATAAACTTTTTTGTCATTTACTCGAACTCATTTATCTCAGTCATTTCCGAGTTATACCGGTTTATGGTTAATATGTCTTGATTGACAATGATAGGTGATTTTCACAAGAATACTAGTCTCAATTTCTGTGAAAAGTAGTTAGTGTATGGGGTCAAGTGGACAAAGTTTAAGAAATTCGATGCCTACAGCAGCTAGGCTTCGCGACGCGTCGGAAATATAAATTGGTTTCAGGGACTTTGAAATTACGCTCCTACTAAAGTCAATTTTATTAGTAAATTCCATTGGTATTCACTCGAACTTATTTATTATACTCCTTTCTGAGTTATACCGGCTTGGAGTGAACATTTCTTGATTGACAAAAAATGCGATTACGGATGATTTTTACAAGAACTTTTTGTCAACTAAGATATATTTACTTAAAATGAACTCAGGAATAAATGGTTCGAGTGAACAACAAAAATGTTTAAGAATAACTTGTACTTCCGCATGCGCGTAATTTCAAAATCCATGCAAACTGCAAGCGATGGATATTTTTGACGCGTCGCGATGCTTACCTTTTTGTAGGCGTCAAATTTTTCTAACTTTAAAAAATATCTTCCTGACGCCATATACTGAACACTTCTTACAGAATTTGAGACTAGCATTCTTGTAAAAATCATCCGTAATCGCATTTTTTATCAATCAAGGAATGCACTATAAACTTGTATAGCTCAGAAATGTGTGAGATGAATGTGTTCGAGTAAATGACAAAAAAGTTTATGAATGAGATGTTCTTTCGAATGAGCGTAATTTCAAAGTCCCTGCAATCGATTTATATTTTTGACGCCTCGCGACACCTAGCTCCAAGTAGGCGTCGAATTTTTTCAACATTGGAAAATATCTACTTCGGGTCAAGTAGATATTTTCCATATACATTGACTTCTTTTTACAGAAATTGAGACTAGCGTTTTTTGTATAAATCATCCGTTATCGCATTTTTTGTCAATCATCAAATGTTTACTATAAACCGTTATAACTCAGAACTGAGTAAGATAAATGAGTTCGTCCTAGTAACAGAAAAGTTTATAAATAACACGTACTTTTGCATGCGCGTAATTTCAAAGTCCCTGCAATCGATTGATATTTTCGACGCGTCGCGAACTTCAACTCTTGGTAGGCGTCGAATTTTTTTCACTGTGAAAAGTTACTACTTGACCCCCTACATTGACTACTTTCAACAGAAATCAAATATTTCTATTCGTTTTCGAGATATTGGCGTGCGGAGTTTTAAGTGAAAAGCCCTGTATATCACCTCAAACAAATTCCAGCTCAGATACTACACAATACTCACCGCAGTGGCTTGATAGTTGTCGTTATTCATGGTTCAAAACCAAAAATCATCGGAGTAAACAAACGACACGTGATCTGAGACAGTGAAACGATCTAGCAGATCACATGTGTGTTGGTTCATTTCACCTATGCGTATTACGAGGGTTGTCAAAAAATAACTGTTTGTGCGAATTTATATGCTTTCCACTGTACCTTGGGATTCCTAGCCCAACCCAATAAACTGCTTCTAGTAGAAAAAGTTCATGGAAAGAAGAATCTTGTGAAGCAAAAAATTGGTTCAGTATTGAAAAAAGAGGAAGAGGGAAGGATTTTGAAAGTTCGTCTTAGTCGGATACCAAGATGTCTTTTCATGACGACACTACGGACGATTTTATCTCATTTGGAGTTGAGGTCAGTGAAGAAGATGAAAACGAGGAAATCATGATTGGGGAATATGACTTTGTGAAGGTTGTTTGCGGCAAAAATACTTAAGAGATTCCGGGAAATTTTGTGAAACGGACAAGGAAAATATCATTTCCTTTAAAATCTTTCGCAGCTAACTTTGACACAG
The DNA here is from genome assembly GCA_958502075.1 of Orchestes rusci. Taxonomy (NCBI): domain Eukaryota; kingdom Metazoa; phylum Arthropoda; class Insecta; order Coleoptera; family Curculionidae; genus Orchestes; species Orchestes rusci. The sequence continues at coordinate 111,122,860 of OY293303.1, read as the reverse complement.
GTCGCTGTGAGAGGATGTTCACAATTCCGAATGACTTCTTCCGCATCTTGGATGTTTGTTCCAAAAAAGGGGACAAACATCAGCAGGTCGTGGGGTATGAAAATGAGTTTCATCATCTTAAGTTAGGTGGTAAAAGAACGATACCGCCATTTGAGTTGATTCAGATATTATATACAGGGTGTAAATTAAGTATCTGGCCAAACTTCAGAGGCTGATTCTTTGAGTGATTTTAAGGTAAAAAGTTCATATAAACAGGTGTCCATTTCCGCACATTTTTTTTGTTATTTTTATTCGTCAAACTGCCCCTTACGACGCCACTGGAAGTCATAATCAACAATCAATTGGTTCTAACTTATCGTCTTATCATAGTCCATAATACTGCCAAATTTCAACAAAATCGGTCAACAGGTGTTTGAGATATTAATAAATAAATGTAAAAAAATATATTTTTTTGACACCCTGTATCTTGAAAACTATGCATTTCCGGACACCTGTTTACATGAACTTTTTACCTTAAAATCACTCAAAGAATCACCCCCTGAAGTTTGGCCAGATACTTAATTAACACCACACCCTGTATCTTTGTCGAGGTTTTCATAGTTTGTTTAAAAATAAGCGATTTTTGCCACACCTCAGCCTATACGGAATTCGAGTCATCAATCTTCGAATGTGAAACATAAGCTCGATATCTGACAAACGATTAGTGGATGCTGATTTTTGATTTTTGACCTTGGCAACCATTTGAAGATTCTTTTAATATCAACTATGTTTTTTTTTTAATAGAAATTTATCTTTTTCATTGCATAAAAAGTAGATTTCTTTCATTGACAAACATTCTCCAATACAAAGAATCGTAGTTGACCTTGAGACAACCTTCATAAGGTTGTCATCTATAATCATTGGGACCCAATAACATTTATTTCAACTCATTTTTTTCCTCGTTTTTTTCAAATACTTCTCGTCATTTGTCAGCAATCGAGTTTGAATGAACCATCCTGTATCACATTTAACAATAGTTTATAAATCAAAATGAAATGAGCACAGAGAATATTATCTGGCCAGAACAAAACAGAAAATATTGCAGTGACTATCATTATACTCACAGGTAATTCCCTCTTTATTCCTCTTTCTTCAGAGTTGTTGGAGCCAAGGTTGGAGCCTCCAGGAGATTCATTCAAAGATGGTGCCAAGGGAAGTGGAAGGGGTGGCGGGGATGGAGGGGATGGCGGGGTTGGAGGCAGTGGAAGGTGTGGCGGAGATGAAGAGGACGGAGGGGATGGCGGGGTTGGAGACAGTGGAAGAGATTGCGGAATTGGTAACATTGGAAGGGGTCGTCGTACCAGGGGTAGTTCATTTTCATTTCGGCGACGAGTCATGCGAGTGATCACTTGCGTCATAGTGAATTCAACCGGATCTGATGGGCTTCTGAATATCCGGAATCTGAAGTTTATATTGGACCTACGTAGACCCGATCGTTGCATTCTCCGCATGACCTTTAGCATCTTTCTTTGCACAACTGCTGCAAAAGCCCTTGGCAATTCAAGATCGTTGTGCTGACTCGACATCGTACGTGGTTGATGGAACGATTACTTCTCGAATTGATTTTCTGAAAATTGTTATTTTTTCAAAATAATTGCGATCATAGAGTGAATAAAGCATTAGATAACTTTCCTGAAAATCTACAGTTTTTTTCAATAAACTTACTTGGCTCAAAGAAGTTTAATTGCTCACAGTCACACACTCACAGCAAAGTTGACGCCCTACCACAAACCACGGACACCTGCAAGCTGCAAGTAAAATAATCTCGACTCGCTCTTGACAACTATGACAAATTGCACAACTCCGGTCCAGTCCAACGTTGCCAACTGCTAATTAATAATTCATTCATCGACTTATTCGCGCTACGCAACACAGAGTAAACAGACACACAAGCCTGATGTGAACGCTGATTTATGAGATCTAAAAACAAAGACCGAGCTTGAAATTGAGTTTATTTGAAAGCTACTAACAAAAGTGATCACAATTATCAATAAATAGTAATTTATTTCAACTGAATTATGAAAATATAGATAAAAAGTGCGTTTTTTATTCATTCACACTTACTCCATGTTGATTCGCCACATTTTTTTTAAGATCCTCTGTTTTTCCATATCTTGATGCTACGTAAGAAGAGTGAATTCAATTATTTATTTAACTATAGCGATTGGATTCTTCAGCAAATTCGGAAAAGTCTCACTGGCGTCGAGAAGTTTCTGCGAAAAGAGAAAAAAACAGTTAAAAATAACCGGAAAATGAGACCAATGATAATTTTATATTATTCAGTCCTTTACCATAATCTGTTTTGTATTTTTTTCTTATCAATTTTAACGATCTAATTTTTCTTGATTTTATTTTATCCTTATACCTTATTTAACCTTTCAAATAGGTATATTTTTATAATATTATTTGAGGTTTTCAAGCTTCTTGAGGTCATTATTTTTTTTGAAACTAACCCAAGACCTCCTGATGTTGGGTGCTATGGACATCAGCTATACTTTCTATACAAAATTTCTCCAGTCCTAATGGACTTACAAAGTCTTAGTTCCACTCGCAAGTTTATTGGATGTGACGTGGCGCAACTACCATGCCCAACCCAACAAAAAATTTAAAAACTCTTGACCAAAAGAAAAGAGAATTGTGTTGATTTGGTATAAAACTACCTCCTTTTACCCTGCAATTTACCTTCAATGTCATAAACAGCTATTGGTTATTCAGCTCGAGGCAACTATATCTTATTCACGACATAAATAAATTCAATCAGATAATTTTCCTGTAAGTTATTCAGTATACCTAGTTACAGTTTACTGAAAATAAACATAAAATGTGTCATATACAACGACGAGAAATATAAGGTATACAAAGAAGTCCAAATCTACTTGAAAATGACCAAAAAAGTTGACTTCAAGGACAAGAATATATTTCCTCTGAATTTAGATGGAATATTACGAAATTATGTCCAACATTCTGTCTTTATCGCTATATGTCTGTTGGGTAATAATAAAGGTCGTTCAACTTGATAAATAACCTCAAACGCTAAAATTAATGGGGTGACCAAATAATTTGAAATATTGACCTGATGCCCCAAGAAACAATCCAAGAACTCTAGACCAGAAGAAAAGAAAAAGAAAAACATGCATTGTCTATTGTACAATCATGACATATATATAAGGTGTGAGAATAAGTCTAAAATTGATTGAAAACAACCAAAAAGTCACCTTCATAGGACAAGACTTTTATTTCTTCTGAATTAAGGTGAAATATTACTAAATTCCCACCACAATTCTGTCTCTATCGCTACCGGTCTATTAGGTTATGGTTATAAGAAAGGTCGACATCTAGTCAATTTTGACCCAAGTTAAGGAATAATGTCATGAAGGTCGAAAAATTAACTTATAGGTACACAACATGAGAGCGGCAATGTTTTAATGTCAGCATCTAAAAAAACAATGTATTATGTCCGAATTTTATTGAATTTTTGACCACTTTTGGGGATAATCACCTATTCAAAGATGATTACAACCATTGGCAAGTTTGTTTATAACATTCCTAGGCTATTATAGTTATTTTGGATTCAAGGTTATGTTTCAAGATTTCACAAGTATGACGCCATAGTTATTCTTTCACTTCGACACGTGACAAAATCCATACTCCATTATTTACACATGTACGCGACGGTGTCATATTTCTTTATCCTTGTCCATCTCACTTTAATATTATGCAAGTGTATTTTCCCTGTCATTGATATTGTCATTTTTATTGACAACAGGTAAGAAATAGGTTACATTGAGGACCAACATATGGTCAGATTTCCCACATTTTAACGTAAAACAGGTTGACAGTTCCTTTATTCACCTTCAACCTGATGGTTGGCAAGAACCTATATCGACCTCTTTATTACTTCCAAATTACTTTAGTTTCTTTCCCCACATAGGGAAATATGTGGACAAATGTCGGTAATTTTACCCTTTCCGTAATTGAACATTATCATCTCTCAACCAATTCGTAGGTCGAGAAGCGGTAAATTTGACCTCTTATGTTTGTTGGGAACTGACCTCAAAAGCCGGTCTTTGCTCCTCCTCAAGTGAATGTAGTTGATATGCTTGACGTGTCGGCTTCTCAAGCTAATATTTTGAACCTGTGCAATGACCCATATAAGTGATAGCTGCGAAATTTGCCTCTTATTACTCTCCTGATTGTTTGCTCTATTGAGTCCCCCTCTGTTTCGTTGGTACAAATGTGTGATTTTTTTTTCTTTTTTGCGGCTATCCGATGTAAATCGGAAGGTAGAGTCAGTTACATTTGTGTGAGTGGCGCCCTGCTGATACTAGTTTCATTTCGAATAAGAATCATCATGACATGTTTGCTGACGATATTATTTGATGAAAGCATTTCGCCCAAAAATATACCAAATAGATAAAAAAGAAAACAAAGATTTCGCTTAATGACTGAAAACGGGACCAGGCTTAATAGTAAACACTGAGGTCATTGAGTCGAACTTTTACACTCTACCTTGTAACCTGCTCATTTGTCCATTATTTTAGTCAATTTTGATTGACAGTGACGTCTGGTCAGCAGTGCACTGTGCAGATAAGTTCTGTTTGTGGGCGCTTTTTGGAAATGCTGAACCATCAATTAGCGTTTTCATGGAGTATGGTATCATGATTCCAGTTTGGTCTGTCATTAACGTCGCTTTTAGCCAATCGGTGAGCTGCAACTGGAATTGCCTTATGATACCCTTAGATCATAATGATCTAAGATGATACCATACTTCATAAAAACGCTCAATGTAAGGTTTACATTCAATTTCACTTCGAAGTGGAAGTGACAGATTTACGCTTGGCAAACGGGAATCATATTACTCCATTTATAACATTGTTTATTTGTGCCTTATTTTTTAAAATCGATATTATTTTTTCACCACACAAGCCAACAAAACCATTTGTGAATTATTATTGCATGTTAGAGCTGGCAACAATGCAGTCGGGCACTCAATCCGTCCATGCGCTTCTAAGAATCCGAAATCGATAGGGATCGATCGATTTCTATTTGTTTTCTGCGATTGCAGCCTTCGATTTTTGCCCATGTTTCAGGCTCACAACACGCTTCCGATTTGCTGCGGTTTTATTACTTTTCTGCTTACCATGGCTTGATTGTTAATAACCGCGCTTATGCATGCATGAATAATTTCGATTATTTTTAATATATAAAAGTTCGAGTTCGGTGTATGTTCAATACAGAATTTAGAGGCTCACTCTCTTGAAACTTTTAGGATGTTCACATGTTTACTGCAAAAAAAATCAATACTTTTCATGCTTTGTGGGATATTAATTATTTTCTGGAGTCAATGGCGTCATGCATTCATTGTTCGTTTTAGTCTCCGCTAACTTCAACTCAACTTTACTCCAAAAATACTCATGACACCCAGTATATTTTTTGATAACTGTCGAGCGAAATTTGATGGGGAATCCACCTGACCTGTGTAAAATTCAAATCGACAATTTTCATGGCTGTAAAATATCATTTTTTTTTCTGGAGTACTGCATAAATTGTTGGTTTTAGACTTCGCTAACTTTGACCTAACATCTCCAAAATTACTCATGACACCAAGTATATTTTTTCAATGAATTTTGAGGAAAATTTGATGGGAAATCCACCTGTGCATGAACCAAATCGATATGTTTCATGGTTTTTGAGATATTAATTTTTTTCTGGAGTGCTGCATAAATTGTTGGTTTTAGACTTAGCTAACTTTGACCTAACTTATCTTCAAAATTACTTAAGCCACCCAGTATATTTTTTAATGACTTTCAAGGGAAATTTGATGGGTAATCCACCTGTGGGTGAATCAAATCGATAATTTTCATGGTTTGTGAGATATTATTTTTTTTCTGGAGTCCTGCATAAATTGTTGGTTTTAGTCTTCGCTAACTTCAACCCAACTTTTCTCCGAAATTACTTGACACCCAGTATATTTTTGACCATGACTTTCAGAGAAAATTTGATGGGAAAACCACCTGAGCAAAAATCAAATCGATATTTAAGGTTTCTGGAGTCCTTCATGAATCTCGCTTTATTTGACCCAACTTATCTCCAAAATTACCCCTGTATATTTTTTAATGATTTTATATGAATATTATTGAGGAATTCACCTAGACAAAAATCATTCTCGAGCCCTGGATAACTTAACTCAAAAATTCCTTGAAACACCCTGTATATTTATAGGGAATCTAATGGGAAAACCACTTGTGCAATTAATTTTTTTACTGAGAAATACAGGGTGTATTTGAAGTTGGGGTTTTCCTCTTAACATGAGATAGGACTGGATGAAAGAAGCAATTTTATCAAATAACATTTTCTCGAAAACTAAAAATATAAGTACAGGATATGATGGATGATATTGTTTTACTGAATTGTCATCATAATATAACTAGAAGTGTGCCAATGTTTATCGTTCTTGTCTATGAGCAATTTCCATTTAAATTTACAAAATTTGTCAAAATATCAAAAACATATATTTCTCACTAGTATTGTTTTATTGTTTTACGTAATGTGTACTATTGATGTTTTGTACTGTTTTTACTTTACCATTTTGCATTCGCTTTGTCCATAAAATTTATTTAAATTTTTCTGTGGCAATAAAGCATATTTGATTTGATTTGACATCATATCAGATTTTCCCATGGTACATCAAAATGGCCTTCATTTCTTTTAACGAAAACAGCTCGTTGTACGAAAAAATACCAACGAACCAAATTAACTCCAGAGTAAATGGGCATTTTCAAAATAATATTGGTTTGAAAAACAGCAGTGGCATACTATTTTTTAAATTCCACGCAAGAATCATTCATATCCGTCAAGATGTTTTTGAGAGATAAATTGTTGAAAATGACTCGATATTTTTTTTAACTCAATAATGTTGTTATCGAGGAGATTAAAAATTTACGTCGAAGAACATAATCAATAAAATCAATTACCTTCAATTTGATGCAAAAATCCACAAAATCTGACAACAGGTATCTCATGAATTAATTATTGAAGTTGACTTGATTCTTCTCAACTGAGAATGAGATTTTTGCACTTGGGAAAAACGCCACTCAATTTTATAATTGAGGTGGTCAAAATGTTCACGCCAAAAAATATAATCAATTTTTTACAATTTGACGCAAAAATCATCCATATCCGAGTTTCTGAGAAATTAATTATTGGAGTTGACCTGAAGTACGTAACTCAATAATTTTGCAGTTGAAAAAGAGAAAAATTTCCAATTTGAGGCAAAAGAATCTTCAAAATCTTCAAAAAGGTTTCCGTAAAATTACCTAATTATCAAAATTGCCTTCATTTATTCATCCAGAAATAAGAGGCTTGGTACTTGGAGGTAGGTAACTCAATAATTTTGTAATTGAGGATAAATTTCTGATATGAAAAAAAAATGAAAATATCTTCAATTTGACGCAAAAATCATCACAATTCGTCAACTGGTTTACTGATAGATGAATTATTAAAGTTGCCTTGATTTTTTTCACCTGAACTGAGGGGCATGTTCTTGGAAAGACGTAACACAATAATTTTGTGATTGAGTTGCAGTTTTTACTGCGAAAAATACCATTAAATCTCTTCAATGCAACCGGAACTTGATTTTTGCATATGGAAATGAGTTACTTCCACTCTAAGGCACGCAACTTAACAACTTTTGTATTTGAGGAGGTTGATTAATTAATTGAAGATTATGGAATCTCTTGAGACCAGTTGGTCTTTTAAATAGATTAATTCTTGAACATCATTCACTTTCGTAATGAGACAGCTTTTTAGAATTAAAATTAACTATTACGAAATTATATTGTTTAAAAAGTGCATCAATTTTTTCTATCCTCACTTGAAATAATTAATATATCAGAAAAAGATCATGCTTGCCAATAAATAAATTTTGAAAATTATCTGCTCGGGTATTCCTTCAATAGATCCACGTTTGTATTTTGGGTCATTTAATTTGGAAATGATGCCCCAAAGTGAAGTCATAAAACGAACTCAAGGAAAAAAATAATATGATGGTGGATAAGACAACGAATAGATAAAGGAGCATACTTACGGAGAATTTAGTATTCCGTATCAAATCGGTATAACCTGTGTTACCTGCTTTCGCCTTTGCTTGATTCTTCAACTCTCCAGCTCGAAATGGATCAAAACCTAGGCATGGACGTTTGATAGCTTCAGATAATAATATTAGGAAGGGGCGTCAACTTTGTCTTTAAATATGACGTCATAGACAAAAAAAAACAAAAGAACAAAAGAGGAATACACATTTGAAATTTGCCATTTAAAAAAATTGTCGATGACGTCATATCTCAAATTTGAGACACCCTATGTAAAATTTGTGAATTGAAAATTTTAATCGACGTGTTATTTCCGACGTGTTATTCCAAGTAGGAGAAAATGATCCGAACACGCTAAAGAGCCGTCAATAGTTCGAAAGAATACAATAAAGTCTCTATCTGCTCTGATTTGAGCTGGTTAAAGACCATAAAAGATGAACATTTATACAGGGTGTTCGTATCTCCTCAGGAGTGTGCACCCTAAAATTCCAAATGAAACCCCAGATTGAAATGTATCTTATTCTAAAGGCCTTGAAGAACAGACGTTTCCGCACAAACTATGCTACTGTTGTTGAATTTTATTGTCAATTTTGAAATCCTGCCCGAACGTTTGTTAGCATTTCTGGTGTTATTGAAGCCAATCATACGCAAATTCTATAAAGGTCTTTGAGATGTCACATTCAAACAAAAGCAGCATGAATGAAAGGAGTATAAAAAAAAATCGTGTCAACATAAATCAAAAAAATGATAAGGAATTGATTTTTTTTTTGTCGAATAATCAAGATAATGTTGTTTTTACTCGAAAACGGGTGACCGTAGAGACATGTAGTTTCTGCAGAAATGTTTGTTCTCTCAAGACCTATAACTATTATTATGTATTGATGAAAAGTAATTTTGGTGAAGTAATTATGTTGTCTTCTCCTGAGGGTCCTTCTTCCTCCTCTTGGGAGCCTTCTTTGCTTCAGCTGAAAAAAATTCAGCATAAAGATTTTTTAACATAAGCAACTCTAATTTCACTATATTTAAATTTAATTCAATTTTATATTTATACAGTTCTTATAATAATGTATACAGGGTGTCCCAGCAAGGGTGGCCACCGGCCATATCTCGGAAACTACTGGACCTAAAAGTTCAGGAAAAAAATATGATCACTAAAGTGGCCACGAGAAAATGCTGGAAAATATTTTTAACTTCGAAATTTTGCCGCTAGGGGGCGCAATCAAAGCTTAAATATTAAAATTCGAAATTTCTCCGGAGATTCTCAGATTGAGGTATATCTTTATCAACATGGTTAGAAAACCTAGACAATTTCACGTCTTTTTGGTACAGGGCTCATTGGCGTACCGATCTTCGTGTGAGTAGGGGAAGGTAGTGAAAGTGTAATTGTTCAAGTGGCTGTAACTTATAAACGACTTGTCCGATTTTGTTGCGTATAGGCTTGTTTGGAAGATGAATGTGAGTACTTTCGTATATCGTATCCAGTGATGCGTGATTGTCTCCAGAAAAGTTGCTAGAAGGGGTAACTTGAATTAAAAACAGTGTTTTTCATTTTACCGCAAAAATTTAAATGGTATGGTATAATTCTGATAATAATAACTAGTCCAAATTATGTAAAATTTATTGTTTTTTTTTTTTATTATTTTTTTATTTTTTTTTTTTTTTAAGGTTTTTTCTTGTAAATTTAATCTTCAATTCGATTCTGTTATCAGAATTATACCGTACCATTTAAATTTTTGCGGTGAAACGAAAATAACAGTTTTTAATTCAAATTACACCTTCTAGCAACTTTTCTGGAGACAATCACGCATCACTGGATACGATATACGAAAGTACTCACATTTATCTTCCAAACAAGCCTATACGCAACAAAATCGGACAAGTCGTTTATAAGTTACAGCCACTTGAACAATTACACTTTCACTACCTTCCGCTACTCACACGAAGATCGGTACGCCAATGAGCCCTGTACCAAAAAGACGTGAAATTGTCTAGGTTTTCTAACCATGTTGATAAAGATATACCTCAATCTGAGAATTTCCGGAGAAATTTCGAATTTTAATATTTGAGCTTTGATTGCGCCCCCTAGCGGAAAAATTTCGAAGTTATAAATATTTCCCAGCATTTTCTCGTGGCCACTTTAGTGATAATTTTTTTTTTCCTGAACTTTTAGGTCCAGTAGTTTCTGAGATATGGCCGGTGGCCACCCTTGCTGGGACACCCTGTATGTATGCAGGGTGACAATTTCAAAACTTGAAATTTCCATATCTTGGGAACGAAAAACTGAATCAAAAAACGCTCAAAACAGATTCTATAAAACGAAGTGGGAACAAAAAAAAGCCTATAAACCCACTTTTATCTGTAACCCCTAAGACAGGATGAGATTCACCCCTGAAATCTTGAATAGAAAGGGGGGTCGAGTGATACCTTTTTTTGAAGGGATTTTGACACTGATTACAACTGCCAAGTTTCAAGTCTCTGCTCTCATTCCAGTTGATATGAAAGCTAGTCAAAATTTTATTTTATTCAATAAATAATTACTCGCAAGAGTAAACTTCTCCATACTAAGAGGATATGATGAGGGACTGGAGACCTCCAACACGAGCCATCAGTCAGGCCTTTTGACGAGGATTTCTTTCACCCATTTTTTTTTTTTTGATTTTTTTTTTTGAAATACTTCTTTGGAATAATAGTATAACTCGTTTTGAAGGTATTCAGTCCCTCATCATATCCCCTTAGTAAAGGGAAGTTAACTCTTGAGGGGAAGCTGTTATATCAACAGGAATGACAACAAAGGCTTGAAACTCGGCAGTTGTAGTCAAGGTCGAAGGGCCTTCAAAATGAGGTATCATTCGACCCCCCTTTCTATTTAAGACTTCAGGGGTGTATCTCACCCTGTCTTAGAGGTTTCAGATATGGGTGGGTTTATAGGCTTTTTTTTGTTCCTGCTTCGTTTTATAGAATCTGTTTTGAGCGTTTTTTGATTCAGTTTTTCGTTCCCAAGATATGGAAATTTCAAGTTTTAAAATTGTCACTCTGTATACAGGGTGTTTCCTAACCTCTGTGACAAAATGAAAGGCATGATTCTTCGCTTAATTTTAAGACGAAAATGTGGTATAATTTTTTTTCGAATTTCGCTTTGTTTCCAAAATACAGGGTGTTTAATTTTTTTAATTAATTTATTACGAATAAATTGAAAAACAAGAGTTACTTAAATACATTATTGGAAACTTTCATACAGTAGGCAAATGTCATGAAGAAAACAAATAATGTGGTTGCCATGGATCGAAGCAAAAAGCCTACTTTGCATCATATTGTTATTTTTGTGTAGTCCAGAGACATGCAATAAAGTGGTTTATCTCAAAAATTACGCAAGATACGATAAAAATTTAAGAGATCAAAAAGTTTGCGAAAATGACACAAAAAGTCAGTGGCGTACATTTTTTTCCCAATAATATTGGTTGAAGTGCCGCTCGGGACGCCACTGTATTCGATAATTTTTATCTGTTCATGGCAAAATGAGCCCGTTATCACTATAAATACCGTTACCAAACTTCAACAAAATCGAGTAAAAGATAAATTAATTAAAAATAAAAACTAATCAAAAAAAAAAAATTAAACACCCTGTATTTTGGAAACAAAGCGAAATTCAAAAAAAAGTTATACCACATTTTCGTCTTATAATAAAGCGAAGAATCACCCCTTTCATTTTGTCATAGAGGTTAGGAAACACCCTGTATAATAATATGTATTTTGAAATGTTTTGTTAGAGCTTCAGGCTGTTTAAAGAAATGAAAATGATTTTTTTTATACCAAGAATATCCTTTGTTCAATTAATTATAGTTGAATTTTCAATACGTGCATAAATTTTGCCATTCTAATCACAAGCCACACAAAAAAAAAATGTTTACTTTTTTTTTAAGTGTGACAAAATGTATTTATAAAACAATTACTAAAAAGTCTGTAAATTGTGGGCAGAAAGCAAAACCAGGCGGACATTTTATCATTTCACCGCAAAGAAAAACAAAAACAAGCCTGATCTCATCTATTCTTGTGTTTGGGTCAAAACATCCATTGCTCAAGGTATACCTAGGCGTTATGTCTTGTTATTGTAAGCCTATGCACTCAAATGTTGAAGCGTATTTGATATATCCATAATATCGCACGCCACTGACCCTTCTTGGCAGCTAAGTTTCGGAACCGTTTCTTATTTTTTCCCGGATTGATTTGAAGAGATAATTGAAAACGGCTGGTGCATTTTCAAGGCCACTTTCTTGAATTTTCGCAATCATCATCAATTTTTATTCCTATACGAACCCAGGTTTCGTCGATTCTTGATACTAATCTGTATTACACTTACCATGCAGTTTTCAAGTTGTTTGTTTGCTTAAGCCATGACATCAGAGGAGAATGAATGATTGAGTCGGTGGATAAAGGGCATATGTCAAGAAATTCATTTCCGGGAAATCAAAAAAAAGTGTTTTTTTTTGAAGATACATTTTTTTGTGACATTAACTGTGATAAATATTTTTTTTTTGTGGATCAAAGTAGTACTGTATCATATTTTGAAAACAAAATCAATTATGAGTTGACTAGTCGCCTTTGAAAAAATTGATACAATATGCCCTTTTTGCAAAGTGTGAAATTTAATTGATTTTAATTCACATCAAACAAAAACCAACAATAACTTTATTTAACTTTGAATGGGTACAGAATAAGCAATAATAAAAATGAAATACAACAATCAACCCCTATTTAGCAAAACATAGTTTTCTGATTCCTTGCCGAAAGGGTTGGTATAGTACAATATAGAGGTCACTGTGTAGATATATTCAAACAACGTTTGTATTTATCCACAACATACAAATTTCTAAGCAGAGAAAATATTTGAACGTCGGATACCAATTTCGTGAGAAAAAGGAAAAGTGGTCATGAAGGTGCCACGAGATGTGCCATTTATTAAAAAAAAAAAAAATTTTGAAAAAATCGGTTCACGGATTACATAGAATGAGTGATAAAACTTCTTGTATCATTTCTTCCGATTTTTCAATAGGAATAATAATATTCAACTAGTGAGCAATGAAAACAACAAACAGCAACTGTGGATCAAAATATTACTTGGAATACAAAAATATACATATAACACCCTTTAGCTTTGGAATAAAGCATTTCCCGATACTGATACATGATTATGAAACTTTTCATCTTATTTTCAAATACGAAAGCTCATCCTGAATTTGTTCGCATCAATGAAGAAACACCCAGTAGATAAAATTTAATAAATTTCAACTAGGTACTTCCGAAGATATTAAATAAAACGAATTTTTGCAAAATTACAGTGTGTCCACGTATAGAGTTCGGAAGAGGAAAAACTTTTTTAATTGAGAAGAAATAGTGACTCTTTATAAAAACATCTGCTTGTGTTGAAACTACAATTTCGAATACCAATTATACGATTACCATACAGGGTACATCAAAAATAACACTTTTATTAATTTTGATTTCGATTTTTTTCGATATTTTATGAAAATATTTTCAAAACCTTGATTTATTACAACAATTGGACAAAAAAGTCTAATAAAAAGTCTCGTAATCAAAGTGGTTGATTTCAAACCTACTATCAAAATAATAAAATATCATTTAGCCTGTTTTGAATAAATGAAATGTGTAAATTACTATTATGCAGATCTATGAGAGAATTATGACACTAATTGATATTTTATTATTTTTACAGTAGCTTTGAAATTAACCACTTTGAGATATTTTTTTTAAAGACTTTTTTGCACAATTGGTGTGATAATAATCATAAATTTGACATTTGAAATTGTAGTTTTAACACAAGAAGACATTTTTATAAAAAGTCACTTTTTTTCTAAACCCACAATTAAAAAAGTTGTTCCTCTTCCGAACTCTATCCGTGGACACACTGTATATAAAAATATATCAATTAAAGATATTTCAAATAAACTACACTTTATCTCCTCTAGATTTAAAATTTTGAAATATTCTAGAGGAGATTGAATGGCGATGACAAAGTGTGAATTATTTTGAAATATCTTTCAAAATAAACTTTTCCAAATTTCACTGCGATCTCCAACAAAAATTATTTGTTCTTTCACCTAGTTATTATGAAATTTTCAAGAGAAATCATGAAACTTTCATTTGATAATTTTTTTTGTGTATCTAGAGTTTTTAATTTTAAAGGGGTGGCAAGTTATTAGGAAAAACCCTGTACCTACTTGATTCTGTTCATAAATCTTTATCCTACACGTTGTTCTCATGCAAAACTAAAACAACTAATAAACAAAACTAATTGATGAAACAAAAATCGAAAAAAACAATCCAATAACGATAAATAATATTTAGTTAAGGCTACAACAGAAATATACAAATACAAATTTAAATCGATCTTGGCATGTTTAAAAATATGTATTGCTATTTATAAAAAATACAATATAAATCAAAAATGATGATTAAAAATATTGAGTAGCAACCTCAAGACAACTTCATCTTAGAAAATCCACTGTATTTGAAAAAATAAAATTGATGATGGTGCGTCCACAGACGAAACGTCAGATTTTAAATTTGATGCCATCTTCTAGCTAGAGTAGGTAAAATGGCAATGAAGTGTGATTTATTTGAGAATATATTTTCAAAGTATAAATTATAAAAAAAAATAATAAATAAGATAATAGAAACGTCTTTGAAAAAATTCGTTTTTTTTATGTCTTCGGAGGTGGTCGGAATCTTTTTAAATTCAAAATGACATTTTGCTAAGCTCAAAAATGGGCTTACATTCAACCCTGTATCTTTTGTAATGATGGAGAACCCTATGCACACACTCAAATTTGTGGCACCCTGTATACGATAGTTTTCGGAAGTTTTCTATTTTGATATGTTTGGATCAGAGACAGAATTATTGTGATGAATGGCGGAAAATCACACAAAACTCTGAACCTAAATTGTTAATCAAAATCTGCAAACATGGGACAATCATTTTAGGAAAGAATATCAGATACATTCCTCTTACAGCATGATTCTCAAGAGTTGATAAAGTGAAATCTTAGAGGAAAATATTCAAGTTATGATTTCTGATATCACTTCGAAACTTCAGTACCTATATGTTTAATATTTTCTGACAAAGAATATTTGTAGATCTTGAAACTTTTTTCTTTGTAATTGAAAAATGTCAAAAATCATGATTACTTCATACAGTGTGACCCATTTAGATTGGAAACATCCCTGTAAAATATCATGTTGTTAACGGATTTCAACCATTTTTTTTTGAAATGTTAAGTTATGAAGGGTCTACTACGGGACAGATTTTGAAATGTTTATTTCAATTTTTATGGATATCACGGTACTTTTTCATGAAAGAAAATGATACATTTTTATTACATTATTGAATACGCCATTGGATTTGAAGTGCTTTCAAATAGCTGTGACCAAAATTTCATAGAAATATATTCATTAATAACAAAGCCACGACAACTTAAAATTCATACATTTTCTAAGCCAACGGTCACAATAGAGCACCCTGCATCAACTGTGCCACGGAGGTAGAGTCACTCATTGCGACTACTTAGTGTCAATGTAAAATTACCTATTTATCGGCAACAATATTCAATTACAGTTTGTTTGATTCTTTTGTATCATGGCTGATTTGGCGAAGCAACGATAGAAGTGCCGGAGACAATTTAAAAAAAAAATGGTCGAAATCGGTTAATAACCTACAATTTTACAAGGGTGTTTCCAATCTAAATGGGTCACACTGTAGTATTTCAAACAATGTAGAGATTTGAATGAGTACAAGATTTTATCTAGACAATACTACTGTGACAATCTTTATACTTACGTTTGATGTCCTTTTTATTTTGCCTCTTCCTTTTTCTAGACTTGAGGCCTTCATCAAATTGATTTTTTTCCAAAAGGCAATCGGTATGTCGCCTCATAATTATTTGAAGTGTCATTTGCTCCGGGTGGTCTAAGTGTGGTGACCTTCTGCGTACAATGAACGGCATTATTACAGTAATTTTCTCCAGGTTTTTGTAATTTAATTCCGAAACCGCCATCTCCTGCCTTTTTTTCACCAATTGCTCTTTTTGGTGCATAAAATATGGACCTTGCACAACCATAAATCATTTCTCCACATTGTTTGTTTTGGCCATGATTTTTTTGGCCTGCCCCTGAAAATATTATTTTTTTATATAAATCACGATGATAGATGCATGACGACCCACAGAATTCTACAGTTTCAACATATAACCTTGACATTTTAGAACAGTTTCCATTCATTCTAAACAAAACTGCCATCATCTACTGTACATTTCGTTGAATCAGCAAGTCAATTTTTTTTTACAGTCTCTGATGATGTAAATTGTCATTTACCGGAATGGTTTTGGGTCCGGTAAATGATACTTTTCGGTACAGTATGAAATAAAATCCTAGTTTAAACACACACACATCAAAAGTACGTGAAGTAAAGAATGTAAAATCAGCAAAGTAAAATGAATTTGCATTGCCTGTTTTCTTCTTATTGACAATGCGATGATAGCTCACTATTCGACTATGAGACGTGGTCAATTAGTCTAGTTACCTAGTTTGATTAATTTGGATTCATTCAATTAAGTAAATAAAAGTGTTAAGTGTTTTTGCTTTACAAAAATATTTGAACAATGATTAATAAAATAATAAAACTCACTAAACATAAAACATCATAGCAACAGTGTAATGGGTAAGGTTGGTGAAGCATTTTACACTACTGCCTGGTTTTATGCAACCCTCAGAAGCACTTTATTCTTTTCATTTTTTCTTTTTTTTTCTAAAGCAATAGAGCTTGATATTTAAAAAATAAAAATAAATAAATTCGGTTGGTCGTCTACTACACCAGACCCAGTTCCTGAGAACTTGAGTTCTTTTCTAATAACGTACTTACCTCATTGGCACTGGGTTACACAGATTACAATTATCAAACTTTTCCAAAATCAATATACTCGACCGCGACTTGTTCCGGACAACAGTGACAGATTTCACAGCGTTCGCCTTGATGCAGCCCAACGTTTCCGATTTCTAAGTAATAGGGAGTTTTTGGAGATCTTATTTTTGTGATGCATGCGCTATAGCCGACTGTGAGAATAACCTAGGTTCGCTTAATAGGCGTCGGTCATTTTGTCATGTTGTCATATTTCATGATAGGATCATAAAATTGTAGTGAAATATAAAAAGTACCATTCAAATTGTAAAAAAATCACTATAGTTGCACTGAAATTGTGAGATTTTTGTCCTTTTATAAAAATACTCAACCTTTGAATACACAGTTCCCGTACATTTTTTTCCTAGAGGCCCTCTCTACGGAGATACGGGCCCCGAAAGAACGCCACTGGAAATCATTTTTTCTTGAATAACTTTTCAACCACATCCTATAATTTAACAGTAAACATTACCTCTTAAAATACTGCCCTTAAAACATAATTAGTTTAGTTTACAAGGGGCGGACTAGGTTGTACATTTCATTGCTTAAATTCTCAACACTCTGTATGATAAAGACTTGAAAAAAATAAATTTAAATAGGCTGAACCGTAGGCTACAAAAAAGGTGCTTTTGTTCATTATCGATAAAATGAACATATTTCGAGAAAAAAACATTTTTATTGAAAAACCATCGAAAATAGCCATAATGCAGTGCTGTCCTTAACGATTATTTGTTTCAAATTTAAACTTATATTTTCCTCGGAATAAAAATTAATCTGAAAAAACAATAAAAAATTCGAAAAAATATGAGTTAACATTTTTTGAAATAATTTCGTCAAAGGCACCACTTCGTCATGGCTTTGTCCGAGGTTTTTTCAATACATTTTTTTTTTTCTTGAAAACGATTCATTTTATCGATAATGAACAGGGGTACCTTTATTGTAGGTTCAGGCAATCTAAATTTATTTTTTTTCAAATCTTTATCATATAGGTTGTTGAAAATTTAAGCATTAAAATGTACAACCTAGTCCGCCCCTGGTAAACTAAACAAGCTAATTATGTTTTAAGGGCAGTATTTTGAGAGGTGATCTTTACTGTTTATCATAATAAATTTTTATCAAATCATATTAAGTGGTTAAAAATTACTTCAAGAAAAATTGAATTCCAGTGGCGTCCTTTCGAGACCCGTATCTCCGTAGAGAGGGCCTCTACGAAAGAAGTTCACGGGAACTTGTTATCTTATTTTTCAATGTTCTATCTGAATCCGAGAGATCTCCCACATTTTCCCGGACCCCCTGTATACTACTAGACCATGCAGGCATCTCATTCATAAATCGAAGATTGCTTTGACGCTATTTCGTGCAATGAAAAATAGAGAGTTGTTTTTGGGTTATTGTTGGCAATATCATAACTTGATTCAAGGATGCACGAATCCAAGTTACTTGAATACGTCCATTTCACCAAAATCTAAGCCAAAGACTGTTGAACATGTTGAACACTCTGCACTGGAAACCGTATTCTAGTTTCCAGCGCCTCCTTCAGACTTGTTTATCAATGAGCAGAGTTTTGTCGTCAAAACTAGATTATTGCCATGTTTGATAATGATCAATCCTCAAAAATCATAAGATATTTGAAAAATAATTGTCATAATCCTACATTATTAAAATGAAAAATCAATTGCAATATTGCATTAATTTTTAAAATACCTAAATAAAATTGTTTTCTTAATTTGTAGACACGTGTGAGCTAATCTCTACAATTTGGCAACGCTCTCGTACTATGATTATACATGAAGCTAAGCTCTACGAACGTCTTACTCGCTGATTTGTTTATGGCGTCAAGCATATTCTACGATACTCACCGTCCCCAACATGGGACGTTCATGACGCGTCCAGTTTTGGACGTTCATGGAGACTAAACGGACGTCCACATTAATTAAGTGTTTCGTGGGTAGAACAGGAATTTTTAAACACCAAAATAATTATTTTTATGTCTGGGCTCAAGAAAATACAAGAGAAGCCCGTGACATCTTTACTCAACGTTCATGTATTGGCCTCTAACATTTTCTTGTTATTTCCGTTTTGGCATGCTCTCAAAAACCAAAGTCATAAATCCAAAAATTGCAACGTTCATTGTCAAGGCTCCAGTGGTGCCGAAAATTGGGAGGCAGACCCCCTGTATCTACGCCATTGGGAAATGTGTCATGTTTTCAATCATCACTACTTATGTGTACTACATTGTCTGTGTACGAATTTGACGGATATCGATTAAGAGGTTTAGAGGTAATGAAGTGATAACGATTTTTTTTTTCAAAACATTGAGACCCTATATCTTTGTAGGGAGTCATCGTCCAACAATGTTTTCTGATGTTTTTTCGTTGTTTTTTATTTCTTTTCTCGAATTCGAAGCTAGGTATGGACAAAACACAGAAGATCAAAAAGTTGTATTTTTGGTTGCTTGATCTATAAAAAATAGAAAAAAATACAAAAAAACTCAGTGGCGTTATTTCTCAATATTAATTTGCTGTGGCGTCTCACTGGACCTTATAATTTCATTCTAGTAAGGACTGAATAAGGTCGTTGTTAAATCCTATAACTGTTCCAAATTTCAAATTAATCGATTTAAGAATACTTTATAAATATCGAAAAATTATAGGGTTGTCATTTAAAAAATTATTCGATGACGTCATATGTCAAATTTGAGACACCCTGTTTAAAATTTTCGTACATCAGATTGGAAATATTGATCGACGTGTCTGAGCATATTGCCGAGAAAAAACATACTTTGGTCTGAATTTATTCCAAGTAGAAGACTCATAAGGTTGTAGACTGAAACGTCCAAATTATCACTTGCTGAAGAATCGTCCATAGTTTGAGAGAATACAATCACGTCTTTATTTGCTTTAATATGAGCTCGTTTAAGATTTAAAACATGTTCATTTATACAGGGTGTCCGGAAAGTGTTGGTACGGGCTCAAGAGGGTCCACCCCAAAATTTCAAATGAAACCCCTTTATCGATAATTTCTATGTATCTCATTTTAAAGGCCTCAAGAAAGCAAACGTTTTTGCACAACTCTACGATCATCCGTTCCGGCGAAATAAGGGATTTATAAAAAATGCCAGAGATATTGTGAAAGATCTTAACTTTATTTCATCAAATTTTGTTGAATGTATATATTTTAGAATCCTGCCCCAATGATTGTTAGCATTTCTGATGTTATTGTAGTGAACAATTCCGAAAGGAATAAAAACCGCACATTTTATATAAAAGTTTTTTAGATGTCGAATTCTTAATTCTTAATGAAAACTATGACTTATTATGCTGTCTTCTCCTCAGTGTTCTCCTTCATCTTCTTAGGAGTCTTCTCTTCTTCAGCTGAAAAAAAATCAGCATAAAGATTTTCCAATATAAGTAACTATAATTTCACTATACATATTTAAATTTGATTCAATTTCATATTTATACAGGGTGTTTCATTAATAAAACGTGATGTGAATACCCGGAATTGCTTTGTTACAGAGCTTCAGGCCGTTGAAATTTTAATTTTCATTCTTGTTCTAAATAATGATTCAAATACATAAAAAAAATATTTAACTCATAATAATTATTAAAAAAAAATGAATTTTGAAAAAGACGTTGAATTTCGGGCACGGCTGCTGTCAAATTTCTACTTCAAAATATTTCAAGATAAATAAATTTCTTCACAATCAGTTTCTCTTTAAATTCATCTGCGGATTAAAATACTTTTCACAAATAAAAAATCTCGTCATTTTATTGTTTCCATACCACAAGGAAGATATTTGAAAATGCGGATTTTTTTTTGCGTCGGACTCCAAAATGGCCCTAGATGGTTTTTATGCAGGATAAGAAAAATGACCAACCAGTATCTAGATATTTGAATTTTAAATAAACGATACATGTGATTTGAAAATTTTGGCAAATGGAAGTGTAACAAGTTCGATGTGGTAACTCGTTAACCATAAGAATTACAAATTCAACTACAATTATAAATGGATTATTGCCTTTATGTTTAACTTTTCACCAAAAATTACTTCTTTCTCAATGAAAATACGAAAAAACGAATACCAACGTGAGGAAATATGGCAACACAACGGAAAATAAACCCTGAAACCCCGGTCGATATTTTTTGTCTACTGTTTCCGACCGCTTGAGTGAGTTATTTCTAAATTACTGAGGATACTAGCAGCAAACAAATATCACTAGCCACTAACCCAAACATCTCTCATGAAAATATCAACACTTTTTTCAGCGACGTTGCTATGTGCCCTGAATGTTCAAAAGCTTTATGAAAAATAAATTCACTCAACTGCTAATCAATTTTCCAAATCACCAATTCCAAACACCCATGAGTCCATTTATGTTGAGTGTTTCTGTCATCAAAAAACATTTTTGAAGGTAAAACTTTGTAGTAATGTTTATGTTTTGTATTGAAACATGGCAACATCTGACCGCGAACACTGACTTGAGATGCGTGCTAGAAGTTAAAAGTGAGTTTATTCAGTCGCCTTCGAAAACATTGACATTTGCCCTTCTTGCGGAGTGTGAAATTTATTCAATTATGAAAATGATAACTGACATCAAAGAAAAACCAACAACTTCATGTTACTTCAAATAGGTGCAGAATTATAGAAATAGAGTACAACAATCAAGCCATTTTTAGCAAAATCTAGTTTTCTGATTTCCTTCGAAAGTCGAGAGGGTTGCGTAGTAGTGTTAAAGAAAGATTTGTTTTCTTCGACAACATACAAAATTTTAAAGCTGCAAAAATAAAAAAATAATGTTGATTGCGAAATGGAAAAGATTTAAAAAAAAATCAAATCACCAATGCTATCACATCGAATTTGTAACACCCTGTATTTAACACTTCTCGTAACATTGCTCCAGATTTTTCAACAGAAACAATAATTTCAACTAATGAGTAATATCAAGAACAAACGACAACTCTGATCAAAATATTATTTAGAATACAAAAATGAAAATACACCCTTTAGCTCTGGAATTTAGCATTTCCCGATACTGCGATACACAATCACGATTTTTTTTTCTGTTTTTAAATAGGAAAGCTCATCCTGATTTTGTTCGCATTAATAATGAAACACCCGGTAGGTACATATACAGGGTGACATAGAAAAAAGTACATTGCATAGTGCCACACAATAGAGGACATCCAAATAGGAAAAAAAACAAAAACCATGTATGTTGCGCCCTCTATCAGTGATCACAAAACTAAGATCATATATGAATTAAGCATGATAAAAAAACCCTGTATAACACACTATTTTTATCCATTTCTTGCGTCTCTGGCTAAAGATATTAAAAAAAAACCAAACAAAAATAAAATTCAACACCCCGTATCATTTAACCGAAGCAAGGCCTTGTGGGAACTTTTTTTCTTCTTTTACTATCCTCTATACAGGGTGCCACGGATTCGAGCGCATGCATGGGGATCTCAGTTATTAAAAGAGATACAGGGTCGGTTAAATGGTTGCAAAGTTGCACATTTTTATGCTCAACAAAATGCCGTTTTGAAATTTAAAAATGTCGACTACTTCCGAAGATATTCGAAAAAAATCGAAATTTCGCAAAAACGTTATTATCATTTCCTGAGATTATTTGGGAAGATATTGTAAAATGAATTACACTTTCTCATTGCCACTTTTTCTCCTCTACAAGATGGCGGTATCAAATTAAAAATCTGACGTTTCGTCTTTGAGCGGCCATCATCAAGTTCATTTTTTTAAATACGGACCTGGATTTTTTATTTTATTTTCAGTTATCTTTTGACGTTCTTAATGTATTGAGGTATCGCAATCGTCGAAAAAAATACTCATTTAAAAAATAATACCAGAGAAAATTAGTTAGGCAACCCTTTTCTTCCTAGCTCATAGTTTTGTTCAATAATCCATCTTTATTCGACACGTTATTCTTATGAGAGAACATGCACAACGAAACAAGCCTAATTGACCGAACCAAAATCGAAATAACATCCAATAACGATATACATTTGATGAAATTTAATTTAATCCACAAATGATATGGAAAATAGAAAAAAACATATAAAAATCTGGATTGATTTCTGCAAGTGTTCAAGAATATTGCCATTTTAACAAAATTTTGAAAATAACAATAATAGGTGAAAAATCATTGAAAATACTGAAGTTGCTAAGGCAACCCATTGCTCTACACCCTCATCTAACTACCTCAATGCCTCAAGGACGTCGAAAGATAACTAAAAATAGAATAAAAAATCTAGGTCCGTATTTAAAAAAATGAACTTGATGATGGCCACTCAAATACGAAACGTCAGATTTTCAATTTAATACCGCCGTCTTGTAGAGGAGAAAAAGTGGCAATGAGAAAGTGTGATTCATTTAACAATATCTTCTCAAATAAACTCAGGAAATAATAATAACGTTTTTGCGAAATTTCGGTTTTTACCGGATATCTTCGGAAGTAGTCGGAATTTTCAAATTTCGAAATGGCATTTTGTTGAGCTCAAAAATGTTTTGCAACCATTTAATCGACCCTGTATCTCTCATAATAACTGAGATTCCCATGCATGCACTCAAATCTGTGGCACCCTGTATAGTGTGGCACTATGCAATGTAATTTTTTCAATGTCACCCTGTATATGATATTGTTTTTTAAGGTTTCCTGTTTTGTTATGTTTAGATAAAGGAATTGTGATGGATGGCGGCAGATTAGGAAGAACTATCAATTTCAGGGAAGAATATCAGATGAAGTCCTCTTACAGGTGCCCACTGCTAGAAACTAACGAGGCTCTGAAGAACGAGATACGGCGAAATAATCAAACTCACCAATTTAATACCGGCTCCTTTCATGGATGGATATGTCGAAATTAAAACTGCAGGCGAGTCGAGGTGAAAACCCGGAATCTCGCACTGGTACGTCAGTCAGCCCCGTGGATTCTGGGGAGGGGGGCTTTCGATAGATGGTAAGAAGACAAAAAGTAAACTCGAAGATAACCTGTACGTGGGCACGTACAATATCCACACCATGAGGCTGGAGGAACTTCTCAACGGCCTAGAACACGAACTGCAGAGCATAAAGTGAGGTGTCAATATGTCATAGGGATCAGCTAAACAAGCGGTGATCATCCTCAAATCTGGACATCTACTGTTCCAAAAGAACTCGGATACTAACTCACACATCGGTGGCACTGCTTCACTTGTTCACAAAAAAAAGAAATATCTGGTTACAAAGCAAGAGCCGTGTCAAACAGAGTAAAATATGTAGTGATCAGGATCAACGCCATGTTTAGTGTCCTCATCATCCAGGTACAGGGTTATTCATTATATTTTGACACCCATCTACAGCTCTTATTGCGAGTGATAGAAAAAAACTTTAAATACAAAAGTTTTGGTTTTTTTCACGTAGTAATCTTCTGGTGATAGCGGAATCAACAAATCGAAATCATAACATAGAAAAAATTCATTAAGTCATATTTTTTTAAATGGAACACCCTGTATATTATTGACTAAAATGAAAGATCTCTTTAATCTGATTTCAAATATATATGGTTTGTAGGCATTTGGTTCAGTCACTTTGGAACTATTTGAGTTTATAATTTATTTTTCCACAATTAGAAATCATCATTCATTATAGTCTGTTACTCTGAATATAATCATATTGCCTTGGAAACGTCGTAATCATGACAACGAAATTCTTGTGTTATGTGTTGAAAATTATTCGAAAAATAATTCAAATGGGTTATTCGGCGGAAGAAAAAAGTCAAATAATACGCTTATTTTATTCAAATAATAACAGCGTTTCAATAGATAGAAATAGATATCATGGAATATACCCGGGCAGAAGGATCCCTACCATAAACACGATCAAGAACATAATTAAGCATTTTGAAGAGCGCAATAGCGTTGAACAAAAGAAGAGAAAAGTCGACAGAAATTTAGATGAAGAACTTGATATTTTACTTCATTTTCAAGGTAATAAGAATTTTACAAACTTGTTAGAACGCCTATTTAACATTTTTAGAGAATCCTGAATATTCGATACCTGATGTGCAAAAGTTATCTGGAAAGTCATATGGCAAGATTCAGCGAACGCTAAAACGATACAAATATCATCCCTATAGATTTCTACCTGTGCAAAATCTAAACGACGAGCATAAAAGGCAGAGGCTTGAATATTGTGCTGAGATACTTGGAAGGTAGCAAGAAGAAGGAGATTTTCTCAACAAAATAATATTCACCGATGAGGCGTCTTTCACAACGGCGGGGGTATTTAACCGGAAAAATAAGCATTGGTGGGGAACGGAAAATCCACACCAAATACAGGCAGTCAAGATACAGGGTCGAAAATCTATTAATGTGTGGTGTGGTATGTTGAATAATATGGTCATAGGACCCATTATATATGGAGGATCCCTTACTGGTGAGCGATATCTGACTTTTTTGGAGACAGAAATAGAACAACTATTAGAAAATATCCCAGTTCAACGATATAATAATTTAATATGGCATCAAGATGGCGCCCCAGTCCACAATGTTTTACAAGTGACAAATTATCTAAATAATAGATACGCGCTCTGGATTGGGAGACATGGAACCATCCGATGGCCAGCAAATAGCCCGGATCTTAACCCCTGTGATATATTCTTATGGGGATACCTGAAAAACAAGGTGTATTAAAATAGACCCGAAAGTTTACAAGTAATAAGACAAAGACTCAATAACGCAGTATTAAAATTGAACAGAGAAAATCCAAACTTTATCACCTCTTCTATAAATAATAAATTATTACATAATATTCGCAAGTGCTTAGAAAACAACGGGGGTTATGTAGAAAACATGTAGCTTCGTTTTTAATGGAATGTTGACAGTTTATATGATTAAGTTAGTGTTGTGAATATTTGTTGTAGTTTAAAAAAATATATTTTTTAAATTCAAATAGTTTCAAAGTGACTGAACCAAATGCCTACAAACCATATATATTTGAAATCAGATTAAAGAGATCTTTCATTTTAGTCAATAATATACAGGGTGTTCCATTTAAAAAAATATGACTTGATGAATTTTTTCTATGTTATGATTTCGATTTGTTGATTCCGCTATCACCAGAAGATACTACGTGAAAAAAACCAAAACTTTTGTATTCAAAGTTTTTTTCTATCACTCGCAATAAGAGCTGTAGATGGGTGTCAAAATATAATGAATAACCCTGTATATGCATCCACCTCCGCCTCCTTAGACATGATTGAGAAATTCCACGAAGATCTAATAAGTGCAAAAAGCGCTTAAAAAGTGACAATAGGCGATTTCAACGCGAAGATTGGAGCCAGATTGCTGATGGATCTTTATCGGTAAATTTGGGTTGGGAGCGAGGAACCAAAGGAGACAAACCATGATCGACTTCCTCAACAAGGAGAGGCTCTACTGCATGAAAACTTTCTACAAAAAACAACCGAAAAGAAAATGGTCTTGGAAAAGCCCCGATAACA
Source organism: Orchestes rusci (assembly GCA_958502075.1). NCBI lineage: Eukaryota > Metazoa > Arthropoda > Insecta > Coleoptera > Curculionidae > Orchestes > Orchestes rusci. The sequence goes on along the minus strand of OY293303.1, from coordinate 111,096,265 downwards.
GGATCAAAAACGAGATGGACTATGTTCTAACATCAAACCCCCAATTATGCTCAGACGTGTCAGTAATAAACCGCTATGATACAGGTCAGAGCCAGGATCCACGTCAAAGAAACGCTCTAGTAGAAAGAAAGATACGGCCAACTACGGTTGAACTACGAGAGAAAGAGGAAAAACTCAATAGGCAAATTGACAAGTTAATTAGACCCAACTGACGTTACGCGAAGCATGGAACTAAACGCACTCTCGACGAAGATCACCTCTAGTATTAGTCTGTTCTCTCCAAAATGAGAAACATCCGAAATTCAGCTCATCGAAAAACGGAGGAAAACCGACAAAAACTCACCAAGTCAAGGGGACCTGAATAAGATCGTGAAGAAGGCCATCAGGAAAGATCGAAGAGGTTATAATACGAGAAGGGTAGAGGAACCCATACAGAACAACGCAAACATGGGAGTTCTCCGTTCCGCGAGATCTCAAGGTAGATTGATTATCCATAAGCTGAAAAATTATCAAGGAGTCCTTGAGAATGAAAGAGGAAAGATAACAGAAATTATTGAGAATTTCTAGCGACGACTATACAGCCCATCGATGGCACAACAAGTTCAAGAAGGTCAATTTCATCAGCTAGTCCTAAACATGGGATTAGAAGAACTAGAGCCCATTAATGGAAAAGAACTAGAGGCAGCGCTAAAACACCTGAAGAACTGCAAAGCTCTGGATAAAGACCAGATCACCAGTGAGATGTTGAAGACCGGAGAAGAGACGATGCATGGGTATGAAATTTCACCCAAGCAATGGAGAACGCATTCAAAGGCATGGGAGCAGAAAGGCTCAAGATCGACGGAGAATATCTCAACCATATTGTTCTCTTTAGCAGCGATGCGGCTGAACGTACGACGAAGATCCAAGAGCTCAGTCTTCGAAGGTATTGGTCTGAAAATGAACTTACAGAAGACCAAAATGATGAGTACATCTAACATGAGAGTCACCATTGAGAACCACACTCTGGAGCAAGTCGGAGAATACATATATCTGGGTCATAGCAGAGATTACCAGACGAATCGGCCTCAGCTGGGCAGCATTCGGGAAGCTCAGCTACATATTGCGACAACCAAAGATCTCAGTAAACCTAAAGAGGTCCAGGATACCTGCATCCTGCTTGTGGAAACATACGGACTAGTGACACTCACAATGAACAGCGCCAATCGTCTTCGAGTCGATGGAACGAGCAATGCTGCGAGTAAGTCTTCGAGACAGGATCTGAAACGTCGTGGAAAGGATAGCGAAGCTCAAGTGACATTGGGCGGAGCACCTGGCCACCTGGCTTAAAATAACTCCAAATGGACGAAAACACTTATACAATGGGGAACAAGGAAAACAAAACGAAGTATAGGACGTCCAAAGGCAAGATGGAGAGACGACATCCAGCGTCATGCGAAAAAAAATTTGATGAAGACCGCCCAAGATAAACCGACATGGAATCCACTAGAAGATACCTATGTCCAGGTGGGATGAACACAGACTAAGGAAGAAGAAGAAAAGTGAAATCTTAGACGAAAATTTGAGTGTTGATTTCTAATATCAGTTTGAATTTTTTTTTGTGTGAATTATACGTTAAGAAGAACCATTATATTCCTCTTCAATGATAGTTTCTGACAAATGAATACTTGTAGATGTTGTGATTGAAAATTCAAAAATCATAAATACTTCATAGTAAAGTGCTTTTATTTATTGACATATACAGGGTGGACAGAGAAAGTCATGTGTTTTAGCCAAATTTCGTGCTATGCCAGTTTCCCAATTTTCTTATACCGATATTTTGAATCTTTGGACTACCATAAAAAAAGTAATTTTTTATTTTTTTTGAAAATATAATATTACTCAATATATCAATACTCAATATTTAGAGTGAAGAGTTGTAGCTAAGATTTGCCCATTAAACTGATAATTTGTACGTACAATTAAAAAATTTGGATTGGGTTACATCGCATGTAAAGTAGAACAGTTTTACTGCACGCCACTGGTCAAAAATCAATCCACTTTATGCATAATGTGGAAAAAGATTCCGATTATGAGAATTCTTGAAAAAGTCCTTTTTAAGAAATAAATGACATTTTTTGAAAATTCGATAGATTGAGTTATAGCCAACTTTTGAGAAATTTGAGTAACTCCTTTTTTTTAGGATAGTTCAAAGGAATCTGGCATAGCACCAAACTTTGCTAAAAAAACATGACCTCTTTTTTCCACCCTGTATAGGTGGATGAATGGAAGAAATACACTGTTCCAACCCTGCAGGTTTTCTTGAAAAATTGGTCAAATACGTCCCGAAGACTGCAACTCGATATCTCTTTCCGTTTCGAAAATATCGAAATTTGAATTTGGGTTAAAAATGTCCAGCACTTTATTTCAAACAATGTATGAGTACAAAAATACTCATGGAAATTACTGTGCCAATCATTACACTTACGTTTGTTGTCCGTTTCATTTTGGCCATTCCTCTTTCTGGATTTGGCTGCAGCAGGTTTTTTTGAGCTTCCAACCAACTGATCTCTTTCCGTAATTATTTTGAATGCCACTGACTCCTGGTGATTTGCGCTTGGAGATCCTCTGCGTACTAGGAACGTCATTACTATAGTAAGTCTCTGTAGTTTTTTGTATTGCAGTTCCGATATGGACATCTTCTGCCTTTTTATCACCAATTTCTCTATTTGGTGCATAAAATATGGTCCTTGCACCGGCGTATAAATAGTCTCCACCCTGCTTGGCCTGAAGAGTGGACTATACTTGTTCCTGAAAATTTAAATTTTTGATAAAAATCAGGATGATAGAAACATGACGACTTGACGACCCACAGAATTCTACAGTTTCTCTTAACTTTATGAAACATTTTCCTAGAATGAAACATGGAAATCGTTGGATCATATCACAAAATAAACCTAAACTGTTTCCGTTTTTTCTTGACAAAACCGCCATTATCCCCTAATAATTATACATAATTCCTAGTTTAAATACACAAAAACAGTACTTTAAGTAAAATAAATAATAAAAAATTATATTTGCGTTGTTCAAATCTTAGATGGGTTTGATAATTTTAGTTAAGTCTAGTTACCGAGTGTGGGAGATTTTGAGTTAGTTTGGTTATTTCCGGTTAGTCCATTAAATTGGATAAAGTCAAAAGTGTTTTTGTTGTATTTTCTAATAGTTGCAAATTTTTGAAAAATAATATACTCAAGACATGAAACAACTGTGCAACACCGAATATCTTGAAATATAATTTTAACCAATATTAGTAATAATAGTAATTAATATTCTACACAAAATATTTTTCCAAATAAACTCAGCAATTGAAACATTTTTGCAAATAGACATTCAGTTTTCGTAACTAGTCGAAATTTTTCAAATTTTAAAATTATATAAATTGGTTCTTGTTAACTTGACGACCAACAAAGCTTTACAGTTTTCCTCAACTTTTTAATATAGTTTTAGTTTTAATAGTTTAACTTTATACGAAATCGGCGAGGGGAAATTCCTGAAAATATTTTTTAAATTCATATATACCGCTAGGGGGCGAAATTGCTTTGGTCGTTTAAAAAATGCATTTTCTTCAATGAACTAAGGTTTGTTTTTACATGTTTTATAGGAAATTTTCTACTCTTTCACATGATACTACTGCGGCTTTTCTATATTTCATGATTCTCCTCTTATATTGGGTGAAATGACGTCACTACCAACAAGGCAGATTGAGCTTGATGTCCTTAATCTAATTAATTAATTATTAATTATTATTTATTAATTGATTAATTAATTATTTTATAGGAAATTTCCTCTTGTTTCAGATGGTACTACAGCGGATCTTCCATATTTTATGGTTGTCCTGTTATATTGGGTAGAATGACGATACTACCAACAAGGCAGATTTGACTTTATCCAATTTAACTTGATTTTTTCTCCAATGACCTAAGGTTTGTTTTCACATATTTATAGAAAATTTCCTCCACTTTCACATAGTACCACTGCGGCCTTTCTACAGGGTGTCTCAGATTTTAATCGGGAAAACTCAATAGACGATAGCACTTAAAAAAATAAACAAAAAGTTGATATCAACTTGTAAGATTTAAAGCTTCCTTTTCTAAATACAGGGTGTTGAATTTACTTGAACAAAAATATTTTATCAAGTGTGATATGATTTTTGAATTTAGTAATTACAAATATAATTGTTTTGTCTCTTGACTTTTTTTTCTATTTTGCTAACTTCTTGCGAAAAAAATTAAATTCATTTATACCAGGGTGGAGTGAAAAAATGAATTTAATTTTTTTCGCAAGAAGTAAGCAAGATAGACAAAAAAGTCAAGTGACAAAAAAATTCCATATTTTATGACTTAATCCAAAAATAATATTGAACTTCTAAAAAAGCAGTGGCGTGCCTATTTGCCCCACCGCCGCCGCCCCTGGCCATCCAGCTTAAATCTTATTATATCAAATTTAGTCCCATGGTAAGTATCATGAACAGGTCAAGTTATTTCAAAATCAATTAAACAGTTTTTGGAATATTTGGATACAAATCTAAGACACCCTGTATATTTCATGGTTCTCCTGTTATATTGGGAAAAATGACGTTCCTACGCTACCAACAATGCAGATTGAGCTTGATGAATCTAATTTAACGCAATTTTTCTAGATTTCTTCTCCAATGAACAAAGGTTTGTTTTCACATATTTTATGGAAAACTTCCTTATCTTTTACATGGTACCACTGCGGCTTTTCTACATTTCATGGTTCTCCTGTTATTATGGAGAATTCCAGAACAAAATTGAATATTGACGGAGTTACAGGGTGTTAGAGATACATTCATTTTGCAATACCTTATCCCGATGAAGTCCCAGATACGAGATTTGGTGAAAAAATCATGAGCGTGGCAAAAGGTATTGCCAAAAAAAAGTCAAGACCCTGATGTAACTAATAATAATCAATTTTCGAAAAAATGTTATAGGAAAAGAATTTTTTTGCTCATCATTTCAGGGCATCCTGTATAACAAACACCAAAACAGAAATTACAACAATAACATTATTAAACACCACGAAATTAATTTAATTTTCGACAGCATTATACGAAAATAACAAATAAAATGAAAACGAAATATCAAATATCAACCTTGGATTAAATGTGCACAAGGTGTATTGAGATACGGAAAACAACAAATTATAAAATTTAATAGTTTTGTTAAATACATCGACAAAATATATGGTAGGTATTATAACATTAGGGTGTTTACTATTTTTGTTATCTGAGAATGAAGCTTCAAGTTTTTTTTTTTTATTTTTTTTTCATGGCATACTTGACTACAAAACTTCAAAAACCAATTGAAAACTCAATTATACAGGGTGTTTCAGAATAACATGCTAATAATAAAGGGGGTGATTCTTGGGCTCATTTTAAGAAAAAAAATTCATATGAACGTATGTCCTAAACGCCTTAACTTTTGAGATACAGGGTGTCAAAGTTTTAAAAAATAGATACTTTTTTCACAATAACTTTGTCATTACTGTAGATATCTTTATGAAATTTGGGTCATGTATTTTAGGCATTAATACTCATTCTTTGATGCACCAACAATTTAATTATTCTGACCAGTGCCGTCCATGCGGGTTTTGGTTTGCATATTTTTTGGGAAAAAAGTTAAGGCGTTTAGGACATACGTTCATATGAATTTTTTTTCTTAACCCATTAACGGCCAAGGATAGAAATAAAACCAACATTTTTTAAACAGTATGATACAATTATGAAAAAACATCACATTAGGACATATGTGACGTCAAAAAATAAATAAATCAACTACTTCATGAAATAAACGATGTTGCGTAAACGCATCAACGGTTTATAGTGTTAAGTGATATTGCCAGAAACCGTCAGCATGTGAATACACTGTACAACGTTCACAAATATAAATCGTTTGAATACGGATTATCAAATCCATCACGCCCTCGTCTACAAACTTGAAAAAATGTCTGATGGTGATGAATCCTCCAACTCGCCTTGAAGTTCTTGAATGCCTTCGTATTCTTTAGAAAGGTGAATTTTGGTAAACGAATGAGCCAGATCTCCAAGTCAGTTTGAAACTGACTGCTTTCTTTTCTACAATTTGTCGAAGTTTCGTTGCCAAATCTTCATCGTCAGATTCGTCATAAAAGTTGCCTTGGGCAGTGTGGACCTCAAAAGTTTCCGATATTCTGTCAATTATCGAAATTTTCCGGGATCTCTGAAAATTCCTTTTCGTCTGTGAGTTGATCGGAGGTAGATCAACTCACTTGGAATGTGGACAGCGTCAATTTGCTCTTACAAACTAATGTACTCGGTAATGTACAATAGAAAAAGAAACTTCAAGGAATACCTACCATTTTCTTGGCTAAGCTCATCTACCACATTCTCTAAGGCCAACTCTAACACCTTTTGCGTGAGAATTTTTGTCGTTTTCAACAATAAATAATGAAAACTGTGATACGTACAGTGAATGCCAAACAACTTCCAATGTTCATCATCGGTGCCACCGAGCGCGTTGTAATGCAGTTTGCTGGTATCCACATTTGATCACCAGCAAATCACATAACGCGCTTGGTGGCATTGATGACGTGAATGGAAAGATGCTTTGGCGTTTACTGTAGGTACTCGATTAGATGCACAATGCACTGAGACTAAAAATTTGCACGCCTGGTCAATTTTGATTGCAGTCCAAGAAAACTTGTGTTGCGAGAACGCAACAGCGTGATTCGTGACCCATCAGGAAAAAACTGGTTCAACTGGACTTTGGTTTTCATTTTTATGACATAACTGGAAATGTAGTTAGTGGAATAAAAGTATTAAAACTTCGAAAATGAGAACGTGAATATGAGCGTTTCATTTTTGGAAATTTTGTAGCAATTTATAGAAAAATCGAGAATATTAAATATTGACCAAAAATAATACAAGGGAAGAGATGCCTTCAATTCTAATCTTATCACCTTTGTTTAACGTTGGGTCAAGAGTATCTGCCCTTATTTCAAGTGAAAAAGTCAACCATTTTTTCTAAAAAAAATATAAGTGCAGTGTTGCGTATACGCATCACCGGCCATTAATGGGTTAAAATGAGCCCAAGAATCACCCCCTTTATTATTAGCATGTTATTCTGAAACACCCTGTATATTTTGTTACCTTAATCCTTAATAAATTTATCAACAAATTATTTTTCAACGGATAACTTTTAAACAAATGAAGATATCGATAAGCGGTTTCAACATTTTTTGTTGCAGATCTGATCTACTTTCTGAATCTGATATGAGATAATTATACCATTCTGTTTAAGATTTCGGAGAAAAATCAGAAAAAAACTTTGTAAAACACGCCCACTCGCGAGGGCGGCAAGAACTAGAATGACATGAATGTATTTTTATTTTATTTAGCAAACCTTCCTTTCTTGAACCAGATTGTTCACAAAATTCCAAGTAATTGACACACACATTTAAAAAAGAAAAAAAACAAAAAAATAATTTCAAGTTTCTGAAATGGTCGCTAGGGTGCGTGGCATGCAACCAACTCCAAGCGGCAAAATAGAATTTGTATAGAAATTTGCCCGATGAAAATATCGATGATATCATTTTCATATTCACTGACAATTTACCTACACCTTTTTGTCTTAAACTTTTTTTCCAACAAAATAAAGCGGTGGGGAAAGTTCAATCGTTTTTTTTTTTAAACAAACCGTGTTTCTCTTGACCGATTTCAACTAACTTAACCCTTCAAAATACAGAGTCACCCATTTAAGAGCGGGCCACCCTCATAACTTTTTAATTTATTGATCGATTTTGACGATTTTTTTTTTAAATGTAGAGAGGGGAAAGGTGTTTTTTGAGGCCAAACGTCGCTCAGTTTTTTCCAAAAACCAAGGCTCCTAGAGCATATTTAGAGGCTGAAAAATCCAGAAAACATATACGCGATTTTTTTAGAGAAAATCTGACTACGCCACTGGATTTTTCATCCCCTGAAATGGTTCTGTACCAAATTTCATGAAAAAATATTCAATTCAAAAATATTATTTCTGTGTGTAGTTTTTTGCTCTATTTTTTTTGTCAGTCTGTTTGTTTTCATTGTATTTTAACATGAGAATATCTATTAAATGTTTAGGTATATTAAGTTTCTTTTTTCTGATAGATTTGCTATCGCAAGAGTTTCGAGGTAAAATACTTCTTGGTGCGTAAAAAAATAATTGTTAATTTTTCATATTTTTTCATGAAATTAGGTACAGATCCATTTCAAGGTATGACGAATCCAGTGATGTATACAGATTGTTTCTAAAAAACTCGCTTATATGTTTTCTGGAATTTTCAGCCTCTAAATATGCTCTAGTAGGCCTTGGTTTTTGGAAAAAACTGGGCGACGTATGGCCTTAAAACAAACCTCCACACTCTCCAGATTCAAAAAAAAAAAACGTCAAAATCGCTCCATAAATAAAAATGTTATGGGGATCGCCCGCTTTCAAATGGGTCACTCTGTATATGAAAATTAACCATTAGATATGATTTTTTTGAAAAAAGCTCAAAAACATGCTACGATTTCAGTTAACGCCATCTAGCGGCGACGGCGAACGAATCAAATTGAAAACCAAAAAGTGTAAATTGTCAGTGAATATGAAAATGATATCGATGTATTTTCATTGGGCAGAATTCCATTCCATCCAAAAGACCATTCCAGAAAAAAAAAATTGTCGCAAGCCTTTACGATGAATAGTTTTCGGGATATGGCCGCTCGCTTGCTCGCTATGCTTAACTGATCACCCTGTACAATGATAATAAAACTCATTAAAAATGAAACAACATTGCAACACTGTGATCAAGGGTCAAGTCAAGCATGTTCCACTACTGCATTGCGCAAGCGCTGGATTATTCAACTAATATTCAACATTTAGATACGTTTTTTTTAATTTCAAAAGTATGTAAGTACTTCACAGCTCACAGTTTTCCTAATAACGTACTTACCTGTCCTTGACTGCTGTCATGCACACATTACAGAGCTCAAACGTTTCCATAATCAATAATCTCGATCGCCACTCACCACTGAATGACTGACTCACTCCAACTCCGCGTGCAACCAACGTGCAACGTGCAACGTGCAACAGTGTCAACACTGTCAACAGTGACAAACTGACGACTGACAGGATGACAGATGACAGATGACAGATTTGATTTGATGCGTTTTGAGCTTCGCGTTACTCCAGTCCAACGTTGCCGATTTCTAAGAACAAGGGAGATTTTGAAGAGCCTATTTACTTGATTCGTAATTAACGTTGTCGATCATTTCGAGCTTGCGCTTTAGTATTGAAATAGTCGATAACGTATCACGTTATCCACGGCACTTTAACGTTCGCTTCATAAGCGTTTTAGTTATTTTCTCATGTTGTCATATTTAATGATTAAATTGTGAAACATACAAAGTACGATTCAAATTATAAAAAATAACTATGCAGCTGCACTGGAATTGTGACATTTTTGTCGTTTTATTGAATACTCAATATTTGACTATGACTATGAAGTGTGTAGCAGCCAAATAGAATGAATTCGATAAAAAATGAATGGGGACGTTTTCGAAAAAATGTTCGGTCAAGACGTAGATCTCTTTGGTTGTACATTTTTTGCAGCAAAAATATTTTATACAGGGTGTGTCATGTAACAGTGGCTAATACCAACTTTCTTATTTTAAATACAACACCTAGTACGTACTCCTGCGAACTTCATGAAAAAAGGTCCAAATGAACATGGGTTTTGAAGTGTGTTTTTTTTTAATTTAAAAGGTACGCCAATAACTTTATTGTGATTTTTATTTTTTTCTCAAATGAAGCAAACAAAAACCCAACTTTTCTGCCTCCTAGTGTTTTTTCGTTTTACTTGTTTAAAAATGCATTAGGTACTCGTTCAAAAAAAGAAAATAAAAATTGTATTTTGACGAGTCTGAATGATTTTTTTTCGAACACGAGGCCAGATACGAAAAAAATCTACAATGCAAAAAAGTTGTATCTTTGGTGGTTTTATTACAGAAAAAAAATATCAAAAAATCAGTGGCGTACATTTAAAATATTTGGTGAAATGCCCGCTCGGGACGGCACTGATGGTCATAATTTTCACCTAGTTGGCCCTTAAGTGGGCTTCTATTATCAAAACTAAATCTGACAAATAAAAAAAATCGCTCAAATTAGGTTTGTAACATTTGGAAAAAACCGAATTTATTTTCAAACACCCTGTATTTTTAAAACAATGCACTCCTGGACCCATATTTATACAGCGTGTCCCAGTAACTTCATACCAAATGAGTAAAATGTGTGTTATTGATTTTATGGGAAAAACTTTCTGTTCATTAAAAGTTTTGCTTCGTAAGAAAATGAAGTTCCAGTCCCAAAAAATTGTCTAGGATATACAGGGAGGCTCAGAAATCTAAATGCTATTTGAAATGATGATTTCACAACTATGGTGGTTGTATCAAAATACGAGGTGAGCGAATTTCATTTTTATTTAAAACATTCACGATTTTTGATATCAATATGACTTATATTCAGTAATTCATTACTTTATACTTTTAACATACAAATTTTAATTTTGTCACTGTGCATACCATTACGTACGAAAAGAACCGATTAAAAATAATTTAGTAGTTTTACACAAAAACCATAGTCGTACAGTTACAGTACATCTTAAATGGGGTTGTTTCATGAAAAATTGTTTGAGTCCCCCTGTATATCCTAGTTCATTTTTAAGGGGTGTGACTTCATTTTTTTGCAAAGCAAAATTTCTTATGAGAAGCCACTTTTTTTCGTAAAATTAATAATAAATATATTTTTACCATTTGGTAAGACACCCGATATTTTTGTTAGGATGAATTACTATTAATAATTGTTCTATACAGTTTTCTTAAAAGAGTCTATTTTTTTTTGTTGAAACAAAATAATGTCGTTTAACCTGAACCACCTGGGAAAATATAAGTCAACATACGAAGATAAAAATTAATTATTGGTTTATGGAAAATAGGTTAAGTGGAAAAAACAAAATTGATGGTCTGGTGAAATGGAGAATTACTATGACAACATACCTAGTCAATTTTAATGATTTTATTACTTCAACTCTTTTTACTTATAATACATAAAATAATTTTACCCCTAGATATTTGTAGGTTTTTGATTTTGATTTCAGTAAAAACTGAAAAGTTAGCAAGAAAATTGCGTTCAACACAAGCAAAATAGATAACTGGAATCTAGGCTCGTGTGATTTTGTTGTGTTTATGGTAATAACTTGAGAAATGATCAATATACCTGGTTTTGTTGAGGTCAAAGTTATTGGTACCTAGTAGGTGGCAGGTGGGTAGATCGTGTATTGGTAGCTATATTGAAACGTCAATATTGTGGGCGAGGCTTAGAAAGCAGATCCCATCAGGTAAAGTTTCATAATTCAAATGGGTGTACTGGGCGAAAGTGTGCAGATCCCATTGCTGGCGAGCAAAATCTATGCGCAGATATCGTAATGTCATTCTGACGTCTGTATGTAAAAATGTATTGATTTTCATGAGATCTGTATGAGTTAAAAACAAATCTTATCAACTTAAAAGAAATGATGAAAAAAATCAATTTATAATCGTTCAAAATTTATCAACTGCAAAATTCAAATGTTTGAAGATATACAGGGGATGCTATTTGAAAGAACTACATATGTTGAAGACAAATCTGTAAGGCAAGATACCCCCAGAATACTGAAAAGGAAAACACAAACTCTAAAATCCTTCATGATCATCTCGATATCATTGACGCATACGCAATCTAGCTTTCGCATATCAATGCCTCACCCTGTATGAAGGGGAACAATTTGAATACGGTTCATTCCGAATTTTTTCCTTCTGTGGCCTGAATTTTTAATAAATTTCTAAAACCTCCACTTTGATTATTCTTTTTTAATCGAAATTTTGTCAATGTCGTTTTTGTTGGAGTTTGATCACTATTTATTATTTTTTATCTTAGATAGATTAGACCTGTAGACAATAGATGTTTATATCTTTAATAACTTTAAATCAATCATCAACGAGAAAGAGAGATGGATTAATTTCATTTTGATATGGATAATAGGCAAAAAAACACTGATAATTCGAGGGAACTGCCTTTATAAATTCTGTTTCAACTGAATACATTGCACCAAAATTACTGTAAAAACCAAAACACATAAAACGATCACACAAAACTCCTCGCTTAAAGCAAAACAAACGTTCAACTTAACTTTGGCAACGTGGAACAAACCATACCGGAAATGACGTCATCAACCTGTCGATGCCGGGCCGCTTGAACTTGAATAATTTTAAAATAGATAAAACTAGGAGCCTGAAATTTTGCCAATGTCTTTAAGTAAAGGGAAGGTATCGAATAAAATGAAAAAAATATGAAACTGCGAATGTTACAAACAATAAGCCCATGGTAAATACCGGAATTCTGATTAGACGGTAACTGAAACTGTTGTAATTCTTGTTACAAAAAAATTTAGTATAAACCAAAAAACTTTTGTATCAAATTATTTTTGTACACCTTGTTAAAAATGAGTTAGAGGGGGGGTCAATATATAGTAAATCACCCTGTACATAGTACTGGTACTCGACTAGCCTACTCGAGCAAAATATCAATAAAATTATACTTTATGGATATCTGGCGTCACCACCAGAAATGAGATTCCGTTGAGCATTATTTCGAATGTAGGAAGTTATAGTAGGTATCTACATCAATTCAAGGTCGTTTCCAACGACTTAAAACCCAATTGAAGTCGTTGGTCGTTTCCATACGTTTGACCATTTCATATTAAATTATTTGAATTTCCTTGGGAATAAAATCTGATCTACATATTTTTCAAAGACGTCTCTATAGTGTGATCTTGAGAATAATTAAATAGTTCCTAGGTACTGTGAAAAAAAAGAGCTTGTGTACAACAGTAGAGACACGACTATTTATCATATACCTATTTCTTCAACAGTTTTATGTCATGAGAAATTCGAATGAATTGAAAGAAAGTTTATTTTAAAATAAAATCATTTTCGATTTTTCTTTTAACGGAAATAGCTGAAATTTTCCGATATCTTGTCAAATTCATCCAATTGTTGACATCAAAATGAACTAGTTTGAAACTTTTCGCTGTACCGATTATCTCATGACATGTTCCAAAATTGATTGTTTTGTTATCAAACATGCACAAACTATCCCACAAAATATGAGTTAAAAAAATTCCACATGTATTCAACTTTATGGCGGACACTGTATACTGTATATTATAAGAATAAAATCATTCGTATATTAATGTATTGTGAGATGTCTGTTGGTTTTCATGCTGATGATTACAGATTATTATTATTTTCGAAATCACGTCTTTGTCTTATCAATACCACTATATCCTAGCATGTAGGTATACTGTACATCAAGGAATGACACCCCATTCATCTTACCTATACCTACGAACCATAATATACAAGTATAGTTAGTACCTACTTGTATCAATGAAGTTGTACTTTATGCAGATTATGTTCTTGGATAAAATAAATGTTTCTACATTATCTCAAATTCATAGGGAGTTATGCCTTTTGGGTATTATCGTGGGAACGAGAACGATATTTTCATCGCTCAGACATTATTAATTGATTATCAATCAATTTTCAAGAAAACCTGGCAGAATAACTAAAAAGTGCTTTACTTATGATCAAAATTCTTTGGCACACCCTGTAAACTCAAAATATTGCCGAGGAAATAAGTCATCAGAAAGACAGCTAACAGTTTATCTATATGCCATAACATTGTCAGTTGTAAACTTAGAATAAGCAGAACAGGCATTCAAAGTCCTACATGTCATAATTTTGAAAAAAAAGTCGATATCTCAAAAACGAAAGAAGCTCCAAAAAATCTCTGTGGAAATGGAGGAACAGTAAAGAAAATGAAAATTTACAGTACTTTTTTTACCACCCTGTATAATTGAGGAGATTCATTTTTGAACAATCCGCATAAACCGCATATTTTTTCATCGATTCTTTAAAAAATTATGAGTGTCCAAACTTAGGCGGAAAATTTCAGGTGTACCGTCTCTTTTGTTGAGTAGTTTAGATCAAACCATGTCCGGCAACACTGTCACGTGGAATTGATGCTCTGAAATACCAAAATACCTGTTAACCTCTTGAATCTTGAATGTGATCCGTAATATGTGAACATTGTGAATAAACATTGAAAATTGAAAGGCAATAGGCAATAATCAATAGAAATAGACAATAATGAACCAGGCGGAAATGGACTGTTGAAGTTGAAAAGTGAGGAAATCATGATCTACGAACAAAACAGGCTAACCAAACTTATTGACAAGGGAATGAGAACGAGAACGTAATTCGAATCGAATCAAAGGTAAATAACGAATATGAATGAATGAAGATCAACTGCCAAACATGAATAATACATTTAATAAAACCATTGTAAATCGTGGTAAAAATTTAACCCGTGACACAGAATCGGAAAATAGATCAAATTATCAAATATAAAAGAAAACACCTGCTATCTTTTCTTCTCAGAACTCATTGTTTTTGTAGTTCTTTCAAAACCTTTAGTTAAAGCTGGGTCCAAGTTAGGTATGTGGAATGTTTATTATTTTCAATGAAACAAAACATATTCTTAAGATATTATAATAGGATTTTGGATTTTTCCAGGCGGATAGTCTCCGAGATATGGCACCGGTGTCCACCCTTATTGAGACCACCTGTATATGAGGGCAGTAAAATTGTTTCATTGTCTGTTATTAGGTTCTAGTTTGTATGAAATATGGGGTGTCGCATATAAAGTGCTGGACAGTTGCTTTGCAACATGGAAATTTTTTACTCAAATTCAAATCTCGATATTTTCGAAACAGAAATAGATATCGAGTTGCGATCTTTGGGAGGTCCTTGACCAATTCTTCGGGAATACGTTCATGGTTGAAACGGCGTATTTCTTCTAGTTATCCATTTATACAGGGTGATTCATTTTCAGCGACAAGGCGCCAGTTCTCATAAACTATTCATCATAGAGACTCAGGAAAAAAAATCTGTATAGTAATGTGCCCAAGAGTAAATGCTGGAAATATATTTCAAGCTTCAGGGGGCGTAACGGTACTATGAAAACAGAAAATCAACACATTTTTGAAATTTTCCCCTTTGAACTACCAAAAAAGAATATGGAAACAGATTTTAGACGATATTATCTACAAAACCCCCGACGATTTTCTCTAAGTTGTCAAATAAGACAGCTACAAACTGTCAAACTTGATGTCACTAAATTGCCTATCACTTCGAAATTCTTTGATCGATTTGACTGTTCTTCAGCTCATTTTAAAGAAGAACATTTCCTCTTTCTGGTGCATGTACTCGAGGTCGATTTTATCTGCTTTAGCCGACCACACAACATGAAATGTAAAAGTCAAACCTGTAATTGAGGTTTTTTCGAAATTTCAATATGCAAACCCACTAAAAAAATGCCTCCATCGTGTTATTTGGATAATTTCCTATCACTTTCATACAGATCATTTATCTATATCTTTTGAAATAGAAGAGTTACAGAAACTTCATCAGTAATCCCGCGAGGAATACTTTTGAAACAGCCCCTATAAATTTGAATGTGTCAAAAAGATACACATCAGACTTGTTTTGTTTCGCGTTCAATATTTTCTTCAGTTGATGTTAAAGCGAAATGCCTATAAGTGAGAATGCCAACTATTTTTCGTTGTTTTTTTCTACGAGCAGCTGACAAGTAGAATACAGTGCAGCACTCGCCAAAAATAATACAGTGGACCAGTTAACGCCTTATTCCGAAAATTATTAAAAAAATATGAAATTAACCCAAAAAAAACAAAAAAAATAGTGCAAATGTCCAAAATCTCCACCCTTGGCAAGGCACTCCCATTTTTTTGACACATTTAAATTTACAGGGGCTGTTTCAAAAGTATTCCTGATGAAGTCTCCGTACCTTTTCTATTTCAAAAGATATAGAAAAATTACCTGCATGAAAGTGGTAGGAAATTATCCAAATAGCACGATAAAGGCATCTATTTAGTGGGTTTGCATTTGTAATTTGAAAAAAAACTCAAAGGTTTGACTTTCACAATTCATGTTGTGTGGTCGGCTAAAGCGAATAAAATCGCCCCCTGGTGAATGTACCAGAAAAAGCAGATTTTCCTCTTTAAAATGAGTTCAAGAACAGACAAATCGGTTACAAAATTTCGAAGTTATAGGCAATTTAGTAGCATCAAGTTTGACGGTCTGTAGCTGACTTATTTGACAACTTAGAGAAAAGTGTCGGGGGGCAAATTTGTAAAGAATATCGTTCAAAATATATTTCCATATTCTTATTTGGTAGTTTACCGGAAAAAAAATCGAAAATGTATCGATTTTCTGTTTTCACAGTACCATTACGCCCCTTTGCAGCGATCCTAGAAGCTTGAAATATATTTCCAGCATTTTCTCTTGGGCACATTACTCTACAGATTTTTTTTCCTGGGTCTCTATGATGGATAGTTCACGAGAACTGGCACCCTGTCGCTGAAAATGAATCACCCTGTACAAAGGAGGTCATGTCTTTTTAGCAAAGTGTGGTGCTATGTCAGATTCCCAATTTTTGATCTTGATGATTTTTCTATCCATATTTTGAATCTTTGGACTATCCTGTAGAAAGTAATTTCTCAAATTTTTCAATTTACATGAACATTTTGTAAAATCAAATCAAACTAATGAATTTATATGTACACAGATAGATTCTACATTAAATTTTCTTTTTGAATCATCCAAAAAATATACAGGGTAGATGAGAAAGATTTTAAGAAAAATTCAATGAAAAATGAATTTGCATAAAACACTTGATAAAACAGGACACTGCACTAAAATATTCGTAACTAAAAATCGAATGGAGATATCACAGTGATTTTCGCACAGATGGATTCTTCATGAAATTTCTCTTCAAATCATCCAAGAAAAACACAGGATAGATTGGAAAAAGTTTTAGAAAAATTAAATGAAAGATAAACTGATGCCTACAACTGGACACGTTCACTAAAAAAACCGTAACTCAAAAACGGTTGGAGATATCGCAGTTATTTTTGCACAGGTGAATTCTATGTGAAATTTTCTTTTTTTTTCTATTTTATTACTAAAACGGCCAAGAGAAAAACCTGGAAAATATTTTCAAGTTTCTGAAATGGTCGCTAGGGGGCGCAACAACCAACACCAAGTAGAAAAATAGGATTTTTATAGAATTTTGTCTAATGAAAATATATCGATGAGCTCATTTTTAGATTTACTGACTATTTACCTACACTTTTTGTCAAAAACGTTTTTTTCTATCATAATAAAGTGGTGGGGGAAGTTCAATGGTTTTTAAACAAACGGAGCTTTCTCCCGTTTCGCTTGACCGATTTTAACGAACTTGGGCTCATATGAAAGAGAATAGTCTGCGCTATAAAATGCTCATTTGCTTTTTAATTTGTGACATTCGCCGTCGCCGCTAGATGGCGTTAACTGAAATGGTAGCATATTTTTGAGTTTTTTAAAAAAAAGACATGTAATGGTATATTCATTTTATATATTTCAAAAGGGGATACACTTTTCTATCAAGGATTGAAAAAAAACAAAAAAATTAATGATAATTTTTTTGTGTTTTTTTTTGTTTTTTTTTGTTTTTTTTTTAATTTTTTTTATAGGAAAATGTATCCCCTTTTAAAATATATGAAAATGGATATACCATTACATTTGATTGATTTTGGAAAAAACTCAAAAATATGCTACCATTTCAGTTAACGCCACCTAGCGGCGACGGCGAATGTCACAAATTAAAATGCAAATGAGTATTTTATAGCGCAGACTATTCTCTTTCATATGAGCCCAAGTTCGTTAAAATCGGTCAAGCGAAACGGCAGAAATCTCCGTTTGTTTAAAAAACCATTGAACTTCCCCCGCCACTTTATTATGATAGATAGAAAAAAACGTTTTTGACAAAAAGTGTAGGTAAATAGTCAGTTAATCTGAAAATGAGCTCATCGATATATTTTCTTTATATAAAATTCTATAAAAATCCTATTTTTCTACTTGGTGTTGGTTGTTACGCCCCCTAACGACCATTTCAGAAACTTGAAAATATTTTCTAGGTTTTTCTCTTGGCCGTTTTAGTAATAAAATTTTTTGCCGCAAGCCTCTACGATGAATAGTTTCCGAGATATGGCCGCTCGCTATCTTTAACTGATGACCCTGTACAGGGTAGAATAGAAAAGTTTTAAGAAAGCACAGATGAATTCTGCATGATTTTTTTTTAAATAAAAGAAGTATACCGCCCCAACCGTGTGCGTGTTCTCGAAGAATTAGTCAAGGACCCCGCGAAGACCGCTACTCGATATCTCTTTCAGTTTCGAAAATATCGAGATTTGAATTTGGGTAAAGATGTCCACACACTACATGCCACAAGTTCCTATATAGGGTGTTTCATTAATATTGCGAAAAAATTCGGGATGAGTTTCCCCACTTCAAAATAATTACAAAACTTCCTATAAACATGTATCCGGAAATACTTCGTTACAGAACTACTGGGTATTGAAATTTCATTTTCATTTCTATTTTTTCTAAATAATATCTGAACTAATGTCGAACTTTTGATGAAAGTATATCTCTACGTGTAGTGGGCGCTACCTACACCTATTTTTCAGTATATGAACAGCCATAACTTTTTTGAACGTCCCTGTATTATATTTTTAACTGAAAAAAGACGATTTCTTCACTTTCACGCATCAGAAAATGTATATTTGTTAGAAGTCGCTACGGGCAACCATTCCAGATATTTGGATTTTAAATAATGAATTCATATGATAATGAAACTTTGACCAAGCATGGTGTTTCATTGATAGTGCCAAAAATACAGGATGAGTTTGCCTGCTTAAAAATGAGAAAAAAAACCTATAAACATGTGTCCGGAAATGCTTCGTTAGAGAGCTACAGGGGGTTGAAGTTTTTATTTTATTTTCTTGTCAGTTTTTTTATTTGTTTTTGTTTTAATGATATTTGAATAAGAGTGGTTGATACGAGATAACATCACACATAGGTCGACTTTTATCTTTTTCACTGAAAATATGAAGCATGCGAGATATGTTATAACTTCTAGCAGGTTACCCTTGCCATAATTCCAAAATCCCATGTATTAATTATTTCAAATTCAAATATTTCGAGAATGGTTGCAACGAGGGTTGCAAGTAGCGACTTCTAACAAGTATATATTTTATGCGTAAAAATTATAGAAAGATCCGTTTTTTTACAGTTTTACAATTTTCAATTACAATTTTCATCAAAAGATCGACATTGGCATAGGAAGTTTTGTTCTTATTTTTAAGCGGGGAAACACATCCCAAATTTTTTCGCAATATTAATGAAACACCCTGTATATTTTAAACCTCCAATTTTTTACTATTATTCTATAGAAGTTTTGTTTGATGTCGTATCGTGTACGAAACTTTCTTCTATACATATTTCCTCTCCTTTTCCCGAGCCTTTTCCACACTTTTTACTTGGTATATTTATAATTTATAGAATACGTTTCTTCTTGACACGGGTGATTTGCTTTGAATTCTATATCCAATTAGAAATATTTTTCTTATAAACGTTACGATTGGTCATGTGCCATTATAATGATTTTTAATGTGTTTGCCAAACATAAGTTGATTGATGAACACGTTTGTATAGACGTGAATAGATCACGATCTTTAAAAAATTCTTATACTTAGCTATCAACGTTGGAAGGGCGCTTCTAAACATACGAAACTCAATTAATCCACTCTGTTCGAACCCTTCAGATCTTCATTAGTATTCTACAGGTTGTCCTCTTAACGACGTGACTATTCAAATCCAGACCAAACCATTACCGGAATTTCCCGATCGGTTTGTTTGGCCAAATGGCATTGTTATCAGCTAATAATATTAGGCTATGCGCGAAGAATAGAAACTAGAAATTATTGTAAATAAGCACATCGACAACCAGTTTTTGATATAAATAGAGTTATCAATCAAATTTGTCACCTAGATAAACGTAACTTCATTATTCAGTTGAACATGTTTGCAAATACCATCTGCCTATGCAAAATTCCTAGGGTGACCGAAACTGGTATGAACTGCCCATGAAGTCAATTCTGCCCCATTTATGAAGAGGTCAAGAGCTTAATTTTTCATCTTTTCAAACGTACTCGAAACCGTTCGAAGGGCCAACACAAAGTCACGAGCTGTTAAGAAGAATAAATAGACATCATTTTTAATCTTACATGTCAACTTGTTCACAAAGAGGCGCTAATGTGCGTGACGAAAAACGACAATATGGGCATGGGATGATTGATATAAGCTGCTTTTATTCGCACCCAATGGTGATTATGATTGCATATTTGATAGATGTTTATTATGTCTTTTTTTAGCGAATGAACAAGTCATTAGTTCTCTTCATGATTATATGCAGAGGTGGCATTTCAGTTTGCATAAAAGAAAGACGAATGAAGCCACTTTGAAAATATTTCTGACAAACTCGAAGAGATGGCGTCACCAACCCTCAATGTTCTTGTTATTTAATATCAGGATAATTTTTGACCAACAATCATATTATTATGAAACAGTTTAGCCCTAGGTAAGTTGATAATATTGTGGCTTATGATCGTTTTATTGCTACTGTTTTTATGGCGTTATGTGCTTTTTCTCTAGAAACAAATTTCCGAATTCAATCAGTGTTGATCAATGGACAATTTGCAAAAATTTCCGAATACATTGAAACTACATATTTATAGGGGTAGATGGGGGTGAATGTAATTACCGGGCAAGTGTAGGTAATCAGTCCACCTGTATTTTTTGTTATAACGTTTTCGGACTTTCATTGTTGAGATTCAAAAATATCACCCTTATTACTTTCTACTACTTTTCAGTTCCAGTTTGAGAATATTTACAATTTTTTTTATTGTGTCCGCATTTATACTCGTTTTGTGTGTGTCGTTCACGATTTTTGCAAAAAAAACTGAGACAGGATGAAAATTAATAATACTAATATTTATTATAGAATAAATCAAGCTGTGCCAAAGACCCGTTATGTCTTTTGATAGAGTTTAAAGTTCTATTATTTGATTTCACTTACCCAAGTTCACTAATGAAAATACGAGGTTTATGGAATTAAAAAACGAGATAAATGATTTCGATGCAACTGTATTCAATACCAGTTGATCCAAGACTAATAATTGTAGCTCTTACAAAAAGAAACTACGCACACCAAAAATGGTTTATCTTATTCTATAGGGTAATAAAGTTATGACACAGGTACCTTTTTGCTGAGACGCAAAAAAGGTGTCTGTACAATTTCTACTGAAAGATAAGACCACACAATTATGAGATTTATGATTGACATTCGGAATATGGTTGATTGGTTTCTGCAATCTCAAGGGGATATTGGCACTGTGTATTAACTTCTTATAAGTTTCCTGGGCACATTTTTCAACCGATTTTAACGAATTTTTGACAGAATATTTTTTGAAGGATTCTTGAACGATCCATTGACACCGATTTTTGATACATTTCAAAATCGTCTTTCTGAAAACCTTAATTTCATTAAAATGAAGTTTCGCGTCAACCATTCTCTAGCGAATGGAATTGACAACTTATTTTGCCAAACATAAAATTTCAAAATTTCTACGACGAACTTTTTATGATTTAGTTAAAGCTGAATTTTTCACCAGTTGTTTGTTGGTAGCCCACAATGATCCAGAAAAACTGGCGGATCGATTGGCCGGTTCCTTAAGGGTGGCGGATCAACCCCAACATGTCGTGGGACCAATGAAGATTTCATAATATGATCTAGTAATGGCTGTATCATGTCGCCCAACACGTCGTGGAGACAGTGAACTTTTCATGATATGATTCAGTTAATGCTGAATTTTTTACTAGTTGTTCTTTGGTACTCCACAATCATCCAGAAAAATTGGTTGATCGATTGGTCAGTTCCTCAAGGGTGGCGGATCACCTCAAACATGTCGTGGGAACAATGAACTTTTCATAATATGATTTAGTGAAAGGCTGAATATTCTAGTATGTTATTGTGGCAGATATTGCAACTGCATAATATGTCAATTGACGGAAAAAATAGCGGTTCTAAGTGCCTGGCGGAACGACTTGAATATTACGAATGTTCTCATTTTTTGAAAATCTTCATTATAATCAAAGCTAATTCCTCCAGAGATAATATTTTGATACTCACTCGATATAAATCCTATTTTAAAATAACTTCCAATAGCGATATAAAATTTTGAAAAAAAAAAGATCAAAATTTTCCGTGACTTGTATAGTTGCAAAGTTATTTTCTAGCTGCCTTCCTAATAAGTTTGAAAATATTATCTTCACTAGAGGTTATTGAAGGGCTGTAATCTGTAATGTAATGTGAAGATCATAATATCATGAAACGCGCATTGGTCCCACATGTTGGGCCTGATCCGCCACCCTTAGGGAACTGGCCAATTGATCCGTCAATTTTTCTGGATGATTATAGGTTATCAAATAACAACTAGGTTGCGCAAAGCTGCACTTTTATACAAAAATGAAAAAACCCTCTGTTGGCGATAATCGGCATTTCGTTCCTACAGAATAATACAGATCTCTTTTTTAAGAAGGCGTGGTATCACGTCAAAAAAGAAAGTCGCAGAACAACATGATGGTACGTTATTCTCGGATTCAAACCATCAAACTGGTTAGGGGTCGGCGTAAATTTTTCAGAATGCTTTTTATGCTTTGATGCTATTCTCCGGAATATTTTTTGGAATGCAATATGGAAATTTAATAATTTCAGGTAGGTACAGTGTTTTTTTTTATATATTGACACCCCTTTTATCTTTTTTATTTGACGTTTTTGAAAAAAGTGTCCCGGATGTAAGTTCATTGGGTTTGAGTCAATTTTCCAAAAAACTCTAATTTGCATATACAGGGTGCCTCAGAAAGTCTGGGCGTGGTCCAACTTTCTTATTTCAAATTGGAACCCTGTTTTTTTATTCGATTTTTATATTCTCGTGATAATTCTAAACATTTCTTATGTAGCATACCCTATGCCTAGTTTTGACGTATAAAAGTATATGCGAAATAGAGTTTTTCAAAAAATTTACTGAAAACCACCAAACTTTTATCTGAGAAACTTTTTTCAGAAACGTTAAACAAAAAAGTTAAGGGGGTGTCAATATATAAAAAAAAACCCTGTACTAGCGCCAGTTTTGCATAACGTTTTTTCTTTGATTTAAGTATCTGATTGGAATAATATGTATATTTTTGTATGTATCGGAAACTATTGAACTAAATTATTTTAATACAATTATTATTACTTACACTATTCACCAGATTTTGTTGGGTATTCCGCCACATCCCATCAAAGATTTCACAACAAATTACTTATCTGGAAATCCAATAAGATATATTTAACAAGTAGTGATTGTTCATTTGAAAAATTAATCAAACCAGTGCTTATACAGGGTCTTTCTTTTGAAAGTAATAGTGATACGCTCATAAAAATTCTCACACAAAGGTTCTCGACCATGAACTACTTTTTTGAAATACTGGCACTTTTCTATAACTTCAGGTTATACCGGAAGTAGCTACCAACTTCCTTACTTTGAATGAGAACCCAAATTTTTCATTTCACATTCAGATTCCTTTGAAAATTAAGGTCAGTTTACTGAATAAAATATATGGCCTTCTTTGACCATTTTGGAAATAGTTGCCTTTTAAGAAAAAAATTAGAGTTAACCTGGGTGCTTTGAGGCTCTGTATCTCAGAGACTATTAGACGTAAAAAAAATAAATGTTGGGGTTACCTATAATGCTGGTATTCCAAATGATCTTGATCATTCTTTACTATAATCTACAGGGTCTTGGCAAATTATGAAAAACAAAAAACTTCAGTTATTCCAAAAAAGCTCGGATTTTCTATGTGGAATGTCCCATTTTTTATTTCAGAAGTTAATCCTTTACAAAATTTTTGTTTGATTGACACTACATGGTCTCATACCTAAAATTGATAGTTTTGAAGTTATTCACATTTTCAAATTACTTTATTGAAAAAAATTTGAATAACATGATATCACTTATAGCTGTAGGACAATGTAGTGTCAACCGAAAGAAATTTTTATCTATAATCAATATCTGAAATGGAAAAAGGGGCATTCAACAGTAGATAAGTCTTTTGTTTTTTTTTTATGTAGAGCACAATGTCATGTCTATCGAATGAAGAGTTTGTCTAGAATTACTATCTGAATTAGAACAAGAAGTATTCCGTTTGAAAAACCGGAGTTTTTCAAAAAGACTTTTTTTTATAATTTGTGGTATGTAGTAGATTATTGTGAAAAATGATAATGATCATTTAAATAACCAGCATTTTTATTGTTTTACGTCCAATAGTCTCCGAGATACAAAGCGTCAAAGTAACTCACTTAACTGTATTTTTTTTCTTAAAATGCAAATATTTCCAGATCGTTGAGAGATGGCCATAGATGTCATTTGATAAACTGATCTCACTATTTAAACAGAGACATAAAAAACATTATACTCTATTTAAAATTAATAGTTTTCAAGTTATTTGCATTTTTTTTATGGATTAATTTTAAAATGTAAAAAGCTTGAAAACTATCAATTCAAGGTATGTGACAATGTAGTGTCAATCGAAAGAAAATCTTGCCAAGAATCCATATCTGAATTAAAAAATGGTATTCCATTTGAAAAACCCGAGTTTTTTTTTGGAAAAAACGAAGTTTTCCGTTTTTCTTAAGTTGTCAAGACCCTGTAGATTATTGTAAAAATTGATCAAGGCTTTTTGGATGACTCATTTTTTTTTTTTTAAATGCAAATATCTCCAAAATGATCAAAGATGGCCATGGATAATATTGGATAATCTGTCCTTAATTTTCAAAAAGCAATCTGAATGGGAAATAAAAAATGAGGGTTCCCATTTAAAATAAGGAAGTTGGTATCTACTTCCGGTATAACCGGAATTGATAGAAAACTGCCACTATTTAAAAAAAAGAGTGTGAATTTGTATAAGCGTATCACTATTATTTTCCGATATAAGGCTGATTGTCCCTTTAGAACAAAGACCCTGTATATGTACTTTCTAATGTATATGTTACAGTAAATGTTAGGAATTCAGTGAAAGCTAGCTTCTACTAGTTGATGCTAGCAATCACTTGATCCGTTAGGAAATGTTAAATTTTGAAGAATATTGTACACTTTTACTAGTGAATGTTGGAGAAACTTTATCAAATCAACTTTTACTAATAGCAGTTAGGAAAAGTTCTTTTTAAAACTTATTTCCGTCATTTAACTAACCCAAGGTGTACGGGGCACTAAATGATGTCGCTCACGCGACATCAAAATTTTTGCCAAACCCAAACTAACCCAAACCAACCCAGACTAACCCCTACTGAGAATACTTAAGTATTTTCTATAATACGGTATCTGAACAATGTTCACATTGTACACCTGCGATTCATAACTCTCGTATTTTCCCGAGCGTCTAATCTGTCGGCGAATTCCAACTCGGACCAAAAAGGATATTTATAATTACGATAATAATTTTCAGCTTAACAGCTTTCACTAGAAAAGTTACGTGAATGCTAACAATTACTTGTAAAAGTATGATAAAGTCGATCGAATTCAACTTTCACTAGCTAAATGTTTCCAAATCAGGAAAAGCTTACTTTTCCTAGTAACAGTTAGCTTTTACTGATTACCAGGTTTTACTGTGACATATAAATGAAAATTAATAAACGTGTTTCAAAGTGAAGTGTAAAGGTCCTTGATCTTTATTTGTTATTGAAAATTATGAAATGGTAATGGGTTCTTTTGCAGGTAAAGAATGAAGATCAGGTATACAGTACGTAACCGAAACCTGGAACCAATGGCATATGGTTCCAAGTTACGGAGACTTGGAAAAGAAAACAAGTTATTCTTCATAAAAAGTTCTAAATTCTACATGTTCATGTCTGAAACACAATCATCTGGTAACATTTTTTTTAGTCATATACGAGGTTTATTAGAAAATATGTACTTTGCTCAAGAGTAAAGAACCTTAATTTTGACAATATGAAAGGTTGTTTCCAAAAAAAGTTGATCGAAACTAAGAACCACGTTTAAATACGCAATGCTATGGACAATTTGTATAAATTTTCAAATCACTTGATATTTTATACGTATTCTGCCCAAAATTTGTCAGCAAAAAAAATTTTCAAAATACCAACCCAAAAATAAACTAAATGAATGAAAAAGTCAACGCCAATTTCCCTACATGATCAAAAAAGGGACGGTGCTGGAGCAATCCTCTCTCTCACCATATACGTATAATAATAAGTATATTTCTCTCACTCTCTTCTTCTCATTGCAGTACTATACGCCAGGTAAATACTTAATAGATCATGTGATATCAGCAAAGAGTATCTATATGAATACTCTTGGATATTATAAGCGTGACTATTGGAGCAAATTGGAGGTTGGCTGAGGGTCTTTAATCGGTGATTACTACATTAGTAGACACCGTGGCCACCGTTTATTGTTGTTTTAAACATTGATGGCATCAGTACTTAATAATCTTGATATTTTTCATATTTCCGTAAAAATTGCCAATTGTCCGTTACAGTCATTATACACCCATTTATATTGAAAACATTATTTATATGTATTTTCCCATTGGCAATATTAAATATGCATTCATCACGTGTTTAAATTGCAAAATTGTTAGACAAGATCAAGGAACAAAAAAGTTATCGTATTTTTAGAAATCACACAAAAGCTAAATATTCATCATTCATAATAGAATTGGTGACAATAGAGAAACCTATCTTTGATAGGATTGAGTTAAACTTGGAAAAAAATCGGTCTTTTACAAATGTTACAAATATCCTTGAATCGATTTTTTTAAATTTGGCAGATCCATTTTTTGTAATGAAAGCCTAATGTAGCCTTATCTAGATAGAAATTATAAAGACCAGTGCCGTCCCGACGGGCATCTTACCAAATATTTTTGTGAAATAAAACGCCACTGACTTCATCGACTGAATGAATTTTATTTTTTTCGGAAATGAAACATACAAAAATATTTCTTTTTTACCTCTTAGAGTTTTTTCGTATCTGATGGCCTCGTTGTCAAAAAAAAAAAAAAAATCTTTCAAACTCCGCAAATTGTTTTCATACTCTCTTTACACGGGTAAAGTATTTTACAACAAATAAAACGAGGCCAGATACAAAAAAAAATCTATGAGACAAAAAAGTTGTATTTTTGGTCGAGTCATACAAGAAAAAAATAAAAATCACAATAAAGTCAGTGGCGTACATTTTTTTTAAGTTCGCAACACCCTATATCTCAAAAACAATGGACTCTTCGGGACCTATGCTTTTATGCTTTTTTTCGTGAAAGGAGTATGTCTCTAAACATTTTAATTTTCGAGTTGACATGATATCTTCTTTTTCGTGAGAAGAGAAACATTTGTCAAGCTCTACAATTATTAAAAACTGGCGTTAAATCGGTCGATTAATAAAATTTTTTCCAGGGTGACCCGAAAACAAAGTGGTCATACTGTACGCATGCTGAAATTGTTCGCATTATTAATGGGAAAACCAAAATCAGGTGATCTAGGCAAACTTACCTATATCCAAATTTGCTTTGTTAAGTCTACAGAGGGCGCCAAAGATTCAAAAAAATTTTGGTTTTTCCTACATTTTTCAAAAACGTACAAATTTTGATAATTTTTGGTGCCTGGTCTTGGACCATGGAATTACGTTTTTTGTTTCTATAGCGAACGTTTGTAATTGATCGGAAGTGTTATAAAAGTGACTTCACATGTTATTTCTTTTGATTTTTTTTGAAATTGACTTTTTGATAATTCACATGCTTTTATCTAATAGTTTAATGTGTTGGGGAGTTTTTCTTTCTCTTGAGAAATTTCGCTGGAAAAAAAATATTTTCAATTAGGTACACAGATATTTTATTATTGATCAATTTTTTTCTGGCATAACTACTTATCCCAGCAAATTTTTTCAAGAGAGAAAAAAACTTTCTCACACACTGGGTTATTAGATGAAAACATCTGAAGTCAATTCCATAAAAAATCAAAAGATATAGCTGCTTATGACGTCACTGATTTTTTATGGAATTGACTTTCTGATGATTCAGATGTTTTCATCTAATAAACCTGTGTGTAATAAAGATTTTTTGTCTTCTGAAAAAATATGCTGGGATAAGTAGTTATGCTCGAAAAAAAAATCAAAAGTAAAATATCTGTGAAACTAGTTAAAAGTTTTTTGGCACAACCACTTATCTTAGCAACATTTTTCAAGAGAGGAAAAAACTCCCCAATACACTAAACTTTTAGTTAAAAATATCTGAAGCATCAAAAAGTCAATGCCAAAAAAAAATCAAAAGAAATAACTACATAATAATATGACGTCACCTTTATAACACTTCCGGTTAATTTCAACTGGTCGCTATAGAAACGAAAAACGTAATTTCGTGGTCCAAGACTAGGTACCAAGACTTATCAAAATTGATTTGAACGTTTTTGAAAAATGTAGAAAAAAACAATTTTTTTTTGAATCTTTGACGCCCTCTGTAGACTGAACGAAGCAATTTTGGATATAGGTAAGTTTGCCTAGATCACCTTATTTTTGGTTAAGGAATTTGTGGTTAAGCGTTGTACAGTCATTTCAGGGACACCCTGTGTAATAATTATAATTATTAATTTATATATTTTTCTACTTATTAACAGACATCAGAAGAAACATAGGAGATGAAATCGCAAACTAGAAACAGAATTGTCTAATTGATCTTATATCTTAACATCAAAAATACGATGTCAATAAGTTCATGAGAAAGGAAAGATACACAAACAGCTAGAAGTTGAGTTGGTGATGTTGATTTTCCTTGGGTACTTCCAAACTACATAAATTTTGTTGAAAATTATGATTATCGATAATTGAAAATTTGTTATGTCATTGAAGATAATGGATAGATAACTTCAAAAAAAAATCTATACATTTCAATTATTATGACATACAGTTTTTGAGAAAGCAAAAGAAAGCAGTAGCTCTTCTTCTTCAACAGCCTTTCCATTGTGTTTGAACAAACAGTTTTTTTCATTGTTGCATGTTTTTTCAAAATAAATTGGTTGAGGGCAAGAACGCAACACATTTTATATTTCCAAAATGTTTTAAGAACATCACCCGAGAAAATCATTATATTACTATAAACATTCTCAACATTTCCTACTATGACAAAAATATCTTGTCCTCCGATATAAGTTAAGTGTAAAATATAGAGTGTATAGCGGCACTTACCTTGGTTCTTTTCTCAAAAATCCATCTGTACTTAACGACAAAAAACAAAAGGGGAATCAACAAATCAACGAATATACTATCTGCACCTCACTTTGCACACTAAATATTTCTTGCACATAAATATTCTTTGAGGTAAAGCATTTTACAATAAACATTATAAAATGTATATAAACAACAGGTGTTTAAACCCGGGAAAAGCCAAAGGGCTAGACGTTTTCTCGAATGACGCTACTTTTATTGGTGAATGGGTCATAAATCACCCTCAAAGGAATATTTTCAAGTTCGTTGGATAATTAGTTCTCGCCACACTTTTGAATGATTACAATTTCAAGAAATCTAAAACAGTATACCTACCCCCGTAGTACCTAGTATCATTTTATAACAAGACTTTACGAAAAACCCTACAATTCCTTTATTTGGTCGACTTTTTAGCTTAAAAAATAAATATTTTACAGTGACAAATTAAATTGAAAGCACTGTACTGTACTTGCAGAATCAAAGAAGGCGGATTTGTCTGGAAATTGAGACTGCTCGAGCTTTTAATTCTAAACAACTTTTCTCAATAAATTGTTTTGGCTCATTCTCTTAACATCTTAGTTTGAGACCGAGCAGAAGCTATTCTCAGAATATCAAAATGTAACTCAGAAAATTTTTGTCATTTTCATTTATACCTTATCGAAACCCAATCTGTAGACACACTGTATATTAAAATAATTAAAAAATATTTTTTAAGTAAGTATATTCTACTTCATTTATTTGCAAGACTGTCCACATGATTTTGTTTAATCGGGCATTATAATAATATGATCTAATTTATCGAAATATTATTACATAACATAAGAGAAGAAAAACTAAACTGACAAAACTTGGTCATCAAATATTACTATTTTGAAGTCTACAACAACGCTCTTGATGGGCATTGGAGGGATATAAATGAACCATTTTATCATTCTTATTATCAAATTGTTGAATATCATTTAATTATGTACTCGGAAAACGAAAAAAATATACAAATCTTTCGTATCCTTTATACTCCGCGTTACACATAATAATAATATGATATCAAAATATTTAACACATCCTTAGATTGATGTTTGAGAAATTTTGTTGCAAACATTTTGCAACAAAAACATTATTTAGTGTAATTTTCAATCATTGTAAAATTTTTAATCGTTTTCTTATTCCCGATAGTATGAGGGTCACTAATTGGGAATACTGGATCGTAAGTGTGACGTGGGATAGGCAAGAAATTTCAAACTCATACCTACCTACCTAAAATAGCTGTTTTGAAATGTTTATAGAAAAAAATCCTTCTTAATATCGGTTACTATTAACAATAAAAACAATCTACCAGAGTTTAAACAAAATCGGTGACGTAAATTGTTTTCACCTGGTACACTTGAGAATACTCTCCCATATAAATCCAAAAGCTATAATTCACATCTTTAAAAGCAGTTAAAAACAATATCACCATTTGTTGGTACTTGAAAGCTCTACTTTTCCCCAGAGCCCTGTGCTGATTGACTAGCTAAGTTTGTGAATATCGAATATTTTTCGGGCCACTAGTTCCCGTCCCCGATTGTAGGTGGAAACATCGATTTGGAGATCTTTGAGGACGGAAGAATTCTTAGCATGGGAAATATCTTAATATAGTCTTATTATAAAATGTTATTAGTAAACAATAAAACATCAATATCAAACCTTTCGGAAGCGAATCTGCTTCCGTCGTCAGTGGAACCTAAAAAAGGAACAATTAACTCGAATTCAAAAAATATATTTCTTTTTTTTTTTTGGTTTCGCAGTACAATTGGCTTTTTTTTGTGTTTATGTCACAAAATGTCACTTTTACTGACATTGAAGTGTTTAACTTTTATGGATGATTCTAGATTGCCAAAAAACAACTGGTTAAAACTTCGCCCTAACTGAATCATATTATGAAAATTTCATTGTTGCCGCGACATGCTGGGGATGATCCGCCACCCTTAAGGAACCGGCCAATCGATCCGTCAATTTTTCTGGAAGATTGTGAGCTACCAAACAACAACTGGTAAAAAGTGCAGCCTTAACTAAATCATGAAAAGGTCATCGTTTCCACGACATGTTGAGGGTGATCCGCCACTGTAAAGGAATCGGCCCATCGATCCGCCAATTTTTCTTGATGATTGTGGGCTACCGAAGAACAACTGGCGAAAAATTTAGCCTTAACTAAATGATAAAAAGATGGTGTTTTTTTACATGTTTGAGGCGTTCCGCCACCCCTTAGGAACCGCGATCAAGGCGAACCTTTCCGGATGGCACCCGATTAGGCTCTGTACAACATTCTCTCAAAAAATAGACCTAGACTAAATCATCACTGAAAAATCTCACTGGCTCTTAGACTACACTGTGGGCCGAAATAAAGGAGTAGATTTTTTAATTGAACATATATTTTTTGTTTTTTGGACGATTTAATTTCTTTTTGCAGGACTAATAACCTAACATGTCCTCAACATGACTGTAAATTAGAAAGCAAAAATAATGCCCAGGGTCGGACTTATAAAAAAATTTATATAACAGTGAATTTGAAGTCGTTGCAAATGAAAACTGTCTTAGCTAAAATTGTACTAATATGCTTTTTCGGTAGATAAACTATCCAGAACACTTCAGTAAAAAGAAAATTTTACAAAATTACCGGATTCGCGAAATACCATTTTTTTATTAAATCACTTTTTAACAAATAACACATTTATGAAAACAGTTTAGTAATTTTCAAACTTGGAGTAAAATATTATGGATGTGGCCACCATTATTGTTTACCACTTCTTGAAATCGTCTGCGCCATAAATTGATAGCCCCATTTATTGCACCCTGTTCAAAATTGTTCCAAACAAACTGCATTTTTTCTTTGAGCTGCTGGATTGTTTCAAATCGTTGTCCGTCATACAAATTTTGTTCGAAAATTCCCCAAATTGAATAATCAACTGGATTTAATTCTGGGCTGTTAGGTGGCCACATTTCTGGCTCAATATAATCCGGGCAATTTTCACTCAAGAACATCCTTGTACTGTGGGAAGTGTGCGAGGGAGCACCATCCTGTTGGAAAGTGTAATCGTAACAAACATCTTCAATTTCTGGTAATAGGTGCTGCAAGATTTGTTCTTGATACGTTTCTGAATTGAGTTTTACCCCAGCATCAACAAAAATTAGACGAGATTTTCCCAACATGGATACTGCAACAGAGACCATTACACCTTTTGAGAAATGACTTCTTTCAATCAAAGGATGCTCTAAAGGTATTTCTCTCTTAAATTGTACGTCAGAATATACCCTATTATTCTGGGTATTTTTAGGTGGCCGTAAATAAAACATTTTTTCATCTGAAAACCATATTTTTCTAATGTCTTCGCGGGAGCGGAATCTTCGTAATAGCAAATTACATCTTTCGAATCGTTTTTCTCCTACATTGGCCGTATGTCTTTGACAGTAAACTTTTTTAAATATTTTAAGATGGCAGTCTTCTTTAATGATTCTTCGAACTGACGTACGGGAAATCCTAGTTATTTTTGCGATTTTCCTTGTTCCAACAGTTTGGCCAGGTTGCAAATTTCCTAAAACAACCCTTACTTTACCAATATTTTCTTCAGTTCTCGAGCTTCGCTTCCTTCCTCTTCCACGTTTATTTTCAATAGACCCATCGTTTTCCCTTAGATGTCTTAAGAACTTTCCTATCGTTCCAATATGCCAATTTTTCTCAGGAAATTCATTTACAATTTTTCTTGCACCATAATTATATTTTTCACGGAAATATTTGATTAATAATCTGTCCTCTTTGCTCAAAAGTGGCATTATCAACTGACTAATTTACTTATTTAGCTGTAAATGTCAAACAAATTCCATGGCAACCTGAGCAGTATGGCCTACTAAGTAAAATTGACATAAAAGAAGTGGTAAACAATAATGGTGGCCACATTCATAATATTTTACTCTAAGTTTTAAAATTACTAAACTGTTTCCATAAATGTGTTATTGGTTAAAATGTTATTTAATAAAAAAATGGTATTTCGCGAATCCGATAATTTCGGAAAATTTCCTTTTTACTGAAGTGTTCCGGATAGTTTATCTACCGAAAAAGCATATTAGTACAATTTTAGCTAAGACAGTTTTCATTTGCAACGAGCTCAAATGCACTGTTATATATATTTTTTTATAAGTCCCACCCTGTACATTATTTTTGCTTTCAAATTTACAGTCATGTTGAGGACATGTTAGGTTATTAGCCCTGCAAAAAGAAATTAAATCGCCCAAAAAATAAAAAATATATTTTCAATTAAAAAATGTACTCCTTTATTTCGGCCCACAGAAGTTATTTTATTGATTGATTGGGGGTTGAAAGTACTTTTTTGAAAATAGTGTTTTTGAAGTTGAGGTTCTTCCGAGATAATGCTTGCATAGTAAATTCTTGTTTGTGCTCATTGTGTGCAGGCGCAATATCGCGATGTCCAATGTTTTTGTGGATTTCACATAATTTTTATCAAGAACTAAGTGCCGATATTGGACTGGGTGGAACAGCCGAATGGAATAAATTCGACGATCAATGAAACGGAACGTTTTCGGAAAAACTCTCGGAAACGTCGATTGATATTTTTCTTTTTCATTTTTTCAAGCAAAAACATTTTATAGAGGGTGTGTCATGTAGCAGTGGCTGATATCAACTTTGTTATTTTAGATTCAATTTATGTATTCTTTAGAAATGTCTAGACATTTTTCATGTAGGCTGTATCATCCTTTACCTATCCTGAACTGTTTTGAAAATATCAAGCTTTCCAGTCAAAAAGTTATTCTTGATAAAAAAAAAAGTCTGTGTTCTTACAAGAACTGCTTGTATCAATGGACTGTATTTTGAATAAAGAAAACACGCGTTTTTTTTTTTAAATGGTTCATTGATTCGTAGCTTTCAATAAATTACAATTCATATTTCAATCTGACAATTTCTGTGATTAATATCACTATCATACTTGTATCGAATATATGCACATGCTCCTTCTGCTTCTCGTATATCAGCAAATACGTGTAATTCGACAAAATCTGGATTGGGTTTCAAAACATGTCTTGGAATGCTGATCACTTCTAAGTTCTTCAAATCTTCACTAAAGTTCAATTTTTCTGGAACTTCATCATCCCATGTAAGATTCTCCTTCCATAAAAGCTGTAAAATAAACATGGCTGTGATAATCACTGGGCCAAGTAATCCAAGAGGGTCGAATATTTTTCCAGTCAATGAAAGAATTGATCTTTTTGTCACCTTCGGAGGATTGAAATCAGACTCTTCTATTTTGTAATGAATAGAATCTGAACTAGCATTCCAATACACTTCTGAAGTTTTATTTTGCTCATTTTCACCAAGGTGTGAGATATTAGCATCTAATCCTTCAATCAACCTAAACTTATCACTTTAATTGCATTACCATTCACGTAACTCGAAAACAGCACTTTATAACATGTTAGTTACTTGACACTGTAGACTCAGTGTTTGAAGATCATCTACATAAAAATTATATTCAATCACTCCGGACGCTTCTGGATACTCACTCTGACTGCTTCAAGCATCGAGTAGCCAGAAATGGTGCTGATGCCATCAGCTCATAGCACTTGATGTTCTCTGAAGTATTATGTCACCAGGAAATTCGTTAGAATCGCCTTTGATCTTTGTCAATCAATACTTGCCTGTATATTTTTGATACATGCACTGAGTACATATGAACATTATCGAAAATATAACAAAATTGTGAAAAGGTCATTCTGGACAACATTCAATGATAAATTTGAATCTGTTTTAGCAGGAGCATCAAATACTACTCGCAACTTGGTGGTGAGACTATCTTTTACAATGGCATGGTGGGAGATATAATAAACATCCTTATCAGGAACAGTCAAAATGTCATCTGAAATCTCTGTCATGTGAGCCATCTTCAAATATTCCATCATGAAATCTGAATACTGCAGCTTCAAACTCGGGTTTTTCTGCAGTTCCTTTTCTAAAAGGTTAAATTTCTTTACAGCCATTATCTTGGAATTTCCTAAATCTGAAATATCTTGTCTAAAAGGCATTTTTACAATAAAACGTCCATTTTCATTTCTCTGAAAATTGTCTTTAAAGTGAGCTTTACAAAAATCATCTTTCCATGGAACCTTATCACATTCCTCGACATTCCAAAATTTCAATAAATTATCATTGATTATGTCATCTTCTATGGAATGACAAGACATGATGTCATTCTGAGCAAGAAATAACATATTGAGTTGACCTCCCAACTGTTGTTATCCTCAGAATACAGCTAGTGCCTTTTTTTTATGAAAAGAGACGGTCACGAAAATGACTGTTATATTCAACGTTTTACAAAAGCTAAAGGTAATACAATAATCAATGTCACATAACATCACAACCAGAACTTTCATCATAGGGTAGGTTCGAACTTATCTTAACACCCACCCTATTTGGAATAAGTCCTTGGCTTTCCACGCATCTTCTAAACTTGACTTTGTCTAAAGGATTTGTCAAGCTATTTGCTATCATAGATTCAGTGAGGACATATTCAAACTTCTAAGTTCCATCGCTGATTTTCTCCTTCAGAAAGTAATGACGTACATCAATGTGCTTCGTACGTGCCTGGTATGCTCCATTTTCTGCTAATTTCGGAGCTCCTATTGATTATCAACAAACAATATTGTTGGCTCTGTATTTGAAGTCAGTTCAATGCTCAGCCCTCTTAGCCATAAAGCTTCTTGCGATGCTGAAGACATTGCCATATACTTGGAGCAACTGTTGGCTGCTTTCTTGTATTCCATGATATTGTTTTTTTTTTTTTTTTTATGGGATCCGGCCCAAGGGTGGAGAATCTGAAACCAGACACCCTATGATCCGAGACCATAGGGTAGTGTGGGGTTCGCCCACTAAACTCCACCCACGCATTAGGACGTCAGGGATAAGCCCTTTAGTGTCCCAATCTCTCACTTAAGTTAAGCTCTTTGGTACCGGGTTACCTTTCGAAGGCCTCTTGGTCACAGGTCGCTGCCATCTCACCCAGAACGGTCTGGATGTTTTTGTGACCATCCAGCGAAGCTGGAATGTTCCTCACGTCGTTCCTCACAACGGAAGCCTTTGCATACGGTATGCTGGCTGCTTGGAGCTTTGCACGCAGCTCACCCCACGAGTGGGTTCCCTCTAAAAAGATAGCGGGAGCCCTCTTGGAAGCTGCTGCGGCAGAGTCCGTCTGGGTCGCGGGTGGGGTTACGAGCGGGACGTGTCCCGAACGTTCGTCGTCGAGGGTCGGTACCGTGGGCACCGGCGCCTCCTCTGCTGGGGGGGGGGGGGGGCGTGGCGACATTTTTCCGGACATGCTTGCCCTTAGGCGACCCGTCCGGAGACATGCAGTCACTGCTCCCAGCTTTTCTCTTAACTCCAGCATGGGGATCAACCTCCATGTCATCAGAGACCCTTGTATGGGTTTCGGAGACATGGTCCTTTGACCCCGATGCCTTCGTTTTTGTCTTCTTAGCCGGCAAGGGGGGAAACGCGTCCTTCTCTCTTCCCGAGGCCGACGTTTGGACGTCCCCCACTTTAGTGGGGTCCAGGCGCTTCGCGATCACCTGTACCTCCTCCTTTGAAGAAGGTGACTGCACAGGTGAGTCTCTCTTTGTTTGTTCCGTCTGCTTCGCGTTTGATGTAGGCTTCCCTTCCCCTCCCCTCCACCTTTGAAGAAGAAGGAGGAGCAGGGGGAGCCTTCTTTCGTAGCTGCCATGATATTGGAGAACCATTCTTGAAGTAAATATACCCAGTTACGGAGTCTTTCGGATCACTGGCCCAGTCTGCGTCACAGTATCCCACTATCGGGTCCTTCCACTTTCTGACTATTCAGTTGAAGCTTATAATTAATCGTTCCCTCGATGTACCTAAGCATACTTTCAACTGCTACACAATTATCTGGACCTGGATGCTGATTGATACGACTGATACAACTCACTACATAACATATCAGGCCTTGATATCTGTGATGCAGGAAGCAATGAACCGACAGTTTCCTGATACGGAATGTTTTCCATTTTCCTAGCTTCTTCTGTAGTTTGTGGATATTGCTCTTTCACCAATTTTTCAGTTGAAGATAATGGAGCGACGACTGGTTTGGAGTTTTCCATAATGAACCTTTTCAACACTTTCTCCAAATAATTCTTTTGATCAATCCATATCTTCTTGTTTGCCCTATCTCTAGTTACTTGGAATCCTAAGATCTATTTCACGGGTCCAATATACTTCATTTTGAAGATACTCAATAAGATCATCTCAAGCTGATTTATTAGTAGACAATAGAATCATATCATCGACATAAATCGCAAGTTTAAGTGTTACTTTGTCTGTTATTCTGAAATAAATACGAGGATCTGTCTGAGATTGCTGCATGCCCAAACCATGAAGAGACTTTTTCAATCTGCAAACTTTTTCGGATTGATTGAAGTGTTCTGGAGGAACCATGTAGATTTCTTCATCCAAATCTCCCAGTAGAAAAGCTGTCACTGGATCTAGTTGATCAATTTCTAGATTATGTTGAGCTGCAAGAGTTAAAATATATCGTATAGAACTGTAGCGAACAACGGGTGAATAGGTTTCTCCGTAATCAATTCCTTCACGCTGAGAACAGCCTTTGATAACCAGTCGAGCCTTTAATTGGTTAACATCTTTAGGCTTGAATACCCATTTGGAACTCAATAGCTTTGGTGGCAAATCTACCATTTTCCAAGTACCATTCTCCATCAGTGCAGCATATTCAGTATTCATGGCCTGTCTCCATCTATCAGCATCTGGTCTGTGAAGAGCTTCTTCAGCTGTTGATGGATTACCATCTGCTTGCTCCATATCTGAATATATCACAAAATCATCCAAAGCTTGTGGTGGTCTTCTGGCTCTCTGTGTTCTCTAACATCAACCATATTGTTACGATTATCTACATCTTTCTCTATGTCTTGATCCGGAACATCATATTGTTCTTCCCGACAATCATAAGGTAAGAAAAAATTGCCTTGATTTTCATCTGCATTCTTTTTGTCCATTAGTGAAACACCCTTCTCATTTTCTATAAACTTGACACCTCTGGATAAAAACACCATATTCTTTCTTGGATTGTAAAGCCTGTATGCCTTTGACTCGAGACTATAACCAACAAAAATACATGGTTTAGCCTGAGCATCAAGTTTCTTTCGCTTCTGACTGACATGCTTGCACCCAAAAATGTTCAAATATCCAACTGATGGCTTTTTACCTGACCATAGCTCTTGAGGTGTCTTTTCTGTACATCTAGTAGGTGAACGGTTCAAGAGATAAACTGATGTTTACACTGCTTCCGCCCACAAACAATTTGGCAATCCTGCATCGATCAAAAGACATCTTGCCTTTTCCATGATGGATCGGTTGAGCCTCTCTGCCTTGCCATTTTGTCTGAAGTATACGGTGTAGTCATCTGATGATGAATACCTGCATCTTGAAGAAGTCTAGTCAATTCTTTGTTACAGTATTCTCCACCATTGTAAGTCCTGAGAATTTTAATCTTGTGACCTGTTTGATTTTCTGCAAGATTCTTGAGAATCTTGAAATATTCTGTAACTTCATCAAGTAGGGTAAATACATATTTTGAGCCAGAAAGTGAATTTTCCTGCATCGGTCCCATTAAATCTGAATGAATGAGCTCTAAAGCTCTCGATGTCTGAGAAAGTGTCTGAAATCAATACCATTGACAAGGACAAGACCATCCTTCAGTTTGAACAAACTATTTGTGTTGATGTGCGCTAACCTTCTGTGCCATAATAAACATTGTTTTTCTTCATCTGAAACACTTATTAATGCAGAAGCTGAATCTGTGTTTAATTTGGATAAATTGTCTTCTAAAATGGCATTGGCTATAAGATTGTTAGAACTGTCATAAGTATTGGCACCTTCAGAATCAAAAATAACTGTATGACCTTTTTTGACTATTTGACTCACTGACAAAAGATTAATTTTCAGTTGTGGTACATAAAAAACATTACTCAGATCTGCTTCACATGTTGTTTGATTAACTTTGATAGGAATCTTCACATCACCAATGATATTTGTAGACATTTCCTCATTGTTGGCTGTGGTGATTGTGAGTTGTGCTGAGTTCCTCTGAGTTATCAACAACTCACTAAATGGTGTCATGTGTGCTGAGTCTAAATACCACAAATTCTTGTTTCTTGTTCGAGCACAAAAAGCCGAAAACAAAGAAGCATTTTCAGCTTTTTCAAACTTGTCCTTTGTTCCTTTGGTCACATTCATTTGCATAATGTCCATATTTATTGCATTTGAAACAACAGGGGCCTTTGATTCGATGGGAATTTTCTGAAGAAATCTTGAGCCTGAGTTTGTACATCTGCCATACATCGCTTCTGATTTCTGAACATGTTTAACCTCTGAAATATCTTGAAGCAATTTTGTCTTTATGGAGTCACCTGTGACTGGAGTTCCTGAACTTTCAATTTCCATAATCATAGGTTGATAAGTGTCTGGTAGACCTGCTAGTAGAATGGTTCCTATCCACTCCTCACTGACATTCAATACTATGCTGGATAATCTACGTGCAGTATTTATGATCTTGTTGACATAATCTTTAACTGAATGACAGTTCTTCAATGAAGTCGTGATTAAGATTCTCATCAACCCAACAAGTCTGGTCAAGCCTGAATCTTGGAACGCTTTTTCCAAATTGTCCGATACCTCTTTTGCTGTTGTTGCGGACTGAGCGTGAACATAATTTATAGGATCAATCAACAAAATGATCTTTTTTTTTCGCTTGTCTCAACACCTAGCACTGCATTCCATAGATCTTCATGTTCCAAATATGTTTTGACTGCAAATTTCCACTGATCGTAGTTCTCACGACCTTTTAAACGGTCTATGGAGGGCAGTTGACTGAACGACATTCTAAGTCCGGAAATAAATGAAAGTTGCTTCTTTAAACTTGGCACTATCTCACGATACCTTAATCGGAAATTCACCTACTGCGATCTGAAGAGGTTGTGCGATTTTGTTTTTCTATGCTGGCCTTTTAACGTGAAATGATAAATAAAAAACTTGCTCCAAATTTAGTTAAAACCCCAATTCCAAACTTGGTGATGAAAATTTTAATTTATGAAATTTTTAAATATTGAACAATTTGCAAGTTAGCATATTGCCACTTGCACATTATGACTTTTAGGTATACCTGTACATGATTACCTATTGTTGGGTTGGTATAAAAGTCATACTATGTCAGTAGTAAAATGCTGACTCGCAACATGGTTCAATTTTTTAAAATCATCAGAGATTCAAATTTTCTTCAGTAAGTTCGGATTCAGGGCTTTATCTAAATTTGAAGCAAGTTTTTTATTTATCATTTCACGTTAAAAGGCCAAAAAATGACTGTTTGCTCTTGTTTAATTTTATATTTTTACATTTTTGGGACGCCCTGTATAATAAAAATTAATTTTCTCATTGTAGCCCCTATTTTTTCGGCAAGTAGACTTTTTTTTTTATCAAGAATAGCTTTTTGTCGTATTTTTTAATATTTGGTTCATTTCACCTCTTGTGAACCGCATCCGCGGACATACTGTATAAATAATATCGATTCATTGGATTCCACTGACGTCACGAATATTACTTTTTACTTTTTATAGTAGGCATTTCTAACTGCATTTTAAATAATTTTTGAATAACTGTTTTTATAAAATATTTAAAAAAAAGGATGACAATAATGGAGCCAATTTTGAAGAGATGCAATTTTTAAATTTGTAGGATCCTGCCAATCACTTATGTAGGTACGTACTCGAATGATATACGAAATTTCATGTTTAAATT
Organism: Orchestes rusci; assembly: GCA_958502075.1. Lineage (NCBI taxonomy): Eukaryota > Metazoa > Arthropoda > Insecta > Coleoptera > Curculionidae > Orchestes > Orchestes rusci. The sequence continues at coordinate 111,054,984 of OY293303.1, read as the reverse complement.
TCACTTTTTTAACATTCCAAAGACTTCTTAACCTTCCCTATCATAGATAAAAAAATTAATAATCTCTGGATGAATCAGGTTTTCTTGCAAGCAAAACTTCGATGATAAACAAGTTTTCAATTTGCAAACTCAATTTGGGCACACGTTAAAAAAGTGAAATTTTAACATAAAATTCCGTATATCATTTGATTCTAAACAACTCTTTCTAGACTAGTACCTCGGGACTTCGGGACGTACATATGCTATTGTTCTGATAACTCTTCAGAAACAAAGGATACTTTTTATTACAAATCGTATTTTTTCGTATTGCTGTAATAATATTCACGGTGGGTATTGCGGTATTAATATTTACCTTGATGAAGGAAAGTTTTTCACTAAGATGATATCAGTTAATAATTTCGCAATACCAAAAAAACTCCCCGACAATAATAAATTCCGGATAAGAATAATTTGAGTCAATTTGATAACCCTGTAACTTTTTGAATTTTTGATACCTAAACAAGTCTTGAAGAGATGTTTTAATTTAAACAAGAAGGTTACCATCAACTTATTTGAAAAATGATTCCAAACAATGTTTTAATCTTTTTGCTGCGTAGTAATATTTTTAATAGAAGTTTGGCAAACAACGTGGTGGGAGAAACCCTGCACCCGAGTGCACTGTTTATTGTTCGATGTTGTCCCCATGTTTGTTTCGCTATGTTTCATCTTTAGTTATTAGATCATTGAACCCTTAATTTCACATGAACCATTTCATTTTAAATAAATTAACTAACCAGTCAGCCCTATAAATAGTTGAGTTCCGTTTAGTCTGATCACCAGCATACGCCACGTTTTCCCAAATCATCAATGATTATAGATTAATAAAATGATGTGTCTCATTCAGAACAATGATGTATACAGGGTTTTTCACTTAAAACTCCGCACGTCAATATCTCGAAAACGAATATAAATATTCGATATCATTAAAAAGTGTTCAATGTATGGGGACAAGTAGATATTTTTCGCGGTTTAAAAAACTCGACGCCTATCGAGAGCTAAGCGCCGCGACGCGTCGAAAATATAAATCGATTGCAGGAACTTTGAATTTACGCGCATGTTAAAGTACATGTTATTTATAAACTTTTTTGCTATTTAGTCGGACTCATTTCTCTAATTTATTTCTGAGTTATACCGGTTTATAGTTTATACTGATCTTAATTTCTGTAAAAACTGGTCTGTGTATGGGGTTTGGCGAATATTTTTCAAAGTTTAGGGGATTCGATGCCTACAAGAGCCAAGCGTCGCGACGCGTCGAAAATATAAATCGGTTCAATCAGTTTCAAAGTTCCTGCAAACGATTTATATTTTTGACGCGTCGCGACGCTTAGCTTCAAGTAGGCCTCGATTTTTTTCAAAATTGGAAAAAAAACTACTTGACCCGATACATTGTCTTTTTTTTACAGTAATCGAGACTAGCTTTCTTGTAAAGGTGTTTGTCGATCATGAAATGTTTACTATAAACCGTTATAACTCAGAACTAAGTAAGATAAATGAGGTCGACCAAAGAACAAAGAAGTTTATCAATCACACGTATTTTTGCATGCGCATAATTTCAAAGTCCTAGCAATCGATTGATATTTTCGACGCGTCGCGACGCTCAACTCTTGGTAGGCGTCGAATTTTTTTAACGGTGAAAAATAACTATACTTGACCCCATATATTGACTACTTTTTACAGAAATCAAATATTTTTATTCGTTTCAAAGATATTGGATATTAGTGCGGAGTTGTAAGTGAAAAGCCCTGTATATATGGACTCACCGAGTCTGCTCTTGCCTGAGAACTCTCAGTCGTCTGCTCCTATGGATCGTTGATTAGTTCAGTCAGTCTTATGGATAGTGATCAAGCCAGCTCCACGACATAGGGCGCCTTTTAATCGGAGGTGTGGCGCAGTGGTTAGTGAAAAGTCACGCATCTGGCGCTAAGACCGAATCTCGGGCCGGCCAACGCCGGCGTTAAAATCTGGAATTTGGTTCTAAGAGGTCTTCGGAAGACTGTTGGTCCAGTATTGGAGTTAGCAGTTACACACTTTTCGGGTTTCGCCATCATGTCCATCGATGATATTTACCTTGGATCTATGCACATCCTGCTCAAAAAGTACAATCTCAAATAGATTAACGCACATACACAAACATCCAGCCATTGCTACTTCTCATCAGATTATGGCCATAGATTATGCCGGGAAAGCGACGTGGCGAGCGACGTCTTCATTTAGGTAGTGGAACTAATTTCTGGGACCTGCGCCATGATGTTTATTTTTTATTATTCAGAGGGGGAGTTTATTTTACAACATTTGATTTGATTTCATCAGGATTGAAAATGAAAACTGCTAAATTTACAATAACCAATTTCCATTTGCAACAAATTCATATACAGGGTGTTTCATTAATATTGCGAAAAAATTCAGGGTGAGTTTCCCCACTTAAAAATAATGAGAAAACTTTATATAAAGGTGTGTCCGGAAATGCTTCGTTACAGAGCTACAGGGTGTTGCAGTTTTATGTTTATTTTTGTTTTTTCTAAATAATATTTGAACCAATGTCTATATTTCCATAAAAATCGGTATTTGAGGGTTTCTTTTTATGCGGAATTCGAATTTTATCTCAGTTTGGCTCTAACTTGTAGAGGGTGCCACCTACACTCATTTGTCCTGACATGTACAGCCATAACTTTTTTGGACGTAATCGTATGACATATTTGAGTGAAAAAACATATTTCTCCTTTATTTTTATGCAAAAAAGGCATACTTGATAGAAGTCGCTACGTGCCAACATTTTCGAGATATTTAGATTTGAAATAATGAATACATATATGATAATGAAATTATGGCCGAGCATTGTGTTCCATTGATAGTGCCAAAAATACAGGATAAGTTTCCTCACTCAAAAATAAAAAGAAAATTTCGTATAAAGATGTGTCCGGAAATGCTTCGTTACAGAGCTACAGGGTGTTAAAGTTATTATTTAATTTATTATTTTTCAGTTTTTTTATTTGTTTTTGTTTAAATAATATTTGCATGAAAGTTGTTGATAACATCACACACAAGTCGACTTTTATCTTTTTCACTGAAAATATGAAGCATTAATGCGTAATATGTAATAACTTCTAGCAGGTTACCTTCGCCATAATTTCAAAATCCCATGTATTAATTATTTCAAATCCAAATATTTCGAAAATGGTTCCACGTAGCGACTTCTAAAAGGTACGCCTTTTTTGCATAAAAATAAAGGAGAAATATGTTTTTTCACTCAAATATGTCATTCGGTTACGTCCAAAAAAGTTATGGCTGTACATGTCAGGACAAATGAGTGTAGGTGACGCCCTCTACAAGTTAGAGCCAAACTGAGATAAAATTCGAATTCCGCATAAAAAGAAACCCTCAAATACCGATTTTTATGGAAATATAGACATTGGTTCAAATATTATTTAGAAAAAACAAAAATAAAAATAAAACTTCAACACCCTGTAGCTCTGTAATGAAGCATTTCCGGACACACCTTTATATAAAGTTTTCTTATTATTTTTAAGTGGGGAAACTCACCCTGAATTTTTTCGCAATATTAATGAAACACCCTGTAGATCAAATCTTATAGAGTAAAAATTTTGAGATAATTGAAATGAATCCAAACACAATAAACTTTTCAGTAAGAACGTATAAAATGTAAATATGAATAAAAAAATGAAATGGTACTAATTTTAAATATGGTTCAGATCTTGAGCAAAAGAGATGAATAATATATGCATGTTACACTAATCTTCAAATCAAGTAAGTACAGGAATTTTGGCATAAAGAATCTATGAACACTAGAACACTGCTATCATTTTAGTTTGTTGCATTTACGAAATGCTACAAAACGTTCATTTTTTTAGAGAAAAGGTTGAAAACAAAGAAAAGTAGGTTTTACGGAAAATTTTGTGCTGTCTGGTCAAAAATTTTGAAAAACAACGCTTCCTTTTTAATCATACCTTGGAAAATGACGAAACACGTGTTTCATTGATTCCATTATGAAATTTCATGTCGATGTGACCGAAAATACATTTTTTTTCATTAACATGTCATTTCTCCTACCTCCACTCCTTTCAGCCTCTTAGGGGTAAAATTTTGAAAAATCTGTTCTTAGCACACTTATAAATATTGCCCCCACTTCTTTCAACCCCATAGGGGTTGAATCTAGGAAAATGACGAAACAAAGTGTTTTATTAATTCCATTAAAGATCATTATGATGAAGTTTCAAGTTGATGTGACCAAAAAAATATTTTTTGTATTAATTTGTGGTTTTGCACACCCACATCCTTCTCACTTCATTAAGGGTTGAATTTTGGAAATCGACGAAATATGTGTTCTATCAATTTCATTCAAGATCATCATAGTGAAGTTTCAAGTCGTTGTGACCAAAAATACAATTTTTTAATTGATTTATGAGTTTTCACATCCTCGCCCCTTTCACTCCTTTGAGGGTTGAATTTTTCCTTCATCAATTTCAATCAAGACTATTTAGACGAAGTTTCAACAAGATGTTAGCAAAAATACATAATCTTTTTTCCACCCCATCTCCTTTGAGCCCGACTTTGTCCCCCCTAGTGGTTAAATTTAAAAAACAACGATACAAGATTAATATGGCGTTTCAACATGATGTTAACAATAATATATAATCTTTCATCAATTAACCATTTTTTCCACCCACTCCTTTGAGTCATAATTTAACCCCCTTAGGGGCTGAATTTCGCAAAATAGCATAACACGTATTCAATTAATTTCATTTAAGATTATCTATACGAGACTTATAGATGATGTTACCAAAAATACATAATCTTTTATCAATTGATGTTTTTTTCTCACCTCATCTCCTTTGAGCCCAACTTTGACCCCCTTAGGTTTCTCATACAGGGTGTCCGGAGAGTCAACGATAATACTGAAAGGGGTGATGGACCAACTCATAAGCATCCAGAAAAACACAATACGACCTTAGTAAAAACTATATGGTTTTCGAGATATTGCCACTAAAAGTTCAAAATATTCAATAAAAAATCTTAATTTACAGAGAAATAATTTATTTTTATTTTCTTTTTTACCAAGTACGTGGACATTTTCGTGACTAGCTTGTAATTGCGAAGGAAAATGTGGCGGGGAGCAGTCAAAAAAAAAATATAAAAAAAAAAAATTAAAAATATTTTGTTTTTCTAGAAGCTTATGAGCTGGTCTATCACTCCCTTGAATATTATCGTTGGCCATCCGGACACCCTGTATATGAGACAATGTGACATCGAAACATTAAAAATATTTCTAGTTGTGAATCGAAAACGTAGAACGTAGCTCGATCTGCATATTTTCTAAAATAGAGAATACCTATATAATGTTCTACATATTCACATTGAATCAGCACAAAAGGCACTTAGATAGTCAAACAGTCAAAATAAGATAGTCAATACACAAAAGATCATCCAAAACAACAACCGTCAAACTCAAACAACATTAAAAATGCGCATATTTCAAAATTTTCAAACTCAAAACCCCCTTGTCCTTGTCACCAAACTTCCAATTCGACATTGCCAGTTTTTTTTGAGACGGAATGGATTGAAACAAAAATTTCTTTTTTGGGATTTTTTTTTATGCTTTATCAAAATTAAAGCTAAATTTGGAAAAATAGCACTCAAAAATGACATATTTTTTCAAAATTAAATTCAATACAATTTTAAATAACTCGCAATGTTCCCACTGTTTTCCATAAGCCCTCAATTTTCCGTCATTTTCCAGCTGACTTGTCAATGAGCTAGCGCCTCTGATGGGTGGTAGTGGGAACACCAATCTTCTTTCCTTGTCTCACAACTTGTCTCTATCGATTTACATATAAGTTTTTCATCTAAATCTACTTCATCTATGGATATGGCGCTATTTCCTTTTCTTGTAAAATCCCCGAATTTTATTGAGTCCAGCGCCAGAAATGTTAATATAGGTTTCTTCATAGTTTAAACAATCGCATTCGCCATAAAATAAAGAATAATCATATTCATCAGGAACCAACTATCACAACCCTGTGATTTGGTGTATGGGTGTCAGAGGATGGATGATTTTTTGTTTGTTATCATCTCTCTCTTTCTCTTATTTGAGCAATTTAAATAAGTTTGGAGGATATCTGAAGAGATTGACTACTTTCGAAACAAATGTTGGTTCACAGGATATTTGAAACTTGTAGACGATGTTCATCTTGATGCAGATGCAAAAAATACTTGATGTTTCGATTTAGAGTGAAATCGATGATGACTGAATCTTTGGAAGAAGTGAAAACCCTTGTGACGCATGCCATCGAAAAGATCTGGAGACTCCAATATTTCCACAAAAAAGGTAAAGAACGTGGGAAACCCTGTCAGAAAACTGGGTTCTTGAAAAGATAAGCATAATCAACCACGAAGGTTCTACACCTAAGGAAAATGGCAAAAAGTGGATGCGGACGGAGATCCTTGAGAGAACCTTTAAGCCAAATGGTAAGAACCATCGCACGCAAATTGATGAAATTTCAGACCAGTAGAACAAGAGCCTCATCAATATGAATAATTCGGGAAAATGATCATGGTCGGGCTGAGAAGAATCTTTCATACCCGGAAAAATAAGCTACAAATGAAAGCTGCCAGAGAAGCCTATTTGAGCAATTTAAAAAAATTGAAGGATGAGAGAGAAAAACATTTGAAGGATGCCTGCAGAAACTTCAAGTTGTAAAAAAATGATTTAGTTCAGTTAACTGTGCTAGATGCGACTTTTATCACTTAAAAATGGTTTCACAGGATATTTGAAGCTGACAGACCATCTTGATGCAAGATTTGGGACTTCGTTGTTGCCCAACGTTTCGAATAATAGAATCTTGGATTCTCAGGTTCACAATCAAATGAGGAGGATGGTCTCCTTTGCTTTGCTCTTCGGTTCTTCTCGTACAAGACTTCTGTATCTTGGCACTCACGTCAGTGGAACCTGGTTCTGGTAGGCCAGGAATGCGTCCCAGCAGAGCTCGTTTGTGAATAGAGCTGAGAACGATGTAGATGTCGCTGTTCTTTTTGAGAAAGCGTCTAGTGTCTATGAAGAGTTCATCAAGGCTGGTGTCCGCTTTATGATTATGGTGGATGAAATTATTAGTGATCATCTAGACATTGATGATGCTCTCAACATCTGCAAAGAGTGATGGTATGTCTAAATCTTTGACATTGGGATTTAGTAGGATTTCAGGACCTAGGGCCAAGAATTTCTTCATGTTTGCCAGGATGTCAGTGTCGGTGAGGTTGCGGAACCAGCTCTCCTGGGTGTTGATCTCCGAGTAAGAGTCACCACTCAGGAGCTCCATCCTCGTGCAGTTGCAAGTTTTGATGTTCTGGAAGTGTTTGGCATAGGACAGACTTTTTGAGCGGTCAAACTCGTTGATGATGTAAGCAGGCAACCGGACAAGTGTGCTCTGAGGGACTGGATTTGGTGGATGACTCTATTGAGTTCCAGGTGAGTGGTTGAAATCTCCAAACTCAGTATCTTCTTCAATAGGCGAACAATAAACAGAAGAGCCCGTCTTTGAATATAGTAAGAAGTATCCAATCCTCACAGGTCCTCACGGATGCGACAACGATTAAGGCTGCCGAATGAGTTGACATAGCATAGGGAGGAACGGTCGTCAATGAGGCTCTGGAGGTCTTATGCGTTGGATGGTTCTAGACCTGAGTACAAGCATTTGACTTGAAATATGAACCTTTTCGATCGCCTGGAATGTCAAGTGTGAACACAGCCTCTGACATGCAATTACTCTTTGCCTCCAGGAGGTCTCACTGGAAACATCAGCTCCTAGAGTTGACGGTTGAAGAAGAGTTTGCGGAGTGAGTCTTCCCACTTTCTGGGACTTATCCGTAAAATTTCACAAAGATATCCTACCCTATAAACCTATAAACGTTTCTGGGTAACGGACTCTTTGTAGAGTATAGCATAGAAAGTCGTTTTCTTCGGGGGATGAACGGTTTGGTTTTCTCCCACCCTGGGGCCTTACTGGCAAAACTCTTCCTGAGATACCATTTCCCAGGATTCATTCAGTGTAACGGGCTCTTCTGGGAAGTATGGTACCGGGGAACCGTTTGAATCCAAATGGTTCCCCACATATACAGGATAAATTATATACATGAGACGTCATAAGTCAAACATGGATCTCAAAGGGGGCGATAGGATGCCTTACGTCTGTTGATCTGATCTTGCAGTCAGTTGCTCTTTGGGAGATGGACTGAAGACCAAGGTGGATGCCAGCTAGAAGGATGGATGGAAGTGGGGTGATAAACCTATGGCAACATGTAGACCTCTGGTCATATTCGGGTGATCTGTGTGGACTGCATCTTCGATAGCGAGCTGGAGGCCGTCAGACGAGGTATGGAAACTTTGAGGGATAGGAGTGGTACTGTATTATTGCATATATGTATTGCACAGGACTATTAACGATTTGCAGAGAACTATGTCGAGTGGCAAGGATTGTCTGAAGAAAGCATAAGTTGGTAAGGATGAAAGTAGATGATGAGCTCGAGGAGACTGCTAGACCTCGAGAGGGACAGGTCTAGCAGGATGAGATGGATGGTCCAGGAGTGGCAGACACGGTGGACCACGAGCAGTGAAGGAAGGGACCTGGAAGAGGTGTGCAAAGAGGTAAGGAAGGATTTTAGGGAGCTTTCCTTTGAAGGGGGGCAACTTTCCAGGTCTTTGAAATTTCAACGGATTTCTTCAACACAAGAGGGGGACAGGATCACAGGGTTCACGTGGTGGACTTTGGCAACATGGAGAAGAGAATCTGAGCACGCAGAAAATATGGATCCCCAGAGTATATTCAACTCAGGCAGAAAGAAAGCAGAGCGGCGGCAGACATAAGGCTTGACGCAGGCGCTGAAGGCTGATGGACAACACTCAAATAAAGTGCTGTTTTGGAAGGATGTTTGTTTGGATGTAGGTATATATGGAACTATGTAACCTTGGAAATGATGTACATATCATAAAATTGAAAGGCAAATGTTTGTTTCAGGATAGTGAGTACTGGAAAAGGACTTTTACTCGGAAGAGTGGAAAGTCAGCAGGCCGCCCCTGTGCCCCAAGAGGTGAATATAAGAATCAACTCCTCATATTCAATATTTTTCTTATATAGGCGATAAGGTGTAAGTATGCCACCCAGAACCATCATTTTTAGAAAACATTTCATGTCTTTTTGTCAAAAATGGAACAACGTCATCAACGACAAAAATCCAATACTACACAAACCGTTACTTCTGCTCGTTCCCTGTATGACTTGCATTATTATCTGTATTTTGTGCTTTCTGTCCTGTCATATAACAGTGCCTGTCCGGAATAATGATAATGCTTCATTTGAACACGTGTGAGTCGCGGAATTATTTCATTGATGGGTTTATTGTTTGGAAAATGGAGGTAATTCTTTACAGAACTGGGAGAATTTTGCCTATTGATTAGTTTTTTTTATCTTCTTTATGTACTGATCTATTTTTTGTTTTGATTCCTAATGTCACTTGCAACTGCAACACTTCAAATTCCTGCGTCTACTGAATTTGGTTCAACTTTTCCAATAATGTTGGTTACTCATCACTCATATTTGAATGTGCAATAACTTTTGGAATTTTCAATTTGATTCAGATTTCATCCTGGCAATGTGCTGAGCTCTTTCGCCAGTCACTTCGGTGAGGAAGAACTCAAGTCAAGTCCAGATTCACGTTCGCCACTCATCTAAGTAAAAAACAATCACCGTCCCTAGGATTTAATGAAATAAATAGCCGAGTGACAATCAAGGCAGAAGGGCTGTTTTTAATTGAATAACCATTAAGGGTCAGTCGAGGACGACGAGGAATGTAAAGATTTATTATTGCGAGCTGACCAAGAACAAGTGCAAGGCGGACGGAGCGCGATTTGAGTGACATTTCATTTAGGGCCGATGTCGCGTCTGTCGCTCAAAATAGCGATGAAGCGGAAGAACTACGATTGTTGGAGCCACTCGACTGAAAGCCAACTAATTACTCAACGATTGGGTTACGGATGTGAGTGTATTATTTTTATTGCTTTAGCCGATGGCATTTTTTATGACTTGAGATATGAACATGAAAACAGAAACATGAAATATGTTGATCCAGACCAGAATGATTGCAATGAATAATGGGTCGTCACGGACGGAAAGATTATTGGGACCTGCGCAGCACAGTAAGCATATATACAGATTTTGGATTTCGATCTATACAGGGTGTTCATTGATTGGATGCCGATACGTAGGGGTGATGATCCTCGGATGATTTTAGGACAAAAAGTTCATATAGACATAGGTTCGCAAGAGCCTAGTTGAAATTAAAAAAAAAAAACTTCTTTTATCATCACTTTGATACTGTTACAGAGATATTTTTGAAATATGTTACACGTCTTCTATGCATCAATATGCATGGGAATGTTAGAGAGGGCGCCACTGATTTAAAAATATTGGAAGACACAGCAGGGTGTCAATACAATTAAGTAGATTTTATTTTTTCAAGCAAAAACCTATTGCTAACTTCTTAATTATTGAAGATACAAGGTCGTTTAAATGAGAAAACTAGTAGTATTTTTTTGCGGATTATGCTGACAAAAAAACAACTCGTTCTCGATTTATCTCAAAGAAAGTATTTTTTTTATGGGATACCGTGTATATTTTCATCATTATTGATTAGTCACTATTTTTTGGACATAAAAGGTTATTATGATTTTTTCCTGAAACCAAAAATAACGGAGCTATGCGTATTTTCATCGACTAATTTATAAAAGCTAAGAGGCCCTCATCAAGTTAAAAACCCGGCGAAAAACATGGTAATTTCCCGGGTCGAGAACTCAACTATTATCTTACGGATTGTAAAAATAAAAACAGAAATAGATTGAGAGAAGATCATTCTTTGTGACTGTTGTTTTACTTTTTTGAAATAACAAATCTCAATCCGAATATTCTGTCTTGAATATCGTATAATTTGGTCGTTGTTCATTGTCGTATAAATCTAACTATAGGCCATTTTTTAAGAAAATAAAACAACACTCACATACCTTTATTATTTAACTTTGATATCTTATTCAAAAAACCATCCGATTTTGTGCGATTTTTTCATTTGAACCTTTAGAAACTGGGCTGTTTCACATTCGTCACATTATATGCATCTCTTTCTACTTCACTTTGACTTGACTTGACTGGTCTCACCAACACTCGCGCGCTTTATTTAAAGTAACAAGTTTCAATGATTTGATTGTTTCAACAAACAAAATACGTTCAGCACGATATAAGAATAACCAAAAGCCCAAAGGCTAGGGGTTGCGAAAGACATGCATTTCTCTCCCACAGATCCATCCACAGACGCCTTTCGCTGTATCACAGCTCATCGGTGCGGCTAGGATCTGCAGGAGAGAAATGCACCGCTTCGCAGGGACGTACCAAAAGGTAAATGAAATACGAAGGTTTGAAGACAGCATCTCCATCAATTGGTGGTGATGAGAAACCTACTATCAAGAACTAACATACGTAGTATTCACATGATGTAGAAAACTTGAAAAGGCATTTGCCACAATTTCAAGAATAAACGTTTCTATCCCACACAATAGCAACAATGCAGTTGAGTACTGCCAACGTTTTTTATGAACGTCCACCCCAAACGTTTATTCTTGAAATTGTGGCAAATGCCTTTTCAAGTTTTCTACATCATGTGAATACTACGTATGTTAGTTCTTGATAGTAGGTTTCTCATCACCACCAATAGATGGAGATGCTGTCTCCAAACCTTCGTACGATATAAGAAGTTGGATAGCAAATATGGCAACCGATTTGTATTTTTTGTGAACATTTGAAATCTCATGGCAAATTTTTCAACAAATTAAAAAAGGCATAACTCCATTATTTTTGGTTCCAAGACAAAATTCATAATAAACTTTTATGTTCAGGAAAAAGTGGGCAATCGATAATAATAACAATATACACGGTGTCCCATTAAAAAAAGTATGTTTTTCAAAATAAATCAAGATTGCGTGCTCAATTATTCTTCTGTTAATACCACGTTAATCAGCGGAAAAATATAATATCTTCAATAATAGAGAAGTTAACAATAGTGCCGACTTAATCGAAGAAATTCTGTATATTAAAAACTCTGAGCTCTTTTTTGAGACGGTCCGTGAGCCAGTTGTAGTGCACCTATCAACATGCAGTGACGACAATATTAGATGCAATATGGCGGCTGTTTCCAGAATTTGGAATATTTTCTGCCCCGGTGACTCAGTGGCTCGTTGTTAGCTTAGAAGGACCTGGGTTCAAATCCTAGCTCGGGCATGCTACTTTTTATAAAGTCACTGTACTTTTTCGGTGAAAATGAAATCAAATGTAGTTGAAATAGTAAAATTTTAATGAAAATTTACTTGAACAAGTGATTTATCTTTTTATTCAAAACACTAAGCTTATTTTTGGGGCAGTCCGTGAGTTTATGTTGATGAAGTTTGCGTTCTGTTTCAATAACTGTTTATAGAGTGGAGTTTTGTGGTTTTTCGGCTTGGTTGTTTTAAATTATATTTGAATACAGTTTGAGATTCCCTATTGATTATTGTTTACAGGGTGAGTTGGAAAGAACGGACCAAATTTAAGGAGTGTATCTGTGTCCACTTTTCCCGGAGAAGGATGAGTATGTCATAGTTTTTTTCTGCTGGTGGTCTTCGTGGGCATGACATCAGAGAAAGCACCTAGAGTACGATGGTCCTCCAATTCTCTGATTAGTCTGCTGGGTGTTCCTGTGTCTGCCCTGCTACCTCTGTGGTTAGCTATGATTCTATTCTATTCGGTGTTCTTCTCGCCTCTTTTTCTAGCGCAATGTGTAGAGGAGGGAAATTCAGAAGGCATTCAAGCGCTGCGGACGGTGTGGTGCTGGTCGCTCCACAAATGGCCAGGCTGGACCACAAGAAGGGCGAAAGTACATCCCCCTGTGGACATCCTCTCGTGGCCCTGAAATGTATCACCGTGCAGTTGAGGGAGGTTTTGATCACCCGGCTTTCCAGTATGCATCTAATAAATGTTGACACTGCAGATTCGACCCCTCTTGAGCCTACCGACTCGTAGAGAGAGTCGGGTAGTGCATTATTGAATGCTCCGTCTATGTCTAGGAAAATAAACACAGCGATACTTTTGGCCTCGAGGGATTCGTTTATTTCCCCTACTATGTTGTTGAGGGCCAGTTCCGTTGATTTTTCTGCTTGGTACGCATATTAATGTATGTTTAGGGGTCTTGCCATAAGGGATCCTTCCTGATGTGCACGTCCAGGATCTTTTCCAAACTTTTCAGTTGAAAAAAAATGAGGCTTATTGGACGGAGCGATTTTGGACTAGGGTCCGATCGTCCTTCTTACTTATAATTTTCGTGCTTATAGTAAGATCTAGTACCTCATGCCTATTTTGGCCTGTAAAGGTTGGTTTGGAGCCAACGATATTGACGAACAGCCCCTCCCCTAGTAAGTATTGAAAAAGAGAATCACCCCTGCCATTGATGTCAGTGTTGCCCCATGCTATGCTTTGTGATGGACATTTGCGTCACATCCCATGACAAGCTGTAGGCTCCTCGATTGGCAGAAGGCGACTAGGTCGCGCACTTCTTGTGGAGCAGGCTGCGGTGCTCGCCTTGAGAGTGGGCTAGCAGGGAACCGATACCCTTACCATTTCCCTCCTCCTTCCAAGGTTGCTTCGTGGAGGGGTTATTCACTGCCCCACGTTTCTGCTTGGAGTCCTTTGAAGAAGCTCCCTTCGCTCCCCGGGCACTTGATTGCCCTTTAGGAGCCTCTTTCGCCTCCGGGTCTCTTCGCTCAGAAGGCCCGGCAGTCCCGGACACCCGACCTCTAGCTTTGGAACGGAAGATTACTCTTCCGAAGCCAAAGAAGGGCCGCATCTCCAGGCTCTCCAGAGACTGCGCGTCAATGGCGAACGTCCATGTTTGTCCCGGTCCGGAAACCTCCCTGTTCAGTGTGACACATTCGGCAGTGTTTAGGCCACTGTTTAACCCATATATACAGGGTGTCCGGTAAGTGTATGGCATAATTTCGGGAGCGTATAGGGGAGGACAAAATAACCCCAGTTTGTCATAAAACTTTTATCAAATTCACCAAGACAAGAAGGACAGAATATAACGCACACGTCGAACGTATGGATGGAGATCGGCTACCAAAAATCGTGCGTGACGTTAACCTCCCCACATTCGGGAAGGCCACCGAAAAGATGAGCTGACAGCTGGGCTTCATCGTCGATAGAATCGCCACCACGATGAGGCCGACTGCTAATGAAAACAGGCAAATGCCTTTAGAAAAGAGAAAGAAGAAGAAGTTGTGCACGTCTGTCTCAAAAATGTATTTTGTTAGTGAGGTATGTAATGGAATAGCACTATAGAGTGTAGTTTTCGCCTGCTTTCCATATTCAACCATCTGGCATCCTTCAACTTATGAGACACTGAATCAAACTTTTCAATACCGTATATGAACTGTTAACAGTTTTTTTGGACTTTCTATTCAAGCCTTATCAATCCCGTCCAAACAAGAGCTATAATAATTAAAATGGCCAAGTACAAGTGGATCAGTTGATCTAATTTTTTGATCCTGAGTTTATAGGTGACTGAGGATAAAGCATTTTCAAAGAAAAATATGGATGTGAAACAAATCTTTATACAATTTGCGATTTTATTTCTTTCGATATATTCCGCCTCAATAACACCAGAAATGCTAACAAACATTCGGGCAGGATTTCAAAGTAGACTTCATTTTTGTCAAGTTATCATTTTGAAAAAAAAAAGTGAAAATCTTTTACATCACTAGCATTTTTTAACAATTTATCATTATTGCGCGGTCCTTTTTTTCAAGTCATTAGAATGAGATATGTACAGGGTGTCTATTTAACAATGGCAATATATCAGAAGTTCCTTAGATAGCCACAAGACGGCTAACACAAAATGCTGTTTTTGGTGATTTTCAAATAGAAACAATAGAAACAAATATAAATGAGTACCACTAAGCATTCTTTGAGAAATCTCCTTCACTTGACGCGATCTTGGTCTCATTTTGAAGAGGAGGTTCCCCTCTTCTCGAAATTTTCAAATACAAGGGCAAAGTGGAAATAGTTCGTCTGGAATGGTGACTACATTTCGCACATCTTTCATGCATTACACTTTTTTCTAGCACTCGAAATAAATAAGCTAAACGCTTTTTTGTAGTTATTTGATGCAAAAAAGTCCTACTACCTACTATTTGAGAAATAATATGTTTGAAATAAAACAGTGACTGGGTGGTTACTAGGTGACGCAAAAATTTGTAAATATCTTCTTTACGAGGGCATCTTGAATAGTATCACTATTTTACATACAGACATTACAGAAAAGCGTTATAGCCTTTTTATTTCGGAATCTAGAAACAAGTGTAATATATGAAAGTTGTGCGGAAGTTTGTCGAGAATTCAGACGACCAATTTTCAGCATAGCATTTGAAAATGTTATGTGATTTCAAAAAATGTCATATTATACTGAATGCAATCGCCTGTTTTGATCGGAATCATTTACAATCTCAAAATTGTGGAAGAGGAGAACCTCCTTTTCAAAATGAGACCAAGATCGCGTCAATCGGTTGGGTTTTTCCAAAGTTATGAACATTCTTGCCTTGTAAGGTTTGACAGCTGATACCTGTCTTATTTGACATGCTAGAAAAAAAAAACAAAAAAAACAAATTTGAAGGAAATTTCTCAAGGAATCCATAGGTAGTCATTTATATTTGTTTTTATTTAAAAATCACGAAAATACAGCAATTTTGTGTTTTAGCACCGTTACGCCATCTTGTGGCTATCTTGGGAACTTCTGATATATTTCCAGCATTTTTCTATTCCATATTACTTAGTACATTTTTTTCCGCAAGTCTTTGGGATGCCTAGTTTCTGAGATCTGGCACCTTGCCATTCTTAAATAGACACTCTGTACAGGGTGATTCATTTTCAGCGACAGGGTACCAGTTCTCATAAACTATACATCATAGAGACTAAGGGAAAAAAAACCGTAAAGTAATGTGCCCAAGAGAAAATGCTGGAAATATATTTCAAGCTTCTAGGATCGCCGCAAGGGGGCGTAACGTTACAATGAAAACAGAAAATCAACACATTTTCGAATTTTTTTCCTTTGAACTATCAAAAAAGAATATGAAAACAGATTTTAGACAATATTTCCTACCAAATTGCCCCCCGACACTTCTCTCTGAGTTGTCAAATTAGACAGCTACAAGCCGTCAAACCTGATGTCACTAAATTGCCTATAACTTCGGAATTCCTTGACCGATTGGACTGTTCTTTAGCTCGTTTTGAAGAAGAAAATCTGCTCTTTCTGGTGCATGTAGTCGAGGTCGATTTTATCTGCTTTAGACGACCACACAACATGAATTATAAAAGTCGAACCTGTATTTGCGGTTTTTTCTAAATTTTCAAATGCAAACCCACTAAATACATTCCTCCATCGTTTTATTTGGATAATTTGCTATCACTTCCATAAAGGTCATTTTTCTATATCTTTTGAAATAGAAGAGTTACGGAAACTTCATCAGGAATCACGCGAGGAATACTTTTGAAACAGCCTCTATAAATTTGAATGAGTCAAAAAGATACACATCAGATTTGTTTTGATTCGCGTTCAACATTTCCCCGATGTTGAAAACAAAAGCCTTTAAGTGAGAATGCCAACTATTTTTCTTTTTTTTTTTCTACGAGCAGCTGAGAAGTAGAATACAGTGCACCACTTGCCAAAAATATACGGTGGACCAAGAAACACCTTATTTCAAAAATATAAGAAAAAAAATTAAATTTACTTATAAAAAAACAAAAAAAAACTAGTGCCAATGCTCAAAATCTACACCGTTGGCAAGGCACTCCTATGTTTTTGACACATTCATATTTACAGGGGCTGTTTCAAAAGTATTCCCCGAAGGATTCCTGATGCCGTCTCCGTAACTCTTCTGTTTCAAAAGATATAGAAAATTTACTTTCATGAAAGTGGTAGGAAATTATCCAAATAAAACGATATTAGGTGGGTTTGCATTTTAAAATTTCGAAAAAACCTCAAATTCATATTTGACTTTCGGGCGGCAATTTTTGTAGAGAATATCGTCCAAAATCTGTTTCCATATTCTTATTTGGTAGTTTACCGGGACAAATTTCGAAAATTTATCGATTTTCTGTTTTCACAATACCGTCACGCCTCCTTGCGGCGATCCTAGAAGCTTGAAATATATTGCCAGCATTTTCTCTTGGCCACATTACTATACAGATTTTTTTTTCCTGGATCTCTATGATGAATACTTTATGAGAACTGGCACCCTGTCGCTGAAAATGAATCACCCTGTACAGGATGTTTTCGTATATTTCATCTGCAGACCAACTTGCTTATTATGCAAGATAGATAGGGACTTTAAATACAAAGTTGGAAGGTATCAACATGAACCAGAAAAAAATATTTTTTTTTGTATACCGGGTGCACGAGAAAAGTGTGGCAGACACAACTTGCATTTTTTTAAATGAAACACCCTAAATATTATTTTAAAATCAAATAGACATTATTTTTCTGATCTCAAAAATACACAACATGTAGGTTGTATATATACTTGTACATGTTTTTCCGGGACAAATATGTCTTGCCCACTACCGTCCCTTCAAGTGTCCTTTGGTTTTGTTGGGCTTCTGTTGGCGGCAAAAACCTACGTTTAAAGCATGTTGGCATGGTATGATTATTTTCATTTTTGTGGTGATTTTGTACATTGGTCTATTTTCTCATGTTGTAGGACCATGTCCAATCGTCTCCCATCCCCAAAGAACCTAATTCTTACATTGCCATGGTGGAAAAGTACGGACTTCTGGTTGAAGAAGGAACCACGCACTACTGACTCAAAGTGAAGCAGAAACGAGTTATTCAGGGTTAGCGGACGAAACGCTAAACAAAGGATCGATTTAGGGACAAACCAGGAGTTGTTCAAAGAAAGTTTCAGAGTGCTGAAGAAAGCGGCTGAGAATAAACCAGAAGATGAGGTGGTTTGGAAGAATAAACTTCCGGTGGTACCTCCAAGTGATGCCCATGGATGATGATGGTGGTACTGTCGTCAACCATGTCGGAAATGTCCGCCCAAAACGAGCTTTGGAAAGACAAGAGGTCGTGCTGAGGCCACCTTTGCGTGAGCTCCTGGAGTACCTGTCAGTTGAGGTTCGCAAGCGCTCATTGTCCAGACGAGAGAGCAAATTCACCGATCGCTCTGATAGTTCTGTCACTCACATCATTGGCAGTCCTAAGATAACTTACAGTAGTTAAGGGCGCAGGAGCAAACGCCAACCAGACCAGATGGAAAGATGTTATGAGTGACCAATTGCAATGCGTCTTCCCCCACTCCCAGCCAGAGCATCACCAGTACCAAGAGCTACTAGGAGTTGAACCCAGTCCAGCGTTGCACGAGCAGAACAAGCTGGATTTGCCGTATGTAGAGGTTTTGAGAAAAGCGTACAGTAAGAAGGTTGTTGAGATAATGTATCTAGGAATTATGTGCCAACAGCTTCAAATCTTATTTATTTGAGGAGTCGATTTCGTATGTAGTTTTGTGTTTTTACTCTTGAATTAGCGATGTTTGTGATTATACAAGTTTAGTTTTACCGTGCGTTTCATTTCTTGTTAGAAAACCATCAATGATAATAATCAAAATGAAATATTTTTTATTACTGGTAATAAACACGGTCAAATCTTAAATAATATAACACTGTCTGCTTCTCACTTTTTCTGAACGCCGTGGATGGTAATATCAGGTACCAGTTTATTGGGAATAGCAGTAGAAATGACAGTGCTACTCATTGGGCATCCATGTGGGCTCGTTCAAAGGTTCTTTGTTGACCAACAGACACATCATTGGTTGCCCATCTAGTTCTCTGTTATGGTAAAACTCAATAGCTTTTTGAGCATCGGACAGGTTTTTGTAGATAACTTCTGCTACCCCCTCTTTCACCAGTTTGGCTGCGAAAAGTTGGCCAATGTCTTCAAATAATTCCTTTGGAAGAAAAAATGGTCATTGGACATTTTAGGAGGAAAAATTAGGAAATTAATAATCATTGCATTTTGGGTAGAGAAATTGATTTTAACTCAATCAACTCCTGTAAAAAAATCGCAAGAGATAAATGTTTTCTTTTAGTTATAAAGCCTTACTTTGCAGACAAAAGAAACATTCTTTCGAAAGAGAAAATAGTCATCAACTGTTAAACCACTCGATAGAAATCCATGAAATTTTCACTTAAGGTAGAATATGAATTTAGATTCAATCAACTCCTATAAAAAAAACGTGAAAACCTTTAGTTTTTGAGTTGTAAGGCCTCAAGGCCAGTTTGGCTGAGAGAAGAATAATTCCTTCGAAAGAGAAGATGCCCATAACTGTTGAACCACTAAGAGGAAATCCATGAAATTTCCATTTAGGTCGAAAAATGGATTCAAATTCAACCAACTTCCATGAAAAAATCGCAAAAAACCTTCAGTTTTTGAGTTATGAAGCCTCAAAGACAGTTGGGAATAATTCCTTTAAAAAAGAAAATAGCCATAACTGTCAAACCACAATCGAAATTCATGAAATTTTCATTCAGATAAGGAAATCGATTTAAATTCATGCAACGCTTATAAAAAAAAATCAAAACATCTCTAGTTTTTGGGTTAAAAAGCCTTGAGGAACAGTTTGGCTGAGAAAAGAATACTTCCTTTGAAGAAGAAAATAGCCATAACTGTTAAAGCTGTTAAAAGTTGAAGAAATTCATAAAAATTCCATTTAATTTAGAAAAATTTATTTAAATTTAGTCAACTCCTATGAAATGATTGCAAAAAACCTTTAGTTCTTCAGTTATAAAGCCTCAAAGACCAGTTTGGCATATAAAGGAAACATTCCTTCAAAGGAAAAATAGCCATAACTTTCAAACCACTCGATAGAAATTGATGAAATTTTCAAATAAGGTAAGAAAATCGATTGAAATTCAAGCAACTCTTATGAAAAAAAAAAAAATGCAAACTTTTAGTTTTTGAGTTTTAAAGCCTAAAAGACCAGTTTGGCTAAGAGAAGAATACTCTGTTTGAAAATAGCCATAACTGTTAAACCACTGAACAGAAATTCATGAAATTTCCATTTAAGGTAGAAACATTGATTTAAATTCAATCAACTCATATAAAATGATTCCAAGTTTTTTAGTTTTAAAGCATAAAATACATAGTTGGGTAAGAAAAGAATAATTCCTTTAAAAGAGAAAACAGCCATAACTGTCAAACCACTCGACCGAAATTCATCAAATTTTCATTTTAGATTAAAAGATCGATTTAAATTCAAGCAACTCTTATATAAAAAAAGAAAAATCTTTAGTTTTTGAGTTATGAAGCCTTGAAGGCCAGTTTGAATAAGAGAAGAATACATCTTTTGGAAGAGAAAGTAGCCATCAGCTTGGCATATAAAAAAAAATCCTTCATGAAAGAAAATAGCCATATCTTTTAAACTACTTGATAGAAATTCATGAAATTTTTAGTTTAGGTAAAAAAATCGATCTAAATTCAAGCAACTACCATGAAAATATTTCAAAAAACTTTTGGTTTTTGAGTTAAAACGCCTCAAAGACCAGTTAGGCAGACAAAAGAAAAATTCCTCCAAAAGAGAAAATAGCCATAACTTTTAAACCACTCCATAAAAATTCAGGAAATTTTTAGTCTTAGTAAGAAAATCGATGTAAATTGAAGCAACTCTCTTGAAGAAATTGCAAAAAACTTTTAGTTTTTGAGTTTTAAAGCCTTAAAAACCAGTTTGTCTGAGAGAAGAATACTTACTTTGCAAGAGAAAATAGCCATAACTGTTAAACCACTCAACAGAAAATCATGAAATTTTCATGTTGGGTAGAAAAAATGATTTTAATTGGATCAACTCTCATAAAATATTTGCAAAGAACCTTTAGTTTTTGAGTTATAAAGCCTTAAAGACCAGTTTGTCTGAGAGAAGAATACTTCCTTTGCAAGAGAAAATAGCCATAACTGTTAAACCACTCAACAGAAAATCATCAAATTTTCATGTTGGGTAGAAAAAATGATTTTAATTGGATCAACTCAAATCAAATATTTTCAAAAAACCTTTAGTTTTTGAGTTATAAAGCCTCAAAGACCAGTTTGGCAGACAAAAGAAAAATTCTTTCAAAAGAGGAAATAGCTATAACTTTTAAACCACTCAACAGAAAATCATCAAATTTTCATGTTGGGTAGAAAAAATGATTTTAATTGGATCAACTCTAATCAAATATTTGCAAAAAACCTTTAGTTTTTGAGTTATGAAGCCTTAAAGACCAGTTTGTCTGAGCGAAGAATACTTCCTTTGCAAGAGAAAATAGCCATAACTGTTAAACCACTCAACAGAAAATCATCAAATTTTCATGTTGGGTAGAAAAAATGATTTTAATTGGATCAACTCTGATAAAATATTTGCAAAAAACCTTTCGTTTTTGAGTTAAAAAGCCTCAAAGACCAGTTTGGCAGACAAAAGAAAAATTCTTTCAAAAGAGGAAATAGCTATAACTTTTGAACCACTTAATAGAAATTCATGAAATTTTCATATATGGTAGAAAAACAGATCTAAATTCAATCAACTATTATGGAAAAAATCACAAAAAACATAGTTTTTGAGTTATAAAGCCTCAAACACACCTTAATATCAGGCTCCGTGACGGAGCTCTGCAGGTTAGACACCACAATCTTATACCCCATCGGCACCACCACCTTGCTTTTGATGGGCTGTCCCTGAATCCCATGGGACACAGTCTGATCAGGAATCTTGTTCAGCCTAGAGAAGACATTCGTGGATCCGCGCAAGCCCTGCAGCGCAATCCTGCTAGGCACCATCTTAGGCTTATCCTTATCTATAACGTCCACGTAGCCACTTGGCTCGGGAGTGATCAACTCAGACCTGCTATTGACCTTCATAGCCTCCTCCCCCATCACATCCCTCATCATCGCTTTGGTTGGTTTTAATGAACGAATCACTTCACTGGCAGGGCGCAGGTCTGGCCTGAGCCAGTTGTAAAAAGCAGGGTCACCTCTGGGTTTGTAAATCTCTCGAACTTTTTGGTCGGACAGGTTCAGATAAGAAGAATCACGTCTCTTGGTCTGCAGGGTCATTCGTCCATGACGGTCCACCTTTTGTACAATATTGCCGATCAATTTAACTTTGCCGTCTCCCAAGTTGCCAAGGTTCTTGCAAGCGTCTTGGGCCTTTTTGTTTAGAACGTCGCGGGCGTCGAACCGGATGTTGCGATTTTTCTGGATAATTATTTGGCGAGTGTCCTGGGTGTTGGCCTGGACGTTGCGGGCGTCGGACTGGACGTTGTGTTTTGCCTGGATGATCGTGTGACAGGCGTCGTTTGTTTTGGCCTTCTTCACCAGAACGTCGCGGGCGTCGAACAGGGCTATACGTTTTTTCTGGTTAATCAATTGACGAGCGTCCTGGGTTTTGGCCAGGATGTCGCGGGCGTCGAATAGGGGTTTGTTGCTGGAATTCAACCAATTGATAATTTGAGTGGCAAATAAATTGACTAAACAAAATATTGTTGATTAAAACTCAACAACACCAAAATTATTGTCAATGGCAACGACAAATTTTTATCACTATAGGGGCCGATCATAGACAAATATAAAAATAAAAAGACTGACGGATAGGGTAAGACGCGCAGGCAAAACGTTCCTGTAGCGCATATCGAAGATTAGCCAGACGTATTTGTCTATCGCTATCTCTGTTCTGATGATAGGCTGGTACCAATACAGATAAAGATATTAGATATATACAGTGCAGCGGGATCATCTATCTCATTCTGGTATCAAGCGGGTGATATTGTTTCTGTGAAGGACTGTTACTAGAAGAGGAATCGGAATGCAAAAAAGTGGTCCAGATTTCAAATCGTAATTCAGCTTCAATTGTCACCCCCAGATGGCGAAGAGTCGTTAGCGCTTTCATGTCAAACAAAAACATGTCACCTCGGTAAAATAATTGAAACAACGTTATGAATGCTCTTGCAAAAATTTTTATTGGCTAGATGGCATCAAAATTCCCACTATTTGATGATAGTAGGTAACATGAATATATTTTTTGTTATACATTATTCTGAAATCTCTAGAATTTTCATATTTTCTTGTTTGATTGCATTAATTGATAGAGTAAATGAGTGACGTCATATCCTTCATTGACAACAGTCATCATTGAACAAACCATGCTTGGGCTTGAAACACGATACTGCGACGATTCAACCTCAATTGTTTCTTTATAGAGAATGCATAGCATGTGGAATGAGAAGTGGAAATTTGGAAAAAATGAATGAAAATGTGACAAAAGTATCTTGACAAATTATTAACAAGCAATAAACGTTACCAGGACAATGAATAAATAACAATGAATAAATAACTAGCAACAGCGCCATCAAGTGAACTAAGCCAAAGAGGGATAGCATTGCATGCGTCTCTTAGTTATAGTTTTCCATAATTGTTTTCCATATAAGTTATTAATAGATATATGCTTATAACCAATGATTATTATATGGGGTAATACAGAGTATTGCTTATTCCAAGGATATACTTGGATTGTAGAATCGGGTCTTTATAGAACTAGGTAGGTACGTAAACTTACGAAAATCCCCAATCTAAGCCAAATATAGCCCCAAATTTGGTAATTTTTCAGTTTACCAACAAGAAGGTGTTTGCAACCATTGAAATGTTGCGCAAATGTGTGGTTAGGTGACAATCTTACGGGACTGGGAGCGAATAGGGGTGCTCGGTGGGTAAAGAAAAGCGCGAAAATCGTGAAGAAAACGCAAATTTTTGATCAATTATTGTAAACTAATATCCCAAACTCACATTTCACTGTCTTTTTTTTGGTTATACGGTTTTCTGCTATTTTTTGATGTTTTTCATATATTCACATCTTAGTGCCCTTAAGGATTGCAAATGTACTGGCGGAATAAAGAAATTATGTTATTTGATTTTTATTATAAATAACACGCGGCATCCAATAATGCCAGAAAAAACTAACTCAAACTAACCCAAATAAACCAAAACCCAAACTAACCAAACTGACTCAATCCAACCTAAAAACAAAATCAGAAATAATTGTTTTTTTAATGTTTAATGTTTAACGAAAAAATTCAGGGTTAGTCTGCCCACTTAAAAATAATGGGAAAACTTTATATAAAGGTGTGTCCGGAAATGCTTCGTTACAGAGCTACAGGGTGTTGCAGTTTTATTTTTATTTTTGTTTTTTCTAAATAATATTTGATCGAATGTCTATATTTCCATAAAAATCGGTAATTGAGGGTTTCTTTTTATGCGAAATTCGAATTTTATCTCAGTTTGGCTCTAACTTGTAGAGGGCGCCACCTACACTCATTTGTCCTGACATGTACAGCCATAACTTTTTTGGACGTAACCGTATGACATATTTGAGTGAAAAAACATATTGCTCCTTTATTTTTATGCTAAAAAGGCATACCTGTTAGAAGTCGCTACGTGGAACCATTTTCGAGATATTTGGATTTGAAATAATTAATACATGGGACTTTGAAATTATGGCGAAGGTAACCTGCTAGAAGTTATAACATATTACGCATTAATGCTTCATATTTTCAGTGAAAAAGATAAAAGTCGACTTGTGTGTGATGTTATCAACAAATGTCATGCAAATATTATTTAAACAAAAACAAATAAAAAAACTGAAAAAAAATAAATTAAATAATAACTTTAACACCCTGTAGCTCTGTAACGAAGCATTTCCGGATACATCTTTATATGAAATTTTCTTTTTATTTTTAAGTAGGGAAACTTATCCTGTATTTATGGCACTATCAATGAAACACAATGCTCGGCCATAATTTCATTAACATATGTATTCATTATTTCAAATCTAAATATCTCGAAAATGGTGGCCCGTAGCGACTTCTATCAAGTATGCCTTTTTTGCATAAAAATAAAGGAGAAATATGTTTTTTTACTCAAATATGTCATATGGTTACGTCCAAAAAAGTTATGGCTGTAGATGTCAGGACAAATGAGTGTAGGTGGCGCCATCTACAAGTTAGAGCCAAACTGAGATAAAATTCAAATTCCGCATAAAAAGAAACCCTCAAATACCGATTTTTATGAAAATATAGACATAGGTTCAAATATTATTTAGAAAAAACAAAAATAAAAATAAAACTTCAACACCCTGTAGTTCTGTAACGAAGCATTTCCGGACACACCTTTACATGAAGTTTTCTTATTATTTTTAAGTGGGGAAACTCACCCTGAATTTTTTCGCAATAATAATGAAACACCCTGTATAAATCGTATTCTGGATGTTCTTGAGATTTGAGAATCAGTAAGTAGTTATTTTGAGCCTGTGATTGAATAGTTGGTAAACTGAAAAATGACCCCAAATTGCATTGTGATGCTGAATGTATAAATAAGTCTGCCCGGCCGGAATTCGATCTATCCTATACTTGAACACAAACTTACTCCTGTGATTGCTCCTCCATTTTCATTACCAAAACTGAACGTTCCATTGATGCACTTGCCAAAATTGATTACTTGAAAGGATCAATGGACAAAATTTGACTTTGTAAAGTTACTTGCAGGTAAAAATTCAATAAAATCACTGGCTTTTTGGCAAAATGATTTTCTGCAGTCAGTGCAGTCACTCAGTCAGTCATGGACAGTGTTGCCGACATAAAGCTTTTTGAGACCCCGAAACGTCATCGAATTACCCAAGCTTGATAAATACCACGTTGCCGTGGTTTCCGTTTAACTTTGTAATAAAGAACGAATATTTTGTCGACTTTTGTCAAAATAATCCAATTTGTTTTTATTCTTAAACAAATCATAAAGTAAAAATAGTATTTTGGTATTATTTTTTTCTTAGCCTCTACATTTTCATTGGATTAACAACCTTGCTTGCCAAACGGGAATCATTTGCCACAATTCACATTGAATTTGGCGTAAGAGTGACTTTGAAAACAAATTAAATGTGGATGATAGAATACGATTTCCCCTTACCAAATAAAAAACTGTCACTTCTACTTCGAAGTGAAATTGAATGTAAACCTTACACTAAATGTCAATTTGGCTAAAAGTCATAACACGAGACAATTTGATCTCGATACATTTGCACTGTTGCCGATTTGCGATAAGTCTATATGTTTCTAATTTCAACAGTAAAAAAATTAATTTTCCAAAATATGCATAGAAACTGTTAGCGGTTGGTCTAAACATACAAATCTATGCCAAAATACCTCGAACAAAAAAAGAAATAAACAAGTATTGTCTGGAAAATAATGTCAAATTGTTCTGTAAACCTTTAATACAAGTGGGAATGGGAAATAATCGTTCTAAATTTAGTACTCCAAACGGAAAAACCAAATGTAGCTTCGATCCTGACATTTTTGGCAGTTGTGACGTTACTACCGGATGCTGTTTTGTATCGTTGTTGTATGTTGTATGTTGTCAACCTGCTTTATATTGTATATCTTTTGAGCCAATATCTATTGCTTTATAGATTTTAAGAACATAAACCGGATGTAATTTACAAAGTATGAGCAAAAAAGCGTGTATATAGTTTTATTCAAGATATAGCGTTAACTTTTTAAGTCCCATAAATCCCCAATCATCTGTGTGGCCACAAAATCACCATAAAACGACCCTTTGTCGAAATATGAGTATAAATATTAGGTAAATAAACCTGTTTTCTCCGAAATGTTCAATACAAATTAGTATATTTTCAAACCATCTCGACCCCGTCTATTGCGGTTTGAATGAATGTGTCAAGTCCCTCACAATGGGGTCTTATGAGGTAGATAGTTTATTGGGGTAGAAGTCAAGGCTATACCTTGAAGACAACTATAACTTTTTTTTTCAATGTGTCACGTAAAGGGAAAATAATAATTGCTATCTTATTTTTCCGAGGATTTTTCTGAAAATTTGTCCCAATCAATTTAATCATCCAAAATTGTCCGATAAATCCATTGATGCACATTTTGGAATACCTACTATCTCTTGGAGTTTTTGAGTTTTAAATTTTTCTATGACTAGTTGTCACGCCAAGTGGATATGATAATAAAATTGATACGAACTCATTTATCAAGCTTTGACTTTATACAGGGCACAGGATGTCCCTGAAAGGTGCGGACAAAACTTTACCATATACCCCTGAGGTCAAAATAAGTCGATTCCCCGCAATTCACCTCAATCCAGAATTGCACCGTTTCCGAGATACAGGTTGGTCAAGCTTAAAGTTAAAAATCGATTTTTTACATTATTTTGGACAATTTTTCACATATTGCTTTGAAAATTGTCATACGGGGGTTTTGTAATATGAGAAATTCGATTATAAAGTCCGTTTCACTGTGGCCGCTAGAGGGCGCCCCACACTGCACATTTTGTGGTTTAAAATGGTCATAACTATTTTCCCAGTGTTTTTTTATCTTTTATTAAAGAAGAAGATTCTTCTAGATAATAAACCCTTGCACACCAATTTTCAAAGCGATATGTCAAGAACTGTCCAAAATAATGACAAAATTCAATTGTTAATTTTAAACTTGATCACCCCGTATCTCGGAAATGGTAACATTTCGGTCTGAGGTGAGTTGCGTTAAATCGGCTTATTTTGACGTCAGCAACATAATGTGGTAGGATTTTGTACAAACCTTTTAGAGACACCCTGTATAGTACAGTTTTGTCCGCACCTTTCAGGGACACCCTGTATATATATAAAGGCGTACGAACGTGGAAATATAAAAAAAAAATCTAGTGTGAAATTGAAATCTGTACCTATATAGAAAAATCAAATGTTGTTCTTTAGTATCGCTAAAATTCAACAAAAATTGACCGAGTGAGGTTATATTTGCATAATTCAGTTATTTTCCAAAGGATTTGCTCAAATTGGATTTGTAGGTTCTATTTGGGATTTGATCAAAAATGTGTTGAAAAAATGACATAGTGAGGTAAGGTTTGCATAATTTTGATATTTTGTTCAAATAAAAAATGTAGGTTCCAATTTTGGGTTTGATTAAGAAATTTAACAAAAATTGACCAAGTGAGGTTATGTTTGCATAGTTTTGTTATTTTCTAAAGGATTTTGTTCAAATAATATATGTAGGTTCTAATTGGAATATGATCAAAATTTGTACAAAAAATGACAAAGTGAGGATATTATGTTTGCATAGTTTTGTTATTTGTCAAAGGGTTTTATTCAAATAAGATATCATGTACAGTATTGGCCATAAGTGGCTCATCGGTCTAAATTTGAGAAAACTTTAATTCTACATCAATTCAACAAAGAATTGATGGTGCACCTCAAAAACAATCAATTTGTCAGTTTGCGAGTCTTGAATTGTTTAGTTCCCTTTTTCACGTTGAAAAAAAAGACACTTTTTCCGTGTAGTTATTGATAAAAATGGCTAGCACCATTCAAAAGAGGGGCAAACATTATATACCTACTTCCTGAAAATGTTACAATAATTGAACAAAGGATAGTCTAGATATAAAATTTAGAACCTGGCAAAAATGATCCATTTTTTTGTGATTTTTTCAAAAATGGGAATGATAACTGACGTAGGGTGAAAGTTTTCTCGAATTTTATGTCAATGACCCATACTTGGTAGGTTTTAATTTGGAGTTTGATCAAGAAAGTTTACAAAAAATGACCAAGTGAGGTTATGTTTCCTAATTTTGATAGAAGTGTTGTGACAAGAGATACGTTTCCAGTTTATACATAAAAGAAAAATACTACAGAAATTTTGCCAGATATTAAACATATAATCTAAACTGAAGAACCAAAAGACGATTATTATGATTTTTTGTGTGTTTGGTCTGCGCCCCGAATAACAGAATTATTATTTAAACAACGGAAAAATAAAAAAAAGAAATTATGAAAAAGACTGGTCAGCTAGTATAATATTTAAATGTGTAATTTTGATTTTTTCAAATTTTTGGTGACCCTAAAAATATCTCAAGTTTAAATTTATTTGTATAATTTTTTCATGCAGCTGAACTTATGAAACAGAAAAAACTTTTAGGTGAAATTGATAATGAAAGCAACATCCCATATTATATGTATAGTTTTTTTCAAGAATCATGGATGATAGATTGAAGAATTAATTTTACGTCACCCAAGTTTACATAGGGTCAGAAAATTACTCACATCAATACATAAGAATTTCAGAGAGTGTTATAAGTTCGCCAAGAACTGACAAATCTAGCATCAAAAAGTGGAAAATCTCTTGCTACAACATCGATTTCAAACACCAAATAATTAAATAAAACTAAACTGTACTCCCGTTTCCACCTTTACCAAACCACCGCCGATCACTTATCAATATTTCTGACATACAAGATGCGTTATCAGTCATTTGTCCGAAGTGTAAAGTTGACGAAAATTTCCGTTCTATTGTTCGATGCACCGAAAACACAAAGGGTGGTAAAATCCACCCTTTTAGTAGCCGCGAGCATATGGATATGAAAAAATACAGATTAGTGCGATACGCTTCCGAGGGAAGATTCCGATCTAAATGTCAATCAAATTTGTTGAATTATTACGGGAATTAACTAGTTTTTTATTGCACGCGAGCGTATTTTATGAAGGAAGTGTAGTGGGTACTCGGCGATTTTCCGGAAGGATTAGATTGCATCAATTTTGAAGGGTTTATGTAACAAACAGTTGGTTCACTTCATGTCGGAACGTTTGAAGGTCCGAAATTCCTAGGATCTTGGAGGAAGTGGAGTGAAACAAGGCGATCTATTCTAACTGGTGTACTAAAACCCCAACAATCTCAGCTGGCATTTCAGATCGATGACACCTCCATAAGGAAGGGACCAGAAAAGGACTTGAAGGTGACGGGCTATGCCTGATTCGAGTCCAGCGGTAAACAGGAAAATGGTCCTGTGCACATCTCATAAAACTGAGTGAGCTGTTGTTATAATCAGTCACATAAACACCACTTGAATTTATCAACCCTGCTGAGTTACTCTCGTCCAACATGTGGGTGGACGAGGAGGGTGCACAATGATCCACTAGGCTGCAGTTCAGAGAGGTCTAACCCAAGCAACATGGGCAAAAACCGTGGTCCAACCTGACATGCATATGTTATTCCTGGATAACGACTCCCAAGAATAAACGTTAGGTGAGGTTAGCACAAAAATTGTAATCCGTTGTGAAATGTGTGACTGTGGTACCGTTTACAAAGGTTCTGAAACAACTTGGACTTCATTATCACAGGTAAGATACGGACGTGCAACAAAAAGTAGGAAAAAATTATTCGTATTCTACCAAAGATTTAACCTTTGCTGATCGACAGGAAACCACGTGTACCAGTTGTCCGAAGGTTAAAGGGCTTGACGACCTTTTGATTTCTAGGTGTTTACTCATAAGGCAAGCAGGACGATTCTGCCCAACTTCATTATGAGCACACCCAAGACAAGATTTCACATAACATCTGACTGACGAATGCCGAAAAATGTCCTCCTGTTATCTTTCGGGACTACCACCTTCCAATTATCAGAAGTGAGGAACTTCTAAAGGATATCATCTTAAACCAAAGGGGAAACTTCAGTAAGTTTTCTGAAACGTTCTGAAGCATATTGATATACATCTTGTGCAGCATCAACGGAAACATGGACGACATGATCGTTGTTGAAGGCATGATTGCCAACGAGCAAGACGACCTTGGAGGTTTTTCGACCTCTAAAGTAAAAGCAAGGAAGAATGGCCGGTATTGATTTCAGAATTAACATCGTTCTTAACACTCCAAACATTGTCTCTGTGTCTGGTAACTTAGTCTTTTGCTTAGTCATGGATCTAGAGAGAAAGCAAATTACTCTCTTACCGCATCAGTCTGGAGATATAAAGTTTTTGTGAATTCAGGGGTTGTTAAGATTTGAGCATTGACCAGAGACTCCTTGATGGTGTAAAAGGACTTCTGACAATCTGAGGACCTGTTCCATCCGACATTTTTTTTCATCGTTAAGAATAGGGAACAAGCTTCGAAACCAAGAAGCAGTTCTTGGAACTTCATTGATGTTCTCTGATGTCGGAATTTTGACAACCTCTTTGACCTTCCCAGAGTCAGAATTTAGGCCTTACGGGGTACCAAGCCCCAAATAACTCAAATATCGTCAAAAATTAGACTTCTTTGAGGAAACATTAGGTCCAGCCCTACGCAGACGACCAAATACGGGATAAACAGTTGAAGCATTAGAAGCATGAGGCCGGCTTAACATTCTCGCTAAGAAAATCCGAGCCCAAAAGTACGAGAGTATGGAGGAAAAGGAAGTATTTCAGTCTTTATGAATACGCGGATACTGAAGCGGGAGCTGGCAAGACGTAGCGAGACATCCAGAGGCAAGACAAGTTCTTTTTCCATACGAGAGTGTGGAGACGGCGTTACATATTCATAAATTACTTTTACCTTGAACCAAAAGGGAAGAGCTCAGACATAGCCTTGTGAAAAGTCGTTGTAGAGCTGAGGGCATCTCGGTTCATCTTGCTATAACGGATGCAGACTCTGAACTTCCATGTCTCTCAACCATGATATAGTTTTCCGCAAGTAAGCAACTCAACCTATAGTTCTCTGTCTCAACAATAAGTGAGAAATCACTAACCAAGTGATTTTCTTTGCAAACGGTTCACTGCCTTTCAATAGGAAGAACACCCATACAGAATTCTGCGAAGTCTAGAAGTAGCTGTTACGGTAAACTTGGCCATTTTCCCATAACCGTACATCTCTTTAATAATGCAATAACTCTGGTACTGACTGTTTCCATTTATCTTATTAATTTCAAACATGTTGGCAACACTGCCCATCAAATCATCACTTATCGATATGTGCCATAGAGCAAACCAAAAGAACCCACCTACATGCAGGAAACAAAACCGATTCTGAATAATCTGTTATCTGTTTACATATGTTGAGTTCGGCATTATCATCGTCGATGCGACAGATTTTTTGTCACGTGATAACAGTTAAGTCATACACGATCAGATCACGTGCCTCCGCTAGTTTTGATCGAACTCAATAGTCCGGCACGTGATTTGGTCGTATATGTTTTGATTGTTATCACGTGACTAAAAATCTGTCACATCTGCGATGAAAATGCCGAACCCAACTATTTTATCTCATTTCGAAGTGGAACTGTCAAATTTCCGCTTGGCAAACGGGAGTCATATCTACCATCTACATTGTATTTGCGTTCCCAAGCGGAAATTTGACAGTTCCACTTCGAAATAAAATTGAATGTGAACCAGGCATAAATTGGAATATCAGGAACTTCTCTGTCTCTGGATGTAAGATGTAAAATTGTTGGCAGTTGGCACAGATATGCTAGATCCATGGAATCCTGGGAGGCCAATTTATTTTGTACCTCATGTTTATCGTCGGTTGATTTGAATTATTGGTTATGGTGATTTGTTGATACCTATATGGAAATTACTTCTGCATTTTGTTTGTGATCAGTTCACTGATCACTCTTTTATTAATTCGAATGTCGAGTGCTGAAGCGATTGTACCCTTCTACTTGTTTCCCCATATTCATTTAGTACCAGGTGAGTTTTGGGACCAATGAAATTTGTAAATTTATGGAACCCTGCGCAATCTATTGGCCAAGAAAAAATTGTTATTACAATTTTTATTCTCGGGAATTGGTTCCTATTGAATTCACCTTCAACAGGGCCAAAATTATCTTGAAGTTTTAAAATTCTCCTAAGGGCCTTTTTTCCTCTTATTTTGTAGTACGTGGTTTAGGTCATTTTGTACCAGTGCACGCTGTATCTTATCTTACCTTTCTTTCTACTTCTTACTCAGTTTTTGGAAGATTACTGCCGGGATTCTATTTCACGGTTTCATCTATATTCTGGACACTGTGAAGTTTGTGCTTGGACTTGGATGCAACTTTGAAGAGAGAGTGAGTGCTGCCTTTGGTTGGATCCAGGAGTGATCGGCTTGGCAGTGAACCAAGGGTCTCTCTGGTCAGGAAAGAGCCTACCTTCGTTTTTGGAGCTGGAACAGTTGGTGGACTGGACTACTGGGCAACGCTTCGCTGGAAAACTTGACCAGGTGAGTCGATCATTTGTATAGATACTTTATATCTGTGCTGTTGAATTAAAACAAAATTACCAAAAACTACAACTTTGTCGGTTTTAGTCGATCAATAGATCACTTGTTTTTTTTACGTCACGAGTTTTAGTTTGATTGTACGCCACACACATACCCTTTTAAAGTCAAACTGCACTTAAAAACCCTGAGAACTATTTTTATTTGTTGATGAGGCAAATTATCCACAAGGCTCAACAAGATGTTTTCATGTGGAAGGTAAATGTAAAGGTTGAGTTGCTGGTGCTCTTTTAGATCATTGCATTTGCTCAGACTACTCCACCCGGTCCAGCGATGACCAGACTTTTCTCACGACGATTATTGAAGAGTTTAAAACGTTTTCATGTAGATTCAGTTCGGACTAACCAACGTCTCGGTATTGGAAAGTCCATGAAACCAGAACCCTGTTTTAAGAGATTTTTTTACAGCAAACAAACATGATAATAATCTGACAGTGACGGTTGACAGACGAAAAATTCACAAACGATTTGAGTCTGACTCATGAAAAGGGAAGATAAGACTAGAATCGAATCAAATATTCCTTGACAATTTAATGTGAAATGATCACTAGCATTTCATATTAAATTCGTCATCCCCATTTGAACCCTCGTCGGTGGTTAGTTCGGGTTAGTGGCGTTCATGATAATTTCCTATGATTTGTTTTGAAAACAAAGTGAAGTGGATAATTTTTTATTTAACAAAAGTATTTTCGTACTACTGTGGCACCGAACGTATAGTACCCACGTAAATTGTACCGTACCAAGTGCAGTGGCGCATCCGCCTGTCTGTTAGAGTTTGGTCTCTTCTCGATTTACCGCATTCGATTTGCATTTTATCCCGTTTTATTACGAAAAATCTAAAACTGCATTACCAAGGCTAGCCTGTAAAAAAGTAAAAACATGGTGTGGAGAGATGGGGCTGTCAGTGAACCCCTCCAAAACAGAGCTCATTCTCTTCACCAACAGAAGAAATATCCGGGAATTCAAGCCACCCACGATGTACGGGACCTCACTGTCACTCAGGCTGGAGGTCAAGTACCTCGTGGTGGTGTTGAACAGCAGGTCAACGTGGAAACCCTACGTTGAAAGGACAATAAAAAACACCAACACTGTGGCTACTGCGTGGAGTGGTCGGAAGACAGTGGGGCCTTAAACCCCAGGTCATGCATTGGCTCTACCAGGCTGTCATCAGGCCGAGGATCTTATACGGATGGTCTGGTGGCCGGCAACCGATAAAACCACTTATCAAGCTAGATCGACTGCAAAGGATGGCTTGTTTGAGTACAACAGGCGCAATGAGGACAATTCCTGGAGCAGCACCGAACATCCTTCTGGGACTGCTAGAGCTAGGACATCGGGTGAAAAGGGAAGCGTTGGCTTCCTTTAGTAGGATGTTTGCCCAGAAAACATGAAGGAACATGGAAATGGAAGTTGGCCACACCAGAATATCATCAGTGGTGCGGTGTGAATCACCGCTTTTATCGGCCGGGTTGATACCCACGGATGTTCGTGTCAGACTCCGAAGGAGCTTTGAGGAGCACGTACCGACGAGGGAAGAGTGGCTGACCAAACCGATGGAGGCGCCTGTCAACACTCAAGTCTGGTTCACAGGGCTCCAAGGCTGAAGGCACGGGTTCAACTGGAGCCGAAGTGTTCAAGGCTGACAGGAACACTGGCGAAGCTTTTACCCTTGGGAGACTTGCAACAGTCTTCCACGCGGAAATGTTTGCTATCCAAGAGGTTGCCTCCAGAGATGAGGTAAAAAGGGGAAAGGAAAATAACATTGTTATCTACTCCGACAGTCAAGCGGCATTTAAAGTAATCACCAAACCAAGAATAGGCTGCCCGCTGGTCCAAGAGTGTAGAGACGCGCTGCAGGTGCTGGGTGAGAACAAGAGGGTCAAACTAGTATGGGTTCCGGGGCACGCGGGGATCATCGGCAATGAGCAAGCGGACAAGCTGGCCAAACGAGGATATGCCACGCGACTGTCCGGACCGGAATCATTTCTAGGCCTTAGTAAACAACTAATCTCACGCATTCTTAACGAATGGGCGTGGGAGAGGACAGTTGAGAACTGGAACAGTAACCCATTATGCAGGCAGGCCAAAGAAACGATATCCGACTCTCATAGGCCAAGGACGGCCCAATTGCTGAACAAGAGCAGGAAGGCACTGAGCACCATCGTTGGCATTCTGACAGGTCATTGCAGACTCAACAGACATTTGCATTTCTTGAGAATAAGCAAATCACCCCTATGTCCCCACTGCAGAAGGGTGGAGGAAACTTCCTACCACCTGCTGGGAGTTTGCGACAGGTGGGGTCGCTTGAGTAGGAAGGTACTAGGAACAGCCATTATCTCCAGAGAAGAGTTGGGGTACCTGAGCTGGGATGGTCTGCTCCTATCCACAAGAAAGGGCCGGTTTGAGTAGTTGAGTTGGCCAAGCAAGGGGGAAAAAGGGCCACTAGGACTACTCGCAGGGCTTTGCCCCCCCATCTTTACCATTACCATTACCTTCACCAAGGCTTTAAGAGTTTTTGAGGTAAATTAGAGCTGAAAATTCTGTTGGCCTACTCGCAGGGCTTTGCCCCCCCATCTTTACCATTACCATTACCTTCACCAAGGCTTTAAGAGTTTTTGAGGTAAATTAGAGCTGAAAATTCTGTTGGAATGTGAGCTACGGTCTTTACGTCTTGAAGACACGTCCTGCAATCTGAATCTTTGCCAATTCTGATTCTGTAGAGGTTCAGGTCCATATGTGACCAGTAGATTGATAGACATATCAATGTGCGGAGGTCTTTTCTGCTCAGATTTAGGAGCTCTTTTGTCTTACTCGTATCAGGTCCTGATAAGGCTTGGCAAGACCAAGACCCTGGATGGTCTTGAAAAAACTATATACCGAATTCTCAAACTACACATAACATTCAGCATAACAATCCCACAATAGATATTTTCCATAAAACGTCAATTAGTGAATGTTACTTTTGAAAATCACACTTCTGAACCAAATAAAAAAATCTATTGTACCCACTAGGAATGGCTCCCGGCTCTCTTGAAAAGTCTTTTGAGGAAAAATTGTTCAGCCTTTGAATTTTTAAGACCTTCGTCGAGGACATTTTTTGTAAAAAAAAAGATTCGACTCAAACTCTTGATACATTTTGCGCTTTAGGGTTGAATTAAGAATTCAACATTCTTAGAGCAATATGC
Source organism: Orchestes rusci (assembly GCA_958502075.1). Taxonomy (NCBI): domain Eukaryota; kingdom Metazoa; phylum Arthropoda; class Insecta; order Coleoptera; family Curculionidae; genus Orchestes; species Orchestes rusci. The sequence continues at coordinate 111,018,543 of OY293303.1, read as the reverse complement.
CCTGCATAAAAATTCTAGAGAATGAAAGGCTTGACATTTTTTCCGTATAACATTTTTCATGATCTCTACCACTTAACGTCTTGTATGTACCTTTTTTTTAAGTTTTTTTTTTGCCAATATCTGCGGTTGAAAAAAGATATCAAGATGCTGTCTGGCTGATTTTTCAAGCTTTTATTCCTCTTCACTATCATCCAAAATCACACATAATGTTGCATTTGGAATTTTTTAAAAAAGGCGCAATGTTTGTAACGGTGTAAGACATCGCCTCCTAGCGTCTACTTTCAAATGCCTATTATTATTGTTCATGAGGTAGCATATAGAATGAGGAACGCTCTTTCAAACGAGACCTTGTTGGTTTGATTCCGATTTCCCAGTACAAAGTTATCGACATTTGAATAAAAATAGATCTAACTTTCCCCCACCACTTTATTTTGGTAATAAGGCAAAATAAAAAAAATCTGAATTTGTCAAAGATAATGAAGCCATTATTTGTTATAATCTTTATCGAGGCAAAATGTTGTAAAAATCCCATTTTCTGGTTGGACTTATGTTGCGCACTCTAGCAGCCATCCTAGAAACGTGAATTTCCAGCAATTTCTCTTGGACTTAGTCAAACAGTTTCCGAGATACAGCCGAGAGACATCCTTAGGTTTTAGAGCGTTTTCCTACATTGTGAATGGTTTGTCTATTTTATCGCCTATTGGGCAAAACTGTAAAGGATCTATTTTATTTCAACCATAAGAATAAACCTATCTGGGCGTCCAGGCCAAACAAAGGTTTCCGAAAAGCGTCACATAGGTCATTTTGCATTTTATTGGCTTATTCACAATAAGTAGATTTGGATTTGTTTGTGTGAGATGCGGGGTTTGAGTAACTGATAGCGCTATACAATACAATATAATTTTTTTGCCATTGTTATTGTTTGTTTAGATGGAATACCTACTATAATTATTTTTGAGTGAAAAATACACATTCAGATGGTATGTTTAAAGATTTTTTCGAAATCTACTGGAAATAGGATATTTATTTCAATGATCTGGTAGCATTGGTCTTTACCGACTGTGGATTAGCGAATTGCAATAATTCATTTTTGAAGAATTGATTCACGTAAAAGAATAATGTAAATGTAGTTTAACTCCCAGTGACTGTTTTCTCTTCAAACTTGACGGACAATGCGGCACTGATTGGTTGAAAATAAAAAAGTCTTCAATATGAGATAGAGTTGAAATCAGGATCAATTAGAGAAATGACTGAGTTGATGGCTTTCCGAATAGAATGCAAAATGGTAATGGGTGATGATTTAGACGGAATTGAAAAAGCTCCTGACATTAATCAAATCACTCGTCGGCGTTCATTGGCAGTGCGAATGCGTAAAATTCATCAGATGCAAATTGACAATATACAAACAATTAGGAATCCCTTGTGCATTAACGGACAATGCCTATTTCATTATTAGTATCAGGAATGCTATTACAGAACGCGTCATGGACAAATATGTCTCGCCAACCCCGCAAATTCAATTTGCACCCCGGACTCGCACTCGCATTACCGAAAGGATTAAAAAACTCGTTTCAAAGTCCTTTATTACACCTCCAATACAATGCCTATTCATACGGGTGCTTATTGGCGGAAGAATATTCATAAAAGTCATATGAGTTTATTTGAATACAAATGGACCATTCCAAAACTCATTTCGTTTCATTATGCGGGGCCTTTTTAATTGCGCATGCTGTATGGCTTCAATACTGGACATGTCTAGATATACATATTTTTTTGATGTGTCTCATGGCAAATTATTGTTGAAACTATTGTTTTTTGGAGGGTGCATCCATGGCCTGTAATGTGATCAGTCACTTTTGTAAGTCCAGGAGTAAGTCTTCTTTTCAATCTGTTTTTCTCCTAATGGAGCATCAAGGAAAGCCCTCGAATGCTCTTTGCCAGTTGATAAGACTTCTCCTGTACAATTCTCCACTGATCTCGCACGTAAAATTTGGTCCCTCTCTCGCGGTCTCGACTTTTCCAGTAGCGAATTGTTGTTTTCACTTCACTGATTCAGCACTCCTTTGTCCTTCTACCAGGATAAGATTTATTTTGTTTTTTCTAGCCTTCACATCTCTCAGACATTCTAAAACAGTGTTTGAGATGATTACAAAAGCCTCTGGTGCTTGGATTGTCTCTGTATTGTGAATTGTGGGTGATGATTAAGAGTAGGGTTGTTTTTCCTCATGTTCGCGATTGCGATTTGTATGGCAATGATGTCTGCTTGAAAGTTGGTCCCTTTGCGCAGCTTCAAAACTTCTTGTCTTTCCTTTCCAGAGATCCTCCTTTCACTCACAGATACGCCAAACTTTGGGTGTTCTTCATACCAGATCTGACCCTTCCTTTGTCTGTCTTAAATATGGTGAAGCGTCCACTCCTGAAAATGAGATCAGCCCCATTTGATATAAATCTCTGGGCACCCGCTCAAGCTGTCTTTATTTTAATGTGTAGAGTGGTAGACCTTGTCTTTTTTCCTTGGTTGCAGTTGGTGTGGTAGTCATTGCACCAGTTATTTCCAGGAAAGTAAGCCAAGGTGGGTGATCAGAATCACATGCTTTCCAAATGCTGGACATTCTCTTGGTTGGTAATTCGTAACACATCTGTCCATCTATCTCCCATAATGCCTGCACAAATGTTAATGGAAAACCTATGTATCTTGAAATCGGTATCCAAAGATCCCATGTGGATTTTCGTCGGCCCATACATGACTATTATGGAAATCAATAACACCTTCGCGCGTAAATCCTGCTTCGTCTGTAAACAATACTTTATCAAAAAAAAACAGTCGTGATAATATTTAGTCTGCATCCATTAACAAAATTCTGCTCTAGGTTGTGAGTATTGATCTTTCAATTCTTGAACTCTTTGTAGATGATATGGATGAAGAATTTGTTCATGCAAAATCTCCACACTGCTGTCAGAAATATTTTCTTGTGAAGATATTCCTCTAGTACTGATATGGGGGTCCACTTTGACTGTTGAAGAACCCTTTCTTCTATGTCGACAGTCCGTGTGGTACGGTTTCTTCAATCAATATCATTTGGTGAAAAAGTACCATTTTCTCTTAACCTTCGATTTATTGTACTAAACAATTTATCACAAGGAAGTCGACGATTTGGTAATCTACGCGTTTTTTCTGACACCCCAAATATCTAGCGCCATCTAAGTAATTTGTTTGACATCACTTGCCATCCAAACAAGAACTGATCAACAGCTGTAGGTGTCGGTCTTCCGTAAAAGCATAAATTTGTGAAGGTAAGCCAAATATAGTCTTGTTGGACTCTTCACTCACATATTTCCTTGGATAGATCCCATGCTACTGTTACAGAATTTGAAAATCTTGGTACTGATAACTGAGTTCCAGTTTTGGAATGTTGGACCTGCCTCTGATTGGGCTTATGTATTCAGTTGAAGAGCTGTTTTGCCTAACAAAGGTTTTCAAGTTTTTTTCCGTCTGACATCTGAGAAATGAGTATAAGTTCCCCATCATCCCTTTTCAGGTCAAAAGTAGTTTGCATTGAAAACCTTATGTGGGGTGCACTTATTCATTGTTGAGCCTGAGCCTACATATAGTCGTTGTTGAACAGACCCATGGTATGCATGTTTTAGTAGGACGCTGTGTCCACTTGATAATACTGTTATCTCCTTCTGAAGATCAGTAGACTCCCAGTAAATGATGTTTGGATTTCATAATTCATTTTTTTGGATTTGAGGCCAACGGAAGGTTCCGGACCCATAAGTGGTGTGTCAATATGCAGATTGAAGAAGTTTTGTCAGGTTTGTGGTTGATCGCTGTAGTTCTGTAATGCTAGGCGACTTGTCGGCCGCCAGGTTGAGTTTCCAGTGCCCTAGAACGTCTTGGAGCCGTGTATATTAGGAACTCGATGTGCCCTGAGTTGTAGAGGTTTTTCTTTCAGTATTCCCACCTCGCCGAAGAACGAAAGATGCTAGGTGTGGACAAACTGATTAGAACAATGCGCTGAATTGTGCCTTATTTTATGAGAAGTTATTTATTATTTTTTTAGAAGAAGAGGTCTGAGCTACGATGAGAGTGCTAGTGATCCATGCCGTCTCTAAAGCTACGAGAAACCTTATTGGGATTTCTGCTATCAGAGCAAACCTTGCTACCACTCAGCACTTGCCAATTAATTGATTAATTGGATGAGGTTGATATGTGTCAGTGAGATTGTTTGCGATGTCATGACCGTTACTCGACAAAGGTTCACACCTGAGCACCTCTCTGCCCTGCGTACTCAGGGCAGAGAGGTGCTCGGAAAACCTTGATCTCTTCTCGGATTCTGCGGGGCTAGTGGTCTCGTTGATTCACGTAGAAATGATATTCAGTGATCGTAGTTTATTCAAGCGACGAACAGCGGGCCTGTTGATCTTATACGGAGTTCACCAGAGCTGTCGGATATGGCGAGAGACCATAGACCGTAGACCGCGACGTGGCTTCTCCACAAAACTGCAAACTTCCTGACATGAGATTAAGGAGTCTACAGAATTGAATCTCATGTTTTGCTGAGTGATTCGTCATTCCCACAGGAAAGAACGCTGGTGTATGGGAACCAGTCATGTTGAGTTTGAACGTCGATACATCGTGACAAGAATGATGGAACTTGCATTATTTATCATCGCATTTCCCACTGACTGGCATTCTTTCCAGCAAGATTCGGCATTCCCGCGAAAAAGAGAGCATGTATATGGGAAGCTATAATGGACTTGCTGCTGCTTTCAAACGGGAATATGGATAACTTGACTAGATGCAACGACAAAAGGCAGTGGTAGGGTAGGAGCCACAGATCACGGAAGGGTTACGATATCGCTGACAAAGATGCTTCCACAGGCATCTGCCTATCTATCTACAAAGATGTCTGGAGAACCCTCAACCAATTCTCAGACCGGATGCTTTCACTGGACCTGACGCATTTGATGATCCCAAACATGACCAAGTATCGAGTGGACTGAAGAATAGTTAGGAAGCTTGCTGGAATTGATCTTCAAAAATAGCGGCATTGGCATCATGGTGTGCGGCTATATTTCCCAGAGGATTTGGGGACAGTTGCCGATACCGACATGGAGTCATTTGGAAACAAAATGCTCTCAGGGAAGAGCAGTTGACATTTCATGAGATTCTCGAGACACGCCAATGTCTCAAGAATTAGGCAGATGATGAAGGAATATTCAAGAATTAAAGTGGTGGTGTAGGTGGTGTGAATCATTGATTCACAAATGAGTGCAAAGCAAAACATGCATAGAATGTTCTTCTGATGTTCCTTCCTGTTAATGCAATTTGGTTTTGGTAGACGTTTACGATTCGTAGTTATAAGAATTTCCGAAATCTTGTGATCTCAGTATGTCCCTGGGAATTTGAGTGGCTCCTTATAATATGTGCCCATTCTTGCTTCCATTGTGATGACAATATCTATGGGAGGAAGGTTGAGCATGGCATCCATAGCAAGTACTTTTTCTCCAGACTTTTGCCATCTTTATAACTGATTGTCGTTGCCACTGGACAAGTGTTAATCTTACCACGGTATAGTTGAGTGAATATTTCATGAAGGTATGAATTCCAGCTGTGCATCTAGAATCATGTCTATTTTTTTGGCATCCCTTACCATTCGCAGTTCTTTTTCGAAGGTAGAATCTATCAAGAAAAGAAAGCTGAGAATCCAGCTGTAGATATTCGTTAAATTGAACCTATGAGCTAACCGAACATCAAATGCTCAATTTCCATTTTCTCCCGGAAACAAAATTTGAGCAATATCATCACTCATGTCGGATCTAAAATTGAACCGTAGAGAATCGAGGACTCATATGGTGTCAATCTAAATGTTGCGTGTGAAAATTACGTATCATTAGTTGCGCCCTAATCAAATACGTTCATCAACACCTGTCAGATGTGTACACTTCGGTTGCCCCTTTATATACTCAATCTTTTGTCTCTGTTCCGTTACTAATGACGGATGATTTTTAATTGAACTTTGATGATATGAACGTTGATTTGATACATATTTGAATCGGTTGAATAAAGCAAACTGAACTGTACTATACTTAATGGGGAATGTAATTATGCCGTTGATCTTGAGAGGACATAAAAGAGGACGCACCTTGACGATTTGCAATTTTCTAATAGCTCATGAAGATGGTAATTTGCTAATAATTCCGCAGCGATTGATAGTATGGATATTTAATATTGATGTGTTGGATTTCTAGTATTATCAGGAAACAACTTCCTATCGGAATTATTTGATTTAAATTTTTCAATCAACAAACTTTGAAAGTCAAAACAGCAACACAGGTGGAACTTTGAGTCACTGATAAACCCTCAAATCTGGTTGACGGATGGTTCCTAGGAAGGCGGAAAGACTTTTTCTTTTGGGAATCTCGCAACACTCTTCCAGACTCACACTCAGAGAGGCATAAACCTTTGTTAAGGAGGCAAGGGACAGCATAGAAGGAGACATAAGGATAAGTTCGCTGCTCCAACCACAGAGATGCATAATAGGCAAAACCAAGAGGTCCAGACCAGGCAAACAACTGCTGGATGTGAACAAGATGTGAACGAGCCAAAAAGACAATAACATGCCTTATCAAACCCAGCACGCTCAAGGGAAAATGCTCTTTTGTATTCTATTCAAGGTGCGGCAGGGAAAATTGCTGTTTTGAATAATGAATGATGAAAAAGTGTTTCACATTTCGATTAAATTCTTTTTTCATCGTATCATGCACACCCTGAACTTTAGTTTGTATATCCAAAATGAGAAAGACAAGCTCACGATAGGGTTCCAGTCATTGTAACTCTCTCCAACCTTCAAGTTTGAGGAATTGAGGTCGTGAGAATCGTACTCATGATAAGGGAGGATTGCTGGGCGTAACCTCCAAACTTGAGGTCTACGAAACATATAACTTATTTTTGTGGTGGCTCCAAAGTTACCTCAATTTTTCCATGTCAAAATGAATGTAGTCGCATGAAAAATTCCTGTCGAAGAATTGAGGCAATTGAGGTCAATGGAAATACAAATCGACATAAAGGAGAGTTTGGGTGAGAGAGTTTGCTCAATAACGTCTAAAATTGATATCTACAAATCAATAAAGTTATTTTTTACGAGGTCAATGGGAATTATATTCCTAATAAAGGAGGACATCCTGACTATAATCTCTAAATTTGAGGTATATAGCTTGATTAATTTATTTTTGACGAATTAATGCAATACGCAATTGCAACAGCAACACTTTGAGCTATTCAATTTCTCTTCACCATTAGAAAAATAACTGGAAAGCAACGACGCAAAATGTCCAATTCTCCAGAGTTATGACCCACAGAGGTGCAATTTAGAAATTCGCCATCCTATTTGCATGTTGAGAGCTAACCAAGGCATTATTGGCTATACAAATAAACAGGAAGTCCGGTTTTATGGTAATAGAGTTTTCTAGAGGGGCGTAAATATATCAGTGATTACTTTGAGCAGTTTTCCTGCTGAAGCGTCGTATTGAAGAACTTTTTATTTTCAGGGTCACTCAAAGTGGGAGATCTGTTTTAATAAGGGTAACCAGGGTAACAGAAAAAAATTAATTTTATTTTTTTATGAAACAATTGATGAGCTCCACTCAAAACTTTAATGGAGTTTTTGTCACATTTATCGCTTTTATTTTTTGGGGAGAACAAAAATTGAAACAAATATGATTCATATCGATCTATTTTTTGTAGCAACCACCAAAAAATCACTTATTTTCATTTGACGTACTTAACCTATTCAAACATTTTTCTTCGCGTTCAAGTTGAATATCTCCAGAGTACAATTGGTATTGAAAATAAAAACAAAAACAGGTATAAGGAAAGAGAAGAAAAGTAAACTATACAGAATTAATTGATATTGATGAAAACTGTTACACAAACTAACCCAATAAAAAGAAATTTAGCGATAAACAACAGAATAATTGAAAGGGCTAAAACTCGACTAAATGGAGTAAAATTAAAAGATTACAGTATAAAAATTAAACATAGAATCAGCTTTTCATAGTTGGATGAATTTAGAAATTGACAATGATGAAGGAAGGTCTAGTCTGTATTGAGGCAAAATAGAGTAAAATTTTGAAGAATTCCCGATGGCAAAATACGATATTAACATAAGATGAAGAACTTCACCCTTGATAAATTAACATGAGTAGATTAAATAATGAACGTGAAAATATTCCGCCAAAAAAAAATGTAAAAAAGTATACTGAACAATAATATTCATAATACCCTCAAAAAAAGTTCAAAAAATAAAAGATTGTGCATGGGTTTAAAAAAATTGAAAAACAATATTATCATTGAGAAGAAGTTCATGTGATAATAACAATTATTAACTACAATGTAAGGGATCTAGAACTTGATAATTTTTTCAAAAAAAATGTACTTATAAAAAATGTACAAAATCTTATAAGGGGAAAAAATAAAAAAAATAAGTTTAGTAAATTTGTTGACATTTGTAAAAAATTGGAAAATTCCGTTTCTACGAAGGCGTAGAGTAATACGAAATTGCCTTTTTTTCCTAAACAGCCTCCCAACCGAGATACAGAGCCCCAAAGGGGTAACCATTTTTTAGCTCTGAGTTTTGAACCAGGTTATATAATTTGATGAAATTTTAGTATGTTGTGTAGGCCATAAAGACTCATAAAACCATAGTAAGGTCAATATTTGAAATTGCATGGGGAACCAGAAACGCACCGGCCATCATACCTTTTGGGCCCGATTTTTGACAGGTGTCATTTGACAGAGCTGAAAACTAGTTTTTCAAATACTCTGACCTTTTCTCATCAAAAAAGGTGCTTCTCTTTTGTTCCGATAAAACTAACAGTTTTCGAGAAAAATAGGTTTTTGTTTTACAGGTTATTGCAATAATACACTAAATACTACGGCGAGACATCAGCTGTTGTTATCGTTGGTGTTGAAATTTTTTTAAATACTCTAAGAGTGATTTACTGTACTAGAATTTGTCAAATTAGGAAAAAAAAAAAAAAATCACTTGATTTTTTTTTTAAATTTTTATTTATTTTTGTTTTTTTTTTCATAAATTTTAACTAATTCTAGTATAGGCAATCGATCTGAGAGTGTCGAAACATTTTTCAATACCAAACATACCAACAACTGGTGGCTCGCCGTAGTATTTTAGTGTATTATTGCAATAACCTGTAAAACAAAAACCTATTTTCTCGAAAACGGTTAGTTTTATCGAAACAAAAGAAGAGCATCTTTTTTTATGAAAACAGCTCAGAGTATTTGAAAAAGTAGTTTTCAGCTCTGTAAGATGACACCTGTCTAAAATTGGGTCCAAAAGGTTTGGTGGCCAGTCCGTTCCTGGTTCCCCCTACAATTTCAAATATTGACTTCACTATGGTTTTATGAGTCTTTATGACCTACACAACATACTAAAATTTTATCAAATTTTGCCCCATACTTACCGGACACTCTGTATAACGCGAAATTAAATCAAATCAATAAAACATTCGTTAAATATGTCCCCTCTACGCCTTCGTTAATTTCACATTAAAAAACTCAAAAGGTTTGAACAATAAAAAGAAATAAAGAACAAATATGTATAAAATTGAAGTTGATAAATATGCTTAAACGAGTCTAGGATGACAAAGAGTGGAAAAGTAACTTCATAATGAAAAATAAAACGAACTCGAAGTGAACAAAAAGCAACAATAACAACGGTACAGAATCAGATCAAATATATTTCCTAAAAAATTTCAAGAAATGACTAAAAGGAGAACAAATATTTTACAATTTTTCGTCATAAATCACATAATCATGAAAAGCAACATACATAAAATCACTATTGCCAAAAACAGAAGATACTATTAAATGGTAGAAAAGGATTACAAAGTGAAAAAAGGAGAAAAAATTAGATTAACCGGGATATGAACTCATCTTGAACAAAAAGAAGTGAAACTAAAAAAGTTAAAGAAAATGAACTAATGAAAGAGACAAAAAGAATTCTAATTGCTTCTTATAACTACAAAAAAATTGAAAAAGTTGCAAAAGAGGAGAATCCAATTTAACATTATAAAAAAGACAAAAAATATGAATGATGACAAAAAATGAGAATACTAAGTGAAACATCACAATAAACAAATTTGCTAAATGTCGTTAAAAACTACAAACACTATATAGAATAAAAACAACTTTCACGTCAAGAAACAAAAAGCAAAAGATACGAAACTATAACCAATAAAACATTTTTGCGGCCTGGAAGTTTTACTTCCATTGCACGCCTCAATTGTTTTTCTTTCAGTTCATTTCATCAGATCTGAAAACATGTTGATAGTTCCGGTATAGAGTATGATCACAAAAAGATGTGTCAGCTGCATAGGCTAAGTGGCGAAAGTTGTCAGCTGGTCTTGTCAATGTGTAAGAAGACGCGTAAAATTGGCTTAGCTGAGTAAGTATAAGTATATCATTATTCCAAAATGCTTTTCTGTAATGGACATAATCATTATTATCAACAATCCTTCAACCCTGATGCCACTCCCCCTGTGTGAATCTCAATTTCCAAACACAAATGATCCTGCCCATCTCGACACTCCCACGCTTAAGAACATGCAACAAAACAATTACGATTTTTAAATTGGATTATATTAAACCGCAGAGAGGCCCCGAATTATCCCTATATATCGATAATGGGACCCACCAAGCTCATTTCACTAGTTCCGATACCCTAATTGATATTTAATTCGTTGACGTCCTGAACTTTGTAGATTAGATTTATCTAAATTGATACAAATTTGATTCTCATGAGCCACCTGGTTTTGTCCTTCACATTAGGCTCGTATGACATGAACTCATTTTTGCTCAAATATCTTTATTGCAAAAATAATATCATTGCTGACAGGAATTTTATCAAAGACGTGATGTGCTGTATACAAAAAACATCAATTTTGACACGAAGCGACATCCTGGTTCGAATGAATCATTTCACTTCGACCCAGGAATGACTTTGCTAATTGACTTGCCTCCATTTGGCAACTTCTCGATCATCAATCGTAGCAGTAAATAAAGCTTTTGAAAATTTTGCACCGTCACGGAAGTTTCGAGGCGCATCTTGACTCCTAATTAATTCTGAAACCAGAGGGATAGTGTTCCATTAGATTAATACAAAATAGAACATGTGGCGGCCCTAATTCATAACACAGAGATCATGGTAATTCGACAAGTGCTATTGTTACGGATAACGCTTGTTCATGGTCATTGAAGCCAAAGAGAATCTTTCCGTAACAGGAGGGTGCCGCCGGAAAACCTGCAATTAAATTTTTCATTGTGAATAACGCACCTGATATATGATCATCAGTCACGTTATTTTGCGGGTGGAAGTGAACTGTTATTGTACTAGCGCTGGTTAATCCGTTTTGCTGGTTAGTTCTGAATCAGCTTGGTTATAGTCATCGGAAAATAATTTTTCTTGTCAAAGAATCAAGCAGAATCGGAATTAGGAAAGAGGAAATTGAAAAGAATTTGCTGTCGAATCATCACTCAAAAATCTGACTAGTTGACGAGCGTGTCAAGGCGTTCGATTTGAAGGGACGAGTTTCTGATGGACGTTGGTTCGATCCCCACGGTGGGCAGAAAACATTTTTTTGTTAAAACATTCAGTGGCATCCTTACAGTCAATATATTGATCAGTGGCCTAAATAAATGTATCCTGCAAGTTCAGAACTTAACTAGGTGATGTTCTCAATCAGCACTTTAGTCCGAACTGCAGTATATGGGTGAGGATAGAGGATGTCCTTGGGCTCTGTTGGAGGTCCACAATGGGCCCACTAAGTGGCCTAAGTGCTGTGATGTTTACCATTCTCCCCTTACAAGTATACAGGGTGTTACTTAATGGTATTTCATAATTTTAAGGGGGAGTTCCTGGATAACTTTCAAGTCGAAAAGGTGTTAAAGATTTATTTTATTTTCAGTTTTTAATACATTTTCCAAAGACGGTTTGAGGTATTGAACTGAATTTTGCTACAGGATATTATGGTATGGGAACACACTTTTTTTTATTTTTATTTCATTTTATTTATTTTATTTTTTTTTTATTTTTCTTTTTAGAACCAAGTTTTTATGACCTTTTCGACTCAAAATTTATTCCGGAACTCCCCCTTAAAATTATGACATATCAATAAGTAACACCCTGTATACATGCATTACTCAAAAACGATTGGAAATTTCTTGCGTTCATTTTGTCAGAATTGATTCGTATTTTCTCTCCACCTTGGCGGTTGGTTCTGGTCATTTTGGGTAAGTTTTTGTCAAGTATGGTGATACGTTTTGGTTAACTGGTAACAATCCATGTTTGTATCAGTTTGTGTTAGTTTCTGTTTAGCAACCTAACATTGGGTTAGTTTGGGTGGGTTTTGTGTTTGTTTTGGTTCGTTTGGGTTAGCTTTGGTCAGTTTGAGCAGTAAGTTTTGGTCAATTTGAGTTAGTTTTGTGTTTGTTCTGGTCATTTTGGATGACACGATATGGACACCCGCGTAATAAATTTGGGTTAGTTTGGGTAAGGGTAGCTTACTTTGAGTGTTACTTATCCAAACTAAGCTGAATTTGGGCTAGTTTCTGTTTGGCATCCGACATTTTCGTTAGTTTAAACAAGTCTTGTTGTGTTTGTTTTGGTCGGTTTCTAACCCAAATCGACCAAAACAGGATCAGGTTGTGTGGAGAGTTTTGGTTAATTTGGGTTGGTTTTGATGAAGTTGGGTTAGTTTGGGTTAGTTTGGGATGGTTTTTGTTAGGCAACCTACGTTTTGTCTAGTTTGGGTTAGTTTTGTGTTTGTTTAGGTCTGTTTGGGTAAGTTTTGGTGATGTTGGGTGGCGGGTTCTGCATAAATTGGGTTAGTTTTGGTTAATTCGAGTAAGTTTTGTATTTGGGTGAGTGTTGATGAGGTCGAGTGGTGAGTTCATTTTTATTTGCGATCTCCCGATGTCTAGGAAACACCTGTATATGTGTGCCAAATTTTGACATCTCTCTCTGTACAACCTTTGACAAACATCAATGATTGGGAAAACGAAGAGAAATGAAATATAATTATGGTGCTTCGAACCTTGAACCAAGTTTCAATACATTTTTGGGTTTTTGTCCTCGGTACATATCAGTTTTTGTCTTTTGAAAAATCAATCAATGATGTTCCCTGCAACATTTTGACCGACCAGAGGTGTTTTTTCAAGTTTGTTTTGGTTAGTTTGTTTGGTGTAAGCAAGTATTCGATCTGGATTATCTATTTAATTTGGCGCTGAGTTGGTTTGTTGTGAAATCAACCCTGGCGCCAAGTATGCCGCGGGTCGAATGGTCTTGGGACCCTAGTTGGGAGGCTTTTTCCGCATCTGTCGCATCCGAAATAACCCAACATCCTCTCGTTTCTATCTCAGAAATCTCCTGAGTTTCTCAACTTATCTTGACCCAGACTAACTCAGATTAGCGAAAGGAAGGAAGGGAAAAGGACGGAGAATAGGAGAAAATGAACAAGTTGAAAAGTAAGAAACAAAATATTGGGAAAGATTTCTAAAGGTCTATCGAATGCTTTGAAGATATTGTCATTAACTCAATATTTCCAATATTTTAATAGATTGTACAATTCAATTAGTTGATTCAAACATCCAGGCAATCACGAGAAATACAGCGATAAGGGGTTCATTCAAGTTCAAAAACACCCAGCGATGAACTAGAATAAACCACAAACTTGTCGATGAAAATGTTCCATAATAAAATAAATTGAATTAGTTGATAACGTGGAAAAAACTTTGGAAAAAATGGAAACATCCTGAATAGAATAAAACCGTTTCTGAAGGTCACTTGTATCTGGATCACTGGATCGTTCTCATCCAGATCCAGACACGTTCTTTAGCCCTTTATATTTTGAGATATGAATAAATCTGAGCTGTACTTGGAAAGTTTTTAACAGTTCACAGATTGAAGTCCAAAATTCCGCTTCATAACTTGTTTGTTGCCGTATAGGTTCCTTTACCCTCCGACATCAGTCGAATTACTTAATTTATTTGGACGTATTAGAAGTTTTGTACACACTAAAGGTTTTTGATAAAAACATTTCTATCCCTTATAATAATATATCACTGCCAGCTAAGTGAGTTGTATGGACATCAATAATTCAAGAGCGATATATCGGTGTGTGGCGATAAGCAAATTCCGAATTCAAATCCGGACCCGGAAATCGGACGTGTCTTGTGACAGCCTAGTAGGGACGTGTGCAATTTGATACTTATGGGATTTACTCTTGATACCTTGGCCAATGCATAAATGTATATGCTTACCTCTTCGATCCCAATTCAATCGTTTTTAAATACGAAGCTATTCACCGTCTCCTCTGTCTGATAACAATGTTCTTGTGACTAATCAAATTTATAGTTTCCTTTTCGCTTTTTGGCAGTGAAAAATCCAATTTAACTTATCGCACAAAAGTGTCAAATTACTTTCAGAGATATGGACTGTTATTGTAGAACGAAAATACGGGGTAGAAATTTTCACCGGAAATGATATTACCCTCGCAATCTTGTGCTTGCAACAATGGAACTACAACATCCTGACAGAGCGGAAGCGATTTTTTAAATAATTCTCTGTCAGCGAACTAATTTATGATTTTAACGGGGGTTGTTGTCGTTACATCTTCCTTACAACGTATAAAATTGCGACAGTTGTCCTATGAATAAATTTCTCGTAAATCAATTGTATGGAATGGTTATTTAATAATGCGCTCTAACCCTTTCGTTTCTTGCTACATCTATTTGTTTTATTAGCATATTTATGTGGTGAACAATGTTTGATTCATATTAAATGGTTTGTACTTTCGTATGTCACCATCGCCAATGGGGGAGCTTCTTTTTATATAGAACAGCAAAACAATGAAGTTAAGAAGATAATAAAGCAATTTTCCATTGACGGACTTTAATGTCCATATTAATTATTCATAGTCCCAGATAAAATCATGTATTGAGGCAGGCGATATAGCGGGGAAGAAAAATAAAAGCAAAAGCAAGAAAGGACGGAATATTGATATTGCACGTGCAGAGTGTATGAAATCATCAAGTTATACGATCAATAGCGGAGTTTATGGAGATAGTTACCGCTAAAGAGAGTAACACTTGAAAGGGTCGTATACCCGGCTGTAAAAAGTCCCCGAAGAAAAGAGATGACATCGACATCGGTATAAAGTGGATCAACGAAGATCGGGATCGTTTTCGCTCTCGTCAAGAGTATGCGGGTGTATTATTCGGCATCGCTTAAATCAAAACTGGCATTAAAGTAGTTGATTTTTATGGGGAAATTAAAAAGTTCCATTTAAATACATTTCAAATATTTTACGGCTTGATAGTAAAGCGCAGTCATAAAGCGAGGTTTGCATGCCAAGTGGCTTGACATAGTTCGTTCTTCAATCACCATAAAATTTCGGTACATGCCTCTGCCTTTGTCAAAACATATTAATACGCATATACATTGTGTCACTACGAATGGGTTCATTTTTACAATGTCAATGTTTACTGCCCATTACCTTCACGTATATATTTTTTTGTTAGTCTCGTTTTACATTTCATTTTCCAATATACAGTTAACTTTCAAATTGCCATATTTTAGAATTATGGCTCTATAAATATTCTAGGCTCATAAATACATCTTTTTGTTTAAAATTTGTACCATATTTCTATTTGGCACTTTGGCGGCTGATTCGACAAATTAACTGTGAGAAATGTCATAATATAGTTCTGTTGATATTTTATGGTTTTTTTAATAGCCCATAAGTTTATGAGCTATGCTGACAAAAAGATTACAATTCAGTAAAATGAATGAAATTCTATTGTTTCTTGAAGTTGCCTTCGTTCAAACAATTTTTGATCAAAATGTTGGTAAAATGCCTTAAAGTTGGCACCCAAATCTGTTTGAATCAAAAATAGAGTGTCAGACACAAATTCCGAAGTATGGTGGATTTTTGTGAATCTAGCAACATTTATTGATTCTCAATCGCTAAAGTTACATTTTCTGTACTCGCCAGTTTGGCATAAAACCGCCAAGAAGACGGGTTTGTGTTTTTATGTGATGAGGTAAAATATAACAATTTTTCATAAGAAACCTTTCGCGAACATTTAATTTTTTTACATTCCATTATTAACTGGATACTTGTGGGTTGAAGAATGTTGACATAATAGATCCAGATTGTTTCCTCTCACTTTTTATTCAAGTTAAACTCATTAAAAAAAAAAAAAAATTGGCATCGCGAATCAAGCCTTTTCCATTTATTGGCACCCTGGCCAATCATAGAGATCCTTTGAAATACTGTGATTTTTCAGCTGTTTTGCCACTTTGTCCTGGTTTGAATATGGAAATAAGTAATGGATAGAAAAAATTATTGTCTCCCTAAACATAAATGGCGTATCTAGCAAAAAATATGAAAAGAAAATTTATCCCCATTTCAAAGTCCTCTAGTCTCGAGGAATCTGAAATGGGCAAAAATGATTTTTTTTTTGTTTTTGCTTGATACACCCATTCATGTTGAAGGGGACGTTATGTTTCATCAGTAAAATTTAAGAGAGGTTTTTGAAGTTTCCAACGCGATGGATCCACTTTCTTGGCTATGAATTGCTGAGAATATTGTTTGGAATTCTTCAAAAAATGTAATTTTATTGGAAAACGATGACTCCAAGATATTCGGGTGCCAATTATAGGTTTCACAAATTTGCAATTTTTCCAATTATTGGTACCCGTTTTTCATATTTCACAGCAATGCCTTTGTTGTGAAACACGATAAATAACTTCTTCTGTGATAATTTGAAATTACTTGAATACAAAATTCAACTATTTTCCATTTTTCCATCCTTTCAGATGAAAGTGGTTCAACAAAATTCACGCCCATTTCGAAAAAAAGGATGAAGATATTTTGCACAAAAGAAGTAAACTTTTCAACGTAGACGACACAAATGTTTATAATTTAACTAATTAAAAAAGAGGTGGTTGTTTTTAATCCTATTAAAAATGTATTTTTTGTCTCTCTCTAACACATGAGTTCTTATGGAAAAATCCATCAACATAACTTTTTTGAATAATTGCGATACATTGTTGGTTTGGGAACATAAGAGGCTCTTGAAATCCGTCATAAAAAATCCAGGACCGTATTTAAAAAAACAAAGTTGATGATGGCTGCTCATAGACGAAACGTCGGTTCTTCAATTTAATAACGCTATCTTGTAAAGGGCAAAAAGTGGCAATGAAGAAGTTCCATTCATTTCAAAATATCTCTTCAAATGTAGTCAGAAAAAAATGAGAACAATTTTGAAAAATTTCGGTTTTTTTCGGATAATTTCGGACTTGGTCGGAATTTCTTGGCTTTTAAAACGGCATTTTGTTAAGCATCAAAATAAGCAACTTTGCCTCCATTTAACAGACCTTGTATCTCACTGTTTTCACTATCCCCATGATAGACATCCTTATCTTGGACACACTGTATATCTCAAAACTGAGTAGAATAAATGAGTTCGACTGAATAACAAAAAAGTTTATAAATAACATGTACTTTAGCATGCGCGTAATTTGAAAGTCCCTGCAATCGATTAATATTTTCGATGCGTCGCGACGCTTTACACTCGGTAGGCGTCGAATTTTTTTAACTGTGAAAAATAACTACTCGACCCCATACATTGACTACTTTTTACAGAAATCAAATATTCCTATTAATTTCCGAGATATTGACGTGCGGAGTTTTAAGTGAAAAACCCTGTATATATCGTCGTTGTATATGACACAATTTATGTTTATTTTCAGTAACCTGTAAATTACGGGAAAATTATCTAATATAACTTGAATCTATGTCCTGAAAAAGATATCGGAGTTCTACAGGGTGTTCCAAAAACATCTTGCCAAGCTTTAAGGGGTTATACCACACACAAAAATATTACGATAGAACCAAACTTTCCGAAAGTTGATATTGACAGAGATACAGGGTATACAGGGCTTTTCACTTAAAACTCCCCACGTCAATATCTCGGAAACGAATAGGAATATTTCATTTCTGTAAAAAGTAGTCAATGTATGGGGTCGAGTAGTTATTTTTCACAGTTAAAAAAATTCGACGCCTACCAAGAGTAAAGCGTCGCGACGCATCGAAAATATAAATCGATTGCAGGGACTTTGAAATTACGCGCATGCTAAAGTACATGTTATTAATAAACTTTTTTGTCATTCAGTCGAACTCATTTATTCTACACAGTTTTGAGATATACAGTGTGTCCAAGATAAGGATGTCTATCATGGGGATCTTGAAAACCGTAAGAGATACAAGGTCGGTTAAACGGAGGCAAAGTTGCGTATTTTGATGCTTAACAAAATGCCGTTTTAAAAGCCAAGAAATTCCGACTAAGTCCGAAATTATCAAAAAAAAACCTAAATTTTTCAAAATTGTTTTCATTTTTTTTTGACCACATTTGTAGAGATATTTTGAAATGAATGGAACTTCTTCATTGCCACTTTTTGGCCTTTACAAGATACCCTTATTGAATTGAAGAACTGACGTTTCGTCTATGAGCAGCCATCATCAACTTTGTTTTTTTAAATACGGTCCTGGATTTTTTATGACGGATTTTGAGGGCCTCTTATGTTCCTAAATCAACAATGTATCGCAATTATTCAAAAAAATTATGTTGATGGATTTTTCCATAAGAAATCATGTGTTAGAGAGAGACAAAAAATACATTTTTAATAGGATTAAAAACAACCACCTCTTTTTTGATTAGTGCGATACCTCGTTGGTTTAGGAACATAAGAGGCTCTTAAAATCCGTAATAAAAAATCCAGGACCGTATTTAAAAAAACAAAGTTGATGATGGCTGCTTATAGACGAAACGTCAGTTCTTCAATTTAATAAGGGTATCTTGTAAAGGGCAAAAAGTGGCAATGAAGAAGTTCCATTCATTTCAAAATATCTCTTCAAATGTGGTAAAAAAAAAATGAAAACAATTTTGAAAAATTTAGGTTTTTTTCGGATAATTTCGGAGTTAGTAGGAATTTCTTGACTTTTAAAACGGCATTTTGTTAAGCATCAAAATACGCAACTTTGCCTCCATTTAACCGACCTTGTATCTCTCACGGTTTTCAAGATCCCCATGATAGACATCCTTATCTTGGACACACTGTATATCTCAAAACTGTGTAGAATAAATGAGTTCGACTGAATAACAAAAAGGTTTATAAATAACATGTACTTTAGCATGCGCGTAATTTCAAAGTCCCTGCAATCGATTAATATTTTCGATGCGTCGCGACGCTTTACTCTTGGTAGGCGTCGAATTTTTTTAACTGTGAAAAATAACTACCCGACCCCATACATTGACTACTTTTTACAGAAATGAAATATTCCTATTCGTTTCCGAGATATTGACGTGGGGAGTTTTAAGTGAAAAGCCCTGTATATCAATGTTAAATTTTAATCTTTGATCTTTTCAAATAATAATGAAGTTATTTGATGAAATTTGGTACATGAGGATTGTTTGACATGCGAAATTCAAATCTGACCTTGATATGGCTCTTACTTGTGGGGGGCGCCACTCACACACCTTCTCACCCATTCAAATAGCCATAACTTTTTTGTATGCACTCGTATTTTTTTTTATCGGAAAATTGATTTTTTCCTCATATTTACATAAGAAAGGTATACTTTGTACGAGTAGCTAGGAGTAACCATTTTCAAGTGATACATGCAATGTGGTTTTAAATGGCAAATTTTGAAAATAAACGTGGGTGGCTGTGAAAACGGCTTGATCATGGTAATTTTGACAATTGTTCCAATGTCCAATGTTTCTTATGAAAAAAATGAAAAATAAAAAATAACAAAAAAATTAAAAAAAAATACAAAATTAAGTTTAATTAAAATATTGAAACAACTGTCAAAATAAGGACGATAATGCCGTTTTCAGCGCCACCTATGTCTATTTTTAAAACTTTCCATTCAAAACCACACTGCATGGATTACTTCCAGTGCAAATATCTTGAAAAAGGTTACTTCTAGCCACTCTTACAAAGCATACCTTTCTTATGTGAATATGACGGAAAAGTCAAATTTTTGATAAAGAAAAGAGAGTACGACTTCATTCAAAAAAGTTATGACTATTTGAATGAATGAAAAGGTGTGTAGGTGGCGCCTACTACAAGTAAGAGCCAAATAAAGGTCAGATTTGAATTTCCCCAGTCAAACAATCCTCATATACCAAATTTAATCAAAAGTACTTGATTATTTCCAAAGTTATTGAAAAAAATCAAAAATTGAAATTCAACTTTGACACCATATATCTCTATCGTGATATTTTGGTGTAAGGTATATCCCCTTGAAGTTTGGCAACATGTTTTTGAAACACCCTGTAGAACGGCGAAGACAACATCCGTTTGTAAAGCTTGGTGAGCCCGACTTTGCACCCATTCTTAAATAGGCTGTGAATAAGTTATCAAGAGAAACAACTGCCAATGGTTTTTGAGCATGGGGTCTTTTTCCATGGAATTCCAACGCCGTTTATTATCCGAAATGTTTGGGAAATAAATGTAATGTCATGGGAGAAGCAACTGAAGAGCCTATCATAGAAACCGAAGAAAAACTCAATGTGCATGGATTCAAACAAATTATTGGAGAAGAGAAATGCAAAGCTGGACCAGTTCTAATCTTGGACAAACATTTTTCATTTTGAAAAGACCATAACTTCTTCATAGACATGGACTTTGAGAGGGAGGACTTCCTTTCGGATTCTTCCTATTGGTTTATTGGATAAATAAAACAACCGGGATCCGTCTATGAATCTATTTCCTTTAAGCTTTTCAAGAAATAGGCACTTCGGAAGGTGTCTATCGACTAACTATCTAAACTCTAAACTTACAATATATATACATAATAGCATTCTACGCATCTATATTTTGGCCTGAGAAAAATAAATATCTTTTAGGGTTTTATGATACCTTTGTCTGACCAGTCTGAGTGGTGTCATATATAATTTCTTGGTTCATTTTTGCTTTCAAACTCCAACACGCCCCCTCAAAAATGCATCCAAAATGTATTAAACTTAACTTAAACTCTGTTACATGGCACAACAACTCTGAGTAAAGATATTCTCAAATATACTTAAATATACAAACACCTTCCTTGTGCACCCTGGGAAATATATACAATAATGGTCCAACATTTGTTGCTTGGATTAGGAAAACCCAGGAAAACCTAATCAGACCATACCTTATTCTAATCTAGACCTATTTTAACTCTGAACTCCAGGAATTTCGGTGATGCTAAAGGTTTAGTCAACATATCAGCCACTTGGCTACCTGTGGGCAGATAATATACATTAATTACCTTTTTTTCAACTTGTTCCCTAGAAAAATGGTATTTAATGTCAATGTGTTTTGACCTTTTGTGACTGGTTGGATTTTTAGCAATACTTATACAACCATTGTTATCTTCATAGATAATAATCGGCTTTGAAATATTGATATTTATACTTGAAGCTAAAGATTTCAGCCACAGTGCTTCTTTAACGGCTTCAAAGAGAGCCATATACTCAGCTTCGGTTGAAGAGACTGCCACTGAAATCTGCCTTTTAGTATTCCAACTTATGGTACAATTTTCATATAACTGGAACATGTATCCTGTTGTACTTTTCCTGTCAGTACCATCGACACCCCCCCAATCAGAGTCGACAAAGCCTATTAAAGTCTCATTAAAATTCTGCCTTGTGTAATTTAACTTAACATTTGATGAACCCTTCAAATACCTCAATACTCTTTTGATACATTTCCAGACTTCTTTATTATTTTTATTCATAAATCTACTTAATATATTAATAGCCACACTTAAATCGGGTCTAGTGCATAACATTAAATACATAAGACATCCGATTGCATTTCTACATGGAGCGTCACACTTTTCTTCAGAATTCAACTCCAGGTAGTCTAATTTACTTTCGAGAGGACTATTAACAGGTTTACAATCATGCATATTGAACTTTTTCAAAACGGTTTCTATGTATACATTCTGATCTAGAGAAATTGTATCATTTTTCTGAGTAACTCTGATACCAAGAAATAATTTGATTTCTTTCAAATCTACCATTTGGAACTTATGCATCAAATACTTCTTGAAACTATTCATTGTTTCAATATTTGCCGTAACAACAACAAGGTCATCAACATACAGTATCACATAAATATTTTTAGAAATATCACCCCTATCTAAAATATAAATACATCGATCTACTTGAGAGTTCTTGAAGCCTTTTTCTGTAAGAGCCTTTTCAAACTCCTCAAACCAACATCTTGCTGCCTGTTTCAAACCATACAAGGCTTTATTCAATTTACAAACTTGATTATTGTCATTTTTAATTCCTTCAGGAACCTTCATATATATTTCCTCTTTTAATATACCATTTAAAAATGCAGTTTTTACGTCCATATGATGGATTAATAGACAATTTTGATTGGCGAAAGCGATTATAAATCTGAAACTTGATATTCTAGCTACAGGAGCAAATGTTTCATTATAATCAACTAGATATTTTTGACTGAACCCTTTTGCCACAAGCCGAGCTTTATATTTCATTGGGTTTCCGTACTCGTCATTTTTTAAACAAAAAACCCACTTACAATCAACTATATTTTTATTTTCAGGTTTATTCACTAAAGTCCAAGTATTATTATTCAAAAGAGAATCTATCTCCGCTTTTATGGCACGCTCCCATTCTATCCTATCATACCTATCTTTGATTTCTTGATAGGATTTTGGAATATCACTTATAATTATTGTTTGAGCACACAAAACATAGTCAGGTATACTATCTTCATTATAACTAATAGGAGGTTTATTACTCAATCTACCACTTTTTCTAATATCAGAGGCAACATTTTCACCATTCATGTCTTGAGATGAAGATGCTGGAGATTCATAAGTATCCCCTACTGATTTTGACGTTTTGTCAGAAACATCAGTTTGGGCACCAGATTTACATACATCTGGTTTCAAGTTCACGCAGTCAGAGCTTGGAGACTTAGTCACTGATTTTGACATACAGTCAGAAATATCAGTTTCAATAGGAGTGTTCCGACAACTAACTCCTTCTAGAGCTTTGGGTCTAGATTGCAAATAACTAGTCTCGTCGACAATAACATCTCTGACTACAACAAACTTTTGCGATTCCACATCCCATACTTTGTATCCATTTGGTTCATACCCCATCATTATACCTTTCCAAGTTTTTTCTTGGAATTTTGTTTTAACCACTTTATTATGGACATAAATAGTAGAACCAAAAATTTTGAGATATTTTATTTGTGGCTTTTTAGAATGCCACAATTCATATGGTGTTTTGAATGATTTAAGAGCCCTAGTTGGTGAGATATTTATTAAATAAGTAGCAGTTAATACTGCTTCACCCCAGAAAACTTTATCTAAGTTAACCCCACTCACCATTGCTCTAGCTTTTTCAGTTATTGTTCTTATCATTCTTTCTGACACACCATTTAACTGTGGAGTTCGCGGAACTGTAAAGTGATAACTTATGCCTTTCTCCATGCAAAACGTCTTCATCTCAGTAGACAAGTATTCACCTCCATTATCGCAATATAAATGAACAATTTTTGAACAAAAATGGGCCTCACTTTTTGAAACATAATCTTTGAACATCGAGAATAAATCTGATTTATTTTTAATTAAATAAGTTACACAATAGTGAGTAAATTGATCAACAAATATAGCAAAATAATTTTTATCATTGATTGCCGAAGGAGTGATAGGGCCACAAACATCAGAGTGTACTATAAATAACGGCCTTTTAACATAACTTTTGTCTTTTTGTTTATTAAAGGATAATCGGGTTTGTTTACCTTTTATACATGCTTCACACAAACTATCTGTAGGCGTTACATGATTAATTAAATTGATGTCACTGATCATCTGATTATTTTTCAATTCTATAAATTTATTTTTACTTATGTGCCCTAATCTCTGATGCCATAATTCGTAGTTTGAGTTCGTTGTACTAAAGAGAGCAGATGAATTAATTATGGAATCAACATTAGCGGTGAATTCTATGTAAACTAGATTGTTTGTTGGCTTACCACTCATGATCACCTTGCTGCCCTTGCTGATTTCAACGCCATTTTCGTTGAAAATGATGATCATGCCAGCTGCTTGCATCTTTGATACTGACAACAGGTTGTAGGGTACATCTGGGCTGTAGAGGACATTGTCTAGAGATCCGTTGATTCCTAGATTGCTCGTAACCATCAGTGATCCCATCTTCGTTGCTGCTATGAACTGACCATTCTTCGCCACGGAGATTTTATTGGTTTTTGTAAATTTGAAAAATGACTGCTGAGATCACTTCTATTTATAATATGATCTGAGGCACCAGAGTCCAATATAAATGATATTCTGTTCCTTGATTCACAGCTGTATTTTTGAACTCCTAGCATAAATGCAAAACTTTGGTTTTCGGTCTCCTGCGAATCCAACTGTACGGTTTGTACGGTTCTTTTTCTTTGTGAATTCATATATTCGAAGGATTTCTTATAATGGATACAGTCTTTCTTGAAATGACCTTTTCTTCCACAGTGATGACACTTCAAGTGGTTTAATTTGGTGTTTTTTCTAAATTTGGTTTTGTAATTGTTTTTAGGAAATTGTCTTGATGTACTTGGGATTCCAGATTGATTTGTTTGTGTATGTGTTTTCTTTTCGAAATATAGTATCTTTTTGCTAGTGTCACGACTGTCTTGCGTTAGCTTAACTTCTTGATCAAGCAATCGTGTTTTAACGAATGCCAGACTCAGATTATCTTCTGATAATGTCTCGATTGCTGTAATCACACCATCATATGTATTGGGAAGGGTGAGTAGAAGATGTGAAACTTTGTCAGTTTCTTCAAGCTTAGCTCCTGCCGCCAATAATTCACTGATCAAATCATCAAATATTGTGAAATGTTGTACTAATGGTGTATCACTTTGTAATTTTAAACTCAGTAGTCTTTTTCTGAGGGCCAATTGGGAAGCAAGGCTTTTACGCTCATAAATCGCATCCAAACTTTTCAAAATGTCTTTTGCTGAACTGTCTGCCTTCGCAAACCCAAGAAAGGAGTCTGATAAATATTCTACTATCAAACCTTTAGCAATTCGTTCGGATGTTCTCCACTCTTCTGTTAAGGGAAAAGGAGCTTCACAATCAACAACACTCAGCACATTGAGTTCTGTTAAAACTGCTCTTATCCTGAATTTCCAGACACTATATTTTTCACCATCAAATGGCTTAATGTTCCGCTTTGCACTTCGATTTTCCATTCTAACAAACTCGAGTCTCACAGTAACAGTATATAAGTCTTCAACACTACTTGATAAGTCACTCAACAAAAGTTTTAATTGAAAACTGCACAATTCACTTTCTCACGCTGCGATTAAACTGGGCCCATAACCTATTGGTTTATTGGATAAATAAAACAACCGGGATCCGTCTATGAATCTATTTCCTTTAAGCTTTTCAAGAAATAGGCACTTCGGAAGGTGTCTATCGACTAACTATCTAAACTCTAAACTTACAATATATATACATAATAGCATTCTACGCATCTATATTTTGGCCTGAGAAAAATAAATATCTTTTAGGGTTTTATGATACCTTTGTCTGACCAGTCTGAGTGGTGTCATATATAATTTCTTGGTTCATTTTTGCTTTCAAACTCCAACACTTCCATGATACCAGCAGATACTAATGACAATCTACTATTCAGTGAGGAAGAAGTAGCGGAAATGTCATCAGTGTTTGACGATGGCAGTTTTTTATTGGAAGAATGTTATCCTCTTGAAGACAGCAATACCAATGAGGAGCAAACAATTGAAAAATCAAGAATCGATAATTTTCTGAAAACTGCTATGACACCTGAGCGCAAAGGGTCTCTGGCAAATTGCCTTCAAGAATCAAGAGGAAGAAACACCAAAAGTGAAGCACAATCAATAAAGAAACTAAACAAGCCTACTAGGAGCAACAAAAGAAAAAAAAAGAAGCCCCAACAACAAAAATTCAGAACAGGCAAAAGAAAATGACATTGCCGATAATGTAGATGTTCAACAGTTAGATTATTGCAAAAAAGTGGTTATCAAACAGAGAACAGATTAGAGACAAAAAAAAAGAATGAAAATGATGGAGTTAGAAAAACAGCCAGATGAAGTTATAATAACTCAGCAGAAACAAAAACATGATTCACATGTCCAAAATCAATTTCAATCTTCTTTCATTTGGAACAAAAACCAATATTTAAAAAAAAACAATATACCAGCGAAAACAGGACTATTCTTCATATGCCGTTTTCAATTGAACTGAACCCAAAATAGGAATAAGATGCCAAACATGTGGCGGTTCCACCAATTCTTCAGTAAAAGAAGCTCTATTGTGAACCTTCCAAGTGTGCAACTTGTACTTAAAATTCAATTCTTCAAGTTCTAATTTATTAATTGCAACATTTAGATTGTATTAAGTACCCGTAAAAAAAAACATGAAGTTCCCAGTTAACCTTATGAACCATGTTATCTTAGATATCAACCTTATAACCTTTTGTATTTGAGTTTTTGTTCTTTTCTTTTGAATCGACAAAAAATTTAAGTTTTTTTTCAAATTGGGTTCAAGAGAATTTTTTCGGCATCTCTGTTTTGTCTGTATTGCAAATATATTATTTTGAACAACTAGATTGTTTTATAAAATTTTTCGAAGTTAATTTGAGTGTTTTTTTTTATTTAAAAAAAGACGACATTGTGAGTAACTGACAAGAAAACAGTGATGCTAATAATTGGGTCATATGTGGGTGCCAACAACTGGGTTAACAATGCCAATCATTAGGCAAATGGATTTTTTTTTAATATTTAGTATATACAGGGCCTAAGGAATAGTTGTTGTACTTCCACACCTATCTTCCTTCTCGAACCTAACTTTGACTAGCGAGAAGTTTCAGTCATATCTGAGTGATTTCGTTCAAAGATCTAGGATCAGCGAGTCTATGATCGAAGCTGAGGTCTAAACATGTTAATCCCCCTTCCCAAACTTCAATCTGAGAGCAAAAGATGCATTTGGGTAATCTACGGCCTAGAATGGAAGATGATGAGCCAGACAATTCCGTTCAAGTCAAAAAGCTCCAGAGCCTGGCGGCATCCACAATAATGAGAAGCTTGACTGACAATACCTTTTTATTTATATTATAACTAGCTGCACCGGCAAATTCCATACTGCCTCATAATCAATAATTAATGTTGTGCTGAATGGACATAACAAACATATAAAAAATAATAAAAATCCTCCCAGCGATTCTTCAGTTATGATGATGTGTTAAATATCTGACAACATTTCTAGCGTACTTTTTTTGTAATGTTCAAACTGAAAACGTATCTATTGTTACAACACTTCAAATCACAAATAGAACCTATATATCTAATTTGAACAAAATCCTTAAAAAAATAACAAAATAAGGTATTTTGGTAAATTTCTTGATCCAACCTCAAATTGAAACCTTCATATCTTATTTGAACAAAATCCTTGGGAAAATAACAAAACCTTTCAAACATAACCCCACTATGTCATTTTTTAAAAAATGTTTTGATCAAATCTCAAATAGAACCTACGATATATTATCTAATTTGAACAAAGTCCTTTGGAAAATAACAAAATTTGGTAAACATAACCTCACTTGGTCAATTTTTGTTAAATTTCTTGACCAAACTCCAAATTAGAGCCTACATGATTATTTGAACAAAATCTTCTGGCAAATTACAAAACTTTGCAAACATAACCTCACTATGAATGTAATGTTTCAAAAAAATTTTTTCATCAAATCCCAAATAGAACCTACATATCTAAATTGAACAAAATCGTTTGAAAAATAACAAAACTAGATGCAAACATAACTTCACTATGTCATTTTTTTATTTAAATGTGATCAAATTTCAAATAGAACCTACGATATTATTATCTGATTTGAAAAAAATATTTTGGAAAATAACAAAATTAAGCAAACATAACCGAATTTGGTAAATTTTTGTTAAATTTTTCGATCAAACACCAAATTAGTACCTACATAATCATTTGAACAAAATCCATTGGCAAATAATAAAACTATGCAAACATAACCTCACTATGTCAAAGAAAGAAAAGTTGTGTTTTCAGGTTTTTTCGGAGAATTTTCCAGCTTTTCTTGCCATAAAAACAATCACAAGACTTTGAGGAACAATTACAAAAAAAAAATTACTCAAATTACCCCAGCCGTTCTCGTTCTCAAGATATGGATCTTCCAGAAGAAATCGGTATTCATTTTTATATATTAAGAAGATAAGATAAAAGCCTAGATAGAATCAGCATCAGCAGTGTTTCAGTTTTATGTTTACGTTCACT
Organism: Orchestes rusci; assembly: GCA_958502075.1. NCBI lineage: Eukaryota > Metazoa > Arthropoda > Insecta > Coleoptera > Curculionidae > Orchestes > Orchestes rusci. Next base: position 110,990,079 of record OY293303.1, on the reverse strand, counting down.
GAATGCACTTATTTAAACATAATGGCAACGTTGTTTTATTAGTCCTAACCTATGATTCTGTTTTAGTTTTAATTTTTGTATGGACGTAGAATAAACTCTGAAAATGAATCTGTTAATCAATTAAAAAAAAAATGACTCAAATTGCCCCAGACGTTCTCAAGTTATGGATCTTCCAGAAGAAATCGGTGCTCATTTTATATATTAAGATTATTAATAATTCTATCACTAGGTCTTTCTATGTATTGATATACATATTTTTGTACCATAGTACTGTGACAAAAACATGGTGAATGCGCAAGCCACCACATTGTGTAGAATTGTTAGGAATCGATTGGCTTCTGGTACATTCTAGCAAGGCTAGATGGCGTCGAACATTCTTCGCTTTTCTAAAAATATCTGGATTGTTCTCTCAATCCTGGTGAGGGTATATAATGAGATCCGTCATTTCAAGGAGTTAGTTCAGTTCCGAATACGTCGTGAAATATAAATCGTAAAACATAAATAAGCTGTGATTTTGTTTGTGAATAGTGAGTTCTGTACATAGTGACTTGTAAAATAAATTAATTAAAGCTGAACAGTGTTTTCTATAGCGAAACTCGTTACATTGGTGTCAAAAGTGGGATTTATTGCGTGCTATAGAAACGGACATAAATATTCGCTTTAATGGCTGCGAAACTAGTGTTTTTAACCGGATTGAAGGTCGCTGAGTTGAAGAGGGAGCTGGAAGAGCGTGACCTGGATAGTAGCGGTAAGAAAACTGATCTACAAACAAGGCTTCGTGAGGCTTTAATGGAAGAAGGCATGGATCCTGATACGTTCCAATTTGAGATTCCCGATCCCAACGCAGTAGTTGAGAAATTGTCCAAGAACTTGAAGGATCAACTGGAAGAATCTTCTAGAGCCATGGAAGGAAAATTGGAAGAGAAGTTTAATGAATCTTCTAGAGCCATGGAAGAGAATTCGAGGAAAATGGAAGAGAAGCTCGAAAAATCCTCCAGAGCTATGGAAGAAAAGCTGGAAGAATCCTCCAGAGCCATGGAGGAGAAAATCAAGGAACAGCTGGCGAACAACTACAACTTCTGGAAGGATCAGGTAACGGAAGAAATTGAGAACCTTGAGCAACGAATTGAAGCAAAACTTGGAGATACAATGAAGACTTTGGAAGAAGAAATCGAGGAAGTGCGAAGGCAAGTAACAGTGATCATGAAGCAACCAGACGTTCCATTCGAGAGCAAAGGGGCTGAAATGGTGTCTGATACCGTGCGAGTCCACATGAAAGCCCCTCAGTTTGATGGCAAGCTGTCCTGGAACAATTACCATCGTCAGTTCGAGGCAGCGGCAAGGGCAAATGGATGGACCAAAACCGAAAAAGCCCTGGCATTGACTCTGGCACTTCGTGGGGAAGCTACAGAAATCCTGCAGACGCTCAACACCCAGGAGCAGGAGGACTACGATGTACTAGTCAAGCATCTGGAACTGCGATATGGGCAAACTCACTTGGAGCACGTCTACCACTCTCAGTTGAAAAATCGCATTCAGAAGACCAACGAGACCTTGCAGGAGTTTGAAGCGGATGTTGCTCGCCTTGCACGACTGGCTTATCCAACCGCGCCAGAGAACGTTATGGAGAGGCTTGCAGTTCAGGCCTTCTTGGATGGACTTCGAGACCAGGAGATTCGGCAGTCACTGATACTCCATCGTCCCGATAGACTGGTTGAAGCACTGGCCAAAGCCTTGGAATTCGAAGCGGCGAAGCAGTCTGTGAAGCTTCCTGCACGCGTGCGAAGGATGGAGGACCAAGATCTCGCGGAGGAAGACTCCTTCGACGCAAATGTGAGGAGGGTCGTCAAGGAAATGGAGGCGTCCAAGCGAAGGGAGCTACGATGCTGGAATTGTGGAGAGCTTGGCCACATTCGTAGTCGATGCAAGAAGCGAGAGACGGGCACCTTCTTCGACGTCGGAAAACTAGAGAAGGTCGATGCGAAGGGGCAATCGTCGACCTGTAGCCAGTATGCCCCAAGGAAAACCGCCATAGTTGCTTCTTTAGGACACAAACTGAACAGCGTGTTTGTGGATGGCTGGGTTAATGGAGAGAAACGCACCATGCTGCTGGATACAGGTGCGACGAAGTCTATCATCAGGCCCGACATTGTCACAACACCGACAATGATTAAACCAACAAAGTGGCGACTACGGACGGCAACAGGAGACTTGGCTAGGATACATGGTGAAGTGGAGGCAGCAGTGACTCTGGGAAGCACCAGCTTCGAACATCCAATGCTGGTTGCCGATATTGAGGAAGAAATCATAATTGGAATGGACATCATGAACACCCAAGGCTTCCAATTAGATTTCAAATATGGAACACTGAAAACCAACAACGAAGAGGTGATAATGCATGGTAGAGAGGAAGAGACAGTTCGTGTTTTGCTGGGGGGGGATTCTTCAATTCCTGAGAGGAGCGAGATGATTTTGTGGGCTCGCCTGGAAGGGAAGATGAAAGAAGGAAGCATCGTGATGTTTGAGCCTAAAATACACGATTCTGAAGTAGGACGAGGCATTGCATGTGGAAAGAGCCTGGTACATGTGGGAAAGACTGTGCCCGTGAGAGTGATGAACGTCAACTATCACTCTGTAAGTTTGGCAAGGGACACAGTTTTGGGGCTCTGCTCGTCAATCTCCTCTGTGGTGCGACAAGTATGTGAGACTGAGCAAACCATCTCTGAGTTCACCGGAGAGATGGAGAAGTTAGTTGTCACCTCTTCAAAAGATCTGGATAAGCGACAAAAACAACGATTGAGAAACCTGATAAGGAATTACGGCGACATCTTCGACAACGGGACTGGGGAAAAGGGCCGAACGAACGTGGTGCGGCACACCATCAACACAGAGGGAGCACGACCGATCCGCAAAACAGCTAGAAGACTACCTTTGGCCAAGAAGGAGGAGGCGGACAAGATCATCAAGGACATGGAGAAAGGCGGTGTCATCGAGCCTTCTAGTAGTCCGTGGTCATCGCCAGTTGTTCTGGTTAAAAAGAAGGACGGTTCAACTCGATTGTGTGTGGACTATCGTCAGCTGAATAACGTGACGAAGAAGGACAGCTACCCGCTACCACGGATTGACGACACTTTGGATACCTTGGCCGGATCGAAGATCTTCTCAACCCTGGACCTCAAAAGTGGATATTGGCAGGTAGAAATGGCCCCTGAAGATCGAGAGAAGACTGCTTTCAGCGTTGGAGCTGGGCTGTGGCAGTTCACTGTTATGCCATTTGGGTTATGCAACGCACCTGCTACGTTCGAGCGGCTGATGGAGACTGTGCTCAAAGGACTATCCTGGTCAACATGTCTTGTATACCTGGATGACATAATTGTGGTTGGCAAATCATTTGAAGACCATCTGAAGAACTTGGAGGAGGTATTCCAGAGACTCAGAAGTTCCGGTTTGAAGCTGAGTCCAAAGAAATGCCAACTGTTCCGGAGGGAAGTACAATACCTGGGTCATATTGTGTCGGCTGAGGGTGTAGCCGTTGACCAGCAAAAGGTGGAGGCAGTTAAGGAGTGGCCTGTACCAAAGAACCTCCACGAGCTAAGAAGTTTCCTGGGTCTGTGCACGTACTACCGGCGTTATGTCCAAGGATTTGCGAACATCGCCCGTCCTCTTCACAGGCTCACAGAGGCACAGAGACGCTACCACTGGGACGAGGATTGTCAGGAGGCCTTTGACACACTTGAAAGGGCACTTGCCAGCGCGCCCATCCTAGGCTACCCACTACCTGAGGGAAACTTCATCCTGGATACAGATGCCAGCAATGTAGGACTTGGTGCAGTGCTGTCCCATATCCAGCAGGGACATGAAAGGGTGATCGGCTATTTCAGCAAAACCTTGTCGAAGCCGGAACGGAACTACTGCGTCACGAGAAGGGAACTACTGGCAGTAGTCAAAGGGGTAGAGCACTTCTACAAGTACCTTTACGGGAGAAAGTTTCTGCTGAGAACCGACCACGCCGCGCTCAAATGGCTCCTACAGTTCAAGAATCCGGAGGGTCAAGTTGCTCGTTGGATTGAGAGACTTCAAGAGTTCAACTTTGACACGGAACATCGAGCTGGATCCAGCCACGACAACGCTGATGCCCTATCCAGGAGACCTTGCCCAGAACAATGTAAGCACTGTCAAAGAGCCGAGGAAAAGGAGGCGAGCACTTGCAGGACGACTGTGGTGGATGATTCCTGGCAGTCTGAGGCGCTTCGCAAGGACCAGGAGAAAGATCCAGATCTGAAGCTTGTCATCGGATGGAAACTGGCAGGCCAACGACCAACCTGGCAAAAAGTCGCGCAATTCTCGGCCACCGTAAAGTCCTACTGGGCTCAATGGGACTCGATGGTTCTTGATGACGGCATCCTGAAGAGGCTGGTGAAGAATCTGGATGGCGCGGAAGATCGGAGGCAGTTAGTCGTTCCTGGAAACAGACAGGCAGAGGTGATGAGAGAGGTCCATGATGGCGTCACGGGTGGACATCTGGGTGTAACCAAGACGCTGGGAAAGCTGCGAGAACGGTTTTACTGGGTCAACTGTCAAGCCGATGTGAAGGAATGGTGCAGAAAATGTGCCGTATGTGCGGCAAGTAACGGACCCCAGAAACGGCCAAAAGCTCCTATGCGCCAATACAACGTGGGAAGCCCCTTTGAAAGGATCGCAATCGACGTGGCTGGACCGTTCCCTGAATCGGACAAAGGAAATAAATACATCTTGGTCGCCATGCATTACTTCAGCAAGTGGGCTGAAGCGTATGCCTTGCCAAACCAGGAGGCGGCTACCGTTGCCGATGTTTTGGTTAAGGAATGGTTTTGCCGTTTCGGTGTCCCGTTGGAGCTGCATTCGGACCAGGGCAGGAACTTCGAATCGACGCTATTCCAGAATGTCTGCGATATCTTGAAGATCAAGAAGACAAGGACAACGGCGTTGCACCCACAATCCGATGGCATGGTGGAGCGAATCAACCGAACCATCAATCGACACTTGGCCAAAGTTGTCTCTGACCATCAAAGAGACTGGGATCAACATCTCCCCCTATTCCTCATGGCGTACAGGTCAGCAGTTCATGAATCGACGGGCGAAACACCTGCCAAGATCATCATGGGTCGTGAACTCCGGCTGCCCTGCGATTTGAAGTTTGGCTGTCCTGGTGAGGATGTCGCTGGGGAAGACTACGCAAGTGATCTTCGTAGAAAAATGGACGATATCCATCAACGAGTCCGACTAAACATCCAAAGTGCCAGCGACAGGATGAAGGAGGCGTACGACGTGAAGGCCGAAGAAGGAGGGTTCGAGGTTGGGGATTTGGTTTGGCTTCACAACCCACAGAGGCGACGTGGATTCTCCCCAAAACTGCAAAGTTCTTGGGAGGGCCCGTATGAGATTCTGGAGCGAATCAATGACGTCGTCTACAGGATTCGAAAGCCACCACGAGGAAAACCGAGGGTTTTTCACTTCAATCGTTTAGCTCGGTATGCTGGGAACCACGACGATCAGGACGCTGAAGTGAGGCAGATCAGGTCAGCCAAGGAAGACATGTCATTGGAAACTTTCATGTCTCTACACTCCAATGGCCAGAAAGTCCAGAATGGCGTTGTCCAAGAGAGGCAGCTGGATTTGTTTGAAGCACCGGCCGAATACTCGTTGGCTCACTGGGTCACTGAAGACCTCAGTATGAGGAGTGGACTTGCTGCAGCTTTTAAACGAAAATTTGGACGATTGGACCATCTGCGACGACAAAAGCCAGAGGTAGGGAAGCCGCTCCAAATCACGAATGAGACACGACACCTGTTCTACCTTGTGACGAAGAAGCTCCCACAACATCTGACCACCTACAGTGAAGTCTGGAAAGCCCTCAGTCATCTTCGTGACTTGATGCAGTCACAGGACCTGACTCATTTGGCAATTCCGAAGATGACTAATGACCGAGTGGACTGGCGAGTGGTGAGAAGCATGCTGGAGGTGATCTTCAAAGAAAGCGGTATTGACATCCTGGTGTGCTGCTATCCTTCCCGGAGGACGAACCAGAGGACAGTGGACTGCTACTTCCATAGGACATCAGGCTGCCGGTTTGGGGACAGTTGCCGATACCGACATGAAGGCAACTCGGGACGAATTGCCTTAAGAAGGGGGCAATGTGACAAAAACATGGTGAATGCGCAAGCCACCACATTGTGTAGAATTGTTAGGAATCGATTGGCTTCTGGTACATTCTAGCAAGGCTAGATGGCGTCGAACATTCTTCGCTTTTCTAAAAATATCTGGATTGTTCTCTCAATCCTGGCGAGGGTATATAATGAGATCCGTCATTTCAAGGAGTTAGTTCAGTTCCGAATACGTCGTGAAATATAAATCGTAAAACATAAATAAGCTGTGATTTTGTTTGTGAATAGTGAGTTCTGTACATAGTGACTTGTAAAATAAATTAATTAAAGCTGAACAGTGTTTTCTATAGCGAAACTCGTTACAGTACGAATTTCGGTCCTCGAAACCTAGCCGAAGGCCATAGGCTCCCGGGAAAAAAGTCAAGGAATACCGATTACTCCGGATCAAAAAGAAGGGTGATGTTTTTTTTTTGTGGAGGGGGGAAATCTGCTGGGTCGTCTAGTAGCCGTGATAGCGGAGGCACGTGTCGATAGTCTTCCCGATTTAAGCCTTTTAGCTTTTGAAGCGGGGTGGTGAAAAGATCTAATCTGCGGTGTCCACACCAGTACCTCGTCTACATCAGGTATGAGTTCTTTCGTCCATTGTCCCTTGCCGGTATTGTCCGCCCACCTGGTCTGACATTCATGAAGTTTGTTCTTTCGCACTTTTTGTGCTGTTCTCTCCTCTTCAAAAATTCTCGCCCCATTGCCGACCAAGGAGGTATATCGGGTAAGATATCACATGTATTGCCAGTCGCAGCAGAGCTTTCCTCTGCACACTTTCCATCATGTTGTGCTTATTGGCGTCGGATACAGTCACACATACTGAATTACTTCATGGAGTATCATTCGTTTATCTGTGTTGGGTTTACTTCTGTTGAGGAGTATAATTGTTAGTGCCCTTAACCGTTCAGTTGCTTTTTTGATTTAGTGTAAGGTCAAACATTTTTTTCTCCCAAGTATCTCAGCTGCTTAGATGGCCTGATTGTTTGTCCCTGGAGCGTGAACTTCATGATCCTTCTATCTCGCTTGACTCTGTGTGGAAGAATTGCCTCTGTCTTCTGTTGGGCCAGTTCTAAGCGACTTTCTGTCATCCCTCCACCCTGGAGTATGCCTGCGGACCAGTGGAGAGCTTTTTTGTCTGGTTCTACTCAATAATCAAGTTTCTCTCTGTTAGGTGGTCTCTTATGGTGTTTCTGAGGTACATGGTAACATTCAGATTGTCTAGTTGCTCAGTTATGCTATATCACCCTGTACCTGACTAACCCAAACATCACAAACAAGGTGCAGTTGCAAACCTGAGCCCACGCGAGCGAGAATATGTTGCATAGATTGCTGATTCAGTAACTAGATTCGAGTAGTCTCGGTCAAGCTTCTTGGCAAAAAGTCTCTCTCTTCTTTAACCTACATTTCATAAGCAAGTATTGTTGATCAAGTCCTTTGGCAAGAAGTTTTTTTGCTGGTAACTCATCCTCTGCTGAATGTGAAGTCTGAGAAGCTGCCTTCCGGAGATTGAGGATCGGCGAGTCTACGGTCGACGTCCAGAATTGTTCCATCATGTTCATCCCCTTGTGTGTGCTGTAGGCTGTAGTTGATATTTGGAAGGACAATTATATAGATGCTGTTATGTGGTTTCCAAATTCTCCTTTCCTCTGACTACTACGTCTCTGGACACAAAAGGTGAGGGTCCAGTCCAAGACCCTACAAGCCCTTGAATTGTCCCCTGCCAACTGTTCATATCACTATTTCTGAAAAACTGTAGATTCCATCATCAAAATAATCACTGATGTAGATAAAAATTCATCTTTGGTTGCTATAATTAAAAAACCAGTACACCAGGTGAAGTCATTTGAAGCTCCAAATAATCAGATTGAGCTCTGGTTTTTTTATTACCAACTCAGTCGAGAATTTGATGGAATCCTCAATCAATACCGAATAAGCTTTAGTCAATGGATGGGATTTTTTTGATGGGAAGTTCACCAGTTAAGCAAGAATTCCCTCTTTGATTGTGGAAAGCTCACCAGCCTCACTTTTTTTGGTAGTAAAACACATACCTTCTTTTAGTTTGATAGTGAGTACCACAGACCCAGAAACCTAGCAATGAGACCCACTCGAGAAATGTAGCCTCAGCGATACCATAGAAGACTAATTTCTTTAGAGGAAATGTTTACGTTGTGTGGTTCAGGTTCTTCCTGAGAGAAGATGAGTTAATTTTGCATGGTTGCATTTGGTAAGTTCTAGCTATAGAAGAGTGCTCAGTTCAACTCAAATTCCTCGTTGGTGATTCGATATTTGTTCATGCATTTATCGCTGATATATTGCAGGTAGCATCTCTCTTCTGATCTTCACCATATCCTCCCTTGACCAACTGGATGTTTGAGGATAATTCAGTTTTCAATCAGCCACACTCCAAAATCTGATCTGGCAACCATGTTGCTTCTTCAAAGCGGCTTCTGTTCAATCCAGCTTCATTCAACAAGAAAGACACTACCCTAGTAAATGTCAATGTTTTGGATAGCTCCGAATTCTTATCATAGAACTGATAACAGTCCGGTTTTCAGAAAATATTGTTCAAGAAAACATCATTTAATAATCTAGAATAAGTTCCAACTCATCCAAAGTCTTTCCATACGACTATTTACGATGTTGCCATGACAATTATGTCTTTGAAATTGACATTCTGTCACGATATAACACAATGTTTACTTTTAAGACTGACGATATAGATGTGAAGATTAGTGAAGAAACATTTGGTGAAATTCAAGGTTGGTGACTGTGATCAGTGATTGCGTATGTAAGCCAATCGGGTAGAGCTTCATGAAGCAGCACCAGTACGAAAATCTGAAACAAAAATTTCAAGGTTATTTTTTCTCCTTGCTTTATTCTCTCGTTATTTTTTTGGCTTTTTCATTTTGCCAAATGAGTGGCTAAAGCACTAAAGAATCATAGAAATCACCAATTAAACACGCTTCGAAGATTTGGGATACAGCTGCTCATTTCATATTTTATTTTGTTTATAAGATTTCTTATTGTTATCTTTGCATTATGGATTAAGTTAAGTTATACTCCTGGACAAAAAAAAACAAGTCTCACAATATTTTGCTCAAATTCAGTTGTAGACACTTTTTTTGTCCAGAGGTAAAGCTTCCATAACACCTTACACCGCTCACATTATCCCTTACTTCTCGATTTCAATTCCTCTTGTTTAAACACTAACAAAGTCGGGATCTCCAATGAAGTTCATCAACAAAAATGACTCAATTTTTGGCAATTTGTCACTTTGTCTCTGTTGCCTGGTTCCGTTGTTCAACAGCCAACCCCTAAACTTCACACATCTACATTCAAAATATTCGCACAATCAACAAACGGAAAAAAGAATAAACCGTTCTGCCTTGAATAGAATGATTATATTATTGTATATATATATAAAACAAATTGTGGATCAGTATAGGGATCGCCCCAAAAGTCTACAGGAAGAAGGAATATAGTTCTAGGATGCTCTTGCAGTTGTATATGGATCGCCCCAAAAGTCCAATACCTAAGACTTTTGAGGCGATCCACATCTTAGGAACGAAAAACTAAATCAAAAAACGCTCAAAACAGATTCTGTAAAACAAAGGGGAAATAAAAAAAAGCCTGTAAACCCACCTATATCTGTAAGCCCTAAGACAGGGTTAGATACACCCCTGAAATCTTAAATGGAAAGGAGGGTCGAGTGATACCTTATTTTGAAGGGTTTTCGACACTGATTACAACTGCCAAGTTTCAAGTCTCTGCTGTCATTCCTGTTGATGTGAAGGCTAGTCAAAATTTTATTTTTTCATTTTATTTTATTCAATAAATAATTACTCGCAAGAGTAAACTTCTCCATACTAAGAGGATATGATGAGGGACTGAAGACATTCAAAACAAGCCATCAGTCAGGCCTTTTGACGAGGATTTCTTTCACCCTTTTTTTTATTATTTTTTGAAACACTTCTTTGGAGTAATAGTATACCTCATTTTGGAGGTATTCAGTCCCTCATCATATCCCCTTAGTACAGAAAAGTTAACTTTTGAGGGGAATTATTTATTGAATAAAATAAAATTAAACTATGTCAAGCTGTTCTATCAACAGGAATGACAGCAGAGGCTTGAAATTCGGCAGTTGTAGTCAGGGTCGAAGGGCCTTCAAAATGATGCATCATTCGAGGGGGGTCGATTCAAGATTTCAGGGGTGTATCTCACCCTGTCTTAGGGGTTACAGATAAGGGTGGGTTTATGGGCTTTTTTGTTTTAGCTTCGTTTGAAAGAATCTGTTTTGAGCGTTTTTTGATTCAGTTAAATTCAGATAAAATTCAAATTCATTCAAAAATATATGCAAATTGTCAATTCCCTTGCAATTCATAACTCAATGAATCATCTTTTTTTTTGAAAAATTTGTTCTTATACAGGGTGTCCGGGAAAATGTGGGAGATCTCTCGGATTCAGATAGAACATTAAAAAATAAGATGACTAGTTCCCATAAATTTTTTTCCTAGCGGCCCACTCTACGGAGATACGGCCCCCTAAAGGACCCCACTGGAAATCGGTTTTTCTTGAATAACTTTTAAACGACTTGATATAATTCAATGAAAATTTAATATGATAAACAGTAGTAAGGACCTCTCAAAATACTTCCCTTGAAACATAATTAGCTTGTTTAGTTTACCAGGGACGGCTTAGATTGTACATTTTAACGCTCAAATTTTTAACACCCTGTATAATAAGGAGTTAAAAAAAATAAATTTGGATACCTTGAACATTAAGCTAAAGAAAAGGTACTCTTGTTCATTGTCGATAAAATGAACCATTTTCGAGAAAAAAACAACTTTTATTAAACAAAACCTCGAAAAAAGCCATGACGAAGTGGTGCTCTTGACGAAATTGTGAACCTAACGCTAGGAAAAAAATTTATGGGAACTTGTCATCTTATTTTTTAATATTGTATCAGAATCCGAGAGATCTCCCACATTTTCCCGGACACCCCAGGGTCAAGAGCACCACTTCGTCATGGCTTTGTTCGAGGTTTTGTTTAATAAAAATTGTTTTTTCTCGAAAATGGTTCATTTTATCGACAATGAACAAGAGTACCTTTTCTTTAGCCTTATGTTCAAGGTATCCAAATTTATTTTTTTTAACTCCTTATCATATAGGGTGTTAAAAATTTGAGCGTTAAAATGTACAATCTAGTCCGTCCCTGGTAAACTAAACAAGCTAATTATGTTTTAAGGGAAGTATTTTGAGAGGTCCTTACTACTGTTTATCATATTAAATTTTCATTGAATTATATTGAGTCGTTTAAAAGTTATTCAGGAAAAACCGATTTCCAGTGGGGTCCTTTAGGGGGCCGTATCTCCGTAGGGAGGGCCGCTAGGAAAAAAATTTATGGGATTTTGTCATCTTATTTTTTAATGTTCTATCTGAATCCGAGAGATCTCCCACATTTTCCCGGACACCCTGTATACAAAAACCGACGTTTAACTAAATTTCCAATACTCGAATCTGCTTTGAGCTCTGACTTCAGTTGCAGAACAGATCGCTTCAAACGAACCGAACGCGCAGACTGCGATACAACAAATTGCTATAGTGAAGACGTTGCACCGAACCAAACAGAACGCGCAAAACATTGCGTTCGCTGTGTTCTCGTAGAAAGAGATGAAATGGACCAGGAAAAAATCATCCACTTTCTTATTGATTGAGATTACTTATACATATTCTTGGAAATAGCATAAACACAGCAAACGGAGCAAACACTACAAACATCAATCACGTGTTGCTCGGAATATTGTTGCATTCGGCGTGGCGCGTTAGGTTTGTTCGGAACGTTTGTTGAGACGCACTTTCACAGAGCAAACGTGATTATATGTAAAAGGTCTGAATAATTCAGATATGAACAAAATAAAGTTAAATTTGGAAAAAAGAAATAAAAAACACGTTAAATGATTTAGCAATTTTTTTAAAAATTTAGATCAAAATAATCCACCTTGACAATTGGTTAAAATGTAATTTTAAAATCAAGAATGGAAAATTTCAGTCTGGAATGAATTCAAAATGGTTATCAATTCCATTCATTCCATTTTCACAAGAACAAACTAATTCAAAATAAATTTGGTTTATATCATGCTCCATCATACACGCAAACTTTTTAAAAATTAGGCAGAACTGATTTTTGGTACTCATCTATATTCATGAAGCCATTCCGTACTAAAGTACCTGGAAGTGATTTTTGCTTCGCGAAATCTAGAAAATGCATCTGCAAAGAAATTTATAGTCAACGTAAGACGTTTTATTGGAAGAAACTATTAAATTCGTGGCATACCGATCCCAGCTATTAGAGATAATAATATACATTACTTTGTTCTTCGAATGATAATTATGCTCTAAGAAATACCATCGCTATAATATTATTTAGGACCATATACCTTACCGATAACGGGAATTAAAGTCAAGACATACTGCTTTATTGTTCCGAGAAATAATATATGCTCGCATGATTTTGATAATAAGACCTTTAACCAAAGTTTGATTGATACTTTGGTTGCCTAATAATCTTTATGGCGGTAGTTTGTATTTGCTTAGCGCAAATTGACTCACCTGAAGCATTTTTTGGTAATAACCTTCTACAAATAAAATTACTATCAGTAAATAAAAGAGAAGCCGAAAATTTGGGAATAATTGAGCAACAGTCGCTGAATAAATAGGGTAAATAGCATGGTGTATTTCCAACACGGAATGTGACATGGAAAATTATTAGAGGATGTGAGGTTCACGTGTGGCTTCCGCTTGTACTTCCGTTCTCCAATGTAAATATGGTTTTGGGGGTGTGAAATCGTATTTAACACTTTGTTCGGAAAAGAAATGCGGCTTAGGAACAAAGCATTGTTCTAAAGCTCTGATCTTGACAAGATAAGAATTGGATACCAAAACAATGGTTTATTATACTTCAGAGGTAGCATCAATCCTTCTATTCGACGGGAGTAATATTTCCAACTCTTTCATTGAAAAAAAAAACATTTTATTCTAATTAGATCATAAGATTTCTTTGACAATTTGGAGCGGAAGAAATTTATTTTCGGAAATTGATTATGCATGGATGTATGATTGATTTGTGTAGATTCTAGATATTTATGGTTATCACGAATTCATGTCAATAAAATATTGTTTACCTTCGACGTACGGTTGGTTCATTCAAGTTCCGAGGCGTGTGTTTCTGGATACGGATCCATACGAATTTTCCGATTCGAACGAAGAAATTTGACAGCCTCTCCCTGGACTATGTCTTGAACATCACTGATGATATTGAGGCTGCTGCTTCTACCTCCTTACAGAATGCTATAAATGAATCTTGATCAAGTATTCTAATTCAGTTGTGCTACCCCCGGATATTAAGAACCTGATCAAGGACAGAGATCGCCTAAGAAAGCGAACGAAGTTGAGTTTCAGGCTGACGAAAAGTTCAACATTACCGAGGAACTGGGTGCAGATAGTTTCAATAATACTGACAATAATCACCTTATCAATCAGCTCCTCATAAACACCACTGCTTTTTAAGTTTTGGATGATAAGGACCCAAGTACTACCGAGGAGCTCTTGGATGCTATTGGCAATACAAAAAAAAAGCTAAACGGAAACTCCTCCTCTGGTATCAACAATGTTTGGTTGAGCTGTTCAATTGCTGTTTAAGCTTATGATATTTCCTACACTCTTGGAGAAAAGCTGTTATTGCCCTGATCCCCTCGAAAAAGTCTGGATCCAGTCAGTCACCTATTTGCCATGGTGCCACTATATGAAAACCTATTGCCTAATAGACTGAAAGAGCAGTGTGAAAAACTGCAGGTTGTCTCTCTCTTTCAGTTTTGATTTACCAAAAATTTGAGTTTTCCTGGTGTCCAGACTCCTTGAATTTGTGATCAGAGGAGTCCAAAGAAAAACTATGACTGGAATGATACAAGATGATCCTAGCCAAGTTCCTTGTGAAACTGATCCTTACTGTTGAAAGAATCGGGCAGGAAATATCAAATTTTAAACTTTCAAGGGTAGGGTACTGTTTCCAATGCCATACAACATCTTCATATGTGACACTCCATTATACGAAAAAAACCATGCTCACTGCGAAGTGCATTTGTCAAGGATGAAGCTTAGACCCCAATGAATGATATCGCACGGAGACTTCCATGCGATGCCAATTCTTCATAATTGGTGATGGATATTGTTTATCCAGTTCATCGTGCGTCCTGTTGGTTTTGTGACCAGCATTTTAAAAAGCCTCTTTGACTTCACGTGCCAGTTATGTTCCGTTATTAATTCTAGAGTAACATCGTTGGATGCTTCCAGAGTGGCAAGGTTCTGCTTCGAACCCCATACTTGTTTGAATTTAGTTTCCCGACAGAAGAGTGCTTTGATCGCCGCTCGTCTATTACTCAGGATAAAAAATGTTTTTCCTTCATAGCCTCTCTTGAGATTTTTTTGAACGCAGACGTTTATTGAAGAGCATGCTCTCCAAGTGGTTCCAAGTTAGGTTTTCCCCAACGATTCCGGCGCCCATCCCCCAGCATGTTCTGGAACCTTCTGTGTACCAAATTGCTTCATGTGACCTCCCAAGTTGCTCCACCGTAACATCTTCCCAGTGTAGCTTGATTTTGGGAGGCGTGTCTCAACATATGACTCCTCATTGTTATTGTTCTGTTGATCTTGATATGACCTTGGGAGCTCCAGACCAGCTTGCAGAACGTTTCGATCAGTAGTGATCAGGTGTGATGTGGACTCCGCTTATCCATGATTTTTCATAATCAAAATTAATGCGTAATGCGCATGAAAGAAATTGAATATCGATTATCAATACATGCGAGAAATGCCCTTTATAAATCCCTCAACTAATTCTTTATCGCATATTAGCCTCCCTTCTATTCCCCATATTAAAAAAATCCGTCCAATTATCTCCACTCAATTAATTATTTTTTTCATTTCAACCTATAGGTGGTTGGAGCGTAGGTCGTTATTAATTCAATACAGTATCATTAAAAGAATCAAACAATTTGTAAAACCAAAATAGAAAATAAGTAGTCTTATCGGTAAAAAAGATCTTCTAATGATGGGTTCTTTCTAATTGTCGAGAAAAAGAACATGTGTTGGTTTACACAAAAGGGCAAAAATTAAATCATTAGGATTAGTACAGTCAGCACTATAGATAAAATCAATCCGAAATGAAACCTTATGATCCTTGGATCATTAGGCCCGCATTAGGTGTCATTTACAAAATGTGTAATGACTGTCGAAATCATTTTGATAACTACTTAATGAAAATGGTGTTCTACAAGTTTTCACATTATGTATTCATTCTGTGAAATGGGTTTAGTTTTTTATGGTCTCTTGCTGTATTTATGATTATTGTTTTATTGTCCATTCTCACCTGGTCTTAATGATAA
Organism: Orchestes rusci; assembly: GCA_958502075.1. NCBI lineage: Eukaryota > Metazoa > Arthropoda > Insecta > Coleoptera > Curculionidae > Orchestes > Orchestes rusci. The sequence continues at coordinate 110,974,451 of OY293303.1, read as the reverse complement.
TTGTTGTGCTATGTGGTGAGTTAAATAAACATATTTATCATTGATACGTTTTGGTAGTTTCTTTTCAACATGTGTTTTTTTCTCCGATGCCTACTTCTTTCCAAAACCTTATTACTGTAGGACCTTCAAGGGGGGCAGCAACTGGATGATCTGCCGTTGTTGAGTGGGAAGCATCTCCTGGGAGATTATGTGTATGGGAGGGCAGTGATTTGTTGACCGTTGACCTCACGATAAGGTTGTTGTTGGAGACCATTGTATTCACCATGACGTTGGACCAAATGCTCTGCCAGAAAAGGGTGGTCCGAGTCTTGGAGCTTTGAAGACCGTAGTAGAGGCTTAACTGCCTCCCACTGGCCAGGGCTTTTGGCGGGCATAGGTTTACGTGTGGCTGGAAGGTCAGCTTCTGATCACCCCAATCACATGTGATGACAGAGCGGACTCTTTTCATGCTCTCTGGAAGTCTGGAAGGTTTTGGTAACCTGAATTTTTCTCGAGAAGAAAACCTTGGTTGTGTCCCGAACTAGTGTCTCCATTCCAGAGTTAGCAACCCGGTATCCACAAAACTGCTCCTCAAACTGGGAGGCGAGATATTCCACTTTAACCTGGGATTCGCTGATCAGAGTGTTGGTGGGGGTCTTCACAGTTGGTAGGAATTTCCTCACATGAAGTGAGACTTCCGAGCTGTTGGAGGAGGGACTTGGGATTCTCAGGTGACCTTATGCGTTTTCTCTGCTTCCTAGCTCTCATGAACTCAGCGAAGACAACCTCCAGAAGCCGTGTGGTGATATGACTACTTCTTTTGCAAAGGCTATAGATGCGGTCAGAGAGTCAAACGCCTCCTTCAGCTGGGCAGTGATACCAATAAGATGAGCACTAGACGTTAGAGGATAGGTGTTAGAGTAACCTTAGGTTAAATCTTGCCTCTCGTCACTTCTCATCATTCAATAAAGACGATATCTATTTATTTATAGACCAAACAGGCGAGAAACCTGCTGAAGTGATCTCCGCCCACTTCTGCTATCCTGATACACGCAAAGCCTCATTACAACAGGTGTTGGTGAATTGTGATGTTAAATAGCAGCAAATCTTGGTAGGTTCAACGACAGTTGATGTTACTGGAGCTGGAAATTGGTGACACATATCAAATGGTTCTTATGGCAAGGATATAAATCCAAGTCCAAATCAAGTATGGGAAAGCGGGTGTTGATCTTATGGCGAGAGTTCTCTCTTTCTTCTTAACTGGAGTTAAAGTGAAGTCACACGGAACACGCACTCTTGGAAAATACGTTTCGGAATTGAGTGGGTCGCCTGAATTGGAACATACTCATCTTTTTCATTTTATTCAGTTTTTCCTACCTCTGACTGATTTACGATCAGCAAGGGTTTTGACAAAAAACAAACAGTAAGGCAATTTTCAAAACAGTGCAGTTATGAGAAAAAAGACGTACAGGATCTGAGAAGAGGAGAAAAAACCCTTTTTTCCAAAATCGAGATTCGTCAGTGAGTAAATTTATATAGACCAGCAGAAATCAAATATACTTCACATCTACACATAACATGTTGCGGAGATGAATAGATAATCTGATAAATATTGCAACTTGACGTTGACAACTGTCATTGAGTTGCGGATGATGGCGTTAGAAATGTGTTATATTTTTCTACTAGACAGTCAACAATGATGCATCAGAGGGGAAAATCCCAAGACTCCTTGCTATTGTCATTGACACTATCATTGTGTCAATGACAATATTTTTTCACAAGTTTTGAAACTCACCCCCATGCCAGTTGTCAGTAAAACTGGCAGACTGACTCTAGGGTATTGACTGGCAGACTGACTCTAGGGTGTTGATATATGACCTATTGCAAGCGACTTTGCTTATCTACTCTGGGATCTCTTACCTCCTCAACCTTTAGGTACTATTCATCAACTTCCACGAGCCAAGCTAGGTTGAACAATTGGAGGGATCCAGAGCTGCACCAAGACTACGAAGACCTTTTTTCACCTAAAACATGTTTTTCTTTATATGTCCAAAGGGGTTGATGGGTTTTTCCCCATGGGATTTCCAAATTCAACAAGTACTAGACACTGGAGGTTTTCTGTCCCGATCGAATCTCTGGATGACCAGCAGGAGAAAACCAAAAGATTGAGCTTGTTTAAGAAGAGAGCTCAGTACATAGGGGGACTCTGCGTGAAGACCAGCTTGGAAAGTGAGTTTGTCGTCGTCAGAGTGTGAATTTGTTGCATAAAAAGGATTTTTGTACTGTGAACCGTAAAAAACTAGAGAACCAGAAAGTGGGGAGTCAAATTCAAAGCAATCAAAGCTACGCAGAATACAGTCTCCATCAGTGTAAGATTTCCTCATCCAAAATCTGAGGTGTACAGGACGTGAGAGGGTGGGGGAAATCAACAGATGGAAGACTATAAGAGTTTATAGAAGTACATCCCTTATACAGGGACAAGTGGCGGATCACAGAGACAGAACCACCAAGTGATACGTCAACACGACTGATGGCTCCAATGCTGATTCCAAGTCTGATGAAGCTGGAGTATACAGACTGGACAGGAATGTGGGGAGCTTTCTCTCTTTGGAAACTTCCAATGATTTGCCAAGCAGAGGCGTTCGCTATACTATAGGTAGCCACTGGAGAGGAGGTGGAAAGAGGGGCAGAAGATAACGTAGTTATCTATTTTGACAGCCAAGCGGCACTGAGGGCATTATGCAACCAAGGTTCAGCTGTTCGCTGGTACAAGAGTGTGGAGATGCTCTGGATGCCTCGGGCGATATTGGATCAAATTGGTACGGGTACCGGAACATATAGACATTTTCGGAAACGAACGAGCGGACGAGCTATCCAGAATAGGTCTTTATCATCCCAGGACCACTGTTGTAAGCAACCAGAGGGATGATTAGACAACGCAACCAATCAAGGACGGCCCAGTTGCTGAAAAAGAGTTCTGGACCCCTATTTTTGATTCAGGCGAAGTGAGAATCGAGTGAATGTGCTGTTCACACCTCGCCTGAATCAGAAATAGGGCCTCTGAGCATCGCCGTAGGTATTTTGACAGGACATTGCAATACTTGCATTTAACAGGAGTAGGTAAATATACTAGGAGTTTACGATAGATAGGGTCGCCTGAGGAGGAAGGTCCCAGTGGCGACCATTTCTCAGGAGGAGTTGGGATCTAGGATGAGCTTTTCCGCTTCACTATGAAGACAGAACGGTTGGCGAATAGGGCTACTAAGCCCACTCGCTGGACCTCTGTCTTTTTATTAACGCGAATACCAAGAGCAGGGAAATGATTTAAATGTGTAGAGTTATGTGGGTTTTAGTGATTTGTACCGCCTCCGAAACGTCTCACTCAAAAATAGTGCTCTTGGTTGACACCGTCTGTTATCTCGTAGTCATAGCACCGTTGTCGATTGAGAAGGCAAGAGATGGACTCATGAAAATTCTTGATTATAATCCGCAGCCATTGGAACTCCTATTCAAAGTTGATGATATTCTTAAGGATCACAGAGGTTATCAGTGAGTTTCATCAATTCACAGGTAAAACACATCCATAATCTAAGGTATCACTCGAGCTATCCTAGATTCGATTATAATCATGATAATTCATGACCTATGTCCATACTGATATACTTCACACAATGGATATTATTAACTGTTCTTAGCTCAATTAGCCACTTGAACGCATCATTTTGCACCGCTCATCGTTATATTGCGCGTGACCAAACATGTGTAATTACAATTAGCAGTAGCAACCTACCCCTCTAGATTCCTTCTTAATTACGTACTCCAAAGTTTACATTTGGCCCATATCAGGCATTTGACTTTGCTCTGTTTGTTTATTGACATATGCTATTTGAAATTCTCTGGACATATTGACGAGAGATGAACATATGAACTATTGATTTGCCAGATTGCTTGAGGTATATTACATGATTGTTGATATTGACAGACAATTTCGGTAATTCTGTTGGTATTTCGAACAAAACTCACAGTTCGAAGTGACTTGTGTTAATTATCTAATGGATACGTCTGTATGTACTTGCGATTGATCTTTAGCAGTCTTGTCAAACTAAAAGATTACAAATGATCTCGAAGTGTAGACCCTCCAGAAATAAAAACCTTTAATTTTAAAATATCCAGCGCATACGAGGACAAGATAAATCGTCCACGATGCGATTTGAGTGATAAATTCATTTTGTTCTGAAATGGAATGTTATTCCATGGGGAAATCTGGCAGCTAGCTGTATAACTAATCCGTCACATTGAAAATTGTTTGATATCAGTGAATCGATGATCGTCGAATTTATGATGTGCTTATAATAGCCTTTGGCTGCATTGGTGGAATGATAAAGATGATTGTTTTGGGATATGAATAATGCCCTTCTATGGAAAAAACTTCTTCCCAAGCGCTGGATGTTTCATTTAAATAAAATTTCAACTTCTTTGGTTTCAGGATAAGCGATATCCATAAAGACCTGAAGACGGTTCAAAGTTAATATTGAAGATAATTAAATAAAATTTGGTTCTAGGACAACAGATTTTCTCATCGTCAAGTAGGATTTTGCAAAATATATGAAGGATAGATTATGGTGGTTGTCATGGAAGTAAAAAGACTAATTCAATGATAACATCTGCTCATTTATAAATACGATGAAGGATGACAATAGATGAAGATGTTCAAGTGGATGGCTTACGCCAAAACTTGCTTAGGCCTCCTGGGCCCGTTGCAACCCACAAATGATTGAAGTGAGACCATTGTAGGCGCGACGCTTCCCTCAATAGATCCCTGGAGTATTGTGAGTCCAGCTCCGCTACCTAGTGCTACCAAGAGTCGGACATTCCGTTGATCTGGACTACGGTATCTACAAGGCGCCACCTGCAATCTGAATCTTTCCCGATTCCGAATCTGTGGAGGTTCATGTGACCAGTTAATAGACCGACCAGTGTGCGGAGGTCTTTCCTGCTCAAATTAACGATCTCTTTGGTTCTGCTCGTATCAGGTCCTGTTATGTTATCAATGCATGCCTCGGGCATTGTTCCAGCATAGAGTGGCTTTTTCGAGAAGAAATTTTTTCTCCTCGCCCATTGCTGCTGCCTTAAGGATGCCAATGAACCAATTTTGGCAAGTCTGTCAGCCTCGTGTTCCCCTTTATACCTCTATGGCTCAGGGCTCAAATTAGCCCAACTCTGTTGTTGTTTTGCATTATCTTATGCAGAACCTCTTTGCATTCTAGGACTGCTTTGAAATCCACCGCCTTTCTCACGACAGTGTTCAATGCTGGAGTGCTATCCGAACAAATATTGAAAGTTCTGTGCTTTGTGCCGCTCTCAAGAATGTTGTATGCACATTGGGTTGAAGCATAGATTTTGGCCAGTAGTGTGTTGAGTGTTTGTAATGTAATTCAAAGAAGTCAAGATTCGTTTGATATCTGGTACTTGCACCTTTAGGTTCGATTACGGCTTGCAAACTCTTTTCTGCCTCCGCACAAACTTTTATCACAAACACCAAATTCGACTACGAGCTGTATAAGCTGAAACAGGAAAACTTGTCTCTTCTCCAGCTTGCATTGCTGGTTCCAACGGAATAATCATGACGAGAACTGATTAATCAATTATTATTGACGAAAAATGAGTATCTTGACCGTCATACAAAATTTTAGGTCGACTGGAACGTAGGATTCCTAATTCATCTCATCTTAGATGTTTATCATTTGATGTCTCTTTCGCTTTATGCTTAGTCGTCAAACCTGACGTTAAAAAAAATATTTGTTTTGACACGTCTGTCACTCATAAAAGTAAATCAGACAAAAAAATTGTCCTGGACATTGACTATAAAAAAAAATAGACCTAGCTTGTCTTTTTTGAAAGCAATCATACATAAGCTTCAAGAAAAGAAATATACCTATTTTTCTAAACCCTACCACAGTTCATTCAACAAAGCTCTGCCCCTCGATATTTTGCACCAGCATCATTGCCAAGTGTCCGATTTTAACAAGATACTCCATTTTACTCTCTATATTTATCAACTGTTACAACATGATAGAATCAAGATAAAACTCTCATCTTATCTCATCAGTTAAAGATACATCAAGAACGATATTATTGGCATCCAAATATGTATTTTTCATCCAAGCACGATTTATTTAACAAAATTTATCATCTCCTTCAAAAATGCATCGAAAATGTGGCAACAAGATCAGGTTTCTTGTACCTGCGATCTACCACTCGCTTATACTACGTATCGATTTTACGTTAGCGTAAAAATATTCGTTCATGTTGGTAGTGGTTTATGACGAGTTTATGCGGTGTTGCTTTCACATTGTCTGTGTTAAGTGCTCGATTTGTCTTGCTTTTGTGTGATTTTACACTATTTGTGATTTGACGATATTATTTGTACATTAATATGGTGCGAAAGTGTCAAGTTTGTGGTAAATTGGACCATGAAAACCAGGACTTTTCGTTTCATCATGAATATACTGCCATCTTGATTTTAAAATAGATTCTAGGACCTCCTACCTTCTTACTTCGGTGGCGTATCATGTATTTTTGAAATGTTTGCATTTCATACAGAGAAAAGTATATGTTAAATGAAAATTAACACAAAAATAAAAGTAATAACAACTTTGCTCATATATGTAACTAGAAATTTTAAAAATTTCAAAATCTCACTGGATCAAAGTAGGTACCTTTCCTTTTTTATTAGTAATTTTCGACAAAAAAATAACATTAGTAAGTATACATTTTACAAGGTGTCTCCATATTGCGTACAATAAATCGTGAGCTAAAATTTCATGAAAAAAAAGTTCATAGGTATAAACATAATATGAGTCCGGAAGTGCATTGTTTTCAAGATACAGGATGTTAAACTCATTTTTTTTTAAATCGGTTCTTCACAAATAATTATAAACATAAAATTATCATAAAAAAAACCGCTGTCAGGAATAAGAATCAACGAGTTCGACCGTTTTTACCAAAACAACATACAAGTTATGACTCCATTTGAAATATTATGTATACTTGAAGTAATTTGGACATCTCTATATTTCAATTGTTTTTGAAAAAATACTGAGTTAATTTTTCATTTTCTCGTTTTTCTAAAATTTTTAAAACCATTGAATTTTGAAAAGTTAGAATCCATCAAATACAGGATGAGTCACGAAAAACTTTCCACCCAGGATTTCTTAGGTGTTCGGTGATCGATCAAAAATCGCTGAGACAAGTCAATATATTTTTTTTTTACACTTTTCTTTTGTTATTTTCACTTCCGTTCAGGGTTGACAGGTACCCTCAGAATTTTAAATGGATGGGGTCGTTAGATAGGTATTTTTGTCAAGATATTTAAAGATATTTGATGTTTTTTGTCAATGTATACAATATTATAGTTATGTAGTTACCTACTTACTCACATACGCATATTGTCATATGCTTTCTCTAACAAATATCGCAATCACCAATTACTTCATATTTACTTATAACCAAAAACTTGTGTGGGATGTCATGCATTTTTTTAAATCAAAATCAACCCTGTAACTCTCATTAAAGATAAAAACAATGAATAAAAAAAAATCAAATAATTTGAAACATTCCAAACTCCCCGAACTCCGCCCATGACCATCATTTATCGATTTGCCTGGTTCCGCCTATTCTAGCCTCGCGCTGTTTTGCTTTGACCATGTATGTAAAAAGAGATAGAAGGTCCTTGTCTCACCCGTGATCTTTTTTTAATGTGTTTTGGATCGCAAAACATAGGAATTTATGTATGAACCGGCTGCTTATGCTCAGTCAATTTTTTTTTATAGTCAATGGTCCAGCAGATCAAACCACATTTTGCAGTCCTAGTTTTTTTTGAGCACGATGGTACCTTGATTTTGTATATGAACATGAACATGTATTTTCTTTCATGAACCATGGGACCCAATATTTTTTGAACGCGATCAAACTTGCAGAATACTCGCATTCGGAAGGAGGATGTCACTTTAGTTTGGATCTGATAGACATCATCCATGAGAGCTCTGGAAACAAAAAGTCCTACTTGGGCTTGTGTGGTTTTGTGAATTCTCTTTTATTCGCAAACACAGTTTCCAAGCTTTCCTTACAATTCGAGTGTTGATCTACTCGGCTCTTGCCACGTCGGTATTTTCTTCTGCGTTTATAACTGAATGTGATTTACTGTACTGCGGAATAATGGAGGCCCACCAGGCGTGGTACACTGCAAGTGGTTTTGAAGGAACGTGGGAACCCTGGATAGCAGCGGGAGCTTGAAAATCGGTTCTTGCATGCATACCCTTGGAAGAGAGCGAGTAAGCTGGTCGTCGTTTGAGGTGTCGGGACTCCGCGCAGAGACTACTAGAATCCAAGATGAACTAGCTGCACAGTATTCCGTTGTCTTCCAAGTACAGTCGTTTGAAGTGTCGGGACCATTGCGCATCCGAGACTAGTACAGATTTGGCTCCCGTCCTATAGGGGACAGTCTGTAGAAGTGAACGACTCATGGTGCTCGTTTTCCAGTGATATATCGCTTGTGTCGTTCATTCATAAAACGCCCGAGCAACCGGTTACCTTGAACTGGTTCACTTAGTAACCATAGGTGCCTCATATGAGATAGGTAGGTATAGGTTTATGTTTGTCAGGACTGTGATGGTACCGCCGTTGGATGAGAATACTCATCCGAACAGTGTTGAAGCTCAAATGTAAGCTACGTCACAAGATATATTACTGGTCAGTGTATACATATACCTGTCCTTTATCGCTACTCTAAAGATTTCCAGTTCCTTTGATCAGTTCACTTACCTATATCAGCAAGGTTTTCGGACCGAGTGGTCTCTCACCATGTGTTGTACCTCTTCCGCCAGTCAGAGCTTCACGAATGAGGTAGTTTCCTCCTCTTCACCAGGTAGTCCACAGGTCGTGGGCCGTCAGAAGCCCTGCCTCTTCATATGTGTTCTTGGGTGGCATCACTCATCTGTGTACGCGTCAGCCGCAATTCCGAAGCTCTTTGTCCGTTGATTTTTTCAATAGGTTGTTGCTCCATATTAACTCCTAGTTCAGTTCTTCTGATTGGTAATTGATATAGCTGTGCTCATGGTGGAAAGAAGCAAAGTATGCCAACGCGCATTTCACTGTGACGTTAAATCTTGCAAAGATACAGTGCTGTCATATTGGCGATTTATCGCAAGTGGGCAACTTCTATAGAAACCACAATTCAAGACAAAATTTCAAAAAGAACCGCTAAGCGGTTCTCAAATTACTTACTTTGATTTGAGGCTATTTTTTTCTTTATACAGGGTGTTTCCTAAAGATTGGTAAAAAATTCGTTGTGTGATTCCTGGGGTATTTTCATGAAAAAAAGTTCCTATAAACATTTGCCGAAAAATGCTTCCTAAGGGAGCTACGCCCCTTTAAATAGGGCACCCCGAAGACGGTTTTTCCTCAATATTTCCGAAACCTTACATACAAAAATCATGAAATTTGGTACATCATACAAACTTTTAATGCTGAATGAGAATTTGAGCTCAGAATTTCAAAATTTTAATCAGGGGCGTACCATACTGGCGTACCATACCATTTAAAAAATTGGATTCTTTTAACCTTTAACCCCGCCAGTATGGTACGCCCCTGATTAAAATTTTGAAATTCTGAGCTCAAATTCTCATTCAGCATTAAAAGTTTGTATGATGTACCAAATTTCATGATTTTTGTATGTAAGGTTTCGGAAATATTGAGGAAAAACCGTCTTCGGGGTGCCCTATTTAAAGGGGCGTAGCTCCCTTAGGAAGCATTTTTCGGCAAATGTTTATAGGAACTTTTTTTCATGAAAATACCCCAGAAATCACACAACGAATTTTTTACCAATCTTTAGGAAACACCCTGTATATTTTGCCTAAAATTAAACATAATTTTGTAATTAACCCATATTTTGAAAACGTTTAATTACAAGGTGTACAGTTTTATTTGCAAGTTGTCAACGTTGACTGAAGTGACGGCGTGAAGTCGTGACAGGTGTCACTGGAACGAGTCTACATAAAGTCCAAGTAATGTCGATATTATTGATTTGAAATCTGAATATTTAAAGGAATAATTCGTCGTATCTCTTATTGCTACGTTCGTAATTTTGTAACCTAGAAAGCTAGATCCGTCTGTATTTTTGATTGCTTGATATTATTAAACCTCAACGCAGATGGGAAAGTTGTGGAAATAGTAAATGCCCATGATACTACGACAAACAAGATATGCTCACTAGCCGAACGAGTTTCGAACTGAACTGCGCATCAAGCTATCCGGTGACCCAATTGGATAAAATAGCATTGGAAAGCATGGCTTATATTGCGATTTTGATGAATTCTGATGATTATAGTTGGTTATTTACCCCAAAATGAATAATATGTATTCAGTTGGTTATCTATCTATCGAAAATTGATATTATAATCTACGCAAATCCCTCCAGATAGGTTAAATAGTATTTAAAAAAAGATCATATTTTCAATTTTGCCGTTACATTGAAAAAACCAAGGAAAAAACATTTTCCTCAGTTGGTTTTCGACGTTAGAAAGGATGTTTGAGGTGAAACTTTTTTATGTGCGGTGGAAGTGGAATTTCAAGGTCGCGACAGACTTGGTTCTTTGTGGTTTTGTGTGGTTTTTTGTGATTCTATGTTCTTTTTTTCCTTCTTTTGTGGTCTTATGTGTTTCTTTGAGAATCTATGTGGTTCTTTGTGATTTAATGTGGCTCCATGCATGTGGTCATTGTTGTACTATGTGGCTTCTTGTGGTTCTATGTGGTTCCATGTGGTTTTGTGGTTCTAAGAGGCTTTTTGCTATTCTATGTGGTTCTAAGAGGTTTTGGCATGTGGTTTCTATGGTTTTTTGTGTTTCTACATGGTTCCATGTGGTTCTTTGTGTTTTTTTGTGTTTCTATGTTTTTGGTGTTTCTACATGGTTCCATGTGGTTTTTGTGGTTCTATGTGGTTCTATGTGTTTTTTTGTTGGTTCATGGTGTCTTTCGGTTCGTTGAGGTTTTTTTGTGTTTCTATGTGGTTCTATGTGTTTTTTTGTGGTTCCATGTGGTTTTTGTGGTTCCATGTGGTTTTTAGTGGTTCTATGTGTTTTTTGTGGTTTTTCAGGTTCGTTGTGTTTTTCTTTTGTGTTTTTATGTAGTTCTTGTGATTCTATGTGTTTTTTTGTGGTTCCATGTGGTTCTTGTGGTTCTATGTGTTTTTTCGTGGTTCTTGTGGTCCTATGTGTTTTTTTGTGGTTCCATGTGGTCCTATGTGTTTTTTTGTGGTTCCATGTGGTTCTCAGTGTTTTTTTGTGTTTCTATATGTGGTTTTTGTGGTTCCATGCGGTTTTTCTGGTTCTATGTGGTTCTTTGTGGTTTTGAGAGATTTTCATTATTCTATGTGGTTCCATGTAGATTTCCTGGTTCGTTGTGTTTCTATGTGGCTCTGTATGTTTTTTTTGTGGTTCCATGTGGTTTTTCTGGTCCCATTGCGATTTTTCTGGTTCTATGTGTTTCCTTGTGGTTTTTTGTTTTTCTACATGATTCGATGTGGTTTTTGTGGTTTTGGGCAATTGCAAATGTCTCTCTTTGTCACAAAAGTCGTCTTCAGAAAAATGGTTTGAACAAATTCTAGCATATTCAACATTAAAACTGTCCTTTTGATAACACTTCTGTATCCATATCTTGCGAATATACTTGGATGTTGGAAACCGAAATAAACGGTATTTACACGGACGGTTTTCTTTATTTTTCTTATTGCTGCTTCTGCAGAACATCACGGCACAGTACACCATCATCAAATTATGCGAAATTCACGAAATAGTGAGATATTTATTATTTATATTATCACACAAATATCAGAACAACAATATTTACATTGCAAACTGACAGAAGCTTGACAACATAACCTCACAAGGGTCACCCGACAAGATGCGCGTGAGCTTATCTGTTTGTCGTAGTATCATGGTAAATGCCATACAAAGGAATGGGAACAAGAAATTAATTTTCAAGGTATGTTTTTTGATTATTAATATATAAGTATTCATAAATGAGATAATAACCACAGTGAATAAAACAAATTATCTGTTTTTCTATAAAACAATCTTAACAAGCTACGTTTCTATTTCACCATGGTTACGTAAACAAAAATTGTAGCGCATGACGTCATTGCGCAATTGAAGCCAATTTTTCTCCGAGTGTCTGACGTACCTTGTTTCTTTTTACCATGGCTGTGCTTTGATGCGGAAATAAACATAAATAGGAAATAAGGGCAGATATGAATTAGTGTATTAGTGAGTGTACATAAATAGTGACTAAATAAATAAGTTAAGATCAGGACAAGTGATTTCTACATAATCTGAAAAACGCTAAAATACGCCTCTAACTTCATTTTTGGAAATTAAAAAAATTAATTTTTTTTTTTCACAAAATACAAACAAAAGTGAAGGGTCCTGAACATTTCATTTTTGGTTGCGTAAACTGGAAAAAATATCAACATTGTTTGCAATGATTCTGGTGGGAATGCCCTTGAGACGCTACTGGACTTATTTTATTTTAATTTGAATCTACTTGATGCCAAACGAGCTCCTAACATTACTGCCTATTAAAAACCAATTATAAAAAACTTTAACGCCCTATAACCACACATTCTATGACACAAAATGATTATATTATGAAATGTTCCATCTAAGTCTTCTATTTACTAACACACTGTGTATTGGCATAGAAATAAAGTTTTCCGGTAAAGAATCTTCTTTAAACATATGACCGAATCAAGATCTCAACACTACATTTTATACAATTTCTATTCAACACAACGCCATAACTCCACTGTAAATATCAACTGCTAAGAGGATACTCCCATTTTAAGTGGAAACATAAATTTCCTGAGAATATTTTACATCCAGTTTATTCACCCCTATTGACTAGATTGTTTGTGACACAATCCCTAAATGTTCTCCAGTCATACTCAAGCTTTCCACGTTTGGTACATACATACCTAATATGTGGACGTCCCAAAATGTAACGCAAACGATAAATCGCAAAGATGGTGTATTCAAGCCCCAACCGTACAATAATATAAGGCAAGGCAGCCGAAACACAATAATTCTTGGCGGAGGTTAATAAAATAGAGTGAACTTAAAAACTGCATTAAAACATGGCGGACCACCTTTGCATGAAGTCGTAAATTTCAAATTCAACGGCTTTAAAATACTTGATCTATACCATTAGTGTTTAAACTATCATAAATTCGGGATTGAAGCTCGATTCGTCAGATTTGGGGAGCAGTGGTGGAGGGATTAGGGATTTTTTTATCTTTGACTAATTTAAGCTGCTGATTTCCAGTCAAAATAAGCAAGTTGACACCTACTCTGGTGTCACCATCTTGAAAATATTTTTAACCTGGCTACCCTCGACATTAGTACACTGTCAAATTTTCGAAACTGTCTTATGTAGATATAGTTTTTTATAGATAGATCGATGCCGTTTTCGTCAGGTATACAAATCGCTTACTTTCAAGACACTGTGAAAGAAATAGAAAAAAATTAGAAATATACAGGGTGTCACAAATTCTGGTGTATACATGGGACCTGAGTTATCATTAGAGATACAGAGTCGGTTTGATTATGGAAAACTTTGATGCTCAGCAAAATGTATTGTAAAATTTTAAAAATACCGATTACTTCCGAAAATATTCGAAAAAAACAAATTTTTGCAAACACGTTTTCATCATTTCCTGAGTTTATTCGAAAAGCCATTTTAAAATAAATCACAATTTGTCATTGTCACTTTTTTTTTTATAAGATGGCGATATCAGATCAAAAATCTGATGTTTCGTCTTTGAGCGGCTATCTTCATCTTCATTTTATTCTCAGTCACCTTTTGACATTCTTAAGGCATTGAAGTAACCAAAAAACTACCCATCCAAGAAGTAATACTAAAAAAAATGCGAACTGTCAATCCAATACCTGAAGATATTTAAATTATATTTAGTTCAACCTACAACAAAAAAATAAATATGAAAATATAAAAATTAAATCATTTTCGGCGCATTTGTTAACATTTAAAAAAATATATTAACAATAATTACCGCAAATATTTGTAGACCTTCATCTAATCGCCTTAAAGAAGTCAAAAGGTAACTAAAAATTAGATAAAAAATTCAGGGCCGTATTTGAAGAAACAAACAGGTGACAAATGAAGTCCTATTGCCAGTGTAACCAGTATAATTTGTTGTGTAGGGCGCCAAACGAAACATCATAAATAATCAAAAATTATTAGCGGATTACTCCACTTCATTCTTTTTACGCTCGTTATCGACCACTTCACGCTTCCGGCAGTGTTTTATGATGTCTAGCCGTCATTGATTTGACCCGGACATGTCCAAATCAAAGGTAAAGATTGGCTTATTTGGCTACTTGTCGGTTGGAAATTATAGTACTGTGCTTTGAAGTTTCCTTTGCTAGGGTTTGATCAATTCCTAGCGTTGGTTGTGATCTGGCAAGATGATGTTCTTAAACCTATCAAGCCTTACTCAGCTACGCCTCCGTCGAATGCGACATCCGACGGGGACGAACACGAGCATAAACGTGTAAATGTGCTGCCCGGGCCCGTCGCTAATTGGTAGACTGTCTGTTTTTTGGAAAAATCGTTTACACGCGCTCTAAGCGAAGATCGGTTGAAATCTCAGACTAGACATGTGACTAATGAATTTTCTTGAATGTTATCAGGGTGTCAACCACCACAATATTGACGTTCGTTGTGTTTGCTTTCCGGGCAGCTTCCATTCCATTCTTCCGTTCAGCAACGAGCACGTGCACAATCATTTGCACGCTTGTGCTTGTTTTCGTGTCTGTTCAATGTCGGGATGAAGGCGAGACGAGTTACAGACGCGATCGAACATCGAGCGTGTAAACAGTACACGTGCACAAGCACATCCATCCTTTGAACTTTGCCCAAAAACTGACATTCTTTCGTTCGGTGACGAGCACGTGCACTATCACGAGGGCAAGCCCGGACAGCTCATTTGGACGCTTGTGCTCGTGTCCGTGCCCGTCAAATATAATTTAAAAAATTGTTTTGACATTTTGCACCTACGATACAAAAATTACACATTGGATTAAAGTATGCCCAACTTAATTAAATAAAAACAATTACAAGATCAAAATCATAAATGAAAAGTTTCAGGAAAAAGATATGAGAAACTCAAAGTGAAATAGTGAATTTAAAATGAGTGGAGTAACTGAATTAATAGTCAAAATTGGAAAAGAAAATGACAAATTATTATCCAAAAAATGAAAAATCCATGTTGAAGAGAGTTTAAGTAGTGAGATAATAAGTAACAATATTAAATTATTTTCATAAAAATCGGCAACAAATGACTGAAGAGATTGCAAAGCCAGCCATTATTAAAGGATAAAAAAACAAAAAGATACAAGACACGTGACTGGACGGGTTGGGAAAACATACGATGAAGGGTTTTAATATGTGAAGAGATACTTTTTCTTTTATATCATGTAAACATAAATTGTTAACAATATTCATTGCAAGCCAGACTTCGGCGTTGGTCGATTCGATAAATGAATAGAAAACAAAACATCAAGCACAGCCGAAAATGCTTTATTATATTACATCACCCTAATCCTTTCTATTCTATGGCAATCAAAATATTGTTCGTAAACACAATAATCGTGTCATTAGCGTAATGTTACTTCCGGAGTAAAACCCCGATAGAAGCAGGTCGTGATTCAAGCTCATTAAGATTTTTACTAATGAATATATGGATAGTGCAGTGAAATATCAGGAATAAGTAGTTAAACAGGGACGCCACTGGAATGTTCGCGCTTTTAAAGTAAGTGCATACGGACATTTAAATTCGTCCAAGTATGAAGTTTATTTGTCGTTCTCTATCGGATACGGCTTGATTTGGGGACGCGTGACACTTTTATTTTGAAAGGGGGCGGGAGTTGCGATACCCCAACGACTCTCTTCGAGATCACCCGCACGTAATTATCAGTTATCAGTCGTGCGGAAAAGCGCACGAACTTTTTAGCGCCGACGTTTTCTTTAAACATATTTATGTCAAAGCTTTTCAATTTGCTCACGTCACTACCGATATTTCGTTTCGGCTTCAATACACTCAATTTCACTTTACAGCGATGAGTTTGCCTCTTTGCACGGACAATATGTCTTAATTTTAATCCCGCTTTTCATATTAGATTCTGAGGGTATTATAAATTTAATTCGTTAAATGATTTTCACTTTGCTACATTGTTCGTCACAAAATGTAAAGTTTTGCTACTAATGATATCTATTAGTTATTTGCGAAATAATTCACCAAGATCCTTATTTTAAAAATAAAATTCAGAACAATAAATTTCTTTCCTGGAACGTTCTTTAGTTTGGTTTTGTTGGTGGGTTTTTTCTTAATATGGCAGTTAATTATTTTTAACTATGCATGTTTTTTGGGGTTCTCTTTGGTAGTCCATTTCCGGAGAAGCGGTGGGGGTGGCTGCAGGATTGGCCCAATGTTGGTTTTGTTTATCCTGATTTTCATGGGCAGGAACAGTCTCTGGCATCTCAGTAGCGGCTACAGCCTTTTTATATGGCCTTGATTTTTTCCAAGGACATATCTCGCAAGATGTCCAGAAGTGCAGGCTTGGTAAATACCTTACCGAGCTTTGCTACTTCAAGAGTCCATACCAGGTCAGTATCTTCTACTGTTTTCGGAAACAAAAATGGCCTTTTTTTTTAAATTTGTCTAGATCCTCCATTCGGCGGTCCAGGTTTCCAGTTCTTTGATGTGTCGCTGCATAACTGTCGCAATCTTCTTACTCTTAGGTAGACGACGAAACATCAGCATTTGGGTCAGCTGGTTGTGAGGGATGTCGGCCGTGTAGATTAAGAACAAGGCACTTGTCAGAAAGGGAGAAACACCAGCTCTGATCTGAACCCATTTCCAATGGTTCTCATGAGGTAGTACGCAAAGTTGTAGTTGATCATCTTGTACACAACTGCTGTTGGTGTGATGTGGGTCAGACCTGTTGTCAGATGAACTGAGGAGTTATCTGTTCGGAATCCAAATCGGCTTTCCGGGATTATGTGATAGTCATCCGTGTGAAAAAGAATTTCCCCTCTGATCTTCCTTGAAGAAAACAGGGGAATAATGGGCCTGTAGTCCGGCACCACTAAATCGTTCCCACGACCTTTGTACTAGTCCAACACGCTATACTCTGCGCTACACCTGATTCTGAGCATGTGCAGCTGTTTAAAGTCGTTTCACTAACCAAAGAAGTTAGAAAAAACTTTGAAACTGGAACAAACCATCACCTGAAAAAAGAAGAAGATGAAAACACTGGATATTTTCTGAGGCTTCTGAGAAGTAAGAGGCTGAAGTTGGAAATCTATCTTTGACATACGAGCTAATGATTGAATTTGGAACAGGGGTGTTTTTCCAGGTCAGTCTTTGTTTGGCAAACCTCCTTAGTAAATACTTAAAAAAATTAAAGTTTTCTGTGCATTTGTTATAAGTTGAGAGAAAAGGTTTATTTAACACTATTATCATGATTTTTTTGATATTTTTTAATAAGTTTGGCATTGTTCACTGTGACAAAGCTGTCACGTAAAGGAACAATTCTTTTCTCTTTTTTTTTTTTTTCGAAAAGTGATTCATCCATTCCATTTCTACAATCTACAATTCAGTTTTTTTTTGGAAAAGTTACATATTTAACGGAAAAAATGGCATGGATTTTATCTCGATATCTTGAAAAATAAAAAAATCGAGTCTTGAAGGAAAAAAAAACATCTAAAAATCTCCAAATCCTATCCTCTTACAAAAAAAAAACTCAATTCCTGCCACTTTTCAAAAAAGAATTGAGATTTTGAATAATCTTTTTATAGAGATGATCAAATTGATGATTTTTTTTAACATTGAAGATTTCCACGAGTTACAAAATACAATAATTCGATTTTTCGACATTTTCAATCTTTCCAAATTATTTGAAACGTAAAAACTATCAATTTTCAAAATTCAAACTGTAGTTGAACGTTCAAACTAACATACAGTGCGGCTCTAAAGGGTCCCCCCCCCCCCTTTTTTTTATGTGTGTACTTTATAAACCATGAATATTGAGCCGCCATCTTGAATACTAAAAGGACGTCAGTAACATCAAGAAGTAGTAGGTATTTTGACAGAAATTGGAGTATGCCAAGTTTCAACATTTTTGGTGCACACATTAAAAAAAAAGGGGGGGACCTTTTAGAGCCGTACTGTATAAAGTGTGAAGGAAATTGAAAAATATCAAAACATCTTCTGGAAAGTGAATGAAAATTTTGAAAAAGCACAAATAAATGTATGATATGCATAAAAAAATCACGAAACCTACTTGAAAAATAAAAAAAAAATCCAGAAGTAAATGTTGAAAGCATGGGAATTCATCACTTAAAACCAAATAAAGATAACAAAATCTTCATAGATTAAAACTCAATCATCAAACGGGTATTGAGGTAACATTCAAATTCATACCTTATAACTAACAAACAAAAATGAAAAGAAGAAATTTGAAAATTATCTTACCCTAATCAATTTTTACAAATGTTCATTGTTTTCTATGGGGGAGTTTTTCATTAAATGAATGGTTACTTGCCAAAATCGAAAGACAAAACACGCGACAAATGGGCATATCTAAATGTTTTATCTACTAAACAGAAAAATAATCATAGACATTTTCTAAATCTATTTAACTGTTTTAATTTTCTAATGCGATTTGTTTTATCATATTGAGTTTTGTGAGTTCTTCTCATTTTTTTTTGCTCATTTTTTGCTTATGCCCTCTGAAAATTCAAATAAAAAAATATTAGAATAATATGTTATGTGTTATTTTTTTCATTTGTTTTTTATTAAATTTCAAAATTCTTTCTTTTCGATGTTCTTGGAGTTCAATGCTAATTTCAAAGTGATTACGACAGTTAACCAGCATCATCAAGACATAATCCACATATTTTTAGTATTATAACTGTCAAATTTGTCAGCAGTGTATCTACTAGACTGCTCATCATAATAAAGAACATAGCAGTTTTTTAGCCCATATTCAATGAGATGTAAGTTTGAAACGAATAAACGGATTTTGTCGAGTGTTTTAGCGTTTTAAAGGCCGACTTTCGTACATTGGACTGACTTTTGTTGATTTTGTGTAAGATGAGATTTTTTATGATATACAGGGTTCGAAAAGAAGTGTTGCAATTTTCAAAATTTTCATGATACTTCCATTTTGCTAAAAACCAATTCTTCAGTAAGTTTATACCTCAAGGGTATAGTACATGTCTTAGTACAATGAATGTATTTGGCAAGAGTGTCTCCACCAGTGGCATTCGTACGTTATTTGACGTGCCTATTTTATTGTTATCATCATGCAGAGAAACGGTTTTTATTTCTTTAAGCGAAAATCGTGCATCGAACTGAAAAAAAACAAGTGATCAACTTTGGTTATAAATGATTGGGGATTTCCAAAATAGTTTTTATTTCAGGAAAAATCAGTGGCGAACCATGTCTGCCAAAATAGGCAGGTCAAACTACGTACGAACGCCACTGGTGGAAATTTACAAAAAAGTGATACATAAAAAAATGCCTCTTGATTCATAGTGCATGTATGACAAATTTCATAAAAATATGTGATATTGTAGATATTAGCAATAAATGATTTATTTTTGAAAATTTCACCACCCTGTATCTCAAAATGTAAGACGTTCTGGACATATGTCCATGTGAAGCTTTTGTTTTAAAATGGACCCAAAAATCATTCATATAAATATTGACATTCAATTAGGAAACACCCTGTATATAGGCTCGAACAATCAAATATAGGTCTTGTCCAAAATCGATTACGCCCTCCAAGTCTGATGATTAGAATGATGTCATGCTGGTTATAAAATACAATAATAGGGTTTTTCTCGTACGTCGTCGGATTAAAACCGTCCACAAGCATAGGTATAATAAAATTGAGTTTTTATTGCAGCCCTAGCCCCAACAGGACGTTTAATAATTGACTATATTGTCCTTATCCTTTGTTTCACTCTTAAATTACACCCTGGACTTTTCATTTAGAAATTCCCGTTGGACTAGGACACGTTTTATGATGCAGTATATTTTATTTTGGCTTGTAAAATTGAGACTAATTGATGCGAAATGCGAAGTGGGAGCAACTCTCCCTTTAGTGGTAGTTCATCTATATTACGGGACATAGGGTTGGTTCATACAGCGTTTTACTAGACTTCTAGTGGATGATGGTTGAATATCCTTCGTCATCATCGTTTGACTCTCTCTCGGCCCTGGACACTGCCACCATCTTTCTTTCTGCGGTTTTTTGGACCATTCATAGAGGATCTATGCCCGTTTGCACAGGTTCAGCTTGAGATGACAAGTTTGCTAACTGATCTGAAGCTCAAACTCCACCCACATCTCAAGTCGAATCTGTGCCAACGGACATTGGTGATTCCAATGGCAGATTCTGGACATAATTGGTCCATGTGACCTCCGGACTTGATCCATCGTTTCCTCTTCCTAGTATGGCTTGGTTTTGTGAGACGTGTTTAAGTGACTCTAGCTTCCTGCGTCTTGCTAAGTCTTTCTTCCATTTTGATTATGATATCTAGGGGGGAAGGGTTAAGTGTTGGGATAATTCGCATGGCTCCAGCTATACAAAGACTTGCTAACCTCTAATTGTTTGCCAGTTCTATAGCTGCTGGTTCATGACCAATGAATGAATTGGTTGATCCTTGAAAGCTTCTGCGTCAGTATGACATTTTCTTGTCCCAACTGATTGTTGAGTCCTTCACGGCATTCTGGTATGACTGCGGATGCTATTTTACGGATTTGAGTTCCCCTGCAGAACGCTAAGATGTATGGTTCGTTTGCATAACAGATGCTGTTGATGCTATAGCTTTACTTTGGTCAATGTTTTGTTGTATTTAGATGGGTCTCATCCTGGTCTGTACGTGTATCACACGGTTTAACGAGAGCTGTAACAGTGGCGACCTCTGTAGTGCTTTGTTCCTTTAAAGCCCTAGTGATCGACATCACAGGAGATATTGTCAAACATCCCCTCCTGCTTCTTTTTGATCATGCCCTGTGTCGTCTTTTCAGCCGGGTGGTTGATGTGGGTTCTTCAAATTTCAGAGTATCCGCCTTTTTACATGGCTAGAATGTCGTTTTTTTATAATGGCGGTATCGTGGGAGTGATTTGGTATTTCATTTCCATCTTAGGGTCGTTTCTTCTTTCAGCTGCAGATGCCACTTTGTCTGTCGGAGCAATATTCTTCATTCTTCTGTAACTGCTTTTTTGAAAAGGTTTGTCTAGTCCAGTCCAATGTTTTCTTGGTTAGAACTTTCCACTCTGGCATCTTTTTCCTCTTATGGGTAGTTTTATTTGCAATATTTCTTTTAGTTGACTCTGCGCCTGATGAATACTTTCCTAGGATTTTTGTCTACGTCCATCCGATCTCTTTATATAGCGTCTATTTCTTACAGATTTCAGTTGAGCTCGTTCCATGGGAGCAATTATTGTTTTTACTTTTTTCTTGCCAGGGATTGTTGGGATTGCTGGTGTGGAATTCTGGACGGTTCTTTTCTGCTTATAGGAGTATCACCTCTAGTACGTTTTTGCCGATACCACTCTTGGTCTGACTTCTATGGTTTTTCCTATCTAGCAAGGACCCTATCTGTACTCAAGCTACCAAATCTTTCCATTATCCCCAGATAAGGTGATCTTGAAGATCTAGTGAGGATTACATCTTGTTCAAGCTTCTAGACAATACAACCCTTCGCAGTTTCAAAAATAACTTTCAGATACTGTCATTATAGATAAATAATTTATTCCTAAACAAAGAAGCTACAAAATTTATTTGATAAATAGAGATAACAGCTTGTAAGTGATAAGGCATACTTTGGATCACTGCGGAAGATTGTCCTATTCTGCACCAGTACTCCGCTTAACTCTGAGGTCCTGCACATATTGCCGTGAACGTCTCTCCATCTCATCCCTAACATCGAAGAGAGATTCAATTCTGGACTTCGAGCAGGCCAAATAAATCGCTTGATTTGAACCTTGTGAGTCATAAGGTAAACACCAACTTCCGAACAGAGTGGGGCAGTATATTAAGCATAAAGGTTGCGACCATCCCGAATACGCAAATTCGGTTCACTGGCGTCTCCTGGTCTACTGGAGTCGAAGTATACAGATTAGACAGGCAAAGCAGAGGTGTTTGCTATCCTGGAGGTAGCAACTAGGAAAGAACAAGAAAGAAGATAACATGGATATCTATTCTAACAGTCAAGCGGCACTAAGGGCATTATGCAAACCAAGGATCAGCTGCTTGCTGGTCCAAGAGTGCAATGTCTGCTTGTCCTGGCCCAAATGGAAAGGGTACCGAGACTTATAGCTTTATACCAGGATCTAAGTGGATGACTGATCTCCGAGGCTCTAAACGAGTGAGCCTGGCATAAAACAGACTGTGGGATTGGCGAGAAGTGCCACTGGTCCTACTTGCTAGGCTTCTGCTTCCCCACCCTAACAACTACCAAGGTTAGGACTTCTTCAAGAATAACCGTGAACGGTACTACATGGGCGATTTTCTTCGAGAACGTGCAATATCCTGGATTGAGGGACATACTGAAATCAGAGAACACGAAAAAGTGGACAGTGTGGGGTTCGAACCAGAGCGAGCCTGTGTATTCAACGACACAGCACTACTGCTGCAAACTAGAGAAACTTTTACCAGAGTTTTTCTCAGTTTTCCCCTAACCGCGCTCATATTCGTTAGCCACAATTCGTGCCACAACAACAGGATTTATGACCATTTCAATACACATTTTGTCAAATGCTTATCCAACAACTTTATTTTTCCTTATTTATATGAAAAATCACGACCAATAGTCTGTTCCTGAAGAAGATTTCCGAAAAGTCAGTACACATTTGGATTATATGGTGAACCGACACGACGGGGTCAATTTGCATCCTAACGAGATAAGACTTGGGAGGCACGGGAAATTTAGCAGAAAATTTCTTACCAGCCAATCCTAACCAATCATAGGCTTGCATTTTATTATGTTGCTATGGCAACGACCTTATTTTATCGGAAATCACCCTACTCATAATCACGTGACTGAAAGATTAATAAGTGGGAATCTCCCTGGCTTTGCATCTGAATGTAGCTCCCATATGATTACAGTGTTGCCGTCCCCACTCTCCCTAACAATCCCAACCCAACCCAACTTTCACAGACAGAGATAAGGCAAACGGCAACACTGTGGTTGGTGCATGGGAGCTACATCCAGCCGCGAGTGCTTGACAACTGTTAAAAACACTGACAAATATTTTTGATAAATGATTTATTTTCAACTTCCAATACAAAGTTGCAATGTTATCAATTATGGACAAGATTGGTTATAACTTCCAAGTGTTTTATAAAATCCTGATTCCCTTCTTTCTTCCTCAATGGCGAGTAGAGTAAGGAGACGTTCGCTTCTTCCACTAAATGCGAGTTGAGTCCTGGGTTATGTTTTTTCCAATGATCAGTTTTGGCATGAAATTTTCTTGCCGAATCTCCCGCGAGCGCGAATTAAAAATCCGGGAATTTATTCTCGTTGCGAATTTTTCAAGAAAATTCGCAACTCGACAAAATTTCCGGCAATAATTCGAGCTCCAGGGAGATTATAAGTGAAAATACACCCAGGCGGCTAGCGAAAATAAATAGTTCTTTGATTAATTGATGGAGAACCAAGAAAGACTGTATATTTCATGACTTATACGACGATATACACATGAAAGCATTTTATTTTTTTCCTTGGTCGCTGTCGGACGAAAATAAGTCTAGATCACTTCTACTAAATCGTCACTTATATGAAAAGCTTTTCTGAATAGTATTTCCTATCAAATAAACACTCTGTAGAAAAAAGTTAGAACCCATGACGAAGACTAATCTTCAATTCTATCAAGAGACAAATAGACACAACACATGCAAGCGCCCCACCTACTTAGCTTATTCATAAGCTCGTGTATTAAATGCATGAAGATAAACCGACCTAATCTCCCAAATATATTTCGAAGGAAAAAAGACGAAAGACGCGGACCAGGAAACATGATTGATATGGAGGGAAAATGAATTTCCATTTTACCGAAAACATTAGTCGATAGTCAGGCTGTGTCTCGGCACAATTTGCTCGCGTTTGACAGGTCTCATCTATCATTTGGGCCTGTCCGAATTCACTTCGGTCAGATACTCCATGATGATATTAGAATTGGATATGTTATCTTGTAACAATGGACTCGCAGGACTCGGGGGACCTATACAGAACAAATAAGGATAATATGATAAAATTGATGCATTGATTCTGGTGAATATCAAATTTAGTTGGGGTAAAGTGGTTTGTGTCAGAGGAATGTGACGTATCACATACTGTGATGATGTAAAGCTTGGTTTCTTTTGAATTCTTACAACAGTTAAATATTATTGATGACATGAGCCTAATTTTGGTTAGGATTAGATTAGATATTATTTGTCATGAATGCGCATCAGTGTTTTGATGAATAAACTGAAAACTTCAAAGTTTTACTGAGAACACGTTGTTTTATTGATTCGTAAATGTTTGTCTTGACGTGATATCAATTTTCAGTTTTCACTTTTTTAAGATACTCAAAAACAATTGATTTTTGCATATTTTCACAAAAAGGCAGCTTTCCATTGTTTATACAGGTGCGGCAAAACGAACAGTGCAGTTGACAAAAAATGGCACACCACAAAAAATGATTTATTTTGATTGAAGTTTTGCTTAGTTAAGTCAGTACTACATCCCATTTTTTCACTCAAGTTTCAGAAATCTTTGAATCTTGAAGTTTGGAAGAAAGTGCGCGTTTCCTGTTTGTTATAGTAGGTATCATTGTCCAGAAGGTAGCACTGATGTAGGAAATTTTTAAAGTTTTTTAATCTGTTCTGAGACACAAATTCATCTTATTCCTATATTGCTGATATTTTTGTTACAATTGATGGGACACCTATAGATTTTCCATGACATTCCTCAGCTTTGAGCGGTAAAATCAATAAAATCAAAAAAATCAAAGCAACGACAGAAAAATTATTAATTTCCAAAATTTCGCTATGAAAAATTAAAAACTCGTGCATGTATTCCTTCATTGCCAATATTTGTGCTACAATAGATTTATCATCTAATTCTTCAATTTTTCATGTAGAAATCATTAAAATCCAAACTAGGGTAGTGGAGTAATGAATTTCCAAAACTTGGCAATATAAAATCACAAACTCATTCTATTTCTCTATTGCAGATATTTTTGGTACAATTATCAAGTTAAATTCCTCAACTTTGAGTACAAAAATCATCTAAATCGAAGCAAGGAGGAGAGAGTTATAAATTTTCAAAATTTTGCTATTAAATATCACAAACTCGTGCATGTTATTCCTTTATTGCCGATATTTTCGCTACAATTGATTTTCCATTGGATTCCTCAATTTTTCACGCAAAAATCAATAAAATCGAAACTAGGGTTTTGGAGTAACGACTTTTCAAAACTCATTCTATTTTTTGTTGCTGATATTTTTGGCTCAATTGTTGGCACGGCAAAGAATTTTCCATCAAATTCCTCAGCTTTGAGTGCAAGAATCATCATAATCAAAGCAATAGTAAAGAAGATATGAATCTTCAAAATTTCGCAATAGAAAATCGCAAACTGATCTTATTCTTTTATTGCTGATTTCTATGGATTCTCCATCAAATTCCTCAACTTTTGGTGCAAAAATCATTAAAATGCAAGCAGGGATAAAGGAGTGAGGAATTTTCAAAATTTCGCAATGAAAAATCACAAACTCATCATATTCCTCTTGATGACGAAAAAATGACCGTTTCCAAAAAAAAACGTGCAAACAGCGAAGCCACGATGCTCTACACTCCAAATTCCATCTTCCATCGAGACTGCCGCACTGTTTGATTTGCCGCACCCTGTAAACACTTGGATTCACAATTTCTTTATTGTCTTCAGTGAATATTTTCGGAACCTTTGCAGAATTTATTAAAACTTGGTATAATTACAAATCGTATGCTCAATTTAATGCAAAGACACTTAGTTTTTCATCATCTTCATGCGAGTGGGTAATAGAAGAAAAAGCTTTACAAATTCTACCGATACCAAGACTAAGTTTTTCCTCTCATGGATTTTAAAAAGTGAGTTTTTCTGAATCCCACAAATACTAATGAATTTTCACTCTCTTTTCAAATGTGTTTGAAAATTGCCTGCCAGTTTATCTAGTTACAAAACCATTTTATTCTGGATACTGTTATTTGAAGGTGGTTTACATCCAAAACTATAAGCATAAAACCGAGAAAACAATTTATGTTGAATGCTCTCCCCAGTTGTTTCATAAATTCATCGACAATGAAAAAATATGTTTGCAATGGGAGAGATACAGAGTGTATGAAGACCTAGCCATAACTAGATGTTACAAGTGTCAAGGATTCTATCATAAAAATGGTGACTGCAAGAATAAGTTGGCATTCCAAGAACTGAAAAAAAGTGCATAAACTGTGTCTCAGCCAACACGAAATACAAGAAAAAACATAACATTTTCCACGAAGTCAATTCTTTTGAGTGCCCCTGTTTTATACAGGGTGTTTATTATTTGAATGCCGATACTTGAGGGTGATAATCCTTGGATGATTTTAAGACAAAAAGTTCATATGAACGTAGGTCCGCAAGAGCATAGATTTTAAGATACAGGGTGTTGAAATTAAAAAAAAAAAAAAAATATCATCACTTTGATATTATTCCAGATATCTTTTTGAAATTTGGTAAACGTTTTCTATGCATCAAAATGCATGGGAATGTTAGAGAGGGCGCCACTGATTTAAAAATATTGGATGACCCAGCAGGGTGTCAATGCAATCAAGTAGATTTTATTTTTTTTAGCGAAAACCATGCGTCGGACGGAAAAAAATCAAGAGAACAAATTGGCTCAGAAATGAATAGAAATTTTAAAAATAATTTTTATTTTAGAAGGAAGCAGTGGCGTACAAGTTTTTTCTCCAAAACTATCGAGTGCAAAGCCCGTACGGACGCCACTGGTAAAAATAATGAAATTGTTTGTACATCACAAAATGCATATTGAAGCCTAGAAGATGTGTACCATATTTCATAAAGATATCTGGAATAGTATCAAAGTAATTATAAAAAACACATTTATTTTTTAATATTTCAAAACCCTGTATCTTGAAAATTAGCTCCTGTTCATATGAACTTTTTGTCTTAAAATCATCCAAGGATTATCACCCTTGAGTATCGGCATTCAATTAATAAACACCCTGTATATCTATTGGACATTTCAAAAAGCAAAATCGATTATGGATTAACAAACTCAAAATAATTATTATAATGTAGCAAAATTCGAAAAAACATAGGTTCACATTTTTTAAAATAATTTCGTCACTTCGTCATGGCTTTTTTCGAGGTTTTCCTCGTTAAAAATTTGTTTCTTCTCGAAAACGGTTCATTTTGTCGATAATGAACCGGAGTACCTTTTTTGTAGCCTAAGGTTCAGGCTATCTAATCTAATGTTTTCAAGTCTTTACCATACAGGGTGTTGAAAATTCAAGCATTAAAATGTACAACACGGTCCGCCCATGGTTAACTAAACAAGCTAATTATGTTTAAAGGGCAATATTTAAAGAGGAAATGTTTACTGTTTATCATTTTAAATTTTCATCAAATCATATTAAGTGGTTAAAAAGTTATTCAAGAAAAATTGATTTCCAGTGGCGTCCTTTTGGGGCCCGTATCTCCGTAGAGAGGGCCTCTAGGAAAAAAAGTTTACGGGAACTTGTCATCTTATTTTTCAATGTTTTATCTGAATCCAAGAGATCTCCCACATTTTCCCGGACACCCTGTATATCATTTCACGCCTCACAAGGAAAAACAAAATTAAACCCACTGTCACCAGTAAACAATAATTATAAATCGTATCCACCTTCTAAAAATTCAAATAAAACAATAATACAAAGTAGCACAGTATGTCTGTTTTAATCACGTAACAAGTTACATAACAAAAGTGAAGAATTTCACTTTCATCTCGGAAGTAGACTAGAGTGTTCGGAAGTGTGTCAATTACGTAAAGCAACCTTTTTTGTCTGACCAACTTACTTACGGCAACGGCGGGAGAATTTTCGCTTTGCTTGCTCACCTTAAAAGGCATTATGAAGGTCAGGAAAACATTGGTGTCTAGTATGAATTTGTTGTGACGATAACATGTAATTTCTAGTCGAGTTATCACTTGAATCATGCTAGTCAATAAGACATTACACAACAATCGATCAAATAATTACTCCATCATTGCTAAAACGTTAAATTCGGTATCCACTTTCACTATAGGCTGAATATAACACAGAAAAAGAGGGGCTATGTTACAAGGTGAGCGAGATTACGTACCATTCAAACAATCGTTACCATATTTCAGTTGCACACAATGTTCGGCAAAACGCATATTTCTGTCTGTTCCAGGAAAAAGTGAAACATGGTGACAACAGGAAAACTGATCGTGAGAATTGTGTTTGTCGTTTGCTTTGTGTTGTTGGTGATTTCCGACTATTCGGGATTGTTGAAGAAACTGATTGGTGGCAATGAAAAGGATGACAGCTCACCTAAGAGACCTACGAATCCTGGATATGGAGATACGAAGACTGATATAGATATTGACGCGGATATTGAGGAGGATTATTATAAACATGCGGACTATTACAAGCAACTAGGTGAGTGAAACATAAGCGTAAGCAATCATCTTTGAGGTGTTTTATTCAGCTACGCAAGCGACAAGGACGAAAATAATGCAAGCAATAAAGAATGCATGTCTGCCAAAAATGATATGCCAATTGACAGCAAGCACTAACAAGGAAAAGTTGACGGACACTGAAAAATCACTATTGAACATACTCAGGTGAATATATATTTTTTTTTACCAAGCAATGATAAAATTATTTATTGCACGTTGCTTGACATTATATTGCCACCAAAATCCTTCACGTGACATGAATTAAATGAGTCTGATGGGTTAAAAAAAAATATATCAACCAAGGTGATTTGGTTGGGAGCAGGTTTACAGTCAATGTGACATTAACATTTATCCATTGTGCACTGCTTATTCAGGAAGATAATTGATGGTTGTTTAAAACATATAAAAGTACTAGTAGTACCCGTCACGGCTTCGCCCGCAACTGTTTGAATGTTATCGTGATAGGTACTGAATGTTTATTGTAGTATCATGGAATGTTAAACTCTTTCAACACTCAGGTACTTACACTACAGTGAGTTTCTTATGTCTAGTTCAGATACGAAAAAGTTTAAATGGGCAAATTGATTTTAGAAGAAAATGTTGAATCCAAACGTTTATGCAAATTTCACTCTGAATAAGTTGATGTAAACTTTTGTTTCGCGGGACCTGTCATTTTTGACATAATACCTATCAATAAATATTCAGAAAACTGATTTTTGGCGATTTTCAAAACAACACCAACTCCGCGAACCGCAAGCGCCATCTAGATCCTGACTTGACGCTGCCGCGCTGTCAACCATCAAGCAGGGTGGCCAACCGCATCGATGCAAATCTTGTGAGCGGCAGGTACCGGTATTGCCAACTTAATTAGATGCTCACAATCCATGTCACTATTAAAATGAAATAAAATATTATGATATTACGTGGTGTTACAGAATGTTATTGCTCAATCTAGCTCTAATTTGAAATTGTTTTTTGTGGTGATAAATGGCTATTTTTTTCATTTATCCATTGGTCCATCGGCGTTCAACCTGTGTGATCAAGAGTACCTACACAGTTTTTCATTAATTCAGTTATTTCGCCATCTCCACTCCTCTCATTGAATGTATATTTTCTTGATGATTCTGTATGGAAATGTTATGCTTCATCGATAAGCACTTTTTTAGTTTCAGAAATTTAACGTTTTATACTTCACAGCGTTTTTTTTTAATAACTTTGTGACACTAAGTGCCTTATACAGGGTGTCCGGTAAGTATATGGCATGATTTCGGGAGCGTACAGAGGAGGTCATAACAACCCCACTTTGTCATAGAATTTTTTTCTCTAAAGCGCCTTCCAATGGAGATACAGAGCCCTAAAGGCGTACCAATCGATTTAGTCTTTTAGCTCCAACTTTTGAACGGGCTTGTATAATTTGATAAAATTTTAGTATGTTGTGTAGGCCAAATTGGGCCCTAAAGGTTCGGTGGCCAGTCCGTTCCCGGTTCCCCCCTCAATTTCAAATATTGACTTTACTATGGTTTCATGAGTCTTCATAGCCTGCACAACATACTAAAATGTCATCAAATAATACAGGCCGGTTCAAAAGTTCATGAAACGCTTCCAAAATTATGTCAAATACTTACCAGACACCCTGCATATTTTTTTGATGATTCTGAATGGAAATTTTATGCTGAATCGATTTTTCAAAGTTGCGATGAGCTATCTCTTCCAGTTTTTGAGATATAAATCATTTTATGAATGCATCCCATTTTATCGTTTTCCAAACATTAAAGCGATTTTTCTAAATAACTTTCTGAGACACCCTGTATATTTGTTCAATCATTCTGAAAGACAATTTTATGCCTAATCGATGTTTGAAAGTTACTATTTTGTTTCAATTTGACATTGTTGTTGTGGTGATGAATGACTATTTTTGTTTATTTATTCAACTCATTTGATCAAGAGTACCTACACAGTTTTTCGTTATTTTATGGATTTTGCCATCTTCACTCCTTTCATTTGATTTTTAATTTTGAAAAACAACGAAACACGTGTTCCATCGATTTCATCTCGAATTTCATTCCAGTTTATTGTTACGAAGTTTCAAGTTAATGTGACAAAAAATACAGAATTATTTGTTCAGTAATTTATAATTTTTTTCATCCTCACCTCTTTTACCCCCTTGGTGGATAAATTTTGAAAAACAACAAAACATTTGTTTCATTAATCTCATTCAAGTTTATTAATATAAAGTTTCAAGTTGATATGACCAAAAATATATAACTTTTCAGTTTTGTCACTCCTCCCCCCACCTCTTTCGCACTATTAGGGCTTGAATTTAAAAACAAAGAAAAATGAGAAACGTCTTTTATCAATTTCATTCAAGTTTATCAGTATTAACTTTCAAGTTGATGTGGTCAAAAATACATAATTTTTCATTTATAATTTATGATTTTCAGTGACCCCATTCTTTCAACCCCCATTGGGGTTGAATTTTGGAAAATGAGGAAACATGTGTTTTAAAAATTTCTTTCAAGATCATCATGATATAGTTTCAAGTCGATGTGGTTAAAAAAATATTTTTTTTAAAACACATCCCCACTCCTTTCATCCTCATAAGGGTTGAATTTTGGAAAAGGACGAAACACGTGTTTTATTTAATTCATTCAACATCATCATAATGAAGTTTCAAGTTGATTTGACCAAAAATATATATTTTTTATTGATTTAGGATTTTTCACACCCCATCCCTTTCACCCCCTTAGAGGTTGAAATTTGAAAAACAACAAAGCATGTGTTTCATTAATTTTATTCAAGCTCATTATTATGGAGTTTCAAGTGGATGTGACCAAAAATATATAAATTTTCATTTATAATTAATTTATGATTTTTAGTGACCTCACTCTTTTAACCCCCAATGGGGTTGAATTTTGGAAATCGAGAAAGCACATGATTTTTTTCACCCCCACACCTTTCACCCTCTTAAGGGTTGAATTTTGGAAAAGGACGAATCACATGTTTTATTAACTTCATTCAAGATCATCATGGTGAAGTTTCAAGTTGATTTGACCAAAAATATATATTTTTTATTAATTCAGGATTTTTTACACCCCCATCCCTTTCACGCCCTTAGAGGTTGAATTTTGAAAATCAACAAAACATATTTCATTAATTTTTTCTTATTATGAAGTTTCAAGAGGATGTGACCAAAAATACATATTTTTTCAACAACATGTAATTTTTCGTATCCCCACTCCTTTCACCCCCTTAGCACACATTATTTATCAATCTCTTCAAAATTTCAAGGCTCTATCTGTAATATATTCGACTGGGCGTTGATGAGACAGTCAGGACAAGCTCTTTTATAACTATAGATTAGCAAAGAGAAAATTGCTTCATGACTATGGAAATAAAAAAATAGAATTTTTATAGTAATGTGTGTTTTTTTTTTTAGATTTATTTTATGCTCTTTAGTCTTGTGTGAGTGAAGCTTTGCAAATCTGCTTCGTTGAAATAAACACAATGTCCCAAAAATAAAAAATTATACCAGGATAGATTCTACGACCAAAAACAATGAAACAATTTCTTGGTTTTCTACTAAAAAATGTGGAGTTTTGAAAGCATTTGGTGAGACCGTTTTTATTTTTTTAATCAATAATTATTTTAAAGTATTTTTTTTATCGGGTATTTTCAGGTATCGTAAATATTGTCGTTGTCATGGTTTCTAAATATTTGACATTTCAAAACGTGTTTCTATCTTTTTCTTTAAGTTTCAATATCAAAATAGGTCGTTCGTTGGAAGATAAATTTGGAGCGGTAGTTATTTTTGGAAAGGCTAACCGGAACTATCATGCAGCAGTTCGTATCTTCAATGAACGCTTTCTGGAACGACCAATGAGCAGAGTATATTTTGGAAAGTTGGTATCAAGACTTCGGAACACAGTAAAATTAAAGGACGCTCCAAAATCTGGAAGGCCCAAAATTATCAAAGACGTAAAAGTTAAGATGGTGGCCGAAATGGCCGAATCCAACACAAAACTGTGGACAATTGGCTGAAACATGTGATATTTCGCGTTCTTTCGTCAAAAACATTTTGAAATGCAGATAAATTCCGTCCTTTCAAAATAAAAACAACACAGGAATTCTAAGAACGAGACCCAGACAGACGACTAGAGTTGAAATGATCAAAGCTAATCCCAATTGTCTGCGACATATTTGCTTCAGTGATCAATGTATTCTTTTTTTTTTAATGGAAAAGTAAACTCTCAAAACTGTAGATATTGAAGTGATGAAAATGCCCATATTTTCCGTGAGGTCCATACCCAGTTTCCTCAAAAACTAAACGTTTGGGCGTGTATTTTGGGTAATCACATAGTAGGTCCAATTTTTTGGAAAAAAATTCAAACGGTCCTAGATACCTTCAGATGCTGCAGAAGGACAGTGTTCCAATGATTAATGATATTGTAGCCCAAAATCCTCGCGAATTTTTCTTGGGTGTTGAGGTGCGTCCCCACTTGCAACAAAACAGCGAACCGAACGCCGTCGCGAACCTCGTCGCGAACGTCGTCGTCGCGAAACCTGTCGCGAGCGCCGTTGCAAACTCCGTCCCAAACAGTCGCGCAACAAAGTAGCGAACATCACGGCATTCCGTTGTTTTTGATTTTATTGAGTAAGTCGTCGTTTGTTGCAATTAAACGTATTATATTCATATGTATTGTATTTATTGAATCTTTTAATCCTCATTCAGGGTTGATCAGAAGGGCCGTGTCAAATTGGATAAGTAGGACATGATATTTTCTGAACCAATAATGGTTATAAATTGGTTTTCAAGTAGGTACCTACTTCACTAGGTTTTGACTTTTCACGTGAGAAATGTACAATGCAATCTTAACCAATTCGCTTAATTTACTTACCTGCTCCAGTAACAAAAGTTTTTTTTCATCTTCGTCCTTTTTCTTCGCATTGACGATTATAAGACAGTCACCTTATTCTTTCACTGGCCAGTTGAAACATTTACCTTGGACGAGATATTTGTCCCCATGCATCTATCTATTTAATTTTGTTATAATACATCTCATAAAAGTTCTTTTTTTCAAAAACTCTCAATCGTTCAATCATGGTCTCTTGAGTCCATTTTATTAATAATCAAATCTGATACGAAACACTGGAAACAACCTATTCACTGCACTTTGACCAAGCAACAAACCAACTAACTGACGCTAGAAAATTTAACTTCCAATCTACAAACAACAATGTAGTCATCGATATCGCCAAAACAACCACAACTGGTGAAATGCCATGATGTTCACTTTGTTGCCCGACAGTGTTTGGGTTGGGGTTCGCAACGGTGCTCGCGACGGTGTTCGCGACGGCGTTCGGTTCGCTGCTTTGTTGCAAGTGGTGACGCACCTTTACTTTCCAGCAAGATGGTGCACCGCCACATTATTTCAGAAATGCGGTGACTCACTTGAATGCAACGTTTCCCAATAGATGGACTGGTCGCCGGAGTCCCATGGAATGGCCTGCTCGATCCCAAGATCTATCACCCCTTGACTTTTTTTTATTGGGGCTATGTGAAATTCCAAGTATTCAAGACAGCTACAGAGTCTCAGAATGATTTGCGCCAACAAATCATCGATGTGTGTGTATTAGGAGAACATTTGCAACATCTTTTATATTTGAAATTTTTTTTTTTGGTTCTTCAATATTAGGTTAGGTATTTTTTAAAACTAGGTTCGAAACAATAAATAAAATATATATTTCATAAATTTAGTCGTATTATGTAAGAATGTTAATCTAAAAAAAAAACACACACAACTGCGACCTCACAGTTCATTCGCCTCTACTCCTTAACAGTCGTTTGCAACCATGCAGAGTAAGAGTTGTACAAGATCTCTGACAGATCCTATTTAGTGTTATTCTTCCTCGTAATAACTATCATATCATTTTCAAGAGATTGGATGGATGGTCGACGATGACTCACCAAATGACTTCCTCGAATACAACCACTTACAAGCTTCATATCCACTCTGTTAGGAAAACTGTACCCTTATTCGCCTAATCCTGGTTTCACTTGTTACATCTCTAGGAAGTCCAGAAGACCTTACAGCATACTTATTTTGTAACACAATTCTGAATTTGGGAAGCCTCAATATGTCTATAATATAATTTAATAACCAAACGTGTTCTTATCTCACGTTGGTGTACACGGAAGCGCTTCTTTTTCTTGATTGATTGCTGACTATATTGGAGATCAATCTTAATCAAATTGATTAGTCAAAGTAAAAATCGATCTGAACTCTACATTAATAACAATAAATGGAGCTCAT
Organism: Orchestes rusci; assembly: GCA_958502075.1. Taxonomy (NCBI): domain Eukaryota; kingdom Metazoa; phylum Arthropoda; class Insecta; order Coleoptera; family Curculionidae; genus Orchestes; species Orchestes rusci. Next base: position 110,939,310 of record OY293303.1, on the reverse strand, counting down.
TTATCCCAATGCATATTGCGTGAGTTACTTCCCAGTCAAGGAGGTTGAGGGATACTGCTTATAATAAAGGGTGCGGCAAAACAAACAGTGCAGTTGTGATGCATCCGGTCACACACCCTGTTTTCAGTCGGTCTTTCATAATCACTCAGGGGACCTTGGGGACACGCAAAATCACCGAATTTGAGCATTCATGATTTTTTCCTATAAGACCACCTTGAGGAAAAGGTTTTTGAGCATTGTCCTCACAATTCGGTCGAACTGACGATACTTATAAGAGAGGAAATATGTCATACTACAGCTCATAACTTAAGGAAATGCCTTCATTAGTGCATCGCTGACTCAAGAAGAATGAACCAAAACTGCATTTGTTTGTTTTGTGCATCTCTACTGCAACACCTGGATCCTAGTTATTCGTATCACCTGTCTTATCGATTTCTTTCACCAAGACAACATTTTTTCATTTTTCTTGGTTCTATTCTCAACAAAATCTTAATATATAAAAATGAGTACCGATTTCTTCTGGAAGATCAATAACTGGAGAACGGCTGGTGCAATTTGAGTCATTTTTTTTTTTAATTGTTCCTTTGTTGCTGGGATTGTTTTAATGACGAGAAAAGCTGGAAAATCCCCCGGAAAAACCCTGAAAACACAACTTTTCATTCGGGATGTCACATGTCACCTTTCCGTGACAAAACAAACTAATGTCAATGTCAATGAGTAAATTCAATAGGCGCGTTCGAGTTTCCGCTCTAAACACTCTGAGCACGAAGAGCGGAAACTCGAACTCACTTGATGATATTGATGTCAATTCAAATCATAGACCTGAGAAATGAAAGAGACTAAGCTCTAGAGCATAGCAGTGGCGGCCATTTTCAATATCAAGACAAAAATGACATTATGAGAGAAGAGGTTTTCTATTTTTTCCCATACAGGGATGTTGTTTGCGTCTGTTAGAATATCTACCCACAGACAAAGTCCAGATTCATTTTCAGAGTTGATACTACGTCCATACAAAAATTAAAACTAAAACAGAATCATAGGTCAGGACTGATAAAGCAACGTTGCCATAATGTTAAAATAGGTGCATTCAGTGAACGTAAACATAAAACTAAAACAGTGCTGATTCTGATTATATCCAGGCTTTTATCCGATCTAATATACTATAAATTTGAATCCCGTTTTTCTTGGTCACTCCATCACTTGAGAACGGCTGAAGCAATTTGGGTGTTTTTTTTTTCAATGTTTTTTTAAATATGAGGTGATGTTATGAAAAGAAAAATTGGAAAATTTCCCTTAAGAACCCGAAAACACAACTTCTCTTTCTTTGACATAGTGAGGTTATGTTTGCATAGTTTTATTATTTGCCAATGGATTTTTTTAAAATAATTGTGTGGGTTCTAATTTGGTGTTTGATCAAAAATTGACCAAGTGCGGTTATGTTTGCCTAATTTTGTTATTTTCAAAAAGATTTTGTTCAAATTAGATAATAATATCGTAGGTTCTATTTGGGATTTGATCAAAACATTTAAAAAAAATTACATGGTGAGGTTATGTTTGCATATAGTTTTGTTTTTTTCCAAACGATTTTTTAAAATCTGACATGTAGGTTCTATTTGTGATATGATCAAAAACTTTTTTGAAACATTACATACATAGTGAGGTTATGTTTGCATAGTTTTGTGATTTGCCAAAAGATTTTGTTCAAATAATCATGTACGCTCTGATTTGGGGTTTGGTCAAGAAATTTAATAAAAATTGACCAAGTGAGGTTATGTTTGCCTAATTTTGTTATTTTCCAAAGGATTTTGTTCAAATTAGATAATATATTGTAGGTTCTATTTGAGATTTGATGAAAACATTATTTTTAGATGACATGGTGAGGTTATATTCGAAAACTTTTGTTATTTTCCTAAGGATTTTGTTTAAATAAGATATGAAGGTTTTAATTTGAGGTTTGATTTTAGAAACTTACCAAAAATCGTCCAAGTGAGGTTATGTTTGCATAATTTTGTAATTTTCCAAAGGATTTTGTTAAAATTAGATTATAGAGGTTCTATTTGGGATTTGATCAATTTTTTTTTTCAAAAATGTGAGGTTATATTTGCTTAATTTTGTTATTTTTCAAAGGATTTTGTCCAAATTAGATATGTAAGTTCTATTTGGGATTTGAAGTGTTGTAACAATAGATACGTTTTCAGTTTAAACATTTCAAAAAAAGTACGCTAGAAATGTTGTCAGATATTTAACATATCATCCTAACTGGAAAATCGCTGGGAGGATTCTTATTATTTTTTATAATATGTTTGTTATGTCTGCGCCCCGAATAACAGAATAATTATTAAAACATCGGAAAAACTGAAAAAAAAAGAAAATTGTGAAACAAATTAATTTAGCACAACATTAATTATTGATTATGAGGCAGTATGGAATTTGCCGGGTCAGCTAGTGATAAAATATTTTGTTTGGGTATTGGATTTCAGTATTTATTCTTGGTATTCTTATTTGACAGTATCTCCGATAGTTTTATCTATACATTATCAAAAGGCAAAACATGTTTGTCCGTAAAAAAGATAGCATTATGCGTGTATCTAATGAGGAAGAGAGAAGGCTTCATTTTCGCAATCTCTGATTGGTTAGATTGGTTGACATTGAGGTTGACATGGCGTTGCCATGGTGATTGAAAAAATAGCAATGGCTACATTCAGGCGGTCCCAGCATAAGAAGCTCACCTAAACGTTATGCCGTTGTTAAGCCTCAAACCAGCAGCTGCGTGTTTTGCTCAGCGTGAAAAATTGCCGCTTTTTCGGATCTCGCTTGACATTTAAAGTTGGGTTATATTTATTTGTTTATGATAACATCTTCATTTTATTATTATGGTGATAGTTTTCGTCTCTTCGTGGCACCAAAAATATCAACCAGCTGGATCAATTTCTCTTCAGCTACGAGTAGTGAGTACTATCCCATTAAAATGAAATAATCCTAAAAAGAGCTTCTCAATGATTTGATGTAACAACAGATCATCTGTTTTTTTTTGCGTTTCACTTCGAATCTCATCTCATTCGCTTTTGGATTAATAAGAATAATAATAATAATAAATCATCCTTAAAAATTGAAGAATAAAAAAGAAGTACGTTGCAATAATTATTGACATTATTCATTCTCAATGAGCGATTACCGATAGGAGCAGATCGACGGCGGGTGACGATGATTTGTTAAACGATTTTTTGATTGTGTTGTGTTATTTTGGAGTCCCAGCGTTAATGATAATAATTAGTAGCTAGATTTTTTTGGTTTCGATTAGATAGGATAAGAATGTTCCACTTTGGTTTTCAATTTCGTGTTTTTTCTTCTGGTTGAGGATATTTTACATTATTGTGCAACGTCAGATCAGACGACGCCGATGGTGATTGGTTGGATGGTTTTTCGATTGTGTTGTGTTATTTTGGAGTCACAGCGTTAATAAGAACCAGTAGGTAGATTTGTTTTGTTCCGATTAGGATTAGGTTGTTTCACTTTGGTCAAGGATTTAGTATTTTTTCTTTTGAATGAGGATATCTTCATTTTGCGCACAAGATGCACGTCAATTATTTTCTTCTTACAAGTTGGATCTCGATTTTGAGATGGATTTGAATCAAAACTGGGTTTCGCCTGTGCTGCTAGTTATTGTTATTATTCTTTGAGGAGCTTGTTAAACTCAAGGATACTGAGCCATGCATATCGTATCAACTTAAATATGTCAGCAAATCAATTCACAAAATTTGAATTTATCTACATTATTATTACCCACCATCTTGATGACACTGACACGAATTGACTCACTGATCGTCTCAAAATGAATATTATTCGCTCTTTAAACTGGCCTGAAATTCCTTCTACTCCAAATCATAGGTTTTCGTTCATCTTGAACATAGTGTGCTATTTTGGACAAAAAGCTTGAGGAAAAGAAAAAACCTTTAAAATAACGTAATAGTTCACAATTCCGAAAGTCAATTCACGTTGGGTTTAATCGAATTCTCTTTTATCCGTTGAACCACTACAATAATAATATTAGTTTTAGATATACTTACTCAAATGAAGTTTCTGTTCTTTATTCTCTATTTCAAAACTAGTTCTACAAGATAGAAGGATTCAAAAAGGACAGTCCCCCCGTTGTTTTTAAGATTTTTGATTGGCTTTGATTAGTGTTAATGCGTCTTAGGAACCTTGAGTTTGATAATTGTCGAAATAACTTTACTACTAGAAGTTTCTGTAGAACCATATCCAGTCCAGTATTTTTCATTCCTTCAACAGTTTCCGGATACAACCTCCAACATTCATATCATTTCAATTTTCCATACAAGTTTGCCTAATCAAGACCCATCACTCGCCTACCCTCATAATATCCTTCGGGAACTATCTGGTAAAAGGTGTCCATCCACCCCATTTCAAAATCTCCAACATTCTTGATGGTCCGTGATTTCGGGAAACAAGTATCCCAATCAATTTCTTTTCCATCAAATCTACATACTCACTACAACAAAAATTATTTCACATCATACAATATCAATTGTCTCAACTACACTTATTCCAATGATTTTAATATCAATAGGATGTATAGACACATTGAAGCCCTCCAACCTCCAACCACAAACTTCCCCTGCGACCTACTTATCGCGGCTTAATTTTTTTGATTTTTCGAACTAACAGTATTACCACACCTCTCCGCAAAATATTATTCAAAACAGTCACAAAATCAAGCTATATAGTATGTGCCTAGGCCACAACGGTATAAAGGGGAACACTAAGGCTGACTTGCCAAAATTGGTTCATCAAGCAAGCTGATAGGTATTCCAAAGAAAAGAAACTTTTACCCTTTACCCCACTATGCTCCAGACATATCACATAGGGCACGACTCGGGCAAGACCTAAGAGCTTTTGAATCTGATAGGAAAAGATCTCCGATTTCTGGACTGAAGGTCACATGAACCTGAAGGGTAACCTCTATAGAATCGGATTCGGAGAAAATTTTGAGTGCAGGGCAGGTGGGGGATGGAGAAGAAATCTCAACACTTTCGAAGGACCTGCTAGGATTTGCGAAAACAAAATAATTATTTGTCGGTTGCCACGAGGTTTCGGCGTACGCCATTCACTACAATACCACACGTCACCCAATATAACTTTCCGGGTCTAACATCTTCGAAAATGCACGACATGAAAAGAGCGAACAGGTGTAAAAGTTCGGAACGAACAAACTGTATACACAGAATTAAACCTGACTGGTACATCAGTCAATGGCCGCAGTTCCCAATTCTTTGATTTATTCGAAACCACGCAGGGTTGCTGTTCAAATTCTACATAGTTCCCGCAGTATCAAGATCAACGTACTCACCGACAGAATTGTTTCTTTGCCATGAAAAAACACAGTTGCTAACGAAAGTGAATGAATATTCAAAGCACCTTCACACCATAGAGATCCACAATCAGCTGCAAGAGCGCAGCCAAAGAAAAATTTTGCACCAGAGGCAATTTCAAAATAGCATTAGCTCGCATCAGATGCTGGCAATATCTTCAGGTTATCATAACCGATTTCAATTAAACAGAGGAAATCATGAGACTGGAAAAGATTTGTGTCCAGTTCAACCAATTTCCGACTACACTACCAGCATGGCCCGGTCCTACGAACTTTAGTTCAAGTGCCATGACATACTAGGCGCAGCGTTTTGCGTTTTCTGCCTTTCATGTCCATACGTTTTGTTTATTAGTGCCGGAACATACTAGGTGGGAAACCACAGCGTTAAACCGGCTTCTATGTCCATACGTTTTGAGGGTATCAGTGCCATGACATACCAGACGAGATAATAATATCAGCCTTTTGTGTCCATACGTTTGATGGTATTATGTAGCGGGAGACCTCAAATGCTGCGGTTTACCGCCTAGTTTGTCAAGGTGCCAAAGGGTGTTGTGAAAGAAGCGCAAGATTTGAATGTCTTATGAGACATACTTTTTTTGGCACAAAGCTTTGATTTACAGGGTGCGGCAGGGGAACTTGCTGATTTAAAAGAGCAATAGAAGATAAAGTATATCATATATCGATTTAATTTTTTTTTACTCGTATTGAGTTCACTCACATTTTTCGTTTCAACTAACAAATTGCATTGCATTGCATTGATACACCCGTCATTGGATTTGATATATCCCTCTTGAAAGAACCACAGGAAGACAGATCCGGAGAGCGCGTTCGGAAGGCCGTTGTGTGGCGACTACCGAGAGGCCATTGGAAAAGTAGGCCTTGGCAGTGAACGTACGCTGTTCCTCTGTCCCATGCACGAACATAACTGGCTTGAGCGGTAACAAAACTTCAAGACCTCATTTTTCTAATGAGACCATCCCCACACCTTTCTGACACCGCCTTGCTCATAGTCGTCCAATTCAAATCAGCAAGTTTCCCTGCCTCACCTTACGCTAGAAGTAGATATTTGGAACTTATGTATGGAACAACACATTATGGGAGCTTCTATGTCCTCCAAGGCTTTCCTGGCACGTGCGTACTTTTTTTTAAAACATCTTCAATAACCGTATTGCATACCTATATGTGGCGGTATTCAAGGCTTCTTCATATCTCTGTCTTCTATGCCTTGGTTCTTGGTGGTAGCGGACTTGTTGCATGAAGCTGAGACCTCAAATAGCTACACAACTAGAAATCCAAAGGATTCAAATCGCAAGAGCGCCCTGGCAACAAAACGGAATGGGTTACCGAACACATTGAATCTTCTCCCACATTTTCATCCTCACCACAGTGGATGTAGTCGTTCATCGCAACTGCACTGTCTGTTATGCCGCACAGTGTATTCTTTGGTCACAAATTGTTTCGAGTTCCTTATATACCAAAATATGTTCATGGATCTTGATGAATTTCAGTACATTACTGGGTATTTTTTGTAAATAATAAATGTTGAAGAAGAGTATAACGGAATTGATACAATCAACACTCCTAGCAGTATTTCGATATATATCGGAAGCAATCGGCCAACACCAAACATCAATAATTAACTTCGAGAAACCTCAATATCCTTTTTTGTTGCAGGGAAACCTCAATCAGCACAACTGCAGAGCTGACATCGAAATATCATTTTGCCGCTCACATGGGTCAACTAATAGCGGGCGTCGAAGGAAATGGCTGTCATAATTTCTACCCTACATGCCCATTTCCAGGCGTACAAGTCCTCCAGATGATGAAGAAAATCAGGATGCGCTGAAATTGAAATTGAAAAAGAATATTGGCAATGCTGACCCAATTCGTCTTTCGATTGATTTCATTTACGACAAAAATGGGGTTAGCAGAAAGACTGTGATATTTTTTTATGTACCCAAATGTCTGTGTAATAAACATTTCACCTTTTAATAGCGGCGTAATTTATTCATCGTCACTCCCCTTAAAACAATATAATTCATTCACTCAACATAATTGTTAATCCCCATTAAACAGCACAAGAAATGTTTCATTGTATCTCATGAATACAGTTCGGCAAGTGCCGTAAAACTTGGCCTGAAGCTTATTTATGAAAATGAACGTAGTTCCAACATTTCCTTCGAAATTAACCCAAAATATACTAATATAAAATGAGAGAAGACGTTGTAATTCTTCTCGGGGAGTATAAATTTAAATATAGCGCGCGAAAGTTTACGACTTCTTTGCATAAAAACAAAGGAGTGCCATTGTAAGACTCTTCATGAATACATTTCCGAACTATTCTACAAAAATTGGGATTTTTTATTTGGGTCGTAAAAATTTTATAACTGGCGCACTTGATGTAAATACAAAATGAACGTTCTCGGGAATTGCGGGTATTGGGAAAGTTTACATGATTTGGAGTGGTTTTAAAGATAAAAAGTAAGTACCTAGCTCTTGTTCAGTGAGGTTACACCAGACATCTTAATCAGAGATCTAATTCCCCCTCACAAATTATAATCAAGGCAGTTGAAGTCAGGTTATCTTATCTTATCCTGTTGTTCTAATAAAAAAGTTAATAGGAACTTTCCTGTATGGATTTTCCTCAACGGCCATCATTTTTGGGTTCGAAGAAATAGAAAAAAAAGGAAATACATATGGTATGAGCGGCTGCGACATGGTATGAGGTCTCCTCCTTTTGCGCACCCTCTCCCCCAGTTCCATCTTTCCAGGCCGACACATGAGAAGCATGGATCGGGAAACTGTGAGCAGAAACCGTCAATTTCTTGGCTTTTCGGATGACAAGCCTGCCATAGTGCATTCTTCAAGTTGTGCTTCAGACTTCAGTTTGAGGGCATCTGAGAGTAGCACTTCTTGATTTCGGACTCATCCGGGATGTTCACGTTCCATGTCCGTGAGCGGGTTTCTCTAGCCAGCTTTTTTCAGAATTTGTTATCTTTCCTCGCAATTTTTCAACTATTCGTGTCTGATAACTCTCTCGTCGTAGCTGATTTCTGTGACCTGCTCGATCGATGAGATCTGGGCTGATGTCAAGTGTCAAGTGTGACCACAGGACCAAGTTTAGTTTGCTATGAAGCTGCTCTTCCATTTTCTGGTAGTTTTCCTCAGTGTCCTTTTCCAGTTGTCTTATTTGGGGTAGAAGGGATGGTCCTCATCTTCAGGATCCGGTGTTCTCGTGTAGTCCCGCATTCTCCCGTGTTCAGTTATAGGCCGATTTCTGCTGCAATCCTTGTCCTCTGTTGTAAATTTCAGGATGTTTTATGTAAGGGTGTCTATTTAAGAATGGCAAGGTGCCAAATCTCAGAAACTAAGCATCCGAGAGACTTGCGGAAAAAAAATAACTAGGTAATATGGAATAGGGAAAATGCTGGAGATATATCGGAAGTTCCCAAGATCGCGACAAGATGGCGTAAAGGTGCTATCAAAACACAAAATCGCTGTTTTTTCGTGATTTTTAAATACAAACAAATACAAATGAGTACCGCTATGGATTCCTTGAGAGGTTTCCTTCAAACTTGTTTTTTTGATTTTTTTTCCTAACATGTCAAATAAGACAGGTATCAGCAGTCAAAGCTTACAACGCAAGAATGCTCATAACTTTGAAACAACCCAACCGATTGACGCGATCTTGGTCTCATATGAAAGAGCATGATCTGCACTTCAAAAAACTTTTTTGGTTTTGAATTTTTTGACCTTCGCCGTCGCCGCTAGATGGCGTTAACTGAAATGGTAGCATGTTTTTGAGTTTTTTCCAAAAAAATCAAATGTAATGGTATATTAATTTTTATATATTTCAAAAGAGGATACATTTCCCTATTAAAAAAACAAAAAAAAAATCATCAATTTTTTTGTTTTTTCTTATGGGAAAATGTATCCCCTTTTAAAATAAATAAAAATAAATATACCATTACATTTGATTTTTTTGAAAAAAACTCAAAAACATGCTACCATTTCAGTTTACGCCATCGAGCGGCGACGGCGAAGGTCAAAAATTCAAAATCAAAGAAGTTTTTTGAAGTGCGAATCATTCTCTTTCATATGAGACCAAGATCGCGTCAATCGGTTGGGTTGTTTCAAAGTTATGAGCATTCTTGCGTTGGAAGGTTTGACAGCTGATACCTGTCTTATTTGACATGTTAGGAAAAAAATTCACAAAAACAAATTTGAAGGAAATCTCTTGAGGAATCCATAGCGGAACTCATTTGTATTTGTTTGTATTCAAAAATCACGAAAAAACAGCGATTTTGTGTTTTGATAGCACCGTTACGCCATCTTGTCGCGATCTTGGGAACTTCTGATATATTTCCAGCATTTTCTCTATTACATATTACCCTGGAATTTTTTTTCCACAAGTCTCTCGAATGCCTAGTTTCTGAGATCTGGCACCTTGCCATTCTTAAATAGACACCCTGTACATCGCTCTGTCATTATTGTCATGAACGGTTAACTGAAGTTGAGTGCGAATTGGGAAATATCAAATGGGATATCGTAGGTCTTAGCGAAGTTCGAAGGCGTGGCGAACAGCTCATCACTTCAAAATCTGGGCACAGTTTTTATTACGTAGAAGATGACAATTGCTCAGTGGGAGGACCTGGCTTTCTGATACACATGCGCCACAGAACGTATGTTTTGTCTCTGAAGAAAACAAGCAACAAGCTCATTAAACTATTCTATGTGATGATTCCAATGCCAAGATGAGAACATGGTCGGACGCTGTTGAGTTTTCATTGGAAAACCAGAAATGATAGGGGTAAAACAACTTGAGAAAAGTTAAGATAGGGAGCAACTGTCCACTCAAGAAAATAGCAAAACCTAATAATCTCTGTCTTCTTGATATCACCATACCAGATAGATGGTGCAAGGCCATCGTGATCTTAATGCACAAGAAAGAAGATACAGCCTAACTGGACAACTATCGACCATTAAGCTTACTCTTACATCTAAACTTTTCACAAAATATTATCACTACACGATTGGAAAACAACTCAGACTTTTACCAAACAATAAAGCAGGCCGGGTTCCGCAGAGGGTTTTTCAAGGCATCAAAACCTAACAGATCTGCACTCCGCGGATGATTTAGCTTCGTTGTCTGACAACTTACAAGATATCAGGAAAATGCTGGAAGATCTTTAGGGTATGTGCTTAGATCAGGCTAAAAATTAATTCATCAAAATCGAAATCTATGACTAGTTTCGTCCCCAGAGCTGTGGTATCTATGAGGTGGAGACCTCCCACGTGATGGACGGACGATATCAACAGAATAACCACAGACTGATGGATGCAGAGAGCTCAAAATAGAAGACAGTGGGCAGCAATGAGGAAGACCTATATCCAGCCTGATTGATGATGATGATGATTATGTGGGGGTGATTTCCCTTGCTTTTTTTGACGATTTTGGCATTGGTGTTGACGTGTTTGAACAGTGGTGCTGTCATCAAGATGAAGAAGAGGGGGCTCATGGAATCATCCCGTAATATACCTCTTTGTACTAGTATTGGCACTAATAGACTTTTCTGGAGCTGAATTTTGATGGTCCAGAATTTCATCGCCAGCTTTATGGATTTCCTGTGGTCCTGGTGTATTGACAAGACGTCGATGAGTTTCTTCAGGCAATAGTGAATCAAACCTCTGTGAGACTTCAAGACCCACGCCGGGACTGGGGCTGAGAAATGGAAATGAAAAAATATAGATGAGACTGCAAACTTGCTTCAGGTGAATCCAGAAACTCTTCTAGTGTTACTGGAGTGACGCCTTCATAGTACTTTGCTGAAAAATGACAAGTTCAAAATGATAGATGCATTTTGAAAGGCTATCCCTTTAGTCAGAAACGGAAATTGAACTGGAAATTTCGGGTTCTTCTCGATTTTTGAAAAGATTGCGTTTTTCATTGGACCCACATCATAAACAAGCCACCAACAAATCAGAACTACTCTTCAAGTGACAAGGTTCCTGGACTTTATCAGCATTTTCTTGGAGACTACCAATCTGCTGTACTACTGTTGGGATGGAAGATGTTCCAGTCAGTTTGCATTCCTCTTCCAAAAATGGTCAGTTATTTTGTGATATTCTCTCCACCTTTTTCAAATTCTGCTTAAAGGCGTGAAAAATCATGCTTAATTTGCCTAGTTTGATCATCAGAACTAAGTATATGGAGAATTTTTACGCCACCTTGTCAGATCAAAGGAGACTATAGGAGGACTCGAAATGGACAGGGATGAAATTTTTGATTGTTTGCAAGATAGGCCCATTCGCCAAACAAATCCAAATTTTATTTACTCATCAGATCTGATAGTTCAATTTGCATGAAAACTTTATCTCACCTCCAGCATAGGTCCTGAAATGCAAATGTGAAGAGTTTGTGGACTAGCGACGAAATTTGCACAATGCTTAACCACGTTCAAAGTAGATTTTTTAAAAATATTGCTTAAACAACAGTCAATTATTATTATTGCATCAGAATCACGAATGATTAATTTTATCAAATAACCAGAACATTTTGTCAAGAAATATCGGTTGACTAAGGAACCTCTGGAAAGTACTTTCTGATACACCACGATTTGTTGTTTCTTATTCTGAAAAGTGCCAAGTTCTGATAAGAATTTTTGGACATTCACATTGGTTTTTTACTACGTGATTTTTGAACATTTAGTCAGGCTGACTGTATATTCTAATTTTATAAACAAAAAAATCAATTGAACATCATCATAACGAATTTCTTCACTACAATTAACAAATTCGCACTCATATCATGCAATGCATGCAATACAAATTAATTTGGAAACAAAATTCACATAACACCAGTCTAATAATTAACCTTCGTGCAACTACGATCATCATTATATGGTAATAAGCTCTATTCCATTTATCAACAGTGCCGATTACTTAACTATTATCTAATCGCATTTATTTAGAATACTAAACCATCGGAATGCCTTCCACAGTCTATTCAGTTACGGAGTGGTGGTCACTTTCACTCTCAAACTGACTTACAAACATAATTCTTAACCCACTGTTCTTTCGCTGTTCTTAAAATAACATTATCGGTAACCGAAGGCGAAAGTCACTTTTTGCCATGCAGCTCGCGAAGTTCAGTTTTTTCGCATGTTTCGTGACCACACTTTTTTGTCTGCTAGACCGTCCAACAATGACCGCAGCTCAGGAACCACTATTTGAATTACCGGTAGAGCTTGTAGGATTTCCTGTTATTATTGTGGCTGTGAGATTGTCGAATTTTGTGAAAAAATTGGCTTATAGTTTGAATCCTAGTAAGTAGATATTGGATTTCCACTTCTTATGTTAAAACTTTGATTTTGCTCATAATTACTATGAACCCTTCTTTTTCTGTTTTGCAAATTCAGACGCCAAAATCATGCTCATACATTATGTCCATTGATCATTTCTTTTCTATTTTATCCATAAATTACTTGACGTGCTTGATGATAGCTTGTTACGGGGTGGCCAAATAAGCGAGGTAAGCGGCTGTATCTTAGGAATCACTCATTGTAGAGACTTGCGGTAGAAAATTATATGACCAAAATGGACAAAAGTTCATTACTCCACCTCTAGGGGGCGTAATAGCTAAGGTCGAATAGAAAAATCGATTCTTCTCAAAAATCTTCAATTATAAGTGGCTAAAAGAATACCTACACTGTGATCCTCGTGAAACTCTGCTTCTTTTTGATTCACCACTTTTGATTGTAGGGCATCAAATAATTACGGGGGAGGAGGGTAAACTCTGACTCATTGAAAGATCTATAACTTCAGTTAGACCCAACATATTTCAGCGAATAAGGTCTTGTTCTGAAGAGGAGGGCCTGTTTATCAAGAGAAAAATAAAGTCATGAGAGATAGGTTAACGCTGCTCTCTCTTGGGGTGGCCATTGCAAAAGTTTGGTATTCTTTTATCAATTTATAATGGAACATTTTTGAGTAAAATTGATTTTTCTCGACCATAGCCATCACGCCCCCTGGTGGAGGTATGAACGTGAAAATTATTTCCAGTGTTTTCTTCTGGCCACTCCAGTTATATAATTTTTTACCGCAAGTCTCTACAATGAGAGGTTTTTGAGATACAGCCGCTTAGCTCGCTTATTTGGCCACCCTGTACAGATTGACACATTTTGGTGGCAATTATGGGTTATCTTTGCGGTCTTGACGAACCTGTGATAGTTTTTTTGTGGAACGAGAGATGCAATTAACAAAAATGTCCAAGGCCGACAACAAAGTTGAGCTTCTTGATGTTTGTCTTCAGTGACCTGTCGAATAAAATGTTCAGGCACTGGGCAACCACTTTTCTTGAATTCACTTATTTTTTGAAAAAGTCAAGTTCTTTAGTAGTTTCTAGTTGTTTTATTTTTTGCGCTAGGGTGAAGTGGGTGAATGTAGGTAATCACGGAGCAAGTGTAATCAGGCCACCTGTATTTTTTGGTATAACGTTTTCGAACTTTCATCATCCAGAATTCAAAAATATCAACCTTATAGAACCCTTATAACCTTTCATCAAAGAGGTTGAAAAAAAGTAATAAGGGTATAGAAAGGGTGATTACACTTGCCCCGTGATTACATCTACCCCACTTCAACCTACTGACATTTTGTAATCTAAAGAAGTAAATTCGACAGTTCATGACTTAAAATCACTTGGAAAAAAAACATACTATTTCAAACCAACCTCACAAAAAGATATCGTGAATATATGATGCGCTTCGCAATTGGCGTTTTCATTGATTCGCGTATCCGTTTTGTCGGAAGGATTGTTGGCGGCGATATGTATCAAATTTTGGCTCCTGACCCCAGACACGGTTTGATTTTCCAGTTCGCTGAAACGTTCGGCTATGCTCGCTAGCTGTGTATTTTTCGCCAAGCTTTATCGCCATAAGGGCAACCTCGACAACCAGCCGAAGCCATAGATAAATATTATATAGTGGATGGGCACAAGCCAAGCCGCATTTCTTATTTCCGACTATGCCTGTACATTCATTCACGACTATCACGAGGAACAGTCAAAATAATATAAGGTGTACGTAATTGAAGTACGTACAACTACTTATTTTCTGAAATATGTTTGGGAGATCATTGACCAAATAACCCTATGGAGGTCGTGAAAAGTTCTATAAGGGCCCGTTTCCACATTTTTCATAGGTGAGCAGATAGCTGAGGGTTATGGAAAAATGCATTTTTTTCAAAATTGAGCAACAGGGTGCTCAAAAACTAAGCGGCCATGACATTTTAGTCTGATTCATCATTTGTTTTACAAAAAAGTAACTCAAACGTCAGAGTCACGAGATTCTATCCCAAAGTAAAAATCTAAACAACCTGCAAACGTAACAAAAATGGGCACCCCGTACTGACCAAGAGTGAACAGTTCTTTTCATCGCCATTCTTGAAGTTTCGTGATCTATGATTTCTTAACGCGACTGTCGGATGGTTTATGGTTAGGAAAGGTATTTTCTGAAGCAAATGTCGTCTCTTAGTTTCTCCAATTTTGGCAAGTAGAAAAGCTACTGGTCTGAATAATCTTATGAAGAACCTTTTGCTGCATTCTAGAAATAACCTCAGCTTACAAGACTCCAAACAAGTACAATGAAGATTATTCTATTAGAAAGGAGTAGTTTGGTCTCAAATTTTCAACCACAAGCTTCATGTTAGCTGTCTTTGAGACTATACTGAGACCTCCATCGGCCTTTCAGCTACGTATTCAGTGGCATTCCACATCACCAATAATCCTTAAAACTAAGAAATTCTGTTATATCTTGTAGCGATAGAGCACTTTGTCGTATGCTGTCTCCTTTCGAAAGTGATTTCACATATTAGATCCAGACACTAGAATTGATTGACTCAGAAAGGTCACAAGTCCCTTTTTTCCAATGTTCTTATTTATAGATCCTATTTATGTATGAATTGAACCGTTCTCAGGATACCTGGTTCAAATATTTGACACGGAGAATAACGATTTGCCACTGCTGTTTGCTGATTATATTATAGAATGCTGTACCAGTGGTATGAAGGCATGTTGCTCAAACTGTATAAAGAAGAAACCTATTTGTGACAGGTCATATGACTGGCCTACCACCGAGGCGATGAGACGCCCGACCTCTGTTTTATCTTGTTGATTACGGTGAAGAAAGTTACACTAGTGGAGATTAATTTTGATCCAAGGTGAGTGAGCCATAAGTGAGTTCAGTCCATACAAGGCTGCAGGACCCGATGGTATTTTTCCGGCGATGATGCAAAGGGCTAGGCAACCTTGGCTAAAGAACATCTTTAGAGTAAACATCGCCTTGGGACACGTTCCAAACGCGTGGAAAACTGGCAAGGTGCTCTTCATACCCAAAGTTGGGAAGGAGGACTACGGGCTGCCAGGCCGATTAGTCTAACATCTTTCGAAGCTAAAACCTTGAAAAGATTGATTGACAGGTACCTGACAGAGAAAATCCTTTTGGCATTTCCTCTTCATAAGAACCAGAATGCCTACTGCAAGGGCAAAAGCATGAAGTCCGCTCTCCATTCGGTATTACAACTAGCTGGAAAGGCCATTAATGACAAAGAAGTGGCTCTATAAACCATATTCTTGGACGTCGAGGGAGCATTTGATAAGGCCAAAACTGGCGCTATTTGCGGAGCGCTCATCGGCAGGGGAGTTCCCTCCTCCATCGTGAGGTGGGTCTGGTCCTCTCTTCGTGACCGCCAAGTAAAAGCGTCCTTAGGAGGCTGCCAGGTGGAGGCAGAAGTCCAAGGAGGCTGCCTCAAGGCAGCTGCCTCTTTCCAAGACTATGGTTTTTGATGATGGACAGCTTTCTCACAAGGTTGGATGCAGAAGGATTTTACACATGGACTGGTGCTAGTGAGGGGCAAACACCTAGGGATCGTCGTGAAACTTGGATTTTGATAATACAAAAAATGTTTGAATAAAAAGTGGAAGTTTTCCAAATTGAAGTTCTATTCAATTAATTCGATTCACAAACTTACACGTTGTTAAAGTTTGATGATGTGGCAACCCCACTTTGTTGTTCACCATGAATGAATGATGAAAAAACAGATAATGCCAAGTCATTTAAAATGACAAACTCGTCAAAATCGGATTTCAGATGACCAACCGTGAACTTTATGAAGTTTGATGACGTGGCACTTTAAGCTTCATTCGATAAAACAAACAAATTTTAATCAAAAAGCTGTATTCTTTTAAATTGACGTTTAATTCACATAAATCGATTTATAAATGAACAAGCTGTAGCGCTTTGAAGTTTGGTAACGTGGCAACCCCAACTTTGAAAAAAAAATGCTGATGAGATCTTCACAGGTTTTTATTAAGTATTTATAGTCATTTGACGTCCACCAGTTGTCACATTTCATTCCTGTCAAATAAACCAAAATCATCAAAATAAAGCAAACCATCAGAATAGTTGAATTTGTTTGTCACTGTCTGCAGTCCAACTTCGTTAATAATTCCGTACATTAACCAAATGTATTACTTATGTTACATAACTTGATGGGCCATGAAAATTTCTATCTTAACGTCTTCACTGCTTTACCTCATAATGTGTGATTTACTCTTCAACATTGTTTTCAAAACAAAGAGAAATGTGATGACCGACGCACATAATGTCTGCACTTGGCGTGTTAATAATTAAATACTAATTATACCATAGAAGTTATATTTTCTTAATTTTGTAGTTGATATAGGAAATAAATAATATTGCAACAGTGAAGGCAAAAATGTATGACCCATATTGAACTAAGCGGCAAACGAAAGTGGACAACCTTCAGTGTTTGTTTTATGGGGGACGGAAATGTTACTCATATGCTTGATATAAGAGATTGCGATTTTATGTCAAGGTCTGTAGACTGAGGATGGGGAAAAATGAAATCTAGATCTGGTTTCTTCTATAAGGGAAAAATTTGAATTGATATCGTGAAATGTTTGGTCCAGATAAACACAAACTATTTTTTCTTATTCTTGATATTTTATAAACTTTGTTGAATTTAACCAAAACAATAAGGAAAGTTTTCTCTTGGGTCAATTGATTTTGTTGATAAGGTCATCGATTTTGTATATAAAATTATCCCTGATGAGTCTAGAATATATTTCTGCACAAATTTACTTTTTCCATCCCTACATCAATAAAAGAGGGTAGGTAGGTACATATGTATAAACAAACTTTGTCTGGGTTGTGTTTATTTACAAAGTTTCCAAAATCAGGTTATTTTATTTTTTATCAAATTTGATTTGGGTCAAAATATTTTGAATAACGCAATTCATTTGATGTAATCTTGAGAATTTAAATGATTTCGAAATTATTTTTGTTGATTTTTTCATATTGAAATGAGACCTTTATAGTTCTCAAAATGAGATCAAACTTTAAATATTCAACAACCAATCTTACTATGAACTTCTAATTAAAATGTAGATCGTACAAAGCTTAATAAACCGACACAAATGAAAATTCGTCTATGAATTTTTCGGAAACAGGTCGATGAATTCAGCAAAAAAAATGGTCAATTCAGAGATATTTTTTGACCTATCTATATATTTTTGATTACAAGATAAGTATTATTGTTTTATGATTTAATCCAAAACTATTTAAGTCATTTTTAGCTTTGAAACTATCGTGTCAATAAAAATATCACTCAAAGAAATAATTATTATTTTTCAAGATTGAAATCATCATTATTTTTTTTAATTTTTTTCAATTATCGTTTATAGTTCTTATTCTGAAATAGTTTTTTCTTTAGCTTTGT
The DNA here is from genome assembly GCA_958502075.1 of Orchestes rusci. Taxonomy (NCBI): domain Eukaryota; kingdom Metazoa; phylum Arthropoda; class Insecta; order Coleoptera; family Curculionidae; genus Orchestes; species Orchestes rusci. The sequence goes on along the minus strand of OY293303.1, from coordinate 110,921,126 downwards.
AAAAGATTTTTCATAAAAATATGTATAGATTCCAAAGCCAATTATTTTGAAGCGGATTGTCAAAAAGTCGCTACGGGCAAGCATTTTCGAGATATTCGTACCTATTTGGAATAATAAATACATGCGATTTTGAAAATATGGCGGAGATAGCCTTCTAGAAGCTTTAGAATATTCCGTATGATCAATACATATTGCCAGTAAAAAGATGAAATTCAAGTAGTGTGTGATATCAACAACAACTTTCATATGAATATTATCAAAAAACAAATTGGAAAAAAAAGTAGATGAACAAGACCGGTTCTAACTCAAATTCAGTGCATAACCTCACTTTTACCGGCAAGTGGGTGTCTTAACGCTTCGATCTTGACATGACAGCTTGACAGATATCATTTTGACAGTAGACATGTTGTGATTTTTGTAGCTTTGATTTTGTCATGATTGAGATGTGGGTGGGGGGTGGTTTTGTTCTCACCCATGCGCACTGAAGCCTCTCTGAAAAAAGATTTTCAGATAGTGGGAATTGAACCCGCGTCCTTTGGATTGGTACGTGCTGTGTTAACCACTACGCCACCGAGCCTTGGGATAATATGTAGATTTGGGATACAGTTGGTACCGTTTTGGGCTTAAATTGTGGATCAAGACAGTTTTAGAAGAAAAAACTGTAGCTCTGTAACGAAGCATTTGCTGACCCATGTTCATAGGAGATTTTCGAATCGAATTTGAAGAACACGTAGTGAAATTTTGTTCCTTACCTCGCGGGATACCCTGTATACCAAACGGAATCTTGGATCTTAATTTTGGCCACTTTGAATGCCCAGATCGATAATCGAAACTTTGCACTCTTGTCAAGAATCGATGACAATTCAATAATTTCGATTAAAAAATAACTAAAAAGTGATCAATAATTTTTAATTAAACAAGATCGTGGTTCAAACATATGGTGAATGAAAGGACTGGTTGACGGGACTGTGATTCTTGAACTTAGACCACCCATCCGACATGCAACGTTGCCAAATTAATTTTCTTGTCAAGCCGCTATAAAAAATGTTTCATCTGAAATTTTAAAGTGGAGTGCTGTGGACAGCTTTTGGGATACCCTGTATGAGTGATACTGTAAAATTCAAAAGATTTAGGATAAACCAAACAACTTGTGTTAAACTTTTTTTTGTATTCCTTGTGTACAGGGTGTCCCATAACTTATCTGCCTGACAGTCAAAAAGTTTAAATAATTAGCCTAAATTAATTGGTCCCACTAGTTCAAATATACAGGGTGATTCAGGAGGAAATGGAAATATTTTAAGGATATGTCCAGGAAGTCAAAATAAGCAAAATAAGCTAAAAAAAAAAAAAAAAAAAAATAAATAAAAAATAAATAAATAAACTCGCTACTGGATCAATTTTTAAACGCGCAAATAAGTGTATCGAAGTGGGAGGTAATGTTTTCGAAAATTTATTATGAATTAGTGCTATTTGTTTTGTTTTACTAGTTTTGTAATAATTTTGATTTAGTTTTTAAATTACAATTAATCAAAATATCTTTGAAACAAATAAAAATCGGACTTGAACATATAAGCTTATTTTGCTTATTTTGACTTCCTGGACATATCCTTAAAATATTTCCATTTCCTCCTGAATCACCCTGTATAACTAGGTGATGTTCTTCATCATCAACTTGGTTAGAGCTGCAATGGTCCTGGGGTTGACGAAAAAGGTCTTTAAGGCCTACTCGCCGGGCAGTGGTTTGCCCCCCTCCCATACCAATACCAATAAACTAATGTCGATGTTTTAATGAAAAATTGTGTTTGGGGGTTTTTTGTCATGCAGAATTCGAATTTGATCTAAGTATGGCTCTAACTGGCAGAGGGCGCTATTTACATTTTTTTTTATCATTATCAACAGCCGTAATTTTTTTGGACGTACCTGTATTATATTTTTAAAAACAAGAACACATTTATTCAACATTTTTACATAGAAAAATTACACTTGTTGAAAGTTGCTACGTGCAACCATTCTCGAGAATAAAGAAAAACATGTTATTTTGAGATAATGGTCAAGCTGGTTTTGCATTTTTATTGAGAAAAAAGATAGAATGGGTTTTCCTGCTTCGAAATAAGAAGAAAACTTCCCTTGAACATATGTATTTTCTCTTTTCTTTTTCTTTTTTTTTTTTAATAATATTTGATTGAAAATTGTTGTTCACATCACACACTAGTAAAATTTTATCTTTTCACCGGAAATATGTAGCAATCATACGGAATATTTTATAGCTTCAAGCAGCATATTTTCAAAATCGCATGTCTTTATTATTTCAAATCCGAATATCTCGATAATGGTTGCACGTAGCGACTTTTAACAAGAATACTTTTTTTTGCGTAAAAATGTTGAGGAAATCGGTTTTTTTTTATTTAAAAATATAATACAGGTACAGGTACGCCCAAAAAAATTACGGCTGTTGATAATAATAAAAATAGAAGTAGGTAGCGCCCTCTACCAGTTAGAGCCATACTAAGATCACATTCGAATTTTGCATGACGAAAAATCCCCAAATATAAATTTTTATCAAAAGATCGATATTAGTTCAAATACCATTTAGAAAAAACAAAAATAAAATTAAAACTTCATCACCCTGTATCTTTTGAACGGCTAGCATTTGCCACCACATTTATTGGAAAAATCTTCTTATTCTCATTTATATTGTCACCTGCTGCTGTACGGCGGACAATTGGAGTTGAGGTTTTGTGATTTTTTTTTTGAGATTCTTTGAGGAGTTTATCTTTGAAGGTAAATATGGTTTGGACTATTTGTTGATTTGTGCTGATCCAGCAAACACCTCAAAAGTTGTTCTCCTTGATATCTACATTGACGTGTTCTGCCAAATTGCGATACAATCATCGGTTCAAGAAATAATTCGTTTGAAAACAATTGTGAGGTTATGTACTTCAATTGAAAAAAATTATGTAAGTTATCAAGTATCAAGGATAACATGGAGATTTCAAACATCGCAAAGTAAGTCCTTGATATCTATAAATTCATTCGCCAAATGTCCATATTTTCATACCTTGTTTTGAGCCGATTCGATACCGTTCGTTTGCAAATTGACACCCTGTATATTAATTTATCATTGAAGAATTGAATATTTTTAAATAAAAAAACAAAATTATCAAAATACCATTTAATCAATCATGAAAACAAATTACATTTGAATACAATATAAAAGTCATGTGTGTAATGATTATATAGAATGGAACATTGCAATTTAAACAAATCAATCCCCATTCTTGCTCAGCTCTTTGGCGGACTTCATGACCTCTTTCTTGTCTTTCAATTCCACAATTCTCTTTCGAATTTCGATGAGCAGCTTTGCGAAGTGTTCCACATGCACTCTGAGGAATCCTTGGAAGTTCTGCAACATTAATATTCTCAATTGAATATCCTCTTCGTCTGCTTCTTCTTCAACGATGTTTGCTTCTTCTGGTCTATCGGCCTCGGCCATTATGTCGAATTAAACAATAACAAACCAGAATGATTATTATTGTGGCAATAATTGCACTGCACAGTGGACTCTGACTCTGACCCTTCTTATTACGTCAATTTGCTTGACAGACAAGACAAGAGACAAGGGACAGGAGAATCGTGTTGGTGGTGAATTTAGACGCTAGATGGCGGTGAATGAATGACTTGGCATCATTGCATAAGGCTGATACAAGAAAGTATCACATATCTTGAGAGAAATTACCTGCGTTTGATAATCATGAAATTAAATATACAAACTTTTTCAATAATAATTGAAGTAATCATTACTACTTTGACAGATGTCTTGAATGTAGGCTGTTTTTCTGATTTTCTGATCTTATTTGACAATGATGATAATGACAACAAACCAGAATTATTGCAATGACGAAAGACAAGTGAATTGGCGATTTAAAAATAGCAACATTACTAGGGTATGAGTGAAAGAAAAAATGTAGCATCAATTTGTTTTTCTTTGTTAAAATATTGAATTTATTTCCAATCCTACATTTTTTTTTTATTTTATCAACAATACACAATTGTTGCAAGGGATGGGATGACTGTTGAGTCATCTGAGAAGTAACAGGATTTTGCTACATAACATAAGTCGTTGATTTTTTTTTTGGTGCTGAAATGAGAATATAACCCCCTTAAATATTGCCGCGTCTTTTTTAAACACGCCGTATAATCTTCAACTACATTTTCTTGTTCAATTGTGGAGATGTTCCTACAAGAATAATTGCGGGTCATCCTGGTATCTGGTCCAACTTCTCTGCTTTTTGATTAATATTGCGAAAAAAATCGAGATGCGTTTTCTTGCTTTAATATAAATACAAAACTTCCCATAAACATGTATGCAGAACAGAGCTACAGGGTGTTCAAATTTCATTTTCATTTTTGTGTTTTCTGAATAATATTTGAACCAATGTCGATCTTTTGATAGAAGTTTGTGTTTGGGGGTTTCTTTTCATGTGAAATTCGAATTTGATCTCAGTATGGCTCTAACTTGTAGAGGGCGTCACCTGCACATATTTTACCTGTTATGAACAGCACTAACTTTTTGTGGACGAAACTGCGCCCTCTATGAATTAGACTAAGATCAAATCCAAATTTTGCCTGCAAAGAAACCTCCAAACACGAATTTTTATCAAAAGATCAATATCAGTTCAAAGTGTTCAGAATAAAAAAAATATGATTTTAACACCCTGTAGCTCTGTAACGAAGCATTTTCGCATAAATATTTATGGAAAGTTTTGTCATTATTTCAAAGCGGGGAAACTCATACCGAATTTTTTCGTAATATTAATGAATCACCCTGTATTATTATGGAAAAATAAAAATCAAAATAAAATTTTAACACCTTATATTTATGTTTCAAAACATTTCCAGATACATATTTATAGAAAGTTTTGTTTTTATTTTGAAGTCACGAATTTTTCGCAATATTATTGAAACACCCTGTATGTTTAAAATTTGATAGCAAAAATTTTGGTTGCCTGTTATCACTGCTTTCACAACTTTTCTTCTTGTTTCGACACTGAAGCTTTTTTGTCGTCCGCGAGCCATATTGTGTTATAAAGGAAATAAGGAAGTCTATATTTATCGATAAAATGGCGGCATGGTCCACAATGAGACAGTTTCATTGTGGAAAAATACGGGAACTGACAATTTTTCCAGTAGTGACCCATTTAAAATGGAAACACCCCTGTAAAATTTCAGGTTATTAACCGATTTCAACCATTTTTTTGTGAAATGTCAAGTCTTGAAGGGTCTACCACAGGACAAATTTTGAAATGTTTATTTCAATTTTCAAGGTATATTGCACTACTTTTTCTTGATAAAAAATATTGAATTTTTATTAGCGATTTTTCTATTAAATAAATCACTACGCCACTGGATTCAGAGTGCCTCCTTATGGCTGTGACCAAAATTTCAGCAAAATATATTCATTAATAACAAAGCTACGACAACTTGAAATTCATAAATTCTCTAAGCTAATGGTCACAAAAAAAATACCTTGCATCAACAGTTGCCATGAAAATTGAATTTGTTCTATTGCCTGTAACAATGAACTACAAATTGAATAACGAGATGTTCAAAATAACATAACATTTAATGAAATCAACGGAATTACATTTGCATTACAATCAAGAACTAGTGGATTTTTTTAATAAAAAATAATAAAATTTTGGTTTGATAGGTTCAATATTGTTTTCTTTAAGAAATCAAAAAAAAAATGAAAAAAAAAAATCGAACACACTATGATTAAATATAAATATTCTTGCCGATAAATAGGTAATTTTACATTGACACCAAGTAGTGGCAACAAGTAACTCCATCTCCATGGCAACTGTTGATGCGGGATGTGCTTTTGTGACCGTTGACTTGGAAAATGTACGAATTTTGAATTGTCGTAACTTTGTAATTAATGAATATATTTTTTCGAAATTTTGGTCACAGCTTTTTGGAAGCACTCCAAATCCAATGGCGTATTGATTTATGTAATAATAAAATCGATAATAAAAATTCGCATTTTTCTATCACGAAAAAGTACCGTAATATGCCCTAAAAATTAAGATAAACATTTCAAAATTTGTCCTATAGTAGACCCTTCAAAATTTGACATTTAAAAAAAATGTCTGAAATTTTACAGGGGTGTTTCCATTCTAAATGGGTCACACTGTACATACAAACTTGTGTATCTGAAAAATTTAAACTGAAAATTCAATATTGCGGAGAGAACAGATTTGGCAAATCTTGATTTGAAGATAGGAAAAAGTTCAAGGCCTGAAAATGAACATGGAGAAAAAAATGTATTATGCACTAAATTTAACCAAAACCATAGACATGTAATAAAAAGTAAGTGAATTTCCTTAACTTATGTCATTTTCTTTTGAATTTTCTTCTTTTGTTCTCTAATGTAATTTTGATCCAATTTTTGAGCAACGTTTGGGAAAAGTTTTGGTGAATTAAATCCTTTTTGGTTTCCATCGTAAAGTGAATTATCAATAATTAGTTTTTTTGATTGCTCTTTATTTTTTTCACCATTTATATTGATGATTTTAGGGTAGAATCTCACTGATTTTCATGTTTTAGGAAAATTTTGGTGAATTTAATCCTTTTAGTTTGTGCTAAGAGGATCAATTACTTGTTCTGCCCCATAATATGTTTTATGGATTTTTTCATCTTATTTCAAACAAAATCCTATTGATATCAGAATTGCATTTAACGAATTAAATCCTTTTTGGTTTTCATCGTGAAGTGAATTATTAATAATTAGTTTTTTTGATTGTTCTCTATTTTTTTCATCATTTTTATAGATGATTTTAGGGTAGAATTTCACTGATTTTCATGTTTTATGAAAATTTTGGTGAATTTAATCCTTCTAGTTTGTGCTAAGAGGATCAATAGGATTTTGTTTAAAATAAGATGAAAAAATCCATAAAACATATTATGGGGCAGATAATATGTTTTATGGATTTTTTCATCTTATTTTAAACAAAATCCTATTGATATCAGGATTGCATTTATCTTGATACATTTTTTTACAATTTAGAAAAATCATTCCAGTTGGTTTTTCTACTTTTTCGTTTTTCAATTTTTCTCTTCGTATGACAATTGTTTGGTTCCATTGATTTCTAGTGCAATTTTTAAAAACAGTTATTGTTTTTTGTAACTTCTGGAACAATCATGTTTTTTTTTATTTTTGAAGTTTTGAATTAAGTTAACATACAAATCTACGCAAAAACATCATGAATCACCAAAAATTTAAATCAAGAAATATGTATTAGGTATGTAAAAAAGTCAACAACATTTTCAGAATTGAAATATGGATCTGAACTGTACACGTTTCTATAAAGCATTGTTCAAACACTTCGTGACTAAAATCTCAATCGGTTTGAAAATAACAGCTTGACATAGTAACTTATGTTATATCTATTCCGACAATTTTGAAAAATTCGTCAACATTTTAAAAAACAACGTATGAATGTGGACTTAACACTTTTTTATTATGCTATGTTCAACCCTTCGTGACTTGATTTTCAAGGCAATATTTTCAAAGCATCTCATTCAACAATCTATAAACACCTTTGTGAACATTGCTTTTATGTTAAACTTTTTATGAAAAATGACTTATCTGTCACAAAAATAGTCTGAACAATGAAAATTTTTATTAATTTTTAGTATTCGTAATGAAATATGACAGCTAAAATTCGAATCCCAGGCAACCCGGGACCATATTGACGCGTTCAAGGCAAAACGACATAAATGCAAAAAAATAAAGCTTCGACATTGTCGTTTATGCCAAATTTCCATACGGTACTTATGTCATTCCAGTTAGCGAATTATTGCATTGTTTGGCGCTCATTTGACCTAATGTATAATCGGTGACGCTACTCTAATGTTATATTTTTGGCGATTATGCCATCGCATTTAGGGTAAATATCAAATAAAAATGTTGTGCTGCTTAAGAAAAATATTATATTCTGCGAATAATTTTAACAACATAAATGATTCAAAAAAATTATTAAACCTTATCAAAATGTGTCTGGGTCCCTCCATCTGCATAAAGACATAAGCGCCTTAAAATATAAATCAAACAAAAAACATATATTCAATTAATATTGCAAACCTACATTCACTACTTTACTTTCAGGCAATTATGTTTAACAAACCTTGAAATTTTTCACAACATAAGCACATAAATGTTTGAAAAATGAGAAAAAGTGATTACCATTCTTTACGCTCATGTCCTTCAGCATAGCATTATGTTGAAAATGGCATAAGCGCCACGATATTTAACGGTAAATTTAGACAATAAATAGTTTTGAAAATATAAAATTATACGAAGTCTTTACAATTCAATGCATTATATTGTACAAATCGTAATAACTTGTAATTATCTTACTTACCTTGTCAAATTGGAGCCAAAATTCATGTCATGCCTATTCAGGATATTGCACATGAAAGGCGCTTATGCGATATTAAAATCTTTTTCATTTTGTCCCAAATTGATTTGGAGAGATAATTGAAAACGAAAGACACATTTTCATGGCCAGAGATTCATAACTGACTTCGCTCATTGAAAAATTAATAGATAAATAAATCTATCTCTCTCAAAAACCAACAATTCTTTTTGTCCTCAGAAACCTATGTGAGCAACAGAACTCGTCGCAGCATCACAAATGAAGAAATGATCAACATGATCGAAGCTGAGAAACGACTTGTAACAGAACTGGGTGATGATGTTTGCATCTACCCGAAAGTGTGCCTTCATCATGCCGAAAAATCCCGTAAAACTGGAAGACAACAAGTGCAAGTTGATTGGGATGATATTTTCAAGTGAGTTTACGCTATCAGTACGAAATCATTTGCAACATTGTAAAGTTAATTATAGATTCCATTACCGATGAAACGCTCCAATCAATTCAGAGCCCTTTGGGCAAAATTAAGCGTATATGTAAATTATGTAGTTGGGTTAATTGAAAAATGCGCATGGTGTGAATAGTGATGATTGACGGGTGGGGCATATCTTGGAGCGAACTACTGAAAGAGGTCATTGGGTAATTTTCATAATAGTGCAATTATTCAAAAACCAAGTATCTAAGTGATCCGGGATAATTTATCAAATCAACTGTTATGTAATATTTTTATTGCCAAAATTTCATAATGTTCCTTGGCCTTCGATTATAATAAATTCAAGTTACATTAGTGATGGTCAAACTAGACGAAGCAAAACAAATGGTATGGAAAAATTTCAAGTCAATATCTATTCGATGTTCTAAGAAAATTTAATCCACTGCAAATACGAGATGTCCGTGATTTAAGGTTCTAGGTGGGTTTGCATGGTCAGTAAAAGAAAACTGACCATTACATGGGGGGCACAATTTTCATAATTTTTATATCTTTAGATAAAATCACTAATTGAAATTTGCTTATATCATTGAGAACACAATACTATACTGTAGTCGGAGGCTCCAATTCTGGACTGGAGTGACAAACATTCTTGGATGCTTCCTTTATTGAACCCAATGACGGAATTTTTAGTAATATTATAGTGGTTTCGAAAATCTTTGTCGAATCTAGGACACCCCGTATATTATTATCAAAAAGGGAGGGTGAACTCTCGCATTTTTTGCACTTTGGTTCACCTGGACATCCTCCTCACCCACGTTGGCGTAGGCAATTGAGACATAGGTTTTTTTCTTTTAGGATGGTCGTTCTTTTGGCAACTGATGCTCTTTGAAGTTCCTCCTGGATAAGACTCCCTATTGCATTCATTGATACTAGCGAGTGGAATCTTCTCCTCAGGAACTCAAATATCTCAGATAGCCCTGGTACGTCATGTGGACTCCCTAGGTAGTGCTTGAAGAGTCTAATGGTCTCAGCATCCCATTTTCTCCATACGATTCTGCCAATGATACGTGTCGTGTACAAGATGTTCAATCCTTCCAAGCATTTGATTGTGTTATCGTGTGGTCGTTCTATCTCATACGGTACATATTATTTCTTCTATCCAGGATTTTCTCCGAAAGCTTTGATGTCACCAGGCGTTCGTTATGATAACTTCTTTTGAGCAGATCCCATGCTTTCAGGTAAATTGACTTCCGTGGTGGAGAGGACCTTTCTCAGTGCGGTGTTGTCTTTTTTTGGTTCGGCTCAATGTATTTTTCCCTGAAGAGCTTTTATTCCTAAGTCGACGATAGCTTGATGATTTCTCTGGATATTATCCCATGCCCTTAGAGGTCATTTTAAACCTCCTGCCCATCGAACTGTTCATTAAAAGCACTGCCACAAAGGGAGCTCTCAGACTGACGGAGGCCAAGTTGTGGAAAATGGCAAGTGGACACTAAACGGTGCCAAGGGAAATCTCAAAGGCAAAGGATAACCAAGAGGTGAAGCTCCTACAAACGGCAACAGACTACATGGTGACCAAGAGCTCTTTTGAGAATAAGGTACTGGTTACAATACCTTACAGAGAAGACTGAAATCAAGACTCAATTATAAGGGAGAAAGAGATAACCATCTTTTACAGGTGCAGCAAAGACAAATACAGGCACAGGAGCAGGGATATACTCAAAGGAACTAAGCATCCAAGAGTATAACAAGCTTGAGGAAGGATGTGGCATTCTTTATGCAGAAATCATTGCCATTAAAAAAGCAGCCAACCTGCTGCAAAGACTGGACAACACAACAAAAGACGACTCAATCTATGCAGACAGCAAAGCAACGTTGAGACTACTAGAATCAGATACAGTAATCAGGAACAAGAAGCTCGTTCTATGCTGGGTTCCTGGACATAGCAATATTGAAGGGAACACGATGGCAGATGGACTGAAAAAATTGGGACATCGCTACCAACGATCAAACTCTTGAAAGATACAGTAGATAAAAACATGGAAAAGCTGCACAGCGACAGATGGAACAATCTAAACGACTGCAACAAATCGAGAGCTCTGTGGCCAAACTTGGATATGAAAAAAACAGGGAAACTACTAAAGCAGAGCAAATCCTCTGTGAGAACCCTTGTGGGAGTAATCACAGAACACTGTGAAATCGGAACCATGCTCCAAAAATCGGGCCAAGGGACCGATGATCTCTGCAAGGACTGCATGGAGGGGGATGAAATGATAGAACATCTTCTGTGCCACTGTTCAACTCTTAAAGAAGGACGCCTTAGGAATATGGGACAATAGTACCTTGAAGACTTGGAGGAAGCGAAAAATGTAGACATCGTGCTAATTCTGAACCTCATAAAAACCATGGGATGGTTTAGAACGATGAAGAGAAAGGCTGCAGGTCAAGACCTAACGAACATCTCTTCAAATTTGGCCTCCGAGTGAAAGCAATGCGAAGCAGGAAACTGCGGGACAGGAAATACCCTTCGCTACCTAACCTAACTTAACCATTCCATGCCTTTTCTAGTGCGCTTTTCCGGGTCGTAATGTATACTGTTGAATGTCTGGACTTTTTTAGTAGGATTTTTTTTCCTAGAAGAAAAATCCTTCAGAATATATGCTACCCGTTACCGTCGTACTGCAATTTGGTCCAGTGAAAAAATCATGGACCGAAATTAAGTGGAGTTTGAGAAAGCTTATATTGGTGTTGGAATGAGACGTTCGCAAAAACGTGATTTTGTTGAACTATTGAGCAGAAGCTATGGCTAAAGCAAGATTCATCACCACAGGAGTTCGTACAGTCATCGTTTTCCAGAAAGTGAGTTTGATCCAATCGAGCTTTTAGCTTTCTGGAAGAGAATACGGTCAAATAACGTCGACCGTCCAACAGAACCTGCTCCCGGAAGAGAAGCTAAAATATAAAATTCATCTGTTTGTTCTACTTCAGAAACAGAAGAACATCTCCCTTCAAGTTCATCCGCACCAGAATTGGAAGGGGCGAAATCACCAATTCTTTATATCTATTTCACACGTGTTCACAGTTAGCTTTGGGCGGGTTTGCGTAAAGTTGTAGATTGCTCATCACATGTTTGTTAAAATTATTCATATTTATCATCATAATATATCATTTCTAATTATTAAATTGCCATTTAATGATGTATATTCCCAGTAAAAATGCAATTGTATCGATAATGCCAAGCTGCCAAGATGCTAATTAATGACTTTTAAATTTCCTCCGCAACAAATTTGAGTCCATCCTTGTTCTGACCCCATTGATTTTAATCTTGATGGATAGTACAAAAATAAATACATACCACCATCTGCATAATCATAAACGCCCTTAATTCTTACTAATTAAAACAAATTTTGACCAACCCTAGCGATTTTTATCAAAAATACGTTATCCAGTAACTTCATTTAACTGCATTATATTAACGTGTGACAATGAGTCTAATCATTTGCCTCATTAACGCATGCACCTACTCATATATAATTTTTTTTCTAGCCAATACAAGTCATCTAAAGAAAAGCAAAAGGAGTTCTATTTCCTCAGTGTCTTTTTGGGTGACTTCATTGCATCCCCTAAATTTTGCAATCAGTTGGTGAAAAGAGGAAGAGGCTGTAAGGACTAAGGACTGAAGACTGTGAGATGCCATGGAATTTTAGTTGTTAGTTTATCTAGTAGAAATGTACATATAGTGTGAACATTAGGCCGCATGTGCAATAATAATTTTAGATGTGATGTACATAATGTGTAGAATAATTTTTTTACTCAGAGATGTCTAGTTGAATAAATTTGTAATTCTTGTTGGTGTAACTTCACATAAATCTTCAGAATAAATCTTTCGCGTTCGCCTCAACAGAAAACGGCTCGAGCTCGAGGCAGAGAAGATAGAAGGGTATCGTGTATACTCTTACGCGAGACATTTTTATGCCGAGTGCTCATGAACTTACAAGAGAATAATATACAATTTGGAAAAACAAAGTTTCAGTATGACATTGGATAACTCTTAATAGTCACGTACTCCTAGACATCAAAGAGGTTTTCATTTCAAAAGTCTTTTTATATCAAAACAAATGAGTATTTCTGAATGACAACAAAATTGATCGCCTTGAGGTTTTCTACATTCTCTTCCATGAACTTAGGCGGTTGAACTTTATTTTTTTAGATAACTTTTAACGGGCGTTGAAAAATTAAAATTTACAATAACTCGGGGGCCACCCCCTGGATATATCTAGTAGTGTGCCCAGGCGCCTATCGGATGGTCTGAACAGTGGAGAAAATGATCCAGGCGTTAAATGATAGTGAAGAGTTCTGAAAAGGACCTCTGAAACTTCACCTGGAAAGCCAATTAAGTACTGGAAAACCGCGATTTTGAAAACTTACGGAAATTTATCACTTCCTGCTAAGTGTCCGGCACCCCTGAGTTTTACGGTAATTAAATGAAGCACCCTGAATTAGAAAAATGAGATCAGGAAAAAATTCAGCGAAACAAGTTGCTTTTCACCAGCGGTAAGGAAAACTAGTCTCCGGAAAAATAACTGAGTCCGAGTAAGGTATCGGAAATGGTGTTTTTTGGTGTTTTTTGGACAGCTATACGGTCGAATGACTTCAGCTCAGTGACGGCTCGTGGGGGAGGGTTCTGGGACTACGCTCCCAGCGAGAATATTCATGTTTTTTGGTTTTTTGATTTTTATTACATATTTCATCATAATATGATAATCTATAAACATTATTCTAAATTGAAATATTCAAACTAAACAAATCCATTAAATACTAGCTCCAATGCACTCCATGTATCGTAGAACGGAATACGCAATAGCAGTATACCAACTACAACCACATTACCTTGTTGAGTATACGGACTCACTAGACCCACTTGCGGGCTTCTTTTGTCGGGTCGGCGAGCGAAGGAGAAATTACATCTGTTCGTGGGTCCTCGGCCTCAATGTGCCCCCTCCTTGCCTGCGCGACGTCTCGTCGCCGCTTTTCTGCCTACGATTTACTATCACGATACACGTGTTGTTGTTTAATTTAAGATTTTCCGCGGGCTATCGGCCGGCCATGGCTGTTGCATCGCGACCTGATTGTTCTCGTTTTTCATAGTATTTTTATAAATTTAAAATGAAGGTGTGTGATTTAGAAAGACTAGATCTTAGTAACTTGAGTGTGGGGCAAAAACTAGTTGAAAACTTCTCAATTTGTATTGCATAGGTGAGTATTTATAGTCGCTACTTTGGGCCTGTTCTCTGACTTCAGAATTCTTGAACTGGCAACCCTGATTATGTACCTCTGCAGCCAAACTCACAAGCCGCTACTGGTCCAGCTCCAGATTCGGAAATGAATTTGTCCACTGTAGTGGGGCTAGGGTATGAATTTGCGTTGAGACCTGTGTCTGGCGGTAGACTTGAATGCGACAGATAATGAGGCGGTATTCACCAGAAAACAGAATTCTGTTCTTTCGACCGCTGGATTCGAACCAGACTCGTCACCTCAGTCCTCAGTCAAACTTGATTTTTCAATTCATGGAATGATCTGGCGTCATCAATGATCTTATCAAGAAGAATTAAATAGAAGTATGATCAGATTAGAATTTGCAGGAACATAACCTTGAAGGATGGAACGTTGACTGTACGTGCCATGTTACCTACAAGCACAGATAACAAAGCCAATGAAACGCAATCTGAAGCATCCTTCTGAGGGTTTATGGAGTATGAAGATCAATGAAAGCTTAGAAGATCTATTCACCACTTACCAAAGCACTACGATCAACATACGTGGTTTACCAGGATTACATGTATTAACCAGTTCTAGAAAATCCACAGTTGATAGCGCAGATGGTATAATCAGCTATTCATGTTCCAGATGTAGGGAATACAATACTCAAAAATGTTTGGTCGAACGTGTTTAAGCGTTCGACTACGGTGCGCTGGTTCAAATTTAGCGGGGGCAGAAAAATATTCCTGTGCGAATATTAGTGGCATACCTGAAGTCTTATGAAACTGAGGAGGATGTTTTATAATTGATTACTAGCAGTCTTGATTGATTGACCCTATCTGTCGTCCACGGCCTTCGGAAATTGAACGACTCAAAGCAGCATAACACCCCGAACGTAGGCGATTGAGTCAATAACAATTCTGGAGCCCGGATACAAAATCAGCGTTATGGCAAGCAACCATACCAGAGTCTTGAAACTTTCACAGCTTTCACTGTACTCAACACGGGATTATTCCAACTTGCTTTTGGACTACACAAGGCACCTGCCCTTGGCAGAGAATCATAGATAATGTACAGATTTGGAAGCTTCGTATATTTGAACGATATCGTGGCAAAGGAGTTTCCAGATACATTCCAGAATTTTGGATAAAGTCTTAACGAGACCCAAACCTCACCTTGATAGCAGGGAGGAGTGTTTATTTTTCTAGACCATAGATCAAGTACTTTTGAGCAAAGATATGCTGGACACTCAGAACTTGGAATTAAAGGCTAAAAAGTTTCGGAATTGGGAAAGCATGCGCAGTGGAGAATATGTAGCTCTATCAGGTTACGAAAGTTAGCGACACAGTAGAATAAAACAATTGATCCTACGATTGGATTTTTTACTTATGCTCTTTATAAAATAGTAAGAATGTACAAGAAAACCATTATCAAATTTAAAAAATAATAAATTAGGTGATCCTAAAAACAAATAAATAGTTCTAGTCCTTACAAGCTCTACTTATCAGGAAAGCTAAGCCTCGAAGGCCTCTGATTAGCATTGCTGGGAAAACTATCTAGCAGCAACTGATTATACTGATCCACATCGTAATAATTCTGTTGATAGGGCGTATCATCTAGATCCAGCTTCAATTCTCCTGTTCCAGTTCTGTCTGGAAAAATATTAGGGTTTGGAACATGGTTTGGTAGAGGCCTCTGTATATCCAATGGCTCGTCATTGAAGAAGTTCAACTTTTTCCCACTCCTATAGGGCTCCAACGGAGATTCGATGGGAAATTTGAGAGATTTGGATCCGGAGTTCAGAGGAGGATATAAAGGGTAATCTCCGTAAGGTGATTGATGATCAGGGAATGCGATCTTATGCGTTTTCACATTACCATAACCACTTGGAGAGGTATAGGTGAAAGAAGATTGTCCTAGGCTTTCGCCGTAGCTATCAAGACCGTTTGCGCTGAAAGAAGGTTTATTCTGAATTCGTTTCTCAGCATATCCGGGTCTGTATCCATAATATTGAGCGTAGTTTTGTGGACTTTGAAATCCCTGGTTTAGCCCTTGGAAGAATCTGAAAAACCCTCCGTTGTGGTTGTTGAGGTACTTGATCAGTTTGACTTGATCAGCTGGACATTCTGGATAGGCATAGTCACATGACCTGGACTTTCCTTTGGAGGTGAATCCCAGTACTGCTGCTTTTCCGAAATGGATTACTGGTGACATATTTGCACTATTAATTCCTGAGATCAATCTGTGAAAATATAATATAGTTTGTAAAGATTTGAAAGGATAGAATAATTGTTACTCACGTAGCCAAAGACTCAAGATTCAAGTTTATAGGTAGTCCCAACCCACTCTGTCTTCCAGTCAATCCTCCAGATGTTATTTCGCATAGTAATTTTGGAACACACTGGAGATCGTCGTTTTGAGCTATGGAAAACAGAGCATCCATCACAGTTTGTCGGGGGTTTTGAATAAACGAAGGCTTGTATAAGGGTTCTGGATAGTTATGAATGACATTTTCTTGGTAGGGATAAGGGTATCCGTATTGTTGTTGAGCTTGGTTTTGGTAGTATGGTGGATATTTTGGAGGATAGTATTGGGGGTAGAAGGGCCGGTTTTGTCGTCCCTGTATGGCTATGTTGGAGAGTTCTCTGAAAATTAAGGGGAGTTGTTGAACGAGTACGACGTATATTGTCGGTAATGGTCAGACTCCTGTACTATTGTGATATTGCTTCAGGAGTCGTCATCAAAATCACATTCCTACTTCATGTTGAATCGGATATCTATGCTTTGTCAATGAATTCAATTTTGAGACAATAAAGCTACTTTTGATTTGATTGGGGTCCGGCTTCTGATAAAGCAAGCATAATACAGATACTCTGTAAGTTCAAAGAAAGTTCCTTGCCACATTTACGATATGAGGAGCATTTTAACATAGACTTAGAAGAAGAAACCAAAACACCACACCTTAGCCTAGGATCCAGTCTACAACTGTCATTTTTATGTAGATATTCTTCTGAAAAATGGCAAAAATAAATTGAAGCATTGGGAAAGATGATTGATAGGTACATGTGCCAGAGGAGATTCTCTCGAAATCTCCAATTCACAGGAACCAGCACGTCTACTGCAAGGGACTATAAACGACAAGAGGTCGGATAAAACCTGTTCTTTCACGTGGAAGGAGCATTTGATAAAGTAGATACGGACTTTATTTGCGATACTCTCAAGGCTCTAGGATCTTCCGGTCCCGCCTCCATGCTCAGTTGAAGTTTGGTCTCCTCTTCGGAATCGCGAGGTGAAAGCGCCATCAGGAGAATGCCATATAGGGGTAGACATGCAGGAAGACAGCTCTTTTCCACCTAGGCTATGGTGTCTGATGCGGCAGTAGGTCAGTGGAGTTTAAAACCACATACCCTTCACTGGCTTTATCAGATTGTGATCAGACCGAGGATCTCCAAACCCAAACTAACCAGACTAAAAAGGTTGGCATGTATGAGTATAACCGGAGCACTGCGTTGTCAGAACTGGCACTTCGGGTGAAGAGGAAGGTGAAGTCAAACGTAAGGATGTTTGGTCAAAGAGCATACAGGGACAGAAACACAGAGATTGGCCACACTAGATCATAATGTATTGTCAGGCGTGCGTTACTGTTGGTGACTTAGGCTTTATAGAAGTATAAAGGTACATCTTACATCCAGGTGACGGACCACTCCGAGAAAACCCCTACGTTTCACGCAATACTGATTTACTGACGGCTCCAAGGCTAACCGTAAGTCTACTGGAGCCTGAGTATACAGATTGGACAGGAATGGAGGGTGAGCTTTCCTTCTCTGAAAATTCACAATGGCGTTCCCAGCAGAAATGTTTCTGGAGGTTGCCACTAGGAACAAAGTGAAAAGAAGGGCGAATGAAAACAAAGTTATTTATTCTGAAAGGCATTAAGCAAACGAAGGATCAGCTGCTCGCTGATACAAAACTGCAGAGATGCTCAGGGCGCGCGTAGGTGAGAAGGGGGACCTGGCGTGAGAACCGGGACGTATGGGCATTCTCGGTAATGAACCCGCGGACGAGATAGCTAGATTAGGGTCTCCATCATCCTAGCCCGGTCAAGAACCATTCCTAGGTCTGAGTGAACGACTGATCTCCGATGCCCTTAACGGGTGGGCCTAGCAAAAACAAGTGCGACACAGGAGGAGTAGCACGACATGTGGGCAAGCCAGAGGGATGATTAATTCACCTAACTAACCAAGGGTGGCTCAGTTTCTGAACACTCTGAGCCATAGGTATTCTGATAAGGCATGGCAAGCTCAATCGACATTGAAATTCACTAGAATAGGCGAATAACTTACTTGGAAAGAGTTGGGGGCCTGCGCTGGGATGACCTGCTCCGCTTCCGCAATGGTGACGCGACAGTTCGAATAGTGGTTAGAGTTGGCAACGCGCGATTGGATAGAAAGGGTGAACCTTCTAGTTTTTTGTTAATATTTGATGACTGCGACAGACAGATTCAAGGCTATGACCTAGAAACAATCCAAATATATGTTTTAACGAATTGTTACATACAAGCAGATAAAATGGGTAGAACCCTGAGAAAACAAAACAAACAGGTCGTCTCTAAGCCTCGTTTTACCGTTAGACATATTTTGGACAATCCAAAAGTAAAAATCACTTCGGAAATAAAACGTCTCTTGTGGAGACTGCTATAAGAGATATATTGGATAAATAAACAGACAAAGTTATCAATAACCAACAAGAACATAAGCATCAAAGAGAATCTTCTGCTCTTTATGAACATGAAAAACTTTGACAGTTGCAAACTTCATATTGAAAACAATAAAAAAAACAAGAAAAATACAAAAACAGGAAGACCACAACCAACGATTCACTCACTGACCACAGTCCTTACCTATTGATTCAAAATCATTGTATTATTTTTCATGTTATATTATTAATCTCAAAATTGATTGAATTTTGATGAGGCTCGGAGAAGTCATGGATAAAAATCGTTATCTTACAAACAACGGATGAATAGTAGAATATAACCATTTTATTCCTCAATACCATTATCAAAAATATTTATTCTCGAGAATGATTTTTCCAGATATTCCTATCAATAGAAATTTTTAGATTGGCTCAAGAGTTGAGGCATATGAATATACTTCAAAAACAAATAAACAAACTGTGGAACAGCAAATGAGCACCGCAAGGTTATGACGACAGGTTTTTGGGTTATACACAGAATCATTTTATCTGATTGCTTGTGAAATAAAAAAAAAACAGCAACCGGAGAGTCGTTATTGCATCAGTTGTGTGTAAAAATTCTTCCCTTGAAAAAAAATCTTAACAAATCAAGACAATGAACGAGTGCTTATTTGGGCTGTTTAAATGTTTATTATAATGGAATTCAAATCACCCAGATCATCCGTATTCAAAAATACGATTTTTGTCATTGAAGTCGGTATTTGCGCCAGAAATAAATTCAATTGAGTTTTACAAATATTTAAATCAGTTTCTTGTTGTCTCTCAAAAAATTTGTAAACTGTCAATTATCAAAATTATTATACTAAACCATTGAATTTTTAAAAAATACTGATGTTCTCTGATCGAATATGCCATACATGCTCTTTCTTTTGATCAGTCTAGTCTAAATTAACAATCGCCAGTTTTTGGACTCGTCTTACCAGATGAAAGATTTCAATCAATCAAGAATAAATCACCCACAAACATGATCTCTAAAACAACTTATTGAGATATTAGTGAACATATTGAAATTGCTCAAATTGGAGTTTAAAAATAATTTCAATGCCTAGACAGATTCACATCACAATATTTCATGTTAGGCCGTGTTGACATAGTTACGAAAAGAATTCTTAGTATTTTATACAAGGTCCTGACAATGATAAGTCTAGGTCATTTTTAAATTTGTCAACTTTGAGACTACTCACAGTAACTTCTCTGACAGGTCATCAACAGTCAAATTATTGGAAATACCAAAAACACCACCAATCACTAAAAAAACCAAAACAACTGCCGAAACCATTTTGACTGTGCACTTTTCAATGGTCTATTTTGAAATGATTTCAGAATCCGTGAAATTTCACTTAAGAAAGTCATGTAGGAGATGCGTACCCACGCATGATCAAATGTGCAAATTATTTGTTTATTTGAATACTTTCATTCGCCAAATACATAAACGATTTGGTAATACTGGTCACATTATATTGAATTTTAGTTGAATGATGTCATTGAATTTTGAACGGGTATTGAAAGAGATTGATTTTTTCATGCAAGACATTATGCGACAGGAAATAGATTTTGAAGCCCTTCGAGTTTGTTTGCGCTCAGCACCCTTACGAGGATGAGTGGAAAATTCAAATGTCCATATATTTTGAATATTCTCTTGATCAGGAAATTGAAGTGAAAGGCAGACATAGAATGGATTTCTGTAATCATTCAACGTTAAACAAAGAAAAAATGGTCAAGACAAGGATGTGGGGGTCTCTTATTTGAATGGTTCCAATAATACTTGAGAGATAGACATCAGTTATTGTGTTCAGGTGAAAAATCATTTGTCCTGAACATTCAGAAAGGGGTACCCCAGGGATCACTACTATCTTACTTACATTGATGACAGACTTTCTCTGAATGTCGTCAAGTCAATTATTTTTGTGAGATTCAAAACCAAAGTGACTAGGCCACAATCAAATTTTTGATTCTGGATGATTACATACTACCTTGAGCAAGAGACTTGCTTTAGCCTGCCCACCATGATAGAACTGGTAGTAGATGTTGCTAGGTCTGTGTATTTTGCTCTTTTCAAGACTACCCTCCGTTATGGGATCACTTTCTGGGATGCAGGTAGCCAGCAGCATCTCGATGTGCTTGTGATGCTACAAAAGAGAACCATCTGATCTATCGCTGAGGTATGCGGAAAAGAGTCATGTAGGCCACATTTCAAGTCTTCAGGTATTCTAAATCTGACATCTGTATTCATCATGGAAACAGCATCTAAGGCCTACCAGGAGTATGATGTTCCTCAAAATATATCATTGGCCAAGGAAAGGGAAACTCGAAGATTCCTCTTCCAATCTCATTGAAGGAGTAGATTGAAAAATCTTTCATCTATCATGGAAAGAATATCTTCAACAACCTGCTTTCGTATGTTTGGGAATCTAAAAACATTTAACAAAAGTCTTACTTCTAAAGAACACATTCTATAGCTTGGATGAATTGAATACCTGATTGACTGTATTTAAACTACATGCATAATGAATGGAAAATTCGTAGAATTATGACGAAGGATTTTCAAAACATGAAGACATTTGAAGGAGAAAATAAAAAAGTATACCTGATATCTTCACAATCAATATCAGTTTTAACAATCTACTACTCAGAACACTACCCTGCTAAGATAGTTTTTGTATGTGAATGTCAAGGTTAAGAAGTATTTGGAGTCAAAATTGGAATGGATCAAATTCTATGCCCAAGATGCCATGCAAGTATTTTTTATCCTTTTAATCCATCCACTATCATCTGGTTCGCCCTTCATCTTGTCCCCCTATTGCCAAACCGATTATTATATATAGAGCAAACTGTCATTGCGAACACTTATGATTGCATCGAAGGGGCGTTATCTGTCTAGATGTATATTATTAAGACATGTCGGCTGGCGCACCTCAAATTGTACTGAGGGAAATAATACAGTTCAACCACCAAATTAATGTTTGAGATCGAATTGAATGGCATTATTTTAAAACTTTCACACCACAGACAATGGTGCTACCTAAGAAATGTTATATAAACCTGAATTTGTAGGTGCTCCGTGGTTCAAAATAAAGTGAAAGTTATTACTAATTACTGAATTCCAGGACACTACACCCTCTTATGGACCCATTGGCAGCTACCTCATATCTAGATATTCAGAGGGCAGTTTACAGCCAGCTCCGTCATACAGGATGTCAATTGAATAACGGGCTCGCAAGAGAATAAAATAAAAAATGCTCGGACCCGTCAAATTTTGTTTCGAGGAGAAAACAATTTGCTGCTAACTTTGCAACATCACCCCCTGAGCAAGGGTGATATTCACCCCAAAAATGTTGAATAGGAAGGGGAGCCAAGTGATACCTTATTTTGACGGTCCTTTGACCCTCATCACAACTACCGAGTCTCAAGTCTCTGCTGGCATTCCTCTTGGTATGACAGCTTGTCAAAAATTAGTTTACACTTTTTTTCCTACCCGATAAATAACTAGCTGCAAGAGTTAACTTCTCCAAACTAAGAGGATATGATGAGGGACAAAAGATCCTTCAAATGTGCTGTTACTCAATCCTTTTGACGATTATTTATTTTACCCTTTTTTTTTTGTGGTAAAATACATCGTCGTCAAAAAGATTTAGTGATAGCTCATTTGGAAGATCTTCTGTCACTTATCATATTTTCTTAGTTTGGAGAAGTTAACTCTTCCGGTTAATCATTTATTGGATAAGAACAAAAAATAAAACAAATGTTTGACAAGCTGTCATATCAACAGGAATGACAGCAGAGACTCAAAACTTGACAGTTGTAATAAGGGTCGTAGGACCTTCAAAATAAGGTATCACTCGACCTGCCTTTCCATTTATCATTTGGGAGACGAATATCACCCTTGCTCAAGGGGTGATGTTGCAAAGTTGAAAAAAGCCGCAAATTGTTTTTCCCTCGAAACAAAAATTGACGGGTCCGAGCGTTTTTTTATTTTATTTTCTTGGGAGCTCGTTATTCACGGTGAGAAGTTTTCAAATCGACACCCTGTATATGCTGTATATGAGAGGTGACAGGAAGGCACCCTGTGGAACCCCGGCCTCCAGAGTCATCACTTTCAAGATGATCGGGATGCGGCAATATCTTGAAGAATTCTGGTTCTAAATTAATTAACGTATGCTATAGAGCATAATATTAAAAATATCCTCATCTAATCAGGAGCAGATGAGAAAGTCTTGATGATGGGTATCCTCGTAGTATTAATGCTCTTGTTATCTGGAGTTTCATTGCACGCCATCAAGGAAATCAGCCAGTCACTTTAAAAGCATTGAAAATGGAAGACAGGATTTCTGTCTGTGACCCCCTCATCAGTAAATCACAAGGAGATGTGGTCTATAAAATGTTTTGAAAAGCATTCGACCAGATAAACCATAGCATATCTCTTGAAGTCTTTTTCCATATAGGATTCTACCTGCTGGGAAGAAGACTGTATGTGGAGATTGATGGTCGTAGATTACATATATTGTATCCTCCATCTGGAGTTCGACAGGGCTCCAAAGTGGGATCACTTTCGTACCATATTGTATCGACCACCTGATCCCCATTCTGAACTACCAAAATCTAGCTTATGACGATGGTCTTGGACTATATGGCATTATTCGATTACTCTCTGACTCTCCGACTTTTCGGAACAATGTAGAGATTTTCAACAACTGGTCAACAGTCAGTAGAATGCTGAAGACTACTTGATCATCAGCAGCTTCAAGAACTTCACAAGAGCTCAGCAATTATTTTTGCATCCTATTTATTGATGCCATAAGGATTTTCATAAAATATCCAACGCAGATGGTCGAAGTACCGTGAAACGGTTGCTGTTTGAGGATCACAGAACCCAAAAGAAATGTAGCCACGAGGTTGACAAAGTGAGATTCCATCCTATTGCGAAGCCATATCTTTCAAAGCTTCTTGCCGAAAACCAAAACATTTGTATCAACCATGGAGAACATAAGATCTAATTGATAATTGCCATGCTCTTATACAGGGTGACCTCGAAAAAAGTACATTCTATAGTGCCACACAATGGAGGATACTGAAATAAGAAAAAGAGTTCCCATGAGCAAGGCTTTCGGTTAAAAGATACGGGGTGTTGAATTTTATTTTTGTTTGGGTTTTTTTTATTATCTTCAGCCAGAGACGCAAGAAATGGATAAAATGTGGTATACAGGGTTTTTTTATCATGCTCAATCCATATATGATCTTAGTTTTGTGATTACTGATAGAGGGCGCTACATACAGGGTTCCATCTCTATGAATCGGTCCTTGTCACCGAAGGCCTTGCGGACCCATGTTCATAGGAACATTTTTTCTTATTTTAGTGTCCTCTATTGAGTGGCACTATGCAATGTACGTTTTTCACGGTCACCCTGTAGTTGACGTCACTTAACCAAAATAAATACAAGTTAACCCAAACCACCTATTGAACAATTAGTTACTTTTTCTTTAATATCTCTCTACATTATTTATCAGGACCTGTACCAACCTTCCGTTCTACATACCATAGCCGTAAAACAATGTAACCTTATTCCATGGATGAGAGATGGATACAGGTCGAACATACCTATTATTTGTCCGGTGATTTGTAAACCAACAGATAGAGGTAAATGTCGAAAAAAATTACTGTACATACCAAGATTCGGATATTATGTTGAGTTTGAGGGTTGCATTTCTGTGAGAGGTTGCCATGCTGCCTGACTGAAGGTTTCTATCTGGGATAAAACTGGTATCAGGAGGGCAGCCTGTGACCATCAATGTAACTCTCAATATTAATTATGGCTCTGAAATGAAACTTGTATTAAAGATAAAAAAAACTCTTCAACAGAAAACGGAAAGACTACCCGTTTGACCATTTTTGTAGTTATGAAATCTCCTTTGATTTCTTACAACAGTTATAAATAGTATTAAAAAAAAATATCACCCAAATGACTTCTTGACCAATTTCAATGATTCTCAAAAAATAAGGCGGCCTTGAAACAGATTTTTTTTTGTTGATTCAAGACAAAAATGCTTTGATTTTAAAAAATATGCAGAGTACAACAAAAGAAAGAGTTATACATCTATCTCTAAAGAGAATGGACAAATTGTTTGTAATCCCACTGAAGCCTATGGAGTTTGATACGCACAACAAAGAATATTACTGGATTAAAGGGATCCCAACTCCCACCATGAGATAGTAGCCCAAAGGGTTTTATATTCCATTTTTCATGAACACTTATTAGAGAACAAAAGAAGCGCTGCGGTACTTGAAAGGAGAGGAAAAAATCCCCCTTCAGGCTCTAAATGTAAAACGCACATATTCTTTTATGAAGGCTCTAGAGCGAGGGGTGTAATGTAGGTCAGTAATACCCGTGATTACTTGCGGTATTCCATCCTGCACTTCGCAATTTAGGGCATTGCATTCAGTGCTTTTAATTAATGGGAGAAAAGAATATCGTAATTAATAATAAATAGGCTAAGCGATGTAGAAGGTCGTTCAAGTACCTTCAAGAGGTGGCTTTATGAATACACGTGATAAAATCGATTTCTCAGTTGTTAATTACTAGCATATATTCCAAGCAGAGCTCCATTGAAAGTTGAATTAAAATATGTGCAATTATTTCACAACAACTGCATTCAATGGTCTAGAAGCATTTCAACATTTTTTCTATAAAAGAAAAGAAAAATAATTTTGCTGCAATCCCAACTGGAGATTGCTCTTTTTGATAATGTGTATCACCCAAATCAGTTGAATGGTGAACTATGATGATGCTGTCCAGGACTTCATGGTGTACCTCAATTTTGCTTGAATGAGCTCCAAGACGATATCTTAGTGAAGTCCATGGTACACTGTTCACACCGCAGCCACTAGAGGGCTTATTGTGAATGCCCCTCAAATTTTTACTAGGGTGATGATTGAGAACAACATAGATCATTGATGCTTGAGTCTGCAGCAGTGTTTTTTTCCTGAGCTATGAAAGATGGCGCAAGTTGATCCAATTCACAAATTTGGTGACAAGAGCAATGTCACTAAATATAGGGGATCATTCTTCTTGAGTCATTTTGGAAAAATGTTCAAATCTCTAATTTTCGACCATATATTTTTAATGACTAAAAACGTCCCAAATTTGGAGAAGGCCGATTTTTCTGAGACGATAAATGCACTGTTGAAGCTGGAAAATTTTGGTTTCCAGGGAGGACTTCTGAAACTTTTTTCTAAATACTTGAGTTTTTTGAGGCTAGTAACGGAAGCAGATCTGTAGCTTCAAAGGTATCATGGGCATTTCCTCAGAGATCACCTGTGTCCAATTCTCTTCATAATTTTTCTTCATCATCTGGGGGCACGTTTTGGACATGCGGACGATTTTGAGGACTCCAATAATTGATCTAGAGAACCTTAAGGTCAACCCAGATAACTTCTTCAGATGTTGTCAGTGCAATGAACTTCACGTCAATATCTTTGAATTATTTCTTCAATTCACCTTTATACCTATCTTTGTCCACGTAGCAGTAACAGCATTGGCTTCCAAGATGCTAACATGAACATTTTTAGGTTGAAGTTTTGATTTGTTTAAAAAAATTATCAAGCAATATTTTTTTGTACTTAACGGATTCAAAGACAAAGAGAGCTTTTGAATTGTACTTGATAAAATTATTGATTTAGTTATTTTTGTCTTGTATAATTAAGTTTAATTTTATGTTTAAGTGACATACAGTTATAAAAATGTTTGTTATGCATGGAAAAGTTGCAAAATTTTGGCTTTCCCGGATATCTTTGGAAGTATTTGGAATTTTTTGGATTTCTCAACGACATTTTACCAGCACAACTTTTTCGCTCCTCAAAATTCTCTGTTTATCCTACCGTTTCCAATATACTATAGGTGAACGTTTTGGTTTGTAACACCCTGTATAAAAGTATAGCCTCGGATTTTGCTAGGTAACTCATTCGCAATCTACTTTTGAAGAAGGTTGGCCAGATATCCACACAAACTAACCCACGCCCATCTGAGATTCCATCTCTTGAATCTGACACCTCCCCCTCTCGATCACGGCGCCGCGCCGCTGGCGGCATCATGGGTGAGTACATGACACATTTGTGGTTAGATCTGGGTCTAAAGTAACTTGAAGGGGTCACTTTACGTCTGATAGGTATACTACTGGCATGTCTTGGAGGTCATCTACTGAAAAAAATCAAAAAATCAAAGAATCATTGAACTGTATACTCCTACGTATCTGGAAGGGAACCGATAATTGTCGACCAAACGCTCAAGTGTGTCATACAATGATAGCCCAATACTTCGGTCACCTATTTTCGAACATATCACCCTGAATTAGGAGAGAATTCACTGAATGCTGGTAGTTTGACATGAGTTAGAGAGAGATAACGAGTGACCATTGCGCTCTCTACTTGCCTCACTCTCAATAATAAGTGAGTCCAGTCTATCGACAAAGGGAATATATTCACTACTACTCCTATTTGCACTTAGCTTTGAAGCCAGGAGGCAATTAACTGTTAGACCAACGAATACGAAACAAAGAAGTAACGTCAGGGTTGGGATTTGCTGCAAACAGTGGAACAGGCGTAAATTCTTGGAATCTGCCTCTGGTGGATACCATAAAAGAATTGTAAGCATAATATAGAACAAATTCATATCAATCTACTCCAATACCCTTGCCCATTTTTTGGTTTATTTTTGGGCTTCCATCACCATCTATGTGCTCCTAGAAAAAAAACCCTAAGAACCATGGAGCCAACAACAAAGAAATCTAAAACTACTATTCTGTGTGTTTATTTTATATGGATGAAGCTGAGGGACGGTAAACCAATTATTACGAAACCAGTACTCATAGATGAAATTCTCAGGGTTGAGATTTGCCATCTATCGCTGACATGAGTTGGTTATCAGGTGGAAGAAAAACTCCGTCTCCATTATCGACGCTGTGGAATGGTTTCGCACTCACAGCTAAAAAGATGTCCTCTGGAACTGTGGATTAAGTTTTCAATATCATGAACCAGTTGGAATGAAGAACATTTCATGGTTCAGACAAATAGATCAAATATAAGAACACTGGAAGATTGCTACAAGTTAATTAATTGTAGGGTGTTTCTTAATCAGATCACGACGATGGAAGACTGGATAACTATATAAAGCTTGCCAGTCTTGTCAAATTGATGATTCATTCTTTCGACGCTGTCATCCGTATTATGTTCTTTAATTCTATCCTAGCTTACACAATAATTTACACCCGAAAATCTCTTTCAATCGAATCATTTTGATTCGCACAAAATAATGACGTTCGCGATCAGCACGTGACTTTGTGGACTTCATTTGTTTAGGATCGCCAAAATGAGGGGCGTTTTGATATTTGACACATGGAACGCGTGCCGATATTTTTCTTTCATTGAGTCTTACGCCACAGACTGGATGGTTTATTATTATCCGATTTTCGATTTCTTCCCATGAACGTTGTTCTTAGACTAAGCCCTATGGTTAACGTCGGATTAAGTGCTAGTAAGTGATATGCAAAACCTCGATGTGTTGTTATAGGGTGGTTTTCGTTACCCATTTGCATAACAGTGACTGATATGATATACCGAGAGGTAAAGGGTGTGAACTTATTATGTTTATGTGGTGGCAATGTGATAGATCTATAAATGTTCATGGGAAAGTTTGTTTTTACTTCATCAATGTTGTGTTTATGGATTATAGCACCTCGAAATTTATTTTATTTGTGCAAGTTGTTAACCAAGGAGTAAGCTCGACTCACATCATAGACAGAACACAATATTTTTTCCATAATTACTGATTTACATTACCCCCTCCTCGCATCATTATTAGGTATTTTTTGAGGGTTGTATGTTTGTTGTTTAATTGAAGTATCTATTGTGAGGGTTGGAAAACAGGTGTTTTGTTTTGGGAAGTGTGTAGTGGAACAGAATATATTAGGATATGGTTGAGTTGATTTGGGCATAAGTTTGAGAATGCACAAATTCTGCTCGAAGTGTCAAACTGAAGAAAACTCTCAGATCCTGCCGTATCAGACAGAATGGAAGAATCCTAATCCGGAACAGGGTGGAAATCTCGGAAAGTAGGAAATGTTTACTTTGACGGATGACCATCTATGTTACAAAGTTGAATCTTATTTACCAGGAAAATATTTTCTTTTCAACCATTTCAGGTGTTTGTTTAGTTTTATGTTTATCAGTTTTGGAAAATATCACATTCTATGGCGAGTGTGTTTTGCTTTTATTTATCCACTTGATTATTTTAATTAGCCTGTTTTCCACTTTTAAGAAAACTTTATTTTTTTGCGGTTAGTAGTTTTTTCTGGTTTTGGGTGAGGTTCTGTCTCATTTCTTTTGATATAGTGTTAATTTTTGTTTATCGAACTACATGTGTATTTACCTTATAGCTCTTGCTGAATAAAGATTATTATTATTATTATTATTATTATTACTTTATGGTTTTATCTACTTATCTTTTTTTTTCTAGGAACTTTTTATTCTGTGTGCTTTTTGTTTTTTCCAAGTGAGCTTAATTTTAGAAGTTTTCATCCCTTTCTGAAAGAATGGTTTTACACTTTATGCTGTGCTATGTGTTTCTTTATTATTATATTTTTTTTGTAACAGTGGTTTACCCGTTCTAAGATGGCCTTAACCAATCTGAGTGATTTTTCGAACTTTTCTCAACTTAAATAATTTTTTTGACTAGCTTTTCTTCTTCTAGGAATTTGTTATCCTCTGATACATTGAAAATAATTTTGTTCGTGATATCAATGAACCCCGTTTATCAAAGTCTGTTTATTGGTACAACGAACAATTTTATTCTGTTGATAAAAAGGTTTGTTGAGTGGATCATCAAAGATTATTGGTTAATGAAAAGGGATATTAGTTCAACGAATTACTAATAATAATTGTTTTCCTTGCTTAGCTACTGTACTTCTTCATTGATTCAACGAATCCTGTTTATTGGGTCAATAAACACAGTACATCCAGTTAGTTTTCGTAAATTAATAATCAATATTCATTAGACGCACGAATACTGAGCAATTATTGAAAAATGTATTCGCTATATTAATGATTCAGTTCGAAGTATGAATGAACATGTACATTGGTTCAACGAAATAAGTTGATTAATATTACAAACAATTGTTAATCATGTCAATGGATACAATCATTGACTTATAAAGAGGTTTCTTTGAATGAATAAACGCGTTCATTGACTCAACGAACGTTCAAAAACTGATGTAACATATTCGTTGAGCCAATGAATGTTCTTATAACTTCGATGAACTGTACATAAGGTATAAAGTATTTCATTGGTCCAAACGAAAATTGCCGGGAAGAAGGCGAATTTCAGAAAAGACCATTCAGTCCTATTTAGTTTCCCGTTGCGTCAAATTGTCACGTGAAATTTCTCACTCACTTTATTTTTTATTGCTAGAATATTCAAAGTAAGTATAGTGGTTACTAACTAATCAAAGTGGTCATTGGATTGATGAACCTGGTAACTGGATCAACGAATGCATTCATTAGATTTACGAACAAAGATTATAAAATTAATGAACGTGTTCATTGAATCAATGAAAACCCGTCTATTGGATTGACGAATACGTTGGTTAGTTTAACGACTGAAAATTATAAGATTAATGAACGCGTTCATTGAATCAATAAGCTCGTTTATTGGATGAACGAATACGTTCGTCAGATTTACGAATAAAAAATAAATAATCAATGAATACGTTCATTGATTCTACGAACGTATTCATCAATTCGATAATAATGTTTCATAAGATCAATAAATATGTTCGTTAACTGGATCAAGGAAGATTATTGAGTGATGAATTTATAAACATCGAATAATGTACAAGTATTCGTTGGCTCGATAAACTCGTTTATCGGACGAAAAACGATGAATCCGTTCGTTGAGCTAATGTTTTTTTTTTTATTATTATCACGTAACTTTTTGGTTCAATGTATTATTGCCCGTCAAGTTTTTATCACACTTTCGGAAAATTTTATCTTTTTAAGGTTAATGCTGTAACTCTTTTATCCACTTTATAGTGATTTCTTCAAATTCAAGAAGGCTCTAAATATACTTGGTATTTTTTTGTACTCCTGAGGATTTTTTTTCAAAACGCTTTTATCCTCTTCTGGTACCCCTTTTTTTGTACAGAATTTTTTCTTCATGATCACAACATCTTCATCAAAAATAAAGCCAAGACGGTGGAGGCGACGTTCAGAAGTCCTGATATTTTTCGACATAATTGGAATAAATGTGTGTGGAAGTAGGCAGTCTTTGAGGTTTTTATCTGACATATCAACTCACATCCATCATATTTGGTTTTATTGATGACTTTTCGAAAAAGGATATCTGCAGCTGTGTAATTCATGAACAACTTCAGATTGATCAAGGAAGTCTTTTGATACTGTCCAAGAAACCTCACCAGTCTATCTCATAATTTGGGAAGAAAAGGCACCATGTAACCAGAGTCTTTGATATGTCTAGTGTATCTATTTCTGCGGATGATGGGTTTTCAAGTTCAAAAATTCCATGAAACACATTAGGCCAATGAAATTGAGTCCCAATAACCCGTATTGAAGCATTAATTTCCAGCAAGCTAGTAACCACTTTGATACGTTTATTGTCAAACATAAAATAATCCTAAAAATCTATATTGAATATTTTAACTAAATTCATTTTGAATAATTTCACAATATTCCGGAAATCATATTTTAAAACAACTTTGGTTCATAGGCGTGGTCGGTGCTCGCAAACGTTGCAATAGTTAAATTATAAGTACATTTTCTCGATATTGTGAAATTGTCTGGTTAGCAATATTATTCAGTTCCAACGAACGGAATGATAGTGCTGACTACTGCTGACAAGAAAGAATTGAAGTCAAGGTAGAAAATTGTAATTTCGGAAGTAAGTAGAGAACCTGGGTGTCAGAAGGTTGTCCTAATACGGGCATTTCGAGTGTAAGAAAATGTGCTACCTAAAGATGATAATGTAAGTATATTTTATATTCTCAGGAGAAGACCGCAATTGATTGTTTAGGCGCAACTTTATTGATTTCATCATTTCTTATATTTCTCCATCGTTCATTGTTCTTTGATTATCACTGTTCATTATCTATAGATTCAAGTCAACGATAACAAGTATTTCTTTGTTACCTCGATCTCAAGTTGCACTTTCCCCGGTGTGACATTATTAGGTCCTGAATGTCGACATCTTAAGCAACCAATCAAGTTCTGTGGTATGTGTAGTCAAAATCAACTGGTAGAAACGAAGAAAATTTCCAATTTCAGCTCATCATAATAGGAATTGTCACGCATCCAGCAACTGGCCAAAAGAATATTCCAGAACGACGATGAATCTGAAAGGACAGATGCTTGACACAACTGAACTCCGAAAAATGACCAGGAGAATCGAAGAATTGGTGACACATCTTGACCCGTACTTTTGATGACGCCTTGCACCAAGTCTTACGAGCAGTGGTTTATGATTGCCTCTACAAGTATTTTGAGGATTTTTTGAATTTTATTCACAATTTCTTTCAGGAATTTGTCTACTTTGGGGTAAGTATCAAGGGGATAGATCACCGATCTACTATTCTCGCGGACAATGGCAGCGATTCGCTTTTTTTTGTCGATATCTCTGAAGTCATTCCAAAACTGAGTATAAATTTTGTATCCTGCATTTAGAAAACATATAACAAGTACTTTGTGGGCTGGGACAAAGCCTCCGAAGGTTTCCAAAATTTTTGACAAAGTGAATTAACACTGTTCTTCCTTTTTTCTCCAAAAACATTTCCATCTTCAAGTCGGTCAACTGACGATTCGGTTTTTGAGTCATTTCAGCAGTGCTTTCTGGCCTCTACCGTAACAAGATCATTTTTCAGACGAATTCTTTGAAGTTACCTCTTCATCCTGCCACCATTCAACTGCAGTCATTAGGAAATTTGCTCAATTGTTAAGGGTGACTCTCCTCTTTAGAGGCTTCTTGCTTTGTCTGACCACAAATACCTGTGAGGCGTCTTCACTACAGATTACACAATCATCTCTTCTCAAAATCAAAACTTGGGATTCTCTTTGTACGTCTCTTGTATCCTTACTCTTATTTCTTTTGAATATATTTTCCCGCATCTCTAGTATATCACAGCTGAAGCAAGTCCTCAAAGTTGATTTCTTATTTTCTCTGCTATACCTCTCTATTCCTTGTTCTTCCACTGTAGCCTCATCATGTTGGTGATGGTTTGTCAAAAATTAAACACCTCGGGACATAAGGTTAGGTAAGGCTGCGAAGGGTATGCTCTGCCCAACAGTGTTCTGCTTCGCATTGCTTCAACTCGGAGGCAAAATGGCCCATTGTGTTCCTTTGTTTGAAGAGGTGTCCCCTCGCTCTTAACCTGCAGCCTTTCTTTTCAGCGTTCTAAAACCATCCCATGGTTTATACGAAGTTCAGAATTAGCACGTCCTCATTTACCGCTTTCTCCAAGCCTTCAGGGTAGTATTGTCCCATATTCCTGAGGCGTCCATCCTTTAGAGTTGGGCAGTGGCTCAGTAGATGTTCTATCGTCTCATCCTCCTCGATGCAGTCCTTGCAGAGCTCATCAGCTCTAGACCCCATTTTCATAGCATGGTTCTGATCTCACAGTGTCCTGTGATTACTCCCACAAGGGTGCTCACAGAGGATTTGCTCTTCTTTAGTAACTTTCCATATCCAAGTTTGGCCACAGAGCTCTCGATTTGTTGCAGTCGTTTGGATTGCTCCAACTGTCGCTGTGTAGCTTTTCCATGTTTTCATCTACTGTATCTTCCAATATTTTGATCGCTGGTAGCGATGTGTTTTCCATTTCGGCTTCGTCCGAATTTCGACAGTTAATTTGCCATCATGTTCCCTTCAATATTGCTATGTCCAGGGACCCAGCATAGAGCGAGCTTCTTGATCCTGATCCAGGACAATGCCTCACGGCAGCTCATCACTACCTTTGACCTTATTGTATCTGATTCTGGTAGTCTCAACGCTGCTTTGCTGTCTGCATAGATTGTTCTTTTGTTGTGTTATCCAGTCTTTGCAGCAGGTTGGCTACCTCGGGTCATTAATATTGGTGGATGTTGAACACGCCAAACAATAATCAAAACACAGAGACGCACTTGATAGTGAAAAGAAACAACTTTGATTGATGCAAAATTTCGTGAAATTCTATTCTCAACAACTTTTATTCCATGGGATTTGGTAGATATGTGGCCTCAATAAGCAGCAAAATAAAGGTTTGCACCAAAATGAAAAACTTGTCCTCGTTCCTAATTATCGATTTTGGTATACCGCTGGATCGAATTTGATGTTTTGGATGTCATTCGAAAGAAAATTCAATCCGTTTTGGACTGGACTGGAAAAAGTGCGGTTTTTTGGGCCCTCTTTTGTTGGTTCACCCCATAGTACATGGTCGTGATGATTTGAGCGGCGGTGTTGTCAATATGAGCAGGTTGATTATTTATTACTGAAGTGAATGACATTGAAAAGAACGTGCGACTACGGAAAATTGAGCAAATTTACCGTAGCAGATGTATCTTCATTAAACGATCCGGCAACAATGCCTGGAACCATCAACAACGATCTAATGTCTTGACCCACTATACTCCGCTAGCGAGGTAGTCAAACGAACCAAGCGTAATAAATGGAAGTATTGGCGCTCCAAATCCATACCAACCCACAATTCCACAATTGCGTTTCGAATCTAACAGCACAAACAAAACCAAAAAGATTGGTACCAATTACGGGTTCGCAATATTCCTACAGCGCGCTTCGCGTGATGAAGTAACCTCGTTGCAGAAAAATATGACACACTTGTTGAAAAACAGTGACCAGTAATGGCCACTTTGAGATCTTATTATTGCGCAAGCCGGATAATTGTCAAAATGAATCAACGCAGTACAGAAGGCTTATACGATTTCACGTTCAAACACTGTAATTTGTCTGCCCATCTGCAAATCTTGACGATAACTTGTAACTACTGTGTTTGGTAATTATAGAGCCTGATTTTGACCTGGTTCTTTCGTCCCTTGTACAGTTCTTTGTCTGTCACCAGATAATGCTGGTTAAGTTAAGATTGGGATACTGCCAAACTGTTACAAGTTTATTGACAGTGGTCGGCTTTGTGTGATTTTCATGGCAGATCCGCTGATTATTATGATCAAGTTGCTGGATTTTGAGTATTTGGAATGAATAAGATTAGTAACGAGTGAATTATATGCAATTTTGATTCACAACAGGAACAAGTATTGCTATTGAAATCTCTTCGCGGAACTTTCAAATTTGACAAACAATCGTCTTCAAGTTCAGGTAAGTATTGATTCCGGAAGAGTTCCCAACTAAGGGAAGAATTTTATAGGGAAATGTAATTGAGCAAAGTATTTTTTCAAAATTGGTAATGGTTACCTGAGTGTGACAGATGAATGTAATCTTGTTCTCTTTATTGTTGTTATCATATCGAGAAAACTGTTCTCTCTGGCGGTTGATTTGGCACAAAATGTTGCCACGCTCTTTGTTTCTCTCAAGAATAAAAAAATGAGGTAACAAAGAAAAGAAAAAGTCACTTGATTTTTGGAATGAGAGGGTGGTTTCCTGCGTGAGCAAATTAGGCCCTAGCTCAATGTTGGAGAGAAGAGTAGGATAAGCGCCACCGACTCAAGACTGAATAAGTCGGAATTCCCCGATGTTCCGGGCACCTTCCCAATCACAGAAATTATGAAATCAAAAATTAATTACCAAGTCAATGAGTCACATAAAGCCAAATGAAATACCAAAAATTCAATGGATAAAAATGTATTTCTTTATCCCTAAGTGATCACTTTCCAAACAAAAATAAATAAACTTAAATCTAATAACGATACCAAAAATTCACGGCAACACAGCCTTTCTTCAGTCAAGAGGGCTCAAGCTCAACGGTGGCTCGGTCACCTCTTGTAGACTGCCAATTAGATGAACCGTTGTATTGATACCTCAATGTAAATCACTATCCGTGAATCGTGGCTGATAACCCCAAACACAAAAGAACCCTAAGAAGTGATACGGTTGTAACATAGTCTTCTTAGTTATAAAAAAACTCGAATGAAAATTACGATTATAAATTTAATAGATTGAACAAGAAAAATTAATTATGTTTGATTTAAACCTCAACAAATCATTACTCTTGGTGAATTAAAATTAAATCAAATGATCAGATAAATCATAAAAATCAATTACTAATACAAATATCACTCGATAAAAAAACATGTAAAGAAATCAGTAAAATACCTGAGTTCTGCAGGGTTTCTGGGTTTGTAGACACGGTGGTGTTTTTCCTGCGTTTCGCTCTGGTGGTTCTGTTCAAACAGCGTGGTAATGTATTAGAACTGGTAGGTTGCTGTCCACCATTGCGTTTCCAACAGAATCAGCAATTTTAGAATAAATAGGCTGCTGGCCATCCTTGCCTTTCTAGGTGAAAAGAAGGAGCACGATAGAATTCATCCAGGTACTTTCCAACGACACCCGGTCGAAGATGAAATCAACAACACACTTTCCAACTCACTCAACGGTCGTGAAACCAAAATATCCGTTTAAAACGGTGATTGCATCGCCAACAAGGTGAGTAGGTACACAAAGCACACAAAACTCAACGCGATGCAATAAATAAGAGTGGATTGATTTCCAAAAAATCCCTAGATAAGGTTAAAAATGCTTGGGAAATATCCTTCACAAAGACTCGTTGGAAAGTAAATCGAAAATCAGTGTCAAATTCTCATGACAAATTGAGGCTAGGACTAGTACCTGAAAAGCAGCAAATGTAGAATAGCAACAAAAACACCGGCAACATCGTTAAGGACTGGAGGTAGATTGCACAAACAATCCTCCACTAATCAAGAAAACACAGACAGCACCAAGGAAAGTGACTTCATTCCCACTAACAGTCCCAAATCGAAGAAAAGAACGACATACGTGCCATACATTCAACGGAGATCGACAGTGAAAATACACCCATTACGTAATCCAAAACAAGTCTGGCAACGGTGTCACATCGCAGAGCAAAATTCCATAACCTCAAATCAAACAGCTGACTTCAAGGGACTTGGTTTAAAAACATAAACTAACGTGATTTTCCTTAAAAAGAACTGTTTCCCCATAAAACAACATGAGAACAGTGAATAAAATGGCACACGAGTCATTTAGAACCGTTGGCATGTCCTGAAAGTGTGTGTGTAAATACAGTGCCATTTCTTGCCAGTCAAACTCATGACAGGGATAGATGAAGTTTGAAGAGAAGTTATTAGGAGGAAAGATGCTGCTCATGCTGCTCATGCTGCCTGAATTTATAAAGTAAGTGAGTGAAAACCGTGTGTTTTGCGCACAAACCTGATACTGTAGAACTAAAATTCCCCAATCTCAACCATAATGGAACGAAAATACGTAGAGTCAAAAATGGCCCGTGACAATGTTCTTCAAGTCATCTCCAAAAGAGTACAGACGTTATGCATAATGATTTTTGGTTCATTTTGGATCCATAAGGAAGACCATCACCAAATTCCTTCATCTTCATCACAATTTTATAAATTACAACAAGTGGAAGAAAGGTTGACACATCATCCCCCCTTTTTATAGGGATTATAGGTCCTTGGCACCTTTGGTTGCAATTACGCTACCAACCTTATCATATATCTGATACCTGGTCTGAACATGGTCAAACATGTTAGATTCCATAAAGATAGGGGTTGGAATTTCATAAAACCTTTTTGTTTGATTTCTATTCCTGTCCTCATACTTCTGGCAAGTAACAAAAATGAGCTTTTCCAATGCTCAAATGTTTATTTCTAAAAAGAAGGAATTCAAGCCACTCAAGGTGTGTTGAGTTTCAATGAGCTCTCCTTTTATCTGGTAGAGAGGCCTGTCCTTTTGGTAAGGTATACATGCTCTAGTCGCTTTATTTGATACTGATTGCAAACAACAAGTAGCTGTGGTTCAGACGTCACTACAGACACTATTCACCTGATATGTCAAAACAAATAGGACTTAAAGCTTGCCAATTGCATTTGATACACCTTATAACACAGAGGTTTGGTTTGGTGAACGGACGAAGGGTGTTGGAGCCGAAATTTATGACACTAAACCCTGCACAAGCCTCAGTATCCCTCTAGAGGATTCTTCAACTGTGCACCAAGCGAAATTTCACACAGTTCAAGCATCTTCACAAGAGATTGCTAGACTGGGCTGCAACAACCAGAAAATCTACATTCTTCCGGACAGTCAGGCTTCATTGAAAGCCCTAAACTTCTATAGCTTCACATCAAAGATCGCGATAGATTGCCTTC
Organism: Orchestes rusci; assembly: GCA_958502075.1. Taxonomy (NCBI): domain Eukaryota; kingdom Metazoa; phylum Arthropoda; class Insecta; order Coleoptera; family Curculionidae; genus Orchestes; species Orchestes rusci. The sequence continues at coordinate 110,882,881 of OY293303.1, read as the reverse complement.
ACGACCTAGAAGAGTTGGCACTGGGAAAAACAGAGTAACGCTAATCTGGGTTTCCGGTCACTCAGGCATAGAAGGAAACATCACAGCTAATGAGCTGACGAGAGCGGGCGCAGCTATACCGTTCAGAAGAGCTGGACCCTCAATAGGAGTGTCTACAAAGCGACAGTACATGGATGGTCGTGTGAACAGCATCTCAGGTACTGGCATGCAAAACCAGGGCTAAAACACACCGTACTTATACAGAGACTGGGTAACTACGATGGTCCCAGAAGATGCAGGCTATGTGCTCAAGAGAACGCAACTGCTTCACACACATCATCCTTAACTGTGAAGCTCTACCTCGTAGGACTCACGATATTTTTGGTACAGAGGAACCACTCTCCCATAAAAACTTGCTGGTAAGTTTGTGTAGACCAGCGAGGTTGAGGTCGCACAATGTTTCACTGACTGCAGTGCAAATCGGGAGAGAAACAGCCCAGACCAACCCTAAACAACAACAACAACATCAACTTCCATTGTTGGTTTTTCGATAGCATGATAGGCTACCATAACATTATTATTTATGGAGCGATTTTGACGTTTTTTTTTTGAAATGTGGAAAGTGGAAAGGTTTATTTTGAGGACATTCGTCGCTGAGTTTTTTCCAAATATCGAAGCCTACTAGAGCATATTTAGAGGCTGAAAAATCCAGAAAACATATCAACGATTTTTTTAGCAAAAATCTGTCTACGCCACTGGATTCGTCATTCCCTCTACAGAATTTCATGCCAAAAAATATTAAAAATTAAGACGATTGATTATTTTTATGCACCAAGAAGTATTCGACCTCGAAACTCTCGCGATAGCAAATCTATCAGAACAAAAATATTAAATATAAACATTTAATAGATATTCTCATGTCTCAATACAATGAAAACAGACAAACGAGAAAAAAATTGAAAAAAAATACATACAGGAATAATATTTTTTCATGAAATTTGGTACAGACACAAATTATTATTGTTCAAATCATTTGAAATTGGGTACATTGGAAAATTTTGGAGTGGTGCTGCTCCAAGAAAATCCTCAAAGTATCTGTATTCTTGTCCAAACCAATTGAAATTTGAACAGCATGTACAGGGTGATCAGTTAAGGATAGCGAGCGGCCATATCCTGGAAAATATCCATCGTAGAGGCTTGCGACACAAATTTTTATGACTAAAACGGCGAGGAGAAAAACCTGGAAAATATTTTCAAGTTTCTGAAATGGTTGCTAGGGGGCGTAACAACCAACACCAAGTGGAAAATATGATTTATATGGAAAAAAAATCATTTTTTTTTTTGTTTTTTTTTCATTTTTTTTATAGAAAAATCCCTTTTAAAAATATATAAAAATGAAAATACCATTACATTTGATTTCTTTGGAAAAAACTCAAAAATATGGTACCATTTCAGTTAACGACATCTAGCGGCGACGGCGAATGTCACAGATTAAAAAGCAAATGAGCATTTTTTAGGGCAGACTATTCTCTTTCATATGAGCCCAAGTTCGTTAAAATCGGTCAAGCGAAACGGGAGAAATCTCCGTTTGTTTAAAAAACAATTGAACTTCCCCCACCACTTTATTATGATAGATAAAAAAAAATGTTTTAGACAAAAAGTGTAGGTAAATAGTGAATCCGAAAATGAGCTCATCGATATATTTTCATTTGACAAAATTCCATAAAAATCATATTTTTCTACTTGGTGTTGGTTGTTACGCCCCCTAGCGACCATTTCAAAACTTGAAAATATTTTCCAGGTTTTTTTCTTGGCCGTTTTAGTGATAAAATTTTTTGCCGCAAGCCTTAACTGATCACCCTGTACATTGGAAAATGTCCACGACATTATGATAACCACTCAATAAGCAAATATATTAGAATATTATGTTCAAAATGTATGAATAACTTGACTAACCAAACTCATCATTCTAAAAAAAAACACTCTTTCCATGCTTTAGCTTTTTTGTCAAAGGGCGGCCTTTTAAATGAAGAGCGTCCATCCCTTTATCTAATTTGAACAATATTTTGTTTTGGGCATCGCTCTATTGAGGGGCAACCTATCTCAATAAGGAGGCGATCATCCCAATTTTATACGGTTTGCACCAAGATAGTCAAAACTTCAATAATTTGGACAATATTTACTCATAGGCATATTTTTTTTTGTGAAAAGAGTGACCATTTCAAGTTTGCATGTATTACACTTAAATAACCAGAAACCCATCTGCTATGAAGTATCATCCTATTGAAGGGCAACCCTCACAATTTTGCATGTTTTCCAGTCCAATCATTCAACAATATTTAGTTTTCAACATTCTCAACTTTTACACATGATTTTATCAAAGGGTGACGTTTTTGAAAAAAGGCGACATGTTTCATACTTCAACGGGTCAAAATTATTTGATTTTAAACAAAAGTCGTGAATTAGTGAATTTGTTTATTTGTGAACTCGTGAATCTATGAATTTGTTGATTTGAAAATTTGCGAGTTGGTTGATTTGCAAATTTGTAAGTGGGTGAGTTTGTAAATTTCTTGATTTTTTGTGAATTTGTGGAACAGATTTCCCAGTTCATCATTACAGTTGCGAGTGACGTCCTTTGTGATTAAATTGAACAATAATTATCTAAGCAGCCGCCAGACCTTTTATGAGTGTGTGTTTTGATTAAAAAAATCCAGTTTATTTATTGGAGTATAATTACACATTTTTGTTGACATCATTTTGCTGCGAAAATCGTTGTGGTTGTTATTGCGCTTTATTGAAAAGCTGTAAAACCACATTTACAAAAGTATGTACATATGCGTCCAGTATAAAACAACATAAATAATAATGTCAGTGACATATTAAAACGTCGAATGAAGCCCAAAAATGAATTAATTAAACTGACATCAAATACGTGATTCACTTAATATGCAGGATCCATACATGTGGCGTATGTAATTCTGCATATTTCTGTGTAAAATGAAATAAATTTAATTGAAAAGTCGCCGCATTACATAACTGGCTGTGGTGTGAAAAATATAAGGGGTCCAACATTGAATGGAATTTATGGAAAGGAAATATAAGGATGAGGTAGGGTTGAGATTAAAAGTCGTCGAATTAATATCAAAGGTTTCTCTATAATTAAAAAGCGGGAAATGGTAATTCATTGTGATCCATAGAGACGTAAAGACCCAAATGAACGTAATAATAAGTAACCGATGACAAAAGATTCTTTGACAGTGGCAACTTCAAAGTGTTTCGCGACACGTTGCCACCCCCTCGTTTTCCGTTTATCCCTTAATACTATACAAATCCGTGCTTGCATCGGGGCTTACCAACGCTTTTTGTTTTTCCTTCAGACATTGTTCGTTTTTTCATAGATTTCGGCCTTAGAATATATCATTTTGTACGCTCAAATGCTCTTTTGGGATCATGTAAAGGTGATTTTATGACTCAACGAACTGTGTTTTATGAATTTGAGCGGTTTAAATTTTATAGCGAACGTGATCCTAACAAAAACCGCTCTCTATAGAATCATATAATTGGATAAAAGTATGATCAAGGAAGTCCACAACTCCATTCACAAGACAATAACATCACTTGAGACTATATTACGCTTAACAATAACCATCCACGATTCTTAATTGCACAGAATTAATCTGGACTAGCTCTCCAAAGCAGAAAACCCAACCCCTTTAGCGAAAGTGTCCAAATGACACTTAAAAACTGAAAGATAAATACGTCAGTGTTTCTAATTGTTGACATGTCGAATGGATGGCCCCGACGCTGCATATTTACATATCTATCAAACTCAGGGTTTCAAAGGGTTATCACACGCTAAGCAAGAATAATTAGATCATTGAAACGGCTATTTTGTATCAGTCAACCGCACACTATTTGCTAATTGCAAACAATCAATTATTATGTCATGTGACGGAGATGAGCTTAACTATTGTCCATGTATTGATCATGATTAGGTAAAATATTCATTTGTCCAAGTCTTCGAAACTGATTCAGATTGTTCCATTGATATTTTGGACAGTCAAAAGACTTTTTGATGAAACAGAAGGTATAAGCAATGATCAGCACGATTTGCCAGCCTTGTTTCTGACCAGCATACCAATAAAAAGGTATTAGTAATGACTAAAACTTTTGATAGCGTCAATTTTGGGTGCTGCAAACCTGGGAGAGGTTGGCTGAGTACCAGAGATCTTACAGCGGAAACCTCGCTCAGGTCTACCTTCCCTTCAATCTATTCGCGAATGACTTTGTAAATGTAGTTAATCTTAGTCGTATTAGTTTGCTACAGATACAGATTGAGATCTTCAGGTGAGCAGCTGAGATTTGTCTTCGACAACTTCAAAATCGGCATCTTCGTATCTAGATCCTCGGTAGAGGAAATTTTACATTCAATGATTTGTACCTGTAAGTGAGGGTCCCCTTGGAATAAGACCTGCCACTGCTCTTAACTACATCCAGCACGTTGGATTGATAAAGGAAAAGGCAACAGAGATGGCCAGCGGTAAGGCTAGGCGATTTATGAGAGCGAGAGTGGTGCTAAACGCAGTCCTGTACGGCCCATGCTTGGGATCGATAGCTGCCAAGAAAAAGACAGGGAGAAGGAGAGGCGTTCACGCAGCGATGTGGTCTTAAATCCCTGGTTGAAGCCATGCTGGGAGGGCGCTGTACGTGGACGCGGGTCCATATGAGGGGGGGAAGGCCTTGAGTGGTACCTCAGTGGAAGGGGTTTCGGTGGATCCCACAGGGTAGCAGGCCCCCGGTGGACAAAAAATGATCAAATACTTTCATTGACTAGTGCAGTATAGATCTTCTTATCTGCTCTGTTCTTGGTATGGGTAGCGGCAGCAGACTTTGCTGACGCGTACTACAGCCCACCACACGGCCCGAGGGGCCTTGTCTATACTTGAACACCAGGCAACAGGTTTCCAAAATATACATATAGAGATGTTGGGGTCAGAATCTTGCAACGACAACATAGAGGTCTGCAGTGGTCCCCTCTCCTGGCCCCTCTTCTGAGCAACAAACATGGTGTTCACAAGCGATTCGTCTGCAGAACCCCAAAAAGCAATTCCATAACTTAGTCGAGATTCTATTATTCTATTAGAGCAAAGTAAAGTCTTCTTCCAATCTCAGGTCTCAGTTCCGCCGTCACTGTTCTCACAGCGAAACAACCGGCTGCAACAGCTCGGATTGGATTCTTTTTGTTGTGGCACTGAGTAGGTCCAAAGAAATAAGTTCTCTGAACCACTCTTGAAACAACAGAACAAGGCAATTAGCATTATACCACTGCTTCATTTTGTTTAAGTCCTGTGATACCAGCACTGAAAGAGACTTTATGTAATTCGTGGGCCATGTGCAGAATAGTAAATCTTCCCGTTATGTTCAGTTGCGAGAGGTCATTAATATAAAGTAGGAATAGCATAGGTCCCGTCACTGAACCCTAGGAACATTCAGTCCACTGGTAGCTCACTCGAAATCGTGGTTCCAAAATTGACGTACTTCAGTCAAATACGATTGGGACCTTGACGGCCCTATTCCACGAAAACCATAGCAATCGACGCAATCGACGCAATCGAAAGCCTTAGAGACTGCAGACACTCCACTCTTATTCATACCTGTATACAAGTCACTGAGGAGATTTTTCATAGCATCAGTTGTTCTTTTATTTGATACGAAGAAATGGATGACGTGCCAAAGGTCCAACGGTTTGGTTGAGGCAAACAGATGGGCTTTACAGACGGCGGAATCTGAGCATCTGAGCACAAGATTTCTAGATGATGTTAGTAGGCTCTGCGACACCAAGAGCATAAGAGTGAGGAGAAAGCATTTGAAGTTCAGGAAATGACAGGATAGGTAGACCAGCTTATCCAAGAGCAGAAACCTGTACAGTGTTGGTCCGTTCATTGGTAGAACACTGTTGGTTGCATTTTAGGACACGGCAGTATGATCGACGATCTTTTCCGGTTTAGGATAGCCAAGGGTGCCCGTGTGGCGATGGAATCGAGGACGATGCGCACATTTTCAGCGACTGTAAGCTGAGAGGAAGAGGTGGTTGCCAAGGACAAGTATGCACATGAGCATCTATTTCGCTAGCTACGGCAGTGTCCTGACAGGGATGCAGCACGAAAGCTAGGCTGAGCGGAGAGGGCGTTCCAATTCATACAGTGATGAGTAAAGATGATCGATTTCTAGAAATCTCCAATTCATAGGAACCAGCATGCCTACTGCAAGGATAAGAGTACGGATTCGGCTCTCCATGCCGTAGTGCAACTAGCTGAATGGAATTTAAACGACAAAGAGGTCGCCTTGACTCTGTTCTTTGAAGTAGAAGGAGCATTTGACAAGGCTAAAACGGACGTCATCTGCGAGTCCCTTACGGCCAGGGGAACCTCGGCCTCCCTGGTGAGTTGAGTTTGATCTGCTCTTCGGGACCGCCAGGTGAAAGCGTCACTAGGAGACAGCTTTGTAGACGCAGACGTGCAAGGAGGTTGCCCCCAGGGCAGCTGCCTCTCACCCAGGCTTTGGTGTCTGATAATGGACAGTCTCCTGACAAGACTGGAGCTGGAGGGCTTTTCTGCGCAGGTCTACGCTGATGATTGTCTGATCCTTGTGAGAGGTAAACATCTGCAAATCGTCTGCGAGCGTATGAGGTCAGCGTGTAAAATTCTGGAGGTATGGTGTAAAGGGATGGGGCTCTTAGTGAATCCCACAAAAACGGAGCTTATCCTTTTCACAAACAGGAGGAATCTTAAGAAGTTCAAGCCACCCATTCTGTATAAGATGCTGCTGGCACCAAAACATGAGGTCAAGTACCTCGGGGTGGTCTTGGACAGTAAGTTAACGTGAAAACCCCATGTTGAAAGGACAGTTAATAACGGCATAGCCACAATGTGGCTGCTGCACCGAGCGGTGGGTAGCCGGTGGGGCCTAAAACCACACGTCGTTCACTGGCTTTATCGAGCCGTGATCAGGAGCCTTATTCTGTATTTATTTTTTGTAGACCGAATCGCTCGGTTCGGTACACTATCGAACGGCGTAGTTGTCGAACACTCGGTTCGGTTGCGTACGTTGCAATTCAGTATCGCATTTCGAAAACCATGCCGTTCGGTTCGGTAGGAATCGAAAGGCGACCGGAAAAATTGAAAAAATCATGCGATGTCGCTGGACACAACCAATCAGAGTGCGCGTTAGTGTTTGATGACTATTTTTTGTTGACGTTTTGGGGTGATTTGTCAATGTCATAATAATCTAATTTGTTATCTAAAGTACAAAACCAACTATTGTTAAGGAATATTGAACATGAAGAGGAAATGATGGCAATCAGTACAACTCCAATTTGTAGCTTTTCAAGAGAAACAGGCAGCTGCTTTGAGTGAAGCAGCAATGTCGATAACAGATACCAAGATGATGTGAGTATAACAAGGAGATACATAATAATATCAAGATTACCTACTGATGATTTGATTGGTTTATTTAATCTCTGTATCTCGATAAAAAAATTGTGATCTGAATCGTCGTTACATGAAACTATCAAGGTAGTGACTAAAACAAGGATCATTCGTACCTAACAGTTTGATTTTTTTTCAGCCTACAAGATGCAGAAAAGATGTGGCTAGAGCAAATATAATCTTTTCTTTGGATTTTTAATGAAGTTGACCAGAGAACCAAGCCAAATAAAAGGGTAAAAATAGTTCCAAGAAAGTTTTGAAAGTGATTTTTTGACGTGTAGTTTCAAGATTATAGTTTATTATTTGCTTTCAAAATAATAAAAATATAAGTACGTGGTTTGGGTTGTTAGTTATTCTAAATAGAGCTTGGGTTGTGCTTGAAATTGTTTTTATTGGATATTGGATATACGAAAGAGTAAAGAAAAAAATGACTCATTATAAAAATTAAATAATCAAAATAGTAAATTTATCAACTGCCGTATTGAAGATGACATTAGCAGACAATAATAATTATAAACTTCTTGTTCATATTTGTGTACAATAACAATTCACTTGGCTGCTGCTTGACGTAGCCTGTCTACCAACCTCTGCCCAACTACTTCAGCCTGTCGTAAGGATGTCCAATACTTCCTTATTATCTAGAAGTTGTTGGCATGTCACGCTACCGACCTTCTCGAGGGGGTCTAATGACATAGTCGAAACCCACAAAGCTCTCGGTAAGCGAATCAAAGTTTCGATCGAGTTACCGATCGGTCTGACGCTACGGAATTGCTTCTGCGACATGAAACCGAAAATGACGTCACAATCGAATAAATCCTACCGAATCGAACGGTTCGAGCGTTACAGAATAAGGCGCCAGACCGAGGATCTCATACGAAGCCGTGGTCTGGTAATTGGCCATCGAGAAAGTCACTAACAGAATGAGACTAACCAGACTTCAAAGGATGGCCTGTCTGTACTCCAGGAGCTGCACTGAACATTCTTCTTGCGTTGCCAGAGCTGGCAATCTGGATAAAGGTGGAAGCAATGGCAGCATACGTAAAGTTGTCCGCTCAGAAATTATGGAAAGACAGAGGCACAGAGGTTGGTCATACAAGATAAACTTCTATTGTGAGGCGTGAGATACCGTTACTGGTGGCGGAACTGACAGACACGGATGGAGAATCACACAGATTTGGTACACCAACGGCTCAAAGGCCAACTGTAAGGCTACAGGATCCAGAGTATACAGACAGAACAGGAATGCCGGGGAGGCTTTCCCCTCTATCCTGGAGCAAGCAACTAGGAAAGAGATTCAAGAAGGGACAGAAGATAACATAGTTTTCTATTCTGACAGTCAAGCACTGAGGGCATAATGCAAACCAAGGATCAGCTGCCCGCTGGTTCAAGAATGCAGTGATGCTCTGCACTCCCTTGGCGAGAGCAAAAATGTCAAATTGGTTTGGGTACCGGGACATATGGGCATTTTCGAAAACGAACGCGCGGGCGAGCCAGCTAGACTGTTATGTTGATGCATGACATTATTTGTACCAATTTCTGGCTAATGGTGAAACACCAGACAGTAATCTGATAAATTGACAAAGGTCTTGTGGAGGTGAAACCACAGGTCTGGCGAATGATGCGCCATGATGAGTACATCTCGTTCAAACAGTGTAGGCTCTGGTACTCTCCACATCGATTTCGCGGGTACTCATTAAAGTAGCATCTGGGTGTTATGAAGTCAGAGTGGCAGCTCATGCATTCCTCGATGGAATCACACTTCATGCATGGCTTCAGGTAAGGTTAGTCAATGCTTCTTCTCCGGTTATCTTGGAAGTAATCATGATAAGTTCGACGATGGATAGGCTGCCCAGTCTTGAGTTTGGTTATTGGACCCTTCAGGCACGGACCATCCCTGATCAAATGAGGAATAATCTTTGTGTGAGCAGAAAACATTATTGACCTCCACATTCTGAAGTGGAAATAGCACAGGCATTTGAGAACAGACCACCAAACCTTGAAAAAAAATGCTTCAGTGATATTTTTGACTCCAAAAAAAAACATGATAAAATTCTTGGCAATTCTCATGCCGCATGCCCGGTTTCCGAAAGTTTTTAGGCCTGAAACCTGGATTGGTCTTTGAAAATAGAAGAATAGTGCTCGGGTTTCACTTTAATCCTTTCGAGTCGGATTTCTTTTTGTAAACGGCTGTTGGCAGGGAGAAAAATAATGTTTTGACGTCACAAACATTCAAAAAGTTTTCCAAAAGTCGAAAACAAGAACGTAGGTAGATCCCCAACCTGGACTGTTGCGACACATCTAACCCAACAAAAAGGTCTGTTGGGAAAAATCTGACCCAAAGTTCAACTGCTGGATAATTTGAGCTCTCATTTTGCATGTGTGGGACCTGATCAATAACAATTATTATGGCGATTCAAAATCTTGATCAACATAAAAATATCCTTTATTTTAGAAAGTCTACTACGTTTTCGCAAAGGGTGCCCATTCCCGATATTTTGCTTCGCGTCAGATATATCGAAAAAAGTTACAGGAAAAAGTCGTTTCAAATTCTATTTTATTCCCGGATACCGAGTTTGAAGAAAAAAATCCAGTCCATATTTTCCTTATATCCAATTTTGTACCTAATAAAAATCATAACTTCTCATAACCTTGAAAATTGTTTTAAAAATGCCATGATGGTATCAAATTCAATTTTTCTATTTTTCAGAGATTCATATTGTGTAAAACGGAAAAAAAAATCCGTGAATAAAAAAAAAAAAAAGCTAGTTGTATGTTAATTGTATTCTACCCTGGATACCAGTAGAATACAATTAACAACTTTGATGATCATTAATATGATGAGCTCACATTGGTTATCCACTAATTCAATTGACAACTTTTTTCGATATCTCTGACGCGAAGCAAAATATCGAGAATTGGCCCTCTTTGCGGAGACGTAAAAGACTGCCTTCAAACTTTAAATTTCAATTTGATATCATAAGGAGGAGATCAGTCTGTAAGATTGTACAAAATTTGAAACCTTGACTCTTCCAAATAGCGTAAATACGGGGCTGTTTTCATTTTAACTGCGACACACTGTATGTATTATTTGCTGAAATTTCATTTTCCCAAGGATTAATAAAAAAAAGTTCCATATTCTCGATAATAATTTATTTGTTTATTGATTGATTTTCGAACAGTGTGCCAAAGACAATGAATATTATTGATCGCTGAGGTGATTATACAAGTTAATTATAACATATGAATACCAAACATCAATCTATGGTACATTTACCGTTAAGCCATTTGAAATCTGATGACATAATGTATTCTATTATAAAAATCCGGTCGGGTGGTGTCGTAAAGCCGCGATAATGTCAAAAGGGAAGCTAATACAAAAATAAAACACAATGCCAGCCAATATCGAATTAATTTCGTCATCGGATTAGCGGTAGATGGCGAGAGGCGATCCGCGTAAAATGAAATCGAAACTGGTGTCAATTCTAAAACATTATCATACTTTGTGCTCCCCCTAGTATCTCTGATACCCCCTTTTGTAGAGTTTAAAAAAAAGTTAGCGACGCGTCGCTTGGACTGCTGTGACGGATTACTTCGGGGCTTTGTGTCAACATCATGATTCAAATTATGGCGCGTGTTAAACGATTCTTTATGCTTAACCAGGGCCTTATTCTATAGTTTTGGGTAAATTGAAATATTTTTCTCTTAGGGCTTGTATCAGCTGGTTTGAGCAAAAATTTGAACTCTCTTAACCATTTTAGCATCACGTATTGATACGTGAGTCTGGTGATCTTGACGGACGAAAAGGATCTGATTGTTCACAAATATCTATTGTTTCTTAGCTTGATGACAAGGTCTTCTATGTGGTTGGTGCAGAATAGCTTTTAATCATTTTTATAGCTCCGCAACTGGTTTAATAGAAGATTAGACACTCTGCCCCAGATTGGTCTTGTTTTCTTTATTGATTTATCCATTCTCTAACTCTTAGTGGCATTATAGTGTTGGATTGTATGTACATTGTTTCTAATTTGGTTAGAAAAGGGGGGGCATCATTATAACCGGAACTATAGCTGCAATGAATGGACTCTTTTATCGTCACCCCCGATTTTTCTTCGACCGGCCCTGTTTGTCCGATGAAGGGCCAAAGGGTTAAATAATGGTCATTCGGAAAACCATTAAATTAAATTCAAATTGTCTAATGCTGATAAATGACCTTTTGAAAGTGCAAATCATTTAGTTGGATAGATTGAGGATTGGAATGGTGAAATTTAATTAGAAGTAGATTTTTGAAATTAGATTATCGAGATTATGGAAATTGTTTGTTCACTCTACAATTGTAGCCATCAACAATTTGGTTGATGATGATGTTATAAGCATTGCAGTGGATTGATAGCTTGTTGAAGGAAAACCATCTCTATCCATGTTTAGCACCAGATTTTCGTTTCTTGGGGTTTTTGTGTGGGGGTTTGGGTCTCTCTGGTCTCTTGGGTACTCGGAGTCCTCAAGGTCTTTGGGGTTTCCATGCAGTCTTCAAAAATCTTTGAGAACTCCGGGATCTTTGAGAGTTTTCAGGGTCGTTGAGATCGTTGGAGGTTTCTTGTGTTTTTGGGATCTATGAGATATCTGAGGTCTTTGATGTCTCTGGAGTCTTTAAGATCTTTAGAATTTCCATAACTATTGGGGTCTTTGAAGACTCAGTTTTTGGTTACTTTGGTATATTGTTTTTATGAGGTTTTTTGGGGTTAGTTGGTTCTTTGGTTCATTGGTGCGTTGACTTTTGGCTGTCTTTGAGTTCTCTAGGATTTTGAACTGTATCATTTCACTATTTCTTCAAGATCATGATTTGTGCCTGTAAACAAACAAGTTTAGACCTTTGGAATATGGAGATGAAGCCAAAAACAAAGAATAAATTGCAAACTCAACAGTTCTTATATGCAAGCAACAACATATAACTGTCGAGATCCCGGAATATAAAAATGACATCATCTTAGATCTCAGTGCATTCCTGAAGATCTCGAAAATTCTATCCCAAAATTGATAAAGAAAGACTGTTGATTTCGATGTAACCTGATGACGATGATAGTCGACAAATAATGAACAACCTGCTCACATCAGGCTGCAGATCTGTGCTTCGGGGCAAGGTAGGCATCTGTTCCACAGCTACAACACACTAGCAACGGTATGTTCTTCAATCGCCACCATGTTTGTCCCAATCTGCACAGATTGGTCGGGGCGACGTCGAGCCGACGTCGGTAATTACCACCAAGTCGCTTTATATAGAAATCGTTGTACATATTTATAACGACGACATGCAAGGTTTTTAGATATAAAACGCGTGCAACCTTACTGATTAAATTTGACGAAATAAAGCATTCGAAGCAAAGCGCCGTCAAAAATCAATATATTTTTACCGTACTTTTTGAAAAAATTAGTTCTTATGGGAAAAAAATAAGGACGAAAAACTTTCTTACACAATTGCCTTGAAATTTCACAGTTGTAGTGTTTTTTAAAATACGGTCCTGGATTTTTTATTACGGATTTTGAAAGCCTCTCATGTTCCTAAGCCAACGATATATCGCAATTATTCAAAAAATTTATATTAATGGATTTTTCCATAAGAACTCATGTGATAGGATTAAAAACAAACAACTCTTTTTTATTAAGTACGATACATCGTTGGTTCAGGAAGATTGAAGGCTCTTGAAATCCGTAATAAAAAATCCAGGACCGTCTTTAAAAGAACCAAGTTGATGATGACTGCTCATAGACGAAACGTCGGTTCTTCAATTTAATAAAGCTATCTTGTAAAGGGCAAAAAGTGGCAACGGAAAAGTTCCATTCATTTTAAAATATCCCTTCAAATGTGGTCAGAAAAAAATGAAAACAATTTTGAAAACTTTCGGTTTTTTCGGATAATTTCGGACGTAGTTGGAATTTCTGTGCTTCCAAAACGGCATTTTGTTAAGCATCAAAATACGCAACCTTGCCTCTATTCAACCGACCTTGAATCTCTTACGGTTCACCAGATCCCCTTATGCATACACTCGAATTTGTAACACCCTGTATAATGCATACTTGATAACCTGAAGAAATTGATGATTCAATCAAAATATATCTGTTGCATACACTCGTTCACTTGAATATATTCGCTTGCTATCATCATATGCAATTGGTCGTGATTACTATCATATTATAACCAATTAGGATAAAACTGCCACACCAAATTGTGGTACTTGAATATACCAGAAAACCGTCTATGACAATGACAAATAACAATATACCTCCAATCTAGTTACTGTGAAGAATAGGTTTAAATGTACATATCAACTTGGTCGTTTAAGGTGTGCTCGTTTATACCTGTCATATTTTAACTGTTTAACAGAAGAGGTATATATGTATACAGTGTGTCCAGAATAAAATGATGTTTATGGCACTATATGGGGATATTGGAAACTTTAAAAGATACGATGTTGCGTAAATGGAAGAAAAGCAGCGTATTTGTATGCCCAAAAATATTCCACCTTTGTTTTATTTTAAATCGATACCGTAATGTGGATACAGGGTGAAAAGGGAAAAGGCAAATTTTGAAGAAACCACACAATTTTGCTTATTATAAATGCTAGAACTTTCAAATTTTCAGGATATGGTTAAGAGGATACGACAATTCTAAAAACGACGTCAAAAAAATTTTAGGCCCACTATGTTGCGTCCAGCCAAAGTCAAGTCTGTTTTTTTTTATGAAAGTCATATTTTTGAAAATCATTTTCAATGCGGATTTTGAAAATGAAAAAATTCAATATGTCCCACATAAGAAAAACGACAGTTGACCTCGGCCGAAGGCAACATATTAGGCCTAAAATTTTTTTTAACGTCGTTTTTAGAATTGTCTTTTCCTCTTATCCATATCCTGAAAATTTGGAAATGTCAGCTTTTATAATCAGCGGAATATTGTGGTTTTTCAAAAATTGACATTTTTCTTTTTCAACCTGTATCTACATTACCGTATCGATTCAAACTAAAACAAAGCTATAATATTTTTGGGAATACAAATACGCAACTTTTCTTTTATTTAAGCGACGTCGTATCTCTTACCATTTTTAATATCCCCATGTACATCATTTTATTCTGGACACACTGTATATCTATCTCGACCAACCTATAAGTTCGATTGGGTAAGTACTAAAATTGAATCCTAAAAATTTTGTATTTGTTCATAGTTTATCGTGATAAATAGATGGTCAAAAACGAGGTGAGGCCAACATATTATTATAACATGAAAGAAGTCATGTTGTATGTCATATTTTCAGGCACTTGGTTGATTGATAGATCACAATAGGATAGACATACTGACGTCGGCTGTAACTACCTAATCCGACCACGTGAATGGTATTAAAAAATGATGTTATAAAATTAAAAAAACGGTCATAGTCCGACTTCAATCGACTTGTACAGGGTTATTCATTATATTTTGACACCCGTCTACAGCTCTTATTGCGAGTGATAGAAAAAAACTTTAAATACAAAAGTTTTGGTTATGGGGGTTATGTAGAAAACATGTAGCTTCGTTTTTAATGGAATGTTGATAGTTTATATGATTAAGTTAGTGTTGTGAATATTTGTTGTAGTTTAAAAAAATATATTTTTTAAATTCAAATAGTTTCAAAGTGACTGAACCAAATGCCTACAAACCATATATATTTGAAATCAGAATAAAGAGATCTTTCATTTTAGTCAATAATATACAGGGTGTTCCATTTAAAAAAATATGACTTAATGAATTTTTTCTATGTTATGATTTCGATTTGTTGATTCCGCTATCACCAGAAGATACTACGTGAAAAAACCAAAACTTTTGTATTTAAAGTTTTTTTCTATCACTCGCAATAAGAGCTGTAGATGGGTGTCAAAATATAATGAATAACCCTGTACAATTGGTAAAAACATTTCTTGAGATTTCTTGGGATGCGCATAATATTGCTTCTCCAATGTATGCCAGAAAAAAGCTACAGCATTGAAGAATTATTTTCAAGGAAAAAATAATTTAGTTTCGAAGGGCGACCATTTGTCAACTTTGAAAGCAAAATTTATTATATTCTATCATTTATAATTTTGTTGATGAAGCTTTCTCTTTTTCAAAGCAATGTTCGCTGGCTAAGCATTTATCTTTTTTATTCACAACATAAATAATCATGGTAACTAGGCAACTTTTTAGGTCAATATCTTTTTATGTGTCAAAGTTACGTACCTATCGGGTATGCTTCATAAAAAATGTACCATTCCCAGAATCTTCAAGGCACCCTGTATAATAATGATAAATAGGGTGTGGTAAGTTGGCGATATCCGGATCTCAACCTATAAGACTTTCTCTCATGTATGAACATGTCCCTGTTCATCTACCTGTTTAATGCAAAAGATTAACAACCATTGTCATTATTTAAGTTGGAGTTATTAACTGTCATTATTCTTTTGTTTCCTATGGCTTAGATGCTCTCACAACCACAAAATCTGGGGTCGATCAATTTACTGCTCCACACGGCATCTTATCAAAATGAAATCGACTCCAGATGAACTAGTTGACAGGAAAATAACAATTCGCCAGGCTAAATTTATTCCAAGTGGAATTTGTCGGTGACATGAAGGGGACTCTTGTCGGCTGTCAACTTTCCAGGCTTTTCGCGAAGCGTAATATTACGCCCTTACGCCCCCGCTTGCCCTATTGTGCCATCAATTTCCTGACAAAAAAGACAATAATTACGGGCTGGAATTGAAATTGAAAATTACATTATCATATCAAGAGGCTTCGGTTACAAGATTTTTCGAGCACCGTGAAATTTTAACGAGACCCTGAAAGAACGAGCTGAGGTTTTAAGATTTTCTACCAGTTGAAATCCTCTTGGGAATTTATTATCTTTTTGTCTGAATTAAGTGGACACAAAAAGATTGGAATTTCTGATTTTTTATTCACAATATGACATATTTGGCATCATTCATCATAGCTTCAACTACGTGATATTCTACTATTACAACAGACGCAACAATTCGAAGAATTTATCACACAGACATAAAAGGTGACTCCGTTAAAGAGAAAAATATGGCAAATTATCACTCGACATACAAAATTCGGAATTTAACTGTGAGAAAAGTGTTGCGACAATTCCAGGTATCGACAGACATCCCACAAGTATTTTATTTTTTACAGTTACTTTATGATATTGTTTGAAGGTTCCCATAAGAAAACACGTGCATTTTGTGATTCACTAAATGGCTTCGGCGGCAAATTGATTTTACGAAAGGTATTGCGTCTATCAGATTTTAAGTGTTCTTTGTTTTAGTTTGTTCATTTAAGTGGATAATTCTTGAGTGTTTTTTTCATTTGTTACTTCCGACATGGGATATCGTATATTGGCATATTGTTTTTTTTTTCTGTGGACATGGCGGTCAAAATGTATTTTGAAATTGAGTTCACCCTTTATGTTTTATGATGAGGTGGCCGTGGCGTCTTCGCCAAACTCAAGAAACATAATTAACGTCATGATGATGGACTTTCACATAAATGGTTTTTTGTATTCTGATTTTTAAATATTGAAGACTGGATGAGAGCAATGCCAAAAGTTTCCGTTAAAATTGAAACCAAAATAGTTATGGATGTCAAGACAGATTATTTCAAATAAATTTTTAGTTCGCTATTGTTTGACAACATACATTTTCCTTTAAAATTCCGGTTTTGTTTTATCATAGTGTACAAACAATTCGCAATTGAGTATTCCATGGATGGAGATTTTAGGAATAACTTTTTATCCTAAAATAGTCTTGATTTGATATTTGGACTACTGTTTACCTCATAGATTTGAAATAGCAAGACAACGAAACGTGACCATGTCCCGTCAATAACTAGAGCCTCATGAAATAATACCCTCAGAACGGGATGGAGCTTAATTACCCTCTCTCTCTCTCTCTCTCTCGAGAGAGAGAGAGAGAGAGCTATCACAGTCAATACGCCAGACGGAGAAAGATAATGAATTCTGTGACGTGGTGGATGTTGATTGGCGCTGTTTAATCGGTGATTACTACATTGATAGGGGTTTTGGGTTGATTTTTTGATTATCAATGACATCAGTACTTATATTTTTCATATTTTAAAAAAAATTGCATAGTCCATTGCCGAACTTCTAAATCAACAATCGTAAATACGTAAAAATCACTTTAATGTTCAATTTTCCGTCAAAAATAACAAAAACATTCAAAATAATCAAAATTTTTATCGACCAGAAACCCGGGCAACCATCTACAGTATTGTTAATTATTGTGCTCAAGCGATTCAGTGAGTCTATGTCTAAATTTGCGAGGATATTAGTACCCATGTCTGTTTCCTAGTGTTCCATTGATGAAATAATTACAAGCAAGTGTGTTGCTGAAAAGCCGTTTAATCGTGTCTGCGTCCAAACATTCAATTCTTAGTGTATAGGCATGATACTACGACAAACAGATAAGCTCACGCGCATCTTGTCGGGTGACCTTTGTGAGGTTATGTTGTCAAGCTTCTGTCAGTTTGCAAAGTGAATATTGTTGTTCTGATATTTGTGTGATATAATATCTTATTATTTCGTGAATTTCGCATAATTTGATGATGGTGTACTGTGCCGTGATGTTCTGCAAAAGCAGCAATAAGAAAAATGAAGAAAACCGTCCGTGTAAATACCGTTTATTTCGGTTTCCAACATCCAAGTATATTCGCAAGATATGGATACAGAAGTGTTATCAAAAGGACAGTTTTCATGTTGAATATGCTAGAATTTGTCAAACCATTTTTCTGAAGACGACTATTGTGACAAAGAGAGACATTTGCAATTGCCCAAAACCACAAAAACCACAAGTAACCACATAGAACCAGAAAAACCGCAATGGAACCAGAAAAACCACATGGAACCACCAAAAAAAACATACAGAACCAGATAGAAACACAAAGAACCAGACAATCTACATGGAACCACATAGAATTACAAAAAATCTCTCAAAACCACCAAGAACCACATAGAACCAGAAAAACCGCAGGGAACCACAAAAACCACATATAGAAACACAAAAAACACACAGATAGAACCACCGAAAACCACATGGAACCACAAAAAAACACATAGAACCGCATAGAAACGAATAGAACGAAATCTTTCGCAGAACCACAAAACCACATATAGAAACACAAAAAAACACATAAAGAACCACTAAAAACCACATGGAACCACAAAAAAACACATATAGAACCACAAGAACCACAAAAAAACACATAGAACCACAAGAACTACATAAAAACACAAAAAAGAACACAACGAACCTGAAAACCACATGGAACCACAAAAAAACACATAGAACCACATAGAAACACACAAAAAACTCAACGAACCAAAAAACACCATGGAACCACAAAAAACACATAGAACCACAAGAACCACATGGAACCACAAAAAAACACATAGAACCACAAGAACTACATAAAAACACAAAAAAAACACAACGAACCTGAAAAACCACAAAAAACAAATAGAACCACTTAAAACCACATGGAACCACAAAAACCACATGGAACCACATAAAAACACATAGAACCACATAGAAACACAAAAAAAAACACAACGAACCGGAAAAACCATATCGAACCACAAAAAAACACATAGAACCACAAGAACCACATGGAACCATGTAGAAACACAAAAAACCATAGAAACCACATGCCAGAACCTCTTAGAACCACATAGAATAGCAAAAATCCTCTTAGAACCACAAAACCACATGGAACCACATAGAACCACAAGAAGCCACATAGTACAACAAAAACCAAATTGAATCAAAAAATAACCACATGCATGGAGCCACATAAAATCACAAAGAATCACATGGATTCTCAAAGAAACACATAAAACCACAAAAGAAGGAAAAAAAGAACATAGAATCACAAAAAACCACACAAAACCACAAAGAACCAAGTGTGTCGCGACCTTGAAATTCCACTCCCACCACACATAAAAAAGTTTCACCTCAAACATTCTTTCTAACGTCGAAAACCAACTGAGAAAAATGTTTTTTCAATGTAACGGCAAAATTAAAAATTAAATTAAATTTAACCAATCTGGTGGGATTTGCGTAGATTATATTATCAATTTTGGATAGATAGATAACCAACTAAATACATATTATTCATTTTGGGGTAAATAACCAACTATAATCATCAGAATTCAACAAAATCGCAATATAAGCCATGCTTTCCAATGCTATTTTATCCAATTGGGTCACCGGATAGCTTGATGCGCAGTTCAGTTCGAAACTCGTTCGGCTAGTGAGCATATCTTGTTTGTCGTAGTATCATGGTGTATAGGCCTGTATGTCACTGGAAAACCAAGGAACCAAAGAACCAAAGAACCAAAGAACCAAAGAACCAAAGAACCAAAGAACCAAAGAACCAAAGAACCAAAGAACCAAAGAACCAAAGAACCAAAGAACCAAAGAACCAAAGAACCAAAGAACCAAAGAACCAAAGAACCAAAGAACCAAAGAACCAAAGAACCAAAGAACCAAAGAACCAAAGAACCAAAGAACCAAAGTACCAAAGAACGAAAGAACCGAAGAAACAAAGAACCAAAGAAACAAAGAACCAAATAACCAAAGAACCAAAGAGCCAAAGAACATAAATTGCCACCAATAAACCAATACCAACCTCGAACCCAATTTATTTCCTGTGAAAAACTAAATATACAGCTATCCCGTATAGTATAGGTATAATATTATATCGGCGTAACAGATTTTTGTTCTGCTAGTTCGTCTGTCGTGGCCTGAAAGTTTACCCACTATTACAGAAGTTTCACTTAAAAAAAAACAATGGAGTCAATGACCATAAAAAAATCCAAATATGACTCATCAACAGTTGAAAAATTGGTTATGAAGACAAAAATTAAGGGATAATTGTTAAAAAAGGACAATAAAACAGTGATAATAGTACTATGTTTAATTATCTATTACATGAGTTCTAATAATTCAAAAATAGCAATTAGAAGCCTAGCCTAGATTCACTGACACATTCACCATTTTGTAGTGCACCTAGGTGGATCTGTGTGCATTCGTACATAATCATTATACATGTCTAAATGGAGATCCATAATGTGGCAATTTAACGGTTCAGTTACATTTGGGTACGGTTTGTTATATTGTCACTGGCGCTAAGCATGGGTCATAGACATGGACATAACCGATAACCAGAAATTGAATTTTATGGAGATATTTTGTGGTGATGGAAGAAGTCAGTACAAAAAATAATTTTATAGAATATTCATGGAAATTGTGGATATGTCGCAAGCTCAACTTTGTTCAAGGAAAATAGACGATCATAACAGGGTGCGATGTCTGAAGAATAAGCAGTATCTACTATTTTGTAGTCGGAAGAAAGGTTAAACAATGGAAATATTATTACTTAACATTAACCAGAACGTTTAGGGAAAATCTATTAGAAAATGAAACGCACAGAAGATTAAATAATTTATATACCTATTCATTTAAAATTTCGAAAAAGGGTTGACGGATGGCTTCAACATTTGGTTATTAAATCTTATGTTAAAAAATTGTTCAAAAGTTAGTTTCTAGTGATATTATTATAGGTTCTTATACTATTTTTGTATCGTTTTGATATTATCGTAGTAAATAAGGTAATTCCTTTACTCTTTGACCTTACAAGTGAAGAAGAATTACTGCAAAAAATTAGAGAAATATAAAAAAGTCCAAATAAAGGAATGAGGAGTTAAAATAAACATAAAGAGATGAAGAAAAAAAGAAATGCGGAAAAATAAATACATTGACAAACTCGAAGATGTAAATCAGTCGACCAAATCTCCAAATAAACAATCGAAGTTCATTTTTAAATGGACCAAAGAAGAAACAAAGAAATACTCAAATCAAGAATTAAAGTGTTTGAAAATATGAGGACATGAAGAAACAAAGAAATGGAGAAATTACCAAATGACTAAAACAAAGAATGAACATGTAAGTCAAAAAATGAAAAAAGTGAACAATTAAACTTAAAGAAATGACAATCAAGAAATGAATACTTTTTGTTTTGAAACTATCTTCAATTCCTTTTAACTATCGGGAACATTTTGTGTACTATTTTTCTGATTCCTTACTGAAAACTTGAAAACCCTTTTATATTAAATGTCAAACAATTTCCGACGCACGAAACGTTGAATGGGGACAGCGTTGCCAAATTGTGATGGAAGGAAAAAGGGAATTAGCCGCAACTAAAACTTAAAGCTACGTTCCCTCCCTATATGACGTGCAACAGATATTGTTTGGCGTTTATGTCATTGAGTATACCAGACACCAACTGAGATTTTGTGGACGTATATGATTACATAAATGAAAACATACTGTGTGAACAAACGAGGATAACCGAAAATAAGGATACGCAGTTTCAATAGTGATGTTATCATGACGTCTGTGAAAAATAAAACTCATAAGATGAGTTCCACTTGACTATCTTTCTGAAAATCTTGTCCCCCATACTATCACTTTGTCTACTTTAATTAAAAAGACTCCTAATCTAGAAAATTCTAATTCGTCGTAAAAATTTTTATGTCCCTATTATCTTTCCACTTTTGGAAGTCTTTGTTCTCGAACGATAACAATGCAACACATAAGGAACTCGAGCAAACAACGTATATTTTTCTACTTTGTCAGACTATCGAGAAAAATATTATTTCATTAAAGTCCGAGAAAATAGCAATTTTCAACGGGAGCTAGGGAGAAATTTCTATTAGCTTTTTATAAAACGGAAACCTCTAATAAAGTGCGCTGTTCACGTGAAGTTTTTATTTTAACGCTTTTATTTCGGACAGTTGAATGGAGCTGATATCGTTCAGCTAATTGGAAAGAGCGCAAGAATGGCCTTTTCGAAAGGCTAATATAAAAAGAATTGAATGAAAATCAATCGACGCTAATCTGGGTCATAGTAAATGGAGATGTTATTGCCAGTATAATTTAAGCATATACATTTTGCTAATACTTATAAAGTGATTTAACATGTGGGTCGCTTCATTTTAATAAAAGCCAATTGGTGAAAAGTTTATTTTATTAGCATTTAGTGTTATATTTCAGCAGCGGGTATGTCAATTGGCTAATTTTATGAGGTGAATTAACGCGGGGAACATGATAAGATAAAACAACAATATTGATTGTAATACGTCACTAACATAATCATAAACCTCTCGTAACTTATACACTATATCCTCTCCATTTATTATATTTGACATTGACAGTTTTAATCAAAATATCACTACAAAAAAGCAAACGTCCTCCAAGCAAACAAGCGTAGCACGTTGACATTGATGAGTAGTAAAGCAACACTTCATAGGGGCCAAAAATAAGCAGTGCATCAAGGCAAACACAAAATGATTGTTTTTTTTAGCTCGTCGACTTCCCCTATTATTCTTCCACTGCCACTGACACGTGCAGAGGGCAGCTTTTGCGTGAGCGACAATTTTATTCCAACTTACTCATCTTTTAATCTTTTTATTTTCTTTTCCGATTTCCTTCGATGGTCACTGTAGGGGTGCACTGAGAGGTGAATTAATTTTCTTTATGGAATTCTCGTGTTCTGCCAAACACATATTTCCAATTGTTCTTTCCGGATTGTCAGACTCATTCATTCGAGAGGCCCTTTTAATGGATAAGTTAGATGTTGAGTTCTGCTTTAATCCTTTTGCCGGAGATTTAATCACGTGGAAACCTATACAGTGCGTCGTTAGATCTATATTTATAGACAATAGTCTATGCGTGAGAAACCTATTTGTATTATAATAGGAGCGTCCTATACAAGATCACGTATAGCTTGACACCATTACCATGGGGATTAATATGTTAATATAAAGAGACACATTTCGTCATTCACACAAAACCTCTTTCGTCCACATGTCAATGATTCTAATTAGCACGAACATCAAAGAACGATAGTTCTATAACGTGTTGACACAACTTGAGCTGCTGTTTTGACAGTAAACAGACCTTTCCACAGATTCAACTGACAGTTTTTCTAATACAAACTACCCTCTCAAACTCTCAAATTTACGACACATTTGCGGCACGTGGTGCTTTTTAGTGTAAACAACAAATTTGTGAGTTATAATGTTCAAATTGAGGTGTGAAAGAAATATATATTATGGTGTCATCATTGCCTGTGCAAGGCAAATAAATTATTCATCATCAAAAAACTTTCGCGATCATCAAAACTCTTGCAGGAGCCCGAATCAGGATATTCATTATTCTATATGTAAACGTATATCTTGACCGTTGATAGGTTATTACCCTTTGTGGGGAACTGACTGGCTTGACTTGTTTATCTGTTGTGGTGAAGGGGCCAGCGTGTATTGAATTCATCATTATTCTTCTTGAAATAATATTTTGGTTCATATTGAAAATATACGATAGCATCTACAAAACTTAAATATGTAGATGAAAATATTTCTAATTATTTATATTCTCTGGAAGTTTCACGTGAAGATATTATCAGGGGTAACGGTAAGTATTATGGTGTTAATTAATTCATTTGTATTTTTTGCAGTTGCGAGAAAGTCATATTTGAAAAAATTATTCAACACTGTATCTAGCCTCAGTCTACCTAAGTACATATATATTTTTATTAGCAAGTCAATTTGATCTGGAAGTCAATTTCTCCACCTTTCCATTTCATGTTGCTGTTATCATTATCTTGGAGTTACACTACATTCTTGGATGCCCTTCCCAAAGTTTGGAGTTATAGAATTCATTGACTTTTTCTACATATACACAAAATGCAAATTACCTACCTGACCATCGTCCACATCCTTCATAATCTCATCTATTATGATTTACCAATTTCCATTGATCTGAAAAATTGGCTTGTCCAATAGTTCCGCACTGACTAGACATTCTTAAGGTCATCATTGTCAATAGTGATTAAATAAGATTAACAAGTGAATTAATTCCAAGCCTTGAATAAACCTTGGCTGCAATATGCGTGTATACATTCATTTAGCAGAGATAATCTGTTAAATGGTGTTTTATAGTAAAACAGTCTTCTAAAATTAAATTTCACCCGGATATAAAGGTCCTTTCATTCGATTTATGCAGGTCTGAGCCCATCCGGCCTACACCTGATTTCCAACCCTCGCCCTTCTTTTTAACTTTAAATTGAAAGGAACTCCCGACAATTTTGTCCCAATGCCCACAAACCAATAACATGTTGACGTGACCAATAACTTTAAATCAGCTTATTGGGGGACCAACTGGTTTATTTTTAAGGGTTCTCAAATAAGTATTATGGGAATCGTTTCATTTTTGTATAGTATGGCTCTTGTTGAGTCATTCGGCTGTTAAGGATGGGGGTAGAGTGAAACAATAAGTGTATCTTTCGGCATGTTTACATATATTAAATCAACTATATAAAAGTGAAAAAGTTATACTGTGAAAGACATAGGTAGAGATGTGTGCTATGGCTCGCAGGCCATAGTTGCACAAAAAATTTACAGCACATGCGCAGCAAACACAAAAAACGAAACTAAATTAAACAGTATCCTTTTCATACATCACAAAAATATAGTAATATATAGATATACGTATGTATCGAATATATAATATAAAACATTGACATTTATCATATCTGAAATCTGAAATAATATAAGCTATTTCTTTCAACTCAGAAGGTATAAGCTACCGATTTGGACTATTATTATCACAGGTCCAAATGGTCAAATGTTGGTCCGAGTCAGGTAATCCAGTAATAGCCTTCAAAACCTTTTCGATTGTTTCAAACACGCTTTGAACACGTGGATTTTGGGTTTTGAAGGGTACGTTTACATAAGAAGCAAGATGAGACTGGCAGCTATGGACTGTGGTCGGGATTTGAATAATCCATTTCACAGAAAACAAACTGTTTATGAAGTACTGTATTTAGGCTATATCTATTGTAGCAATCAAGTCATATGGCAAATGGCAAAATACGTTTATATATAGTATGATAAAATCAATAAACAAATAACACACTACTAATCCAAACTAAGCTGTTATGAAAGAAAACCTAGCCATGCCTATTGAGAAAAACAACGACTATACTGACTAGGGACATAAAATTCTATGAAACATTCTGCCAAAATGCTTTTGGAGATCAATGAAAACAGGAGGTCATGTAAAAGTTCCCAGAAAATTGAGAAACTCTTTTACATTTATTTCTGCCATTGCGGCTCAATCACAGTGGTGCTTTGAAGAGCTAATTCTAGCGGTAGCTTCGCAAGGAAACTACATTCAAAACTTTAAATTAAATCTTAAAATACACATATCATTGCTTTATTTAAAATATATCGGCATTTATAAACGTACAATACATCTTATACTAGTAAAAAAGTAGAAAGCTATGTAACACGCATTGGACGAGACCGAGCCTGGTTGAGTTTTATAGAGACTCGGCCTCAATATTTACAAATAACAGGACAATTTAAAAATACCACGCGAATGATCGATCAATTTTGACTTTTCAGGTATAAATAGTAGTTGAAAATTGTTATAAAAATACATTAAAATTGACGAATTTTGTTTGAACACTTACCGTAAAGTGATTTTTAAATTATCCTGTAGGTGCGAGCTGTTTTTCAGCTCCCTGGCCGCACCTCTATTCTATCTACGGAGATCATTTGAAAACTTTTCGGAGCTGGTAGGCTTATCTACCATGCCATTTTATACACAAATCGATAGTCAGACTCATTGGCAGCTAAAGGTTCGGTCCTGTAGGAATTGGTTAGTTATGGGCAACTGAAAACTGATTTGCCCATAATAAGCTTTACATAATCGGCCTTTTGGCACTTTGTAGTCTTTTCTTTGGCTCTGCTGAATCTAACTTTGACAAATTTTCACCAGTATTTACAAATAATTACAATTCCTCACAAAACAAGAATGTCGACCAATCTATACATTTTTGGAACAAGCAAACGTTAAAAATTACAAAGTGAAATAAACCCAATACAGTTCCATGGGAACTATTTATCCATTCTTGTTCTTTTTGTGATAAAACAAATAGAACTGAAATTTTCACCTAAATTAAGTTACAAAATTCCTGAATAAGGGCCAGCCGTCGTTGACGTAGCCTAACTGAATGAGATCAAACGCTTTGATTTATTTTTCTCTCTTTGGAACACCAATGCATTATTTTTTCGGGATAGCCTGAAAATTGTCTAACTGGATCATTAAAAAATTTGACTTCGTAACAGAATTGTTTTTTTTGTAATTTGGATTGGCTTTTTGTAATAAAAATAGATTTTCCAGACTACCCCGAATCAACAAAAACGTGCATATAACATCATAAATCATCTCAAAACATATTCCAAGAAATATAAAATCTGAATTTTACACATTATATAACAACGAGGTGGGGCTAGGCAGTACCACACCTAATCACAAGATTTTCTTATTTGCTTGGAAAATATTTATTTAATATAAGTCCCTAAAGTTAACCTAACACTCAGTATATTTATATATAGAATACTTCATAAATGGAAATAAGAACATACCGAAAGCATAATATGGAAAACAACATAAAGCAAAACATAAGATATATTCATTACGCAAAAACCTAACTAACGTTTTCAATCACTTAAGCTTTGGGTGAAATTGTGGCCTCGAGAAATATCGGTTAGGTTTACCGACCTCGAAATATGTGCCAGCCCACAAAGCAAATCATCGCTGTCATGAGGGAACATGATGATACAGAAGCTGGCGTTAATTTTGACAATAGTCCTTCAGATGGCAAATTTTCGGATTCTTCGCTTTCGGCGGAATCGTTAATCTGGAAAGAAGAACGAACGTCAGAAAATACTACATGCAAATGATTATTTCATTTTTCCAACGCTACAATCTTATACGCTCTTCACAACGAAGTATGTATTGCGAAACTACTGATATTTACCTCTTATTCTACTACGCCGTATAATTTTGCTAAAGGACAATTGCTTTGCTATATGCATTTTTAACCTTGGCTACCGTTTTGCAGATAATTATAATGTAATTATATTTGTTCCATTGTTTATATTAAGCGTTCATGGTTTTCTTTGTTTAATGAAATAATAACGTTATCTAATGATTTTCGAGCGGGGCTCAAATAAAAATGTATCACTTGATGATAAGATTTAATTCAAAGTTGGCACATGCTTCGTTGCTTGCCCAACGCACCATATAAAACTTCTAGTTCAATTTAGCTCGCGATACATTAAAATCATTTAACGCTTTACCCACTAGTCATTATGCGTGAACATATGGCCAATCCTTTACTAGTTAGGGAACATGGATTATGAACGTCTTAATGTAGCGTTTATTTACTTTAACTCAAAGGTAATACTAGAAGCACAATTTTCCTGAGGCCATTAAATCTAATCTCAGGAAACATAAACTGGCAAAATGTGACTGGCAACACAAAAACATTTACACCAATTCTTTGCCGTTTTAACTTTTAGCACATGCAAACAAAAAACTAGACTAACCTTATTCCAATCCTTAGTCCAGTATCCATGCTTAACAATGGCAGTAACAGAGATCTTGGTTTCATCGGAGTTTGAAGATTCTGAGCTAGATCTAGCGCGGGGAGATCTGATTGTCATGGCAGTTAATGCTGACGGAGAAGCATTGGCATCGGTTGGAGTATTCTCTAACCAAGCCAAAGTATTCAACATTTCTGGTAGGGCATTTTGAATGGATGAAGTCGATGGAGAGGCATCACGACTTCTTGATCGACTGTTTGATGAGTGACGCACTGGAAAAAACACAATTTTCCAGTACGGTGTGATTTCGAGTGAAAATGCAGTGTCACAAGACGTGCAATGGCCGTGAAATATTTTTAGGTTTTGAACTCTTTGAACCGGCTCTAAAAATAATATGCATATTTCGAGTATAGTGGTTGTAAGTTGTCGTTGGCATGTATTCGAGGCACTTTGAATTTATTCGATAAAGTGAGAACAGGTTTTTCATTGCATTTCCCAAATTTGAAAGATTTTACAAAGCAGTGACTTGTAAAGATTTTCATAAATCTCTGAAAAATATTTTTCTGTCTTTCCCGAATCGGCATATTTAATTTTCACGTTCGATAAATTTCTAATGAATTTACTGTCCTCAGAAAAAGTCCCAAATCAAAAATATTTTCCAAGTGAGAATGTGACTATTTACACAGATCACTGGCGTTTCCGAGAGATGCTTCAAAACAAAGGATCATTGACCCGCCAGTGTAAATATTGCAATTATACCAAAAACTATGTAGGATGTTGTTTCGAGCCCACAAAAGACGTGAAAGACAAATTATAGATAATCTTGGGCTGACAGAAAAAAGTTATTGTCCTTGAAGAGACAAGCCCACGTTGGGCGCCAAATGTTAAGCGTGGCGGTTAAATCGGCCCGGGTATCGCGCCCGATGTCAATGTATTCCTGGCCTTGGGTCTTGAGCAAAACACACTGCAGTTTTACAAGTTACATCACTCAAAAAAATGTCGCGTACAATGTTACTGGACTTACCTCGACTATTACTAGGAACCGAAGTAGATGTCGAAGCCTCAATTTGATGTTGTTGTATTTGTTGTGAAAGTTGATTTTTTCTGACAGCAACCTGGAGTCGAGTGAGAAGTGTCTGAAGTTGCACAAGGAGAACTTCAACTTCGCTTTGATCTTCAGGTATGTTGAAGGGCACTGCCATATTGGCCAACTAACTCACAACAAACTAGCACAAAACACTAAGTTCGAAATTAAACTCGCGAAGTCACGCGTATAGAGCACAGAAGGAACACGTCCGAACGGAGCGGTGGCTGAACAGCGTTTGAGCTAAACTGCTTTTCACGACGCGCTTCTAAAGCGACTAGTTCGCTTTTGTCTGAACCGACTCTCTCGTTTACCTAGCTTTATCCCGCACTTAGCGCACAAGCGAAATGCGCACTTAACTTTAAGTGACATAGGGTTGAAGCGTGCTTTCAAGCGTTCCTCCAATCGGCTTGGCCGGAGGGCGTGTCTACCAAAAACCAAGCGAAATATTGGCCAAATAAATTTAGAAATACTCAAGCTTTGTTGTAAGTTCACAGCTAAGATTGATATTTTACTGGGTTTGGATGGCAAAGTTGACTGGGCTATCGTATTTCCCGCTTTTTGGCCTGTGACGGTAATACTCTTTAACGTTCACCTTTGGCGGTCTACACTGTTTGTCAATTTTTGGGTTATGCTCACATGCATTGTTTTTTATGTCCTTTGATTGATTTTTCTTATCGTTGGATACTCCTTTCTTTATTTTGATGAATTACGTCGCCTTGACGTTATCTGAATTACCTTGATATTATTTCAACATTTCCTGATATTTATAAAAATTTATACCTAGAACAAAAAAAATCGAATGCGATGATGTTGATGAAATCAAACTTAGCTGAAGGGTGATGTTGATTTTTTGATTTTGGTGTAAAAAACTTGAAGCTCAAATAACCTATCGAGAATCAGGTTTGTGGTTGACGAACATTCTGATGGTATGAAAAAAAATATATGATGTGGTCAGATTGATGCTTTTGTCAGTTCTATTTTTCTATTACTATTCAGAAAAAGAAAAAATATTAGTTTAAGACAATTTTTGGTCTTGAAGAAATAACTTTTTTCAGGAGAATTCCATGTAGAATTTATTTATTTTTTTATTTTTGGTTTTTCTAGTATGTACAAGAAATAACTAGGTAGGTACATTTTTCAAAGAAAAAAATGAAATTTTTGTACATGAATATTACATGGATACTTACTTATGCATGTGTATAGGACGTTATGTGTACTAGTAATTGATTCGTCAAAATTTTAAAAAAAGATCACATCTCAAAAAAAATCATAAATTGATTACATATTCAGTTTTGATAAGAAAAATTTAAGCTTTGAACCT
The DNA here is from genome assembly GCA_958502075.1 of Orchestes rusci. Lineage (NCBI taxonomy): Eukaryota > Metazoa > Arthropoda > Insecta > Coleoptera > Curculionidae > Orchestes > Orchestes rusci. Next base: position 110,852,473 of record OY293303.1, on the reverse strand, counting down.
CCTGATCTATTTTCGTTTGTATTCAAAATAAGTTTGATTCATTTTATACATGTACGTTATTTATGATTCTTTAGCAAGGGGACTACTTGAATGTAGAAAAGTCACATTTTGCTAAAAACTTTTGAATAAAACTTTTTTTTCTAAAAAAATTAACTTCGGATTTTTTTTCCAACGACAATCGTATTTTTTCAATAAGCTTAAAATTTTCATAATAAATGACTTTTTCTCGAAAAATGAAATTTCTGGTCCATTTGTCCTCTTGGATACCATATACATACAAAAATGTTATGTACATGGTCATTCCGTATATACTGACCCATATAAAAAATTTGTTTTGAAATGAAAGTTTTGGATATTCATTTGAACTTTTCAAAGATCGTATCACAAAAACAAAAGACTATCGGAATGTCAATATTTTTTCTACAAGTTGCCATGCATGGATGAAGTTGCAAAAACTTATCAACTCGTAAATATTTGGAATAACATCTAGAAGATGAAGTTATTTGATCGCCATTTCTATTGATTCGATTCATGTTATCAAAATTCAATAATATTTTTCCATAGCAACAAGCATGTGAATTTTAATTTTGAAACATATTTAAATTTAAATATTTCCCAAACGGCTCATCACAAAAGTATCAAACATTTTTGGAATCTGGAAAATAAGCTCTTTTGTAATAAATCTATAAATGATAAAAATAGGTATAAGGGGGTTACATTGAAAAAAATTCAACTTGTGGAAAAATATTGGACATTCCACAAACATTCCGATAGTCTCATGTTTTTTTTTGAGAGAATTTTTGAAAAGTTCAAATGAATATCTAAAACTTCAAAATTGACAAAATCTCCATATAGATAACGCCGCTAGCATATGGGTCAATAAATACAAAATGACCGTATATGATACTAAAACCCGGTACCCTGTATCTACTATGGTGTTCCTCTATAATGCTGTGAGCATAGAAAGATAAATGAAATATAAAAAGCACATGGACAACAGAACACAAACCCTCAGTTAATAATCAAAAAACCCAAACTGTTATCGCAAATGGATCATGCTAATGGAGTGCCTATTGACACATGTCATCAAATTTCTTCTAGGCAAATACGTTTCCCAGGTCTCAAACAAAAACAGTCGCACCCTCATGGGTGAAGGAACCTGCACCAGGTCAAACAAAACAAATTGGTCACACAAGTGTTTCGTAACCGTTCTTCCCGAATCTGACTCACCACAATGACTCATCTTGGTACTAACTATTATTGACTTTGCTACCATAAAGTATATGCATAAGGTATTATGCATAACCGCAAGTAGATTAGGCTTTAATGAACTAAGCCCAAACAAAAATATTCGTCAGTATGTCAGTGTAACATGTACCTATCTGTATGATTCATCTTTAGTGAATCACTATCAGAACAACGGATTTGTAATACAAATTCGAGTAGCTTTTGTATTTGCTCTGTCACTTATACTAATCAACATGTGGGAAGGTTTGGTGTTAATATGCACTATAGTTCCTATTTTCGGTTTATCTTTTGAATATAACGACCTCATTCGGGTGATTGTCCTCGATGCAGATATGTGCCCACGACTAGAAAAATTGTAAATATATCTAATAATAGCATGCAGAACATATTCTGATAAAGTATTGGTGATTAATATATGCATATCAGACATTGGCACCGTAATGTCTGGTCTTGAACAATATCACAATTGCTACCATACAATGGAATCAGGAGAATTTTTCAAGAAAAAATCCAATATTTATTTTTATACCTGAAGTCAGTCATCTTTGTAAATAATGTGTTGTAAGCAAAAATACCTACTTTCTAGACTGTATGTCACCTGATAAAATGATTTATGAGACGTATTTTTGACCTGTTATCTCTGTACATGCATGTGCAATAGATTACATTGATTTTTATGTTTTCAATGTACGCAGTAGGAATAACATTGGAGTGATGAAACAGGGATCTTCTATGTGTTGTCCCACATGTTATGACAAGCTTTTCGCTTATCTCGTGCATTTTTATTTGGATATTTTCACTATTTTGTACATGTGCAAAATTTTATTTCTTATCCAATGATGGTTTTATAGGATTTAATCCCTGGCTCTCTCTGAGAGCTTTGCGGGGGATGCATTTGCACCCCTCATTTGTGACAAAGGTAACATTTATTTGAGTGGAGGAAAAAGCGGTTGCCAAAGCTTGTTTCAGTTCAGTGGAATCATTGTTTTTTTTTTCTTGAGCAATTATCATGTTTTCCGTGAACTGTGATTTTTTTTTGCATTATCAATGATTTTAACCATTGAAAAAACCGGGACAAATTTATACCTGTCTTTTTTTTGTAAATAAAATAGAAAAAATATGCTTTTTCCCAATTCTCGGCCATCAATATGCCGGTTCTATGGAAAAAGTAAAATGTAAAATAATTTTATTGCATGGAAGTGGGAAAAAATATTAAAATTAACTTTCTTAAAACTAAACAAAAAAAGTATTTTAAAAGTAGGTACGTCCCTATACAGTTCTTAAACAAAAGTTTTTTCAAAATACCTACAATAGTAGGTAGATAACTACCTACCTTACTTACATAATTATGTCCCAATATGTTAAAAATAGGTAACAAAAAATTATCTAAACAAGATACAACACACATACAAAAAAAACTTTAAAATCAATAACAAAAAATAGTCTCTTTCTCCATTCTTTCATCCTTTTTTTTCTGCTGAGCTTCCAGTTTGTTTCTTTTTTCTTGTTTTTCCTTTCAATATATTTCCTCCAAGCTTTGTATGAGATGGCACATGGCAGTTTTTTCTTTTCATTTTCCAAACTTTTTTTATTGTTTTCGGAAATTTGATATGTCTAGAGGATGGGGTTAATATCTCCACCTTCAAAATTCTACTAAGAGATTTTTCTTGAGGCCATTTTGGTGTTATTTTTTCAATTTCAGCTTGTAACATTTTTAATTGCGTTTTTCTTTGTTTTTAATTTCTTCCGCCTTTTCCATTTCATCAATTCCTTCCAAGCTTTCCTCTCTCTCATTCTTTTTTAAATGTCCTTGTTTTTTTGTCCAAATTATCACTGATTATTTCAATCTTCTCCGTAATAGCTAGATCAAATTTTTCTTGCTCTTTAGATCTCTCCTCAGTCTTGTTCATCCATTTTTGTTCCGTATTACTTGTTTCTTCCTGTTTTTCTTTTCCTTCTAACCCTTCGTTTTCACTATCTTGTCCCTCTTTTTCGGTCACTTGTTCCAAATTCTCATTTTTTTTAGGATGACTATCTGAAAAGATAAACTATATTGATTAATTTAAACAGTTTTAAGGTTTTTGAAACAATCAAATCAAATCTTTAGGAGGTGAAGGTATCTGGTCGAGAAAAGGACAAAATTCCAGTTCTCAGCCATTTTTCCAAGCATTTGTATTTCTGGCGTTTTTGCTAATTGTCCGGCCGAAAACTGGTTATTTTGTAGAGGTAACTGTTTTAAATACACCATTAAACCAGCCCTCATTAGGAAACAGTATATTAGAAAAAGATATATAAAAATATTACTTTTAAGACCGGTCTTCGGCCACCCCGGCCGAGAAAAGGATTGGCCGCTTTAACTAATCCACTTTACCGGCCACACAAAACAACAAATAAAATCTTTGATTTATCATTTTTTCTGTATTATAATAGCAAAATTTCAACATAATACTTATCAAAAATAACAAAAACTTACCTCTAAAACCAGTATTCCACATTATATTTATTTCACACTACAAAAATTTCAGTAAACAACGATGCACAGAACCTCTATGAGCGACCTTTTTTGACTGACGTTTCTTGTTTTTACCGAAGCTTGCAAAATGACGGTTAATGCAGAGTGGTGAAGATAAGAAGTCTGAAATAAGGAAGAAATTAAAAAATTGCGGGAGCCGTTAAAATCTTATTATTTATTCACTATAATATCGAAAAGTGGCCGATAATTGGTGGTGGCCGGCTAACTGGGCAATTCATCTAATATGTTTTTTTTTTGTGAAATATTTTGATTATATTCTTGTAGATTACTTTGAAGATTCAAGCTCATATATCCAATAGGAATGTCAGTTACCGTTTTTCAAAAACTTCCAAATAACTTTTATCAAAAATACGGTAATACGTCCCAATCAAATTGTTGATGGATTGGCAAGACCGTATCAGTTTTCAATAATAATCTAATGTGATCGACGTCACTAAACATTTAACCTTGAGACTTTATCAAACAACAATAGATCAATACGTGTATTATCTTAAAATACCATTTCACTTACACTTTCAGGCCAAACATAATAATCTTCCTGTGAAAACCGTATGGATCATGTTCAAAGAAAAAACATGAAACTATATTAATTTTGTCGTAAAACGTTATGCGTATTTTTTGTACCTCTCTGAAAACATTCATATGTCTCCAGCTGACAAGAAAACGTGTTAACTGAAAACAATAAAGAAACATAAATCAGGCTATTCGCCTCAATCATCTGAATGTTGGTTTCAAAATCGTGCTCTCAACGCTACCATAAAATTTAACTATCCATTTCAAAAACGAAGAAAAGCATATGCACAAACTCACTTGAGGAAAAGTGTGACATCGCCCTTTACGATCAAGTCATATGAGGTTGGTACTTGTTTTAATGAAAGTAAACATTACTCCGAGATCTTGAAACGTCAATATTTTGAGTGAGCTGATTGTAGGTGCAAATTTCAAAATGTAATAGTGAATTAAATGTAAACCAGACAGTATTTTCCAAAAATACATAATTGTATTATAAAACAGATACATTCACCCAAATATTTAATTCTCCGAATATCACAAGACAAAATCTTAATTTCGACAGCTATTACAAACTATGTAATACCAGTCGCTCGTAAATTGAATACAACCTCTCCAATGTAACGGGTGTCTAAAACAAAACCAACGAAATAAAATTGTGACTCATCAAAACTAAAATCGGGGACAAAAAGAAACAGAGTAACTGATAGGGCCCTAAATAAAAATCATCAGGTGTAGATCTGATTAACTCAGTTGAGGGGCAACAACCTCGAGCTTTTGTGTAAAGGGGTCGAGCCTTTTCTTTTATTATCACTTTATCTTCAGTTCTAACATATGATGTCAATAGGCACTCGTATACCGTCATAAAATTGGAAACCAGAACCCAAATACAATTATGTACTTTTCAGCATTGAAAAATAATAACGCAACACCTGCAAACTGAGTGAAACAATCTGAGAAGTTGGGACAGGTTTCGACCTGTCTAGGTTCGTCGAGAGCGTCCCAGAACCACGAAGGGGCGTGTGCGGTACCTGTCGATCTGCACCAAACACATTAGTAAGTGCTACCCAGTGAAGTAAACTTGATGAAAATCATATCTTTATATTTTGGGTTTATACAACTAGTCAGATGGAAGTTGAATGTATTGTATAAATGTGCAAGTGAAAGTGCATAAACTTCACAACGGGTTTGTGGTCAGTTGGTGCAATTTAGTCAAAACTGCAGCTCACAAATTACTATTTCTTTTCGAGGATCTTTCGAGCTCACAAAAACCCGTTCTTATCTGAATTGTGTGTTTACATCTCGATTGGAAATTTTGCCTGTTGTAACCTATTGCGACTTTCGAAATGGGCTTTTGTTTTGGTACTTTTGGTACTGAAGGTCGTAGATGTAAAACAATGGGTTGGTTGAATTTTACATCGATTCCAAGAAACGGTAGTTAAAGTGTGATGATGTTGGGCAAGGAAGGTATATCAAATTTAATAACCGTATAGATTTACCCATTAAACACAAAAGATAAGGTGTCCGTTTCTTCAACCATGTAATATAGTGTGTTCGTGATGGCCTTGACATTTGTGAACATCTGCACGTTGAAAAAAATCGCTTCGTATAAAAATATTTGCCGGTGGCGCATGGCCTTGATTTTGCAGTGATGCAACCGATTCAGCCGATGAAGGAAAAACGATTTCCTGGGGTGCACTATTACAATGAAATTCAACGAACTGCATCAATATGATTTCCCACGTATATCGATAGGTCCGACGTGCCGATAAACAGAAAAGACTCCCAAATTACAAATTCTCCGTTTGTCCGTAGAGGTCCCGTAAAGCATTAGTATTCCATTCCCGTGTCAACCAAAGTGTAAAACGTCGAGATATAATAAACATACTGTAGTAATACGAGTGAATTTATTATCCTTCTCGATAGACTCTATAAGCTAAGAATAGCTTCAACTTTTGGTTTTCTTTCGCACATTTTCTTCAGGCGAGTAACGTGGACTGTTTTGTCCACGAATACGACTCAGCTTTACGTAATTGGAATTTGTCATGTTTTCGGAATGTTCAACCCCACTGTGACTTGTTTCTCATGGCAGCGTTCCAAAAATCCAAATCATACGTTAAAGCGTTGCAGGAGTCTGAAAATTTCGCAATATTCATTTTTAAAATAGTGACATTGCTCTTGCGTTATAGTTCTTTGTTCTGAAATGCAAGTGCACTTACTTTAGTAGTGCATTACCGATTGATTTTTTAGCCATGGGATTTAGCTCAAGGTCACTAGTTTCCGCTGAATTAATACACCTTTGTTTGTAATTGTTATCAGCGAGTTTGACTGATGAAAAGCGTATCTTTTGGATAATTACTATTGTCATTATGATTATGAAAAATGGCTACAAGGTGAACTGTTTTCAATCAGATTCATATAATTGGTTCTAAGGCGTATTATGGGATTATCCCAATGAGTTACAACATATTGTGGGATCATAAAAGTCGAATGACATCATACAGCAATGTATCGGTACGGTTTAGAACCAACTAACGGTTCCAGGCGTCGAGTACTAAAAACCACATCAACGCTATCAAACATTAAAAATGACGGAAAAAGGTCACGTCATATATTTTTTACGGACATGCACCAGTCGCGTGGCGTATCGTGCTGTCTTTTTTCTACGCAGTAAAATATCCATATACATACGACAGATACCCCATGTGGTACTATATAATCAAAACACGAAGCATTAAAAGCGAGGCTGTTAAGGATTTAAGTTACCATCTGTGCCGTTTACCAAACTTGCCCTGAGTAGGCTTGGGTTCCGAGAAATGACCACAAAGTTCTCGGAGATGGGCTGTAAAAACCAGACACGATGGCTTGCTAAAGCAAAGACACACACAACACACCTGATATGTAAGGTCCTTACCAGTGGCGTCGAATAGTCAAGTTTTTTATAGGTTTGCAAAAACTTTAATTTTCTCATAAGCTATTTAGAAATCGTTGGAAAAAGTTCGCCAACAAATCCCGTCAATGTACTATTTTTGATTAAGTATTAACAGCCGTAAATCCTACATGGAGGTTATCCAAGTTTTAAACTCGAAACTTTGGTAATATCGTAACTCGTTTCATGATTCACCAGAACTACTGCATCGAGTTTATTGGGACAATAAAGTGATTGGAAAATTGGTTTTCCTGAAACCAGCAACTGCCGGTAATATAAACTGAAAAGGTCAAATAATATGTGCCGGATAATAGAATTGTTGAATCTGGGCTCGTTAAATTCATTGTGGATGATTACCGTAGCCACTTGTATATCAGATATTGACGATAGATAACGGGACTAGTTTCTATGCAACTGTGTTGCTAGTTGCTAGGGAACAAAAATAGTCTTTTGTTTGATATAACTGGCTACGCCACTGTAAACTTTTTTCAAGTCTGGGCCCCTGCTATCGTATGCGTTTTATTTTATTTGTGTAGGAACCCAAATTGCCATTTCAGCATATAGGATGGTTTTCGAAAATTAAATAAACACTGGGTCTTTTAACGACGTTGTACGCGATTTAGGTTACTCAAGGTCAAGTGGTCATTTCGCCACATCGGGAAAACATGCTGAAACGTGTCCTTAATATTGATGGGAATAATACGATCAATTACTTTTGACCTGTACGCTCCATTTTCACCAAACCAGAGCTTATGCCTGATTATGTAAATGTGTTGTTTTATTTTTCAGGGTATATTCTTTCAGTTTTCAGATGTCGGGCCACATGCTGGTCCCTACTTTACATGGTGAAACGTGTGTGTCTCGAAAAGAAAAGGATCTTGCACACTTGCAAAATATTATAACAAAGGACTCTGGACAAAAAGGTCTAAATTACCAAACGAGCTGTCGTTTCTCGAACAAAACGTAGATTGCCTCAAGGGGTAGAGTGCTTTATAACCGACTAGATTTACTGAAAACATGCTGCACTTTTGACAGGGACGGACAGAGTTATTCTGTCGAATGTGGATGAAATGTCTGGAGAATCTGGCTATGATTTTCTTTCAAATTTTTTTTGATGTTTGGTTTTGTATTTGATCCACAATTATTGTTCGTGCAGTGTTCGTTGCCAATGAAAATTTATGAGCGCGTTATGGTCTTTGGGTTCTTTTGAAAAAGGAAAAGACGGAAAGGTTTCTAGACAAATCTTGTCTTACAACCACACCAACGAATTTCCCAACTACATCTCGACAGACATGACATCATAAACGAATATTGAAATAATTTTACATGGAAAAAAATAAAATCTACTTAGACGGATGTCGAAAAACTTTGCAACGAATTTAGGAATGTCGTCAATGGAATCCAATATTTTGTACGGCCCATTTAACTTGTTTGATCGTTGGAACTATCTGCACCGATTAATTGATATTTTATTGATTTTCGATCAAATAGGACTTTTTTGAAGTGCATGCAACGATCACTCACTTGTCATTATTTTGAGTATTTTTCTTAACTTTTCTTTATCCTTATGAAACCACAGTAAATTATGCTTTCACTTGGAGGTTCAAATCTACTTTCAAAGATGCACAACTCTCAAAAGTAAGGTTGGTATACCTTCTGTAAAGCCGTTCAAAAAATGAGAAACAGGTCCTACTTCTCGGTAGATCCTAAAACAAAAATGAAAAAAGCAAAATGATTATAGCAATTCAGAACTTCTGCGTAGCAGAAGGGGCAACAGTTTTTCCTTGTATTAACGTTTTCTGCAACCACATTACCAGGAATTAATCCAAGCTTTTTGTCAGTGTCCATAAAAACCTTTCTAAGAAGCCAGTCCAGCGCTGACCTAATAAAAACCTATTTACTATTTTAGCCTGTCTTCGTAGCCAGTCAAGGTCAACCTTCGCTCGTTTGTTTTCAGATTGGTCGCGGTCAATTTGGTTTTATGACATAATTTTGACTCTTTGCCTCTCAGCATTTCCAGAGACATCAAAGTCAAACGACGACATGACAATCTACCTACTTTCGCCTGACTTTCGGCAACTTACTTTATTGGAGGGTTAAATTTATGACGGGTAACGTATTTTTTTCAAGGGTATCATTGTGATAATGGCCTGTTGTAGCTTCCATTATATGGCGATAATGTAGCAACAGGACAATTCCATATATAATCCCAGATAAAGATCCCTTTCAATAAACATCAGTAGGGCTTAAAAAACATTATCACGTCACCCCGAGTGTGTTTTTAAAACAAAACCAAAATTAACAAAATGCAATTGAACCATGCTGAGCCGAACAATGAAGCTGGAATAAACCTCGCGGTGTTTACACGTTCGGGTCGAAATACAGCTGTAGCGAAACATTTTTTTCCGCCAATAAATCCAATAGAATTAAAATTTAAAATGAAAAATCCGTTAGCCCTTAATGCGATCTGCACGGCGAGTACTTATAATCGGATTTGAATTTTCTGAACGTAGGAGGAAAAATATTAACTGTGGAAATGCGACTTTCACATTGTTGACCACGATTATTCGGAGGGCCGTAATTACCATAAAGTTTAATGATGCAAACTTCAAACTAGCTTTCGCATACGGGCGTTAAATAAAAAAGGGTTGAGCTTATCGGGCCCCCCTGAAGAAAACGCTGAACATCAATTAAAAGAGGTTTACGTTAATTTTTCAGCAGTTTGGCAGTTCGAATTGAGCGCTTGCTTAGAGACAATCAAAATGATTTGAATTAACAAGACAGTTAATTATCTCGACGGAGGCAAAGAGTTAAAACTGATAAATGATACGTTGCAGGGTCACGTGACTCCGTTGCAGCTAATACAAGTTTGATGATGGGGGGAAAATACGTAACTGGAGATGGGTGCAGATTTCATTTTCCAAAGGTGACGTTAAATTTCGTCTTGACGACGTAAAACTTTTCCACTTAGCAAAGTATTCCATTGAAGTAGAAAAAAGACGTGATAGGATCTTTAATGATGCTTGCATAAAGGACGCGCAAATGAGAATGTCTAATGCCGAAGCACTGATGCTTTTTATTTTATTTTTAGCTCATTCACAAGGCAGAAAATCCTTCACAATTTCGAATATTTACCCCTATAAAGACAATAAAAAGTAGAAAAAATGCAGACGCTGTGTAACTCTTCCTTTCTGGACGGAAAGCTGAAAAACGAAAAAAGTCTGTGGCAGAAAAGTCATGAATACAAGGGCCTGCATATTTCAGTAGGTTTTCATCTTTTGAGCTTGCTGCGGCAATTGTTTCGAAGATATGAAGTGGATTGTCGCTGAACTTCAAGAGTGAATGCTATCTAGATATGGCCGCCTCTTTGGTGAATATTCAAATTGTGGGCGACAAAAATTCGACCGCGATTCCTTTGCAATGTGAACTCTAACTAGGAAGCAAAACAGCACTTGCTTTGAATTTTATTTTATCACTCATGCGACTTATCTTGGTTAACCACACGACGTGTCTGCTATCAGTGGTTTAATTCAATCGTACATCCAATGAATTTGAAAAATTATTAAAGGGAAAGCTAATTTGTTTAGAGGCCCACTATTTGAATAATATTCACATTGATAAAAGAGATAACATATTTATCTTTCCACGGATGTGCGAAGCCATAAACTTCTAAACAAAAATACCGACACAGTCACACATAAAAAATATGCGATTCAAAGCATTTTTTTGAGGTTCATAGTTTATATGCATTCTACATTCAATACAGGCTGGTCAATGCCAATATTTTCGTGTGCAATTTTTGATAATCATACGTATGTATAAAGGGTCTCAAAGGTAGGGATAACTAACATGTCGGAACAAGTTGTTGTATGTTACAATTCGGCGAATGCGAAAGAATCTCTTTGAAATCCTGATAATAGTTAGGGGAGCGTCACGGTAAGGGTGACAAAACATTAGGGTGCGTGGAACAATATGAAGAATTATGTTTAGTGTGTAAAAGGATATTTTTCAAAGCAGAATAGTGAAAAGTAGATTATGGACATTTACTATTATTGATGTTTCAAGTATAGTGACATATTCCGTTTGGTATTAGAAACAAGTTGATTGGTATGAAAACCGAAAGAGAACTTAAAGTTTGAGACAATTAGATTCATTCATTACACAAATGAAAATGAAGACACTCAGTATATTGAACTTAATCCTTTAGCAAACTAGATCAGTCCGAATATATTTTGGGATATTTATGAAGCTAACTGGAAAGGACAATCTGAGAGATGAGATTTTCAATCTTCTGAGAGCTACGCGACCAAAAATTATATTTGTTTAAATGTGTACTCAAGTGAATGAAAAAAAAATCAAATTCGAATCTTCGATCGAAGATGGGTTATTTCTTTTTCTCATGGTGTCCTGACATTGACTGTTCATTCTAAGATGTCTTCAGATGTTGTTCTATTCCAAGTCCTTCCAGAATTATATTTACGAGTCGTCGAACCAACCCAACATAATACGGTCAAATTTACCGCTCCTCGACCTATGAATTGGTCCATCAGAGATAATAATGTCCAATTATGAAAAGGGCAAAACTACCGACATTTGGCCACATATTTTCCTATGTGGGGAAAAAATTGGTTTGTCAAAAAATAGTGAGAAAAAATGCAGTACCTCAATAACTCACTGAAACGTCATCAAAAATTTTTGAAAACGCAGTAATCAACAATTAATCATAAAAAATGCAGTATCCACATGCTAACTGCAAAAAGTATAAGTCTGCTTCTCATAAAACATCACAGTTTTCTAATCAAAAACGCAGTAACAAGCAGTTTACTGCATTTTTTCTTGAAGGTTTTAAGATTTCGTCACGCTATATGCTTATCAAAAACGCAGTATGTCTGTGTTCATAACAAGAAACGCAGTGAAACGTTTTAAAATATCATTTTACTGCATTTTTTTTATCTTAAAGTTTGAGTATCACGATCTAAACCAATCTTTTGAATATTTCTTATTTTTATGTGTGATTTTTCATCATATTGTTTAGATACCTATGGTATTTTTTTCTAGTTTGTGATATTTTCATAGCTTTTCTAACTAACTTCTTAAATGTAAAGGATATTTTGAATTTATATATTTTATGTGTTTGGTCAAGGTACCTTATTTTGCTAATTCAACTTAAAACTTGACTAGAATTAATAAATATTCTCAAAAAATTGATGTTAAGATTGTTTTTTTTACAATGAAACCTGATGGCGGCACATCAAAGGCCACTAAGCAAAATCGCAGTAACTAGGCCAGTTACTGCATTTTTTCATAGCGAATGTTTGATAGAAAGCTCCAAGGTACTAACAAGAAACGCTTTTTTGTCCACCAAATATTATAAAAATACTAAACCATCACAAAAACCTGTTTAATAAAGTGACATGACATCGCAATCACACCAGTAAAAACCAGAAAAATATTTATTTTTACGAAAAACACGCTCTGAACTTTGCGGTCGTTTTTCTCAAAACTACGATCCTAAGGTTGCTGCGTTATTCATTATGACGGCAGAATAGCCTAGGAATGTTATAAACAAACTTGCCAGTGGTTGTAGTCATCTCTGAATATGTGAAAATCCCCAAAAGTTGTCAGAAATTAAATAAAATTCGGACATAACACATTTTTTTTAGATGCTGACATTGAAACATGGCCGCTTTCATATGTTGTGTACCTATTAGTTAATTTCTCGACCCTTATGACATTTTTTCTTAACTTGGGTCAAAATTGACTACATATCGACCTTTCTTATAACCTTATAGACTGGTAGCGATAGAGACAGAACTGTGATGATAATTTTAGTAATATTCCATCTAAATTCAGAAGAAATAAAAGTCTTGTCCTTGAAGGTAACTTTTTGGTTGTTTTCAAGTAATTTTAGACTTATTCTCATACCTTAATATAAGTCATGATTGTACAAGAGACAATGATGCATGTTTATATTTTTCTTTTCTTCTGGTCTAAAGTTCTTAGATTGTTTGTCGGGACATCAGGTCAATATTTCAAATAATTTGGCCATCCCATTAACTTGAGCGTTTGAGGTTATTCATAAAGCTGAACGACCTCTGTCATGTCATAACCCAACAAACAGGTAGCGATAAAGAAAGAATGTTGGTCATTATATAGTAATATTTCACCCCAATTCAAAGGAAATGTATTCTTGTTCTTGAATTCAACTTTTTTGGTTATTTTCAAGTAAGTTTAGACTTCTTCGTATACCTTATATATGTCGTGGTTGTATATGACACAATTTATGTTTATTTTTAGTAACTGAATAACTTACAAGAAAATTATCTAATGTCGTGAATAAGATATAGTTGCCTCGAGCTGAATAACTAATAGCTGTTTATGACATTGAAGTTATATTGCAAGGTAAAAGGAGGTAGTTTTATACCAAATCGAGACATTTTTCTTTTTTTTTCTGGTCAAGAGTTCTCAAATTGTTTGTTGGAAAGCCATTATTAGAATGATGACGTGAGTGTCTTCCGAGTATCCCACGAATCAGGATCCGGACTTCTTGCGGACCAAGCGATATTTTCATTTGATAACCCAGGACTACTCAAGCTAAGGTCATCACTAGTGATACACTATTTCACAATATCAAGTTGACATGGGTTGTCTCTACCTTTGAAAAACTGTTGAAAAAGCCTTATGATGATTGATGATTAACTTCTTGTCCCCTTGGGCGTTGGAAAACTTACTCTTACAAAATTAATTCAAGTTGTTTTTGTAGCATTCTTATCGTCTTGCAGCAGGATCTTCAACAACTGGGTGAGGTGTCAGAATACCTTTTCCATAAGTCGCCTGGACGGATACCACGCTGCACTTATTGTGGAAATCCATTTAGCTTAATAGTTTCACAATTGCAAGGAAAAGAACAGGAACAATCATACGAATCTAACCAACGATTTGCCACAAGTGACATGAGATGAGATATATGGACACTAATGTCGACAGTATGATCGCACACGATGTGATTTTTAAGATCATTGATAAACACGTGCCAAAGAAACTGATTAAGTTAGGCAAGCATCCTAAATGGTGTTCGAAGGAACTAAAGAGACTTATCAATCAAAAGAACAAACAATACAGAAAATGGAAATCTAGTGGTCTTCAACCCGACTATGACGTGTATTCCGTTAAGACGAGAGACGACATACTTGATTGACATATGCTACCTTCTATACGTTTCGAATATTGAACATTGTATTCCTTCCAACATGAGTATTTTAGTCGTACCCTCAGTGTGTTGAGAATGAATGATGGAATGCCGAAGATAATGGATGACAAAGGGCAAGCGATGCGCAATCCAGAAGAGATTTTTAAATATCATCCCTCACTTTAACTAAAGAGAAAATATTCGAGAGGCTTGTCAACCTGGACATTTCAAAGAGTGCTGGCCCAGAGGGAGTAACACATTTTCTCAAGGTCTGTGTCGACGGGCTTGCTCTACCTTTGAAGATCATTTACCAACGTTTTTCCGACTCGTCCAGTTTTCCAAAAGCATGGAAAAAATCCATCTGGTTTCCAACGTTATAACAGAAGAGCTTTCTAGTAACTCATCTATTCAACACATGTGTTTAGATGGCGATTTTCTTTTGTCTTGAAAATACTGTTGTTGTGCCTCTCCCGGAAGTCCCCAACGTTCTGGAGATGTCTGATCTACGACCAATGAGTTTGTTATGTGAAAGTGCTGAATGACATGATTGTAGTTGTACCAAGCTACGATCTTTTGAATCATTGTTATTCATCGTATACACCACCGACAAGGACTTGTATACCTTATACCCAGTATTTCCTTCTCCAAATTCAACATTATGGAAGCATGAAAAGATCTTTTCCAGATCTTTGGATAATTCACCTTGCCTGGTCTGCGGACGGAAAACCAAAACATGTGTCCAAATCCAAGTATACCCGTAGCAAATGAACATCTTTGCCTATTTTCACGTACGCTTCCGAAACATGGTCTCTCACTGAAACAAACATGGAAAAAGAGCCATGGAAAGATCTATGCTGAGAGTGAGATTCCCAGACAGAATACTGAACAGCTGGATCAGAAACAAATCAACGAAATTCTCCTCTAATCGAGACGACCGGATCAACGCTGGGGCTGACTAACCCCAGGACCATTGCAGTTCTAACTAAGTTGATGATGGAGAACATCACCTAGTTATATATTTGAACTAGCGGGACCAATTAATTTAGGCTAATTATTTAAACTTTTTGACTGTCAGTAATAAATAATACTGCAGTCTACTTAGTAACGTTAGCCAGTGAGAGTACCACTAAATGTCGAACAGAAATAATTCCTGCTCACCTCGGGACTCGAAACCGATCACCGCGAACTACCTCTCCAGTGACTTCCGCATAGACCACTCAGCCACCTAGTCGCTTGTGTTTGGCCCTACTTTGATTTAAGTTTCCAGAAGAACATTTCAGAGGATGCAAAGCTCTTGAAAACAATCCATCTATTCCCTGCAGAAGATAACTGGCTAACTATTCAAGATCAGCAATTTGTATTCGCATTACTCCTGCTTCCTGATGCATCATTTACCACTAAATGCTTGAAAGACATGCTATTCAGATGTTTCACTAATACATGCAACAACCACCTCCTCAGCGATGTTCCTCGGAACCGTTTTTCACAATTTCCACATAGTTTTTCTTATGACAGCTCCAACGATTGTAATGTAGCAATAAATAATAAGTTTGTAAGACTCGGTCCAACAACACTCAAATTAAGGGTGGAAGGGTGAAAGGGATTCACCAAAGACTTCATTTGTTATGATTTTTTACATATATCATGTACCTTCATAAATATTTGGCTTTTTACTTTTTGTTATAAATTTAATCTGGATTATTGTGAAATTTATGTAAGTGAAATGTAGAGGGTGTCCCAAAAAGAACGAAACATATGGTAATTGCAGATTTCGTACAGAAAAATATTGCGATAGACCCCAACATATCCCTTCCGGAAGTTGATATTGAATGAGATACAGAGGGTATCAATAGTTAATTTTATTTTTTTATTTTTTCAAATAATTTTCAAAATAATAGATAGTTTGATGAAATTTGGTTTATGGGGATTGTAACTTGTAGGGGGCGCCACCTACACAACTTCCCACTCAATCAATTTGGAAAAAAAACCCGAACAGTACAGATAAGATTTTGATGATATTTTGTCTACATACATAAATTTGACAATTTTTCGCGATAAGTTTGTTGCCAAGGAGAAATGAAGTGGTCGAGGGCACGAATTCTTCACAGAGCTACTTCGGTGTTTTTGCACTCTCGCCTGAACTTGGTATTTGTGTGATCGACGTTAATTTATCGATCGAAATGAACATTTATTTCATGTTAGTTAAACATTTCTTGATTACAAAAACTTCAAAGATATTGATAAAAACTCAAAGTACAGTGGACCAGAACTAATCAAATAATAATCTTTTTAGGTAAATTATGAAAAATTTTAAAAACAAAACATAAACGAACTTAAAGAAACAGAAAACATACGAAGAAAATGAGATTGAAAAAGGAAATAAAATCCTCAGATTAAAGAACATGAAAATTTCGCTGAAGGTAAGATATTCAACGACAAAAACTTGAAAATTAAAAATTCACAATCTTTATCAATTTTCTCAAATAATGTGAATATCTTGTTAACGCTAAGAAATAGTCAGCAATAGTGGATATGAATGATTAACTGTCCTTCTTGAAAAAAAATAAAAAGTAGGCAAAAATAGAGTTCATGAAAGTTTTTGATTTTTTTCCACAGAAACAAGAAAAAATAAAAAAAATTATCCAACACATCAAAGTTATAAGTATCATTATTAATGTCATTTTAGACAAGTAAACTAACAAATAACACACTAGTGAGTTATTATCTATTACTCACTAGTGACTTATGGGTTATAACTCACGTTCATACCTAAAGAGGTATTCTATTTATTACAAGCAGAATTGACAATAACATTGAAATTGAAGGAAAACGCGAACGGTTTATTCGATTTTGGAGTAATGGTGAAATTCGTTGGTTCATTGGAACCAGACGCTCCCATATCGATAAAGCTGCTGGTAGTTCTGGAAGACGCCGACTCATTGGAACCTTCTGTTTTCTCTACTATTTGTATCTTTTTATTCAGCGATTCTTCTAGGTATCGTAAAAAATAAGCCAATGGAACATCCTCATCCATACCTTTTATCTTCCGTGAAGTCATCCAAGACTCGAACATTTTGAACTCCTTGTTGTAAGCATCTGGTAAAATCTGCATCGCTGCTTTTTCTGTTTCCGTAAGATCGATTTCTTACATTTTCTATACGTTTTTTACTACTACTTTGACAAAAATGTAAAAATGTCACTGTCTTGTCATTCTGAAACTGACAATTATATTTATTAATTTTACCATCATAAAAAAAATTTGTTTCCACTTGTTGCATAAAACATTGTATGGCACTCGTGCGTTATATTTCACAAGTCACTTGAGAATTTATCCACTAATACTCGTGGTACAAATCTTTCTCGCGTGACTTATTTTCAACATAACACACTAGTACCATAAATAACTATCAATTAAGTAGAAAAGAGCATAAAGTTTTCAAATCACAAAACGGCAAAAATCTAAAGAAAAAGAGCTGATGGAAACTCTCAAATGTCTTCAACTTTCTTTCACAAGTTCATACCTGAAGGTTTGAATTAAAATTGAAAAAATCCAAATCGTTTCAAATTTTGGTGGTGCGTTGATTTTGATGCGAATATCCGGATTTTGTCGAAGTTGAAAAATCACAAAAATCACTGAATTAAATAGATCATATCCTCTACAAAATGACGCAAGGTTCATCAAAATCGGTCGGTCCAGTAAAAAGTTATAATGTTCAAAAATGGAATAATGTTGGATTTACTCGAAATTTGTAAGGATTAACAATCACAAAAATAAGTGAATAAAGATCAAGTCCTTTGCAAAATGACGCAAGATGTAGCAAAATCGGTCCTGGGACACTCCAGTAAACAGCTATATCATTTTGAATAAATTAGGAAAATTGAGAACGATGAAATTTGAATATTCTGGACTTTATCGAAGCTTCTAGAGATGAAGAATCACAAAAATTCATTGATAATGTAGAAAAAAATTGAAGCAGAAATCAATTAACCCCCTCCACATGAAGTATAATACATTTAAAAAATTGAGTTCCTCGTAACTACATTATTTCCTTTGGAAGGAAATTAACAAATGCCATTCCGCATTTCCGTCAAAAGCGCATTTTCAATAAACTCATTCTTCTAATTGTTATGAACGATTATAACCGTAATCATCGTACACCCTAATTGCGTGATTGGGTAAAAGTATCCACATAGCGTTAAAAACATCGAGCGAAGTCGATTCCCAGGGGTAATTTTGCATCCTACATTTTAAACCTGCAACTTTCCGGTCTCATATTGAAAAAAATTACACAGTGGGCAAACGGCACAATAGGGCCCTATTGGGAGCGCCTAATGATACCGATATCACGAATGACGACGTAACTACACTATGGGATTCAAATATTATTGTGATCCCTCATTAACTGTAATTATTTCTCTTCATTCTCCCTCATACGTATTCTATGTATTCTGCTTTATCCCCCGCAGTAATTACGGGTTGCTTTTTTTTGTAGGAACAAGTAAAAAACGAGTTTTTTTGCTGTGGGGCGAATATATGATTTTATGCTCTATAACTTAATAAAAATAAGTGATGAATTCCAGGGAGACCCTTTGGCATCACGCATGAGGGCTTTTATCGGAGCACCGCTGGATTTATCTCGTTTAGGTCCAAGTAGGACAATGTGATTTACTATTTTTGACGTCTTTATACTGCCAGGGATAAAACGTTTTATGCAGATCAGCTTTGTTACGTTTGAGAGACACTTTTTTCGAGAGATGACCATAAACTTTATATTGCTTGAACGTGATGTCCCATATGACTTGCATCTTATCTTTGAGATATTTCGTGGTAACTTAATTCGATTTCTTCTATGGATCATCAAAAGATCCATCGTTTGTTAATCTATAATATATGCCTAAGACGTATCCAACCCACATCTGTTATGGTTCTTAATGCTAAGTGCTGAATTGTTGAATGCGTCTACAATAATGAGATCAGGCTTTTGTTATCAACTCTCGTTGACTCATTGACAATATTTTTATACTAGGAATAAATCCATACACAAGAGCGGTAGTTAAGCGAAACTATAAAAGATGTCTCAATGGAAGCTTTACGCTTAACCCGAAAACAAACTCACGTGTTATTTTTATCTATATTTACCTTGAGAATGGTCAATGGTAGCATTCAATAAAGTTTGAATACTTATTGCTGGGAAATAAACTGTTGAATGAGTATTATGCAAGGAGCCGCGCACTCTAATGGAACCATGCTCTTTTCATTCAACTTTTGTTGGCTCAGTGAATTTAATTATTCTTGTATTCATCACAGTCGAAAACCATGTCAGTCTACTTATCCCTTGACAAAGACTCTGACTTTGTGCTATCAAGGGGGGCATGGCCGGTTCGATAAGCTCACTAGTCGCAGAAAGTCTACAATAGCAACAAAGTGAGCCTAAGAAAAATACAGAATCATGGTCCTGACATATAATCAATCAGATATGCTATCTATGAAGATACAGAATACTTTATCAAGGACAAGGAACAAGACTTACTCTACAATCTATCAAGGTGTTCCTACTTCAGTGAACCAGCAGACCAGCACAGCTGGGCTTTACACGGACAAAAATTTTAGTTTACTGCTAGAGAGCAGCCTCACTCTCTGCTGCTGCAGCTTGCTTGGCCGCAGTACATTTGTTTGAGTGGAACAACGTTTTTGGGAAATGTTGAATACTGAATTTTATTGGTCATATAAATGGTAGGGTTCATAATTACGTTGAACTTGACATTGCAATGACGTGCTGATCTGCTTTTCTGTGAAACATGAACTCGAGTCACAATCTGGCGTGCTTGCGTATTATTTTATGGGTTCCGGTGGCTTGACCTTGCTGACCTAGCAGTTCATCGTCTTAGAATGAATCAAATCTCAAATTCTATAAAATAGTGGTATTAGGTAATAGTAAGAATAATTTCATGTTTAATTGTTGCAATTGAACATTCTGCCGCCTCTACACAATGGTTTGCGGACGATCTACTTTTCCTGATGATCAGTTTCACTAGTACGCCGTCCCAGGATCACCATTACGAGTCGTAATACTGCTGATGAATGCTGCGTCATCCCGTATCAGGGATCCATTTGAAGTGAGTTCCAGTTCTTTCAAGTGTTGAACAAGAGACGTACACTTCCTTTCAAGTCCTTTTTGCCTGTTTGCACATGTTGCTGGACTGGCTGAACAAGCATCTTGACTTTTTGTCTTTCCTCTCTGAACTTGAATGTCATTCGTCACCTGAAATGCTTTCTAATGACTGTAATCTTCTTTCTTAAAATGTCATTAATTCGGGCAAATCTGGCGTATTATGTGGTTTCTCTAAACTTAGTCCGTACAGCCGGTCGTTTCAGAATCCCATTTTCTGATTATCATTTGAGTTATCATGAGTTCCCTTGTACCTACATCCACGTCCAGGGTCTTCAGTGCCTGTAAAGATATTCGTTAGTGACGTCATGCAGCTGCCTCAGCTTCTGGAGTATGGTAAGTCTGGCAGCTTGTGTGGAAGTTTCTAGATTAGTAGCCTTCTGTTTTCGTAACAGCTTTGGAAAAGATCCCATGCTGGGTCGTGATTGGTTGATGTGATTGCTTCCAGATGTTGTATTAGCTTGCTGCTTCCCCTTTGGTATGCGTCTTCAAATAATTCATTTTGTCTGTTTTGGTCATTCCAGAGTTTTCATGGATAATCCTTTTGGAAATATCACAAAATGAAGGCCAGTTTTCGTATCCCCAGTTTGGAATCTGTACTTTCGGCAGGGGTTGAGGGCGTGGGAAAATCAAAGGGCTCGACGACTGGTACCAATTTTACTTTTATTCACCACAATGCAAGACATATTTACTAAGAGCAGGAAGAGAGAGCGCGTGGCTGGTGTCAGAGAGGCTGGCAATAAGGCAAGTCCGTACTCGTTTACCTCAGAATGCCGAGTCGACAAGTTTGGGGTTTTATGTTCTTCTTCGTTGCCTGTGATCCTGGATATTTCTTGTCTACCATAGTGATTGACTAGAAGCTTTATTGAAGATGAACTTTATGTGGATGAATGAACAGCGAGCCTTTGTGGACAGGCTGGCGACGGCAGGTGGGTTGCTGTGGTCTGGTAGACGAGTCTCAGTGGACTGGCTTTATGGATACTTGAATAGTCGGCCTCTGTGGACTGGCTGTACTGCAGACGGCTTGTTGCAGAATAAACTGCTAGGGTTAGATTTCATATTTTATTGCTTACATTTTCAACACCATGTATGATTAAGACTTAAAAAAAAATAATTTGTATAGCTTGAACCTCGAACAAGAAAAAGGTACTCTTCTTCATTATCACTTATATGAACTGTTATGGAGAAAAACAATATTTTTCCTGAAAAAAAAACATGATGTGGCGATGACCTTGACAAGATTATTAAAAAAAGTAAACCCATGTCTTCCTTGATATGCTGATAAAAATAATTCTGCAAAAAGAATGTAGATTTCTTTATCATACAGGATTTTGGAAATGTAGGCAATAAAATGGTCAACCTAGTCTGCCCCTGCTGGTAAGCCGAACAAGGTAAATGCGTTCCAAGGCCACTATTTTGACAGGTGTTCAGTGGTTTTTATCAAATAAATTTTAATTATTTTATTATTTTAAGTAGTTTGAAAGATATTTGCGAAAGAGAATTTCCATCGGCGCTTTTTAGGGGGTCATATCTCCGCTGCTGGGAGGGTCTCCATAGGAAAAAGAATCATAGGAACTTATTATCATCTTTTCTCATGTTCTACCTGTACTTACTCTATGTATGTTTTGCTTTGAACTTATTTGTGAATTTATTATTCATAACTTACTTTGGTGCGTTCCTTATATCCTATACACCACTTTAATTCTTGAATATTCCCACATCATATGTTTAATTCTTGAGACATTGGCGCGTTTCGGGAATCCCATGAAATGTTCATTGCTCCCCTCTTAGAGCATGCTGTTTCGAAATGTCTTCATGTCAGTATCGGCAACTGTCTCCAAACTAGTCGCATGATATTCGATGAAAATAACAATCCAATATTGTCTGGGAAGTATAGCCGCACACCGTGATGTCAATGCCGCTACTTTTAAAGACCATTTCAGGAAGGCTTCTTACTATTCTCCAGTCCACTCGATACTTGGTCATGTTTGAGATCATCAAATGCGCCAGGTCCAGTGAAAGCATCAAGTCTAAGAATTGATTGAGGGTTCTCCAGACGTCTTTGTAGATAGATAGACAGATGCCTATGGAAGCTTCTTTGTCAGTTATGTCGTATCCCTTTCTTTGGATTGAAGCGCCCAACCTACCACTGACCTTTGTCGTCGCATCTAGTCAAGTCATCCGAATTTCCGTTTGAAAGCAGCAGCAAAGTCCATCAGCTCCCCATTCACCAGCGCTTAATTGAACGTTAACAAAGGACATTGAACAGTTTTTTGAGAAAATCGCCTTTACACTAAACTGACGTAAGTATGGATTGAATTTCTCGAGTTCATCAATAACTCATGCAAGAGTAAGGTTTTATCAAATTTTAGGCTGCCTATCTACTTCTCCATCACTGAACGTTTGCTTTTCAGAATACCTAAACATGAAAGAAGACAACGGTACAAAATCCCAGGACATCCACACAGTAGAGTATGATGGTATTTCCACCATCTTCAGTAACAATCCAAAGAAGAAACATTCCAAAAGGTATGTCAGCACAAAAATCCCAACTGTTATTGAATATTCCTCCAACACATAAGCGTAACAAATAGTCGCGTCAACAAGGTTGAATGTGTTTTGAAAGTGAATAAGTTTGGTTGGTGTTTTCAAAGTTAGAGCACTTGGAGTGAGATCGAGATTTTATCGATGTAATTCTAGTCTTGTTTGCCTTCAAACGGACATTTTTACCTAGAAACCGCAACCAATAAAAATGTTTCCCAAAGCTCGTCACACAAATTGTAGCTTTTACATTTCTCCTCAATGTTCCCGGAAAATAATGATATATCCATATACCAAACCAAACAGGTCATTCGATTAATCATAGGAAAAGAATTCCGGTAATTTGTAGCCTCAGGTATTTATTGATCCACAATTTGCGTGTCAAGGGGTGTTTGAGGAAAAAAATCATTACATTCCATTCCAGTTGACACTCTTGCCAGGATCAATACATTCCTTTCTGTTGTTCCAAGTCTTGGCGATTAGTGAGAACTAAATTTTATGATATAATCGTCACTGGACACGATGGAATGTGGAATGCCAGCAAAGGAAAAATAAGCCGGTGAAATTATTATTTTCCACTTGAAGGTGATAGAGTGATTTATTTCATATAATTGTGTCTCAAATGGAAGCCGTAATTTATCATTTACGCAACCGTTATAATTGTCAATCCATATGCAGATAATTGCTGCAAATCGGCTTATCTCTAGATATTGCACATGATTGCATTCAAGATTTTCAGGTCAATGCGTCCTTTATTCCCAAACTCTGTCACCAATACAAAGAGAAATACATGGACTATACAGAACTCCACACTCTGTCCCTATATTTATCTAGTTATGGGCGATTTGAAATTCAAAAATGCATAGCATCCATCTTCCCGCTCCCCGGTGAAATGCGAAATAATAAACCAAATCACCCTAATTTTTCACAAGAAGCGCTGCATTAGGAATGAATTGAATTTGCATGTGAGTAATGTATTCTGGGTTATCGGTTTTATTCTTTTATTATGCTCATTCTGCTGATAAATTGACGACAATACTGAATGAATACTAATTACAGCATCACAAATTATTCTGTC
Source organism: Orchestes rusci (assembly GCA_958502075.1). Taxonomy (NCBI): domain Eukaryota; kingdom Metazoa; phylum Arthropoda; class Insecta; order Coleoptera; family Curculionidae; genus Orchestes; species Orchestes rusci. Next base: position 110,828,275 of record OY293303.1, on the reverse strand, counting down.
CAGCTATAAAATCAGTTGAACAAACGTTACAACCAAAATGTATTTTTGCGGGTAAAACTTAATTTTCAACATCGATGTTCTTTACCATATTGGCCGATCATAAATATTCAATGGCAATTATAAAATCCGCATCCATTATGCCACGTAATCTTCATAATGGACAATAAATGAAATTCGAAGAGTGGATTAATATTTTCACGTATTGAATCGGATTTCTAACATTGCCCATTTTTGAACGAACACAATATCGGGCAAAAAACCAGTTTGTAACGGTTGTACAACTGTGTCGCCAAAAAGGGTAAGAACGTCTTTTTTTCCAAATCATCCATTGAGACCAAAATCTAATTCATAAGACGTTCACGTTATAACCAGTAGCGTCACATTATTTCCTGATTAAATCCCCTCTGCAATCGATACACAAGTGAAGCAGATTTTCTTTGTGGAATTAATAACACTCCATACACCTTAATTGCCTTTTCTTTATCAGCCGCTAATCGTTCAGGTACGAAATTAAGAGTCAAAGCCACTCTTGTTCATTATCCTGAATTCCTGCAATTAATTTGTTCGGTTCATGAAACTAAAGGGTGGACTAAGTTAAGCTTTGAAAATTTAGACCATTTTAGATTCTGGTTTTAACCACAAAACCGTAAAGGCTTTCACGAGTAATGATCAAACACCAACATTCTGATACTTGGAAAATAATGATGAGGCTATAGAAACTACTGCGACTCAAAATTGCATGTTAGTGTTCTATTGTTTTGGCCATAAACAGGTTCCAGCAGGAATACACAAACCCAAGATGCAGCAAGTCTAATCTTGAATAGTCTGAAAGGAAGTCACGTACCCAAACCCCTTGTTCTCTTCAATTTAATAATTCCTGCAAATTCTTGCCACTATGTACACTCAGGACTAAACTATGCCGCTTTCTGACTCACTTCAATTCTGATTCATGCTGAAACAAAAGCATAATAGGCCCATAGAAAGCTATCAAGGTTTAAACCCAATCATTACCATCGACCATTTCACTTTGAAAATTGGCAACATGGATGGGTTGAGTCACTGCAGATTCTCGGACCACTAAATGAATGTCTACCATTCGTCTGGTCGATTATTATGAGTCACAGATGGCGAGATCAGGTAAACAGGTAGAATTATTATCGATGGCCAAATAGGAAAAGCTCAGTTTTTTTTCGCTGAGGCAACCAGACAACGACCGTTTAAAAACCTCGCGGTCATGTGACTAATGCTTTGAATATTTTTAGCTGTAAATAATGCAGAGATAGCTGGAAAACATTGTTTACCAATTGGACTTGGAACGATGCTGATGGTCTATTGGAGTTTTTTAAGCGCTAGTTTTTTCTAGCAATAAAGAAGAATGTTTCAGATTCCATTATACTTTTAACAAATAGAAAAATATTGACGATGTGGGAAATCCTGGTTAGATTAATGTTTGATCACCGATAATTTTTTTTCCGTACAATATTGCACATTTTTCAATGTTGAATTTGATATTTCCCATTTTCGATTTTGGCCAAACTTAAGTTTTCTACAGATATATTTTGGGAATAAAAGTATAATTTAACAAGGTGTTCCAGTTTTTTTGTTAGTAGATTCATCTTTTAAAGCCGAAATTATAATGGAAGAATTGTTTAAAATGTTGCAAGCAGCTATTTTTCTCTTAATTTAATACCAAGAGTTTTTCAAATACCTACCTATATAAATTGAAATTAAATACTAACTACACACCTCAATATTTCAATAGTTAGTCCAATTTAGCGTCACGGATACAAACAGAAAACATTCCTATTGAGTTTCTGCCGACGTTTCGGCCTATATTAGACCATCAGGGCACTAAAAATGTATGGACAAAAAAATGCATGTAACCTTATTTGTAGTGCTCTGCTGATGTTGGCCTGATATGACCGAAACGTGGGCAACAAATGAGGATTTCATCCTAGTTTCAATTCCGACCCTTTACCCAATTCATTGGAAAAAAATTTCTAAGTATAAAAAATGGTTGTTCAATTTTCACTTTTAAAAATTCTTTTTTCTTCTTTCAAGATTGCTTGATTTGATACCTATCTGAATAATTGCAATATATGTCTGCAAAACAAGCTCAATCAATGATAATTATTGTAGTCATTGTTAAAATTTTGTAGAAAAGGAAAACAAAAGTATACAGGGGGACCAGAGAAGTATTGGGACATACGGTAACAGTAGATTCCTCACACAAAAATATTGCGATCGACCTTGGAGTAACCTTTTTCAAGATATTTGAACTTGAAGTAGTCCATGCAATGTGGTTTTAAATGGAAAATTTTGAAAATGAACATGGGAGGCTTTGAAAACGGCGTTATCATGGTAATTTTGACATAAGCTTGAATGCTCAATGTTTCTTGATTTAAAATGATTGAATTTCTACATGTTTTTTACAACAAAAAAAAATGATTTTGTTCTTAAATTTTTTAGAACTTTTGTTGGTTTTTTTTAATAAGAAACATTTAACATTGACACAATTGTCAAAATTACCATGATAACGTCGTTTTCGATGCCCCATTTGTTAATTTTTCAAAATGTCACATTCTAAACAATCTTGCATACATTACTTCAAGGGCAAATATCTTGAAAAAGAATACTTTTATCGACTTTTACAAAGTTTATCTTTTTTACGTAAAAATTACGGAAAAATCAATTTTTTTATTGAACCAAAAAATGTTCGAGCGCATACAAAAAAGTTATAACTATTTGAATGAGTGAGTGGAAAGATGTGTAAGTGGCGTCCCCTACGTGAAATACCCATACCAAGCCCTTTTATGAATTTCACATGTCAAACAACCCCTGTATACGAAATTTCATCAAAATAACTTGATTATTTCAAAAGTTATTTGAAAAAATCTAAAATTAGAATTCAACTTTGGTACCCTGTATCTCTCTTAATATCAACTTTCTGAAAAGACAAGTTGAGGTCGATCGCAATATTTTTGTGTAAGGAATCTTCTGGTACATCCTGTAAAGTGTAACATTTTAATTATTTTTTTTTAACCAAATGTGAAAAAGCTTTATGTCTTTTTTTTTAATAATATTTTCGGAATTTTTATTTTGAACAAGTCAAAAAGGAAAATGACATTTTGAAACTATGATTTTGTTCTAGTGTATGTTACTCAAAAGGCAATAATAACAAGGAATAAGAAATTGAAAAACCATTATTTCCGAGAATTTTCATTTTCACACCCGCAGTTTTTTTTTATTCGACACAGTAATAATCAACAACACCTATCGTTAAACCTTCTTAGTCCCGAGGATACAATTATTTAGTTTATTTTGAAAATTTTTCATAATGAATATGCTAAAAATTTGTTCAAACCTGAAAAATCACGATTTCCTAATATTAGACCATTTCCACTCAATCGAATTTAAATATTTCAATTATCTGGAGAAGTACGTTCAATATACTAATGCAAAGGCGAGATTGCTTTAAACGAGAAAAAATCTTATGCCGAGAAATTTGGTGCAAACGAATTCAATTTATTTAAATTTCCCACAGTTTTTAGCACCAATCCAATTTTAGTAGTTGCCAAGTTTACCAATAATATCGATGTATCTTCATTTACATGTTCTGTCATATGTCATATTTGGTTTACATTGTTTTGTGCATGGTGTTTTTTTTCAAATATTTTTGGATTGTTGAGGGTAGAATATTAATGAAGTAGTATTTATATATTTTATTATATTAAACCAGTAAGGTAATAATAATAAGTGTAATCGGGTGTACTCTTCAACATATTTTTATGAACATTTTTAAAATGAACCTTGAAACATTTTTGGACATTTGAATTTGGAATTTATGTATCTACCTTTATCATTAATCTAATAAAAACAAATGGGTAATAACAAGCAAAATTTCAAAAAAACTATAAATTGAAAACGTATTATTGTATTATTATCCATGTAGAGATTTATGATTAATAACAAAATCAAATCACGAAACAAAGCTATTACCTATACAGGGTGTTACTTAATGATATGTCATAATTTTATGAGAGAGTTCCTGGATAAATTTTGAGTCAAAAAGGTCTCATAAACTTGGGTCTAAAAAGAAAAATGAAAAAAATAAATAAAATAAAATGAAATAAAAATGAGAAATAAAAAAAAGTGTGTTCCTGTACCATGATATCCTGTGGCAAAATTCAGTTCCATATTTCAAACCGTCTTTGGAAAATGTATTAAAAACTGAAAATAGAATAGATCTTTAACACCCTGTATCTTAAAAACCAAGCATTTTAAGACCCATGTTTATATGACCTTTTCGACTTAAAATTTATCCAGGAACTTCCCCTCAAAATTATGACATACCATTAAGTAACACCCTGTATCTATGATGATTCTGGATTCCGATAAGATACAATCAAAATCAAAATAAACTACCTCTCCCACTAACCTTGAAATGTGAAAAAAATGTGATAAAAGAAATTGAGCTCAGTTTTGGCTGCTTTTTCTGATAACAAATAAAACAAATCATGAAAATGGCCCATTAGCACAATTTTCATTTTCTTGCGTTTGGAAAGTGAGATATCGAAACATTTTTCTTTTTTCAAAACTTCAAGGTTTATCCTAAAAATGTTCCCAATATTTTCTTGATAAAATAAATTTTGAAGCCAAAAATATCATAAAGTGTTTCAAGAATAATCAAAAAAGCGAGAGTTCAACTTACTATGATATAATTTTTGTTGTTTGTTGAGCTAATTATTTAAAAATTACTCAATTTCAATTTTTACTATTTCTTTCTGATGATGTATCCTGAGTTTTGTGAATTTTTTGATTCATAGACTAGAAAAGAATATTAGTACTTTGTTTTTGTACCTACCAAGGTTCTTTTTCGAAACAGGGTGTCTCAAATCAACTGGTCAATACTCATATCGCAGATACAATATACAAGGTGAGTCATTGATATGGGTAAGCTAAATTGCGTTGCGATGTTTTTTAATATACAGGGTGTATCAAGTTTGCAGAGCAGGCTTCAACATAGCTTTTTTAAGAACGGTGCGTCGGAGAGAAAAAGTCAAAAGAGTTTTTTCTGTTAGAAATTGAACAAGGTTTTAGAAAAAAACTATAATTTTTTTGGAAAAGAATGTTGCTATACCATATTTTTTTCAAAAAAATACTGAACACATCGCCGCCATGCCTGGCCCTGGACAAAATAATTTTTTTCCAACCCATACCACCTAGTGTTTAGATCCTAAAAATGTCCAAATCGGTAAAATGGTTTTCAAAATAAAACCAAAAATCAATTTTTGGTAAAACTTGTACACCCTAGCTGTAAAACTAGACACTTCCGACCATGGGTTTCTAATCTTAACTTCTTATTTGTGCTGATAAATATTGATCTGTTGATCTGGGACCCCCTGTTTATCATCATAGATCTTTCTTGCGTTGATTGGAAAATTGCCATATTAATTTTTTTGGATTGATTAAATTTAGAGACTAATCAAAAGCAGATTTAAAAATTTGCTGATTTTATTAAATATTGAGAATGAAAGTAATACCCAAGTTCAAGTTAGAGACGTGGCAATCACGTGCATTATAAGTCACCTGATAAGTCATAGCTACATATTTCAAATTTGACATCGTTGGTCTCAAAGGAGCAGGCATCAGATTCCACAGACGTCTAACAGTTTTCATAATGGGAATCCTATTTTTCTTATCAAACCTCGTACGTATATCCGATAACATCAGATCAAGCAAGGAGTGATTTTTGCTTTTATTTATCATTTTAGTTCGGCTAAAGAAATTGATTTTGGTTAGCCAGGTCAGAAATGTGTCATTTATTGTGAAACTAGAATAAATTAAAAAAAATCCATAATATACTTTCTCCAGACTTATTTTGTAAATAGTTTTGATCATCAACGTTTATTTAATTTTAGAGTCCATCGGGATAATCCAATTCAAATTAAATAACTAATTAACTCATTGATTGATTGGAGTCGCAAATATCATTGAAGGGCTTTCATTTTCTCACAACACCTATACAGGGTGTCATCGGAATGGTGTAAGAAAATTCGGAGTGTGATAGTATACTCCTTAAATTAGTAGAAAAAGTAATTTACCAATTTAATGAAGTGCAGCAAACTCTTTGCCTTTACTCTTTTCGAAAACCGTTGCTCTGAGTGTCTTGCAACAAAAGTACCTTTTCCATGGGAAACAGTAACAACGTAGTTTTGGAAAAATGGGGCTACCCTTGCCAAAACTACCTTTCGCGATTAAAAAATACATTTTGGATAACACCATTTGATAAAGGGGCAAAATGTATGACAGTCGGAAATTTCTCCCAATTCAATTTCTGTTTTCAAGCTTGCATCTCCAAAAAAATATTTTTCAGATTTACCCTTTTAACGCCCCGAGCTGAGTGATGATTCTCAAATTAAATTTGAGTTGACGAACATGGTCCCAGAGGGCTAAGATTGTCTAAACTTGTTGCTGAATGAGGATTCAAGTGAACCAAGTAAAGGAACTAAATATATGCAACACTGTTTTGGTCCTTATTGTTCAACCTTCTTTTTGATCAAATGTTTGTATTCCCAATTGTTTTGAACAATAAAACTATCTGATTTGATATGTTACCAAATAAACTTTGTTCAAATATCTACATATAATTCAGCTACTTTACGATAATGATTATTCCAAAATACAAATTATCGTCTGTGAAAGTGAAGCTGATAACGTTACATTATGTAAGATTTACACGTAATACTAGAGTAGGTTTTTCATCAAGAAGTAGATACAAAAGTAACATTAAAAAAATTGATATCTCGCCCATATTTCATGTAACTAATAAAGCATACATGCCTATTAAAAACGCTAATCTACGGTCCCATCTCGAGTATTATGCCCTGCTCGGCTCAAAACATAAACTACCATTTTACAACGAAACTGTAAGAGAAAGAACCTGTTTGATCTAGAACTAACAGGTCGTTTTGGGAGAAATAATTGAAAAAAACCTGAAACCCATCATTAGGGGATCATGGCCCGTATTAAACTTTCTATACTGATGGCCCTTGAGTTTTTCCTCTACCTTAAAATATTTATGATATAAATTGGGACAGCCTTGTAAGAGGTATTAAGCATTCGTGTGTTTAATAATACGTCTTGGAATTATCAATTCAATATTATGCCATAATTATTCATCGTCTGCATAAGGAAATTCCATTAATATGTAATATATGCCGACTATAAATAAAAGCTCGTTATCTAGTTACTCTAATAACGCCGCTAAAGGATATAAAAATTAGAGGTTATTGTATGTATAGATCATTTTGTCGATTCCACACCACAAACTATGTAATTAGAGCAATAGCTCTACATTCTACCAAGTCGCTACGTTGATGGCTAAGCATTGTTTGACGTCGAGTTGACACCCCAAATTGTAAAAAGCCTTCTAATTACACTATTATCAGCGAATAGCGTTTCAATGATAATTAGCTGGATAGATTTTCCATTGTTTAGATATTGATTTACATGGACTGTATTGCCTGGATCTGTATTGTTTGGTAGTCAGTTATGATAATTGAAAATTGCAAACAACCGAACCACGTAATGACTATTCAGTCAAGCATCAAGTACATAATTCATGTTCTCTTGGATCTCTCGATTTTGCCATTTGTTAACTGTAGTAGGTAATTTGCACGCGTTCTGGCTCATGATCTCAGATTCTCGGAAGCCACCAACCCTCAAATAGATCACCATCCCCTCCACAATTATCCCTATGAGAGATTTTCCCATCACATGAACCCCACACCATCATCCCTTCTTCTAGTGAGGTTCATGTGGTGGGAGAATCACTTTTGTGGATAATAATAGTGCTAAAGGAAGTAGAGGCGGGAAGATCTTTTTTGGGGGTATATAGTGATGGAGAAGATAGTGGTAGGGGATCTCTTCCATTAAAGTGGTGGTGATGGTGTGGGGTTCATGTGGAGGACGAACATGTTTTGAGGATAGTGGTGGGGATCTCTCATGAGGGTAGTGGTGGTGGTGCGGGGATCACATCTGGTGGTAGTGGTGTATGGATCTCTTCCGGGGGTGATGGTGATGGGTGATGGATCTCTTTTGTGGTCTAGAAACACCAAGACTCAATTAATTAGATAAATTTGGCAAACATTGATGAGGAAAGTTTGAAAATTCTTTTTCGTTAAAATCAATTATGTTGAAATGTCACAACTTTCTTGAAAAAATCTTACAGTTTGTCAATAATTCCTCAATCTTGAACTGTTCAGAATATTTTTTAGCTTGGGTCGGAAAAACGAGAACAAAAGAACAAAAAACGCACCGTAATCCTTTCCAATAGACTGAAATTAAGAAATAAATGGTTCACACCTTGAACTCCGTACTAATAGCATGCCAAAAGGACGTCACATCTGGATACTTGAGCCGCGCCCCGTTTTCAGATATGAAGCAAATTAATTGTATTATAGCGCGTTCAAAACAGTCAATTTTTTTTTCGGTATTTTGACAGCAATAATCTAGCTGCTGATGAATTTAAGATATTTGGTAGTATACTTATAATAAATTTCAAATCATTCGATTTAGCGAAAGGCCTTCAGATTCACGTTTTTTCCATAATGCTGTGAAAATTGGGCCATATACAAGGTGATTGATGAGAGCATTACCAGTCTACCAGGAAAAAATTGTCAATGATCCAAAAATCATAGCTCCCACAATTTTTGAGCTATTCACAATTTTTCTCAATGAAATTGTAGCCAAAGGCAGTGTTTACCGTGGTTTTTTTCCATATTGCCCGTAAAAAAATCCTCAGATCATATACAGGGTGATTCTTGAGGACATTACAAAACTGCCAAGAAGAACTTGTCAATGTTTCAAAAATCAGAGCTGTTGACATTTTTATTTAATGAAATTGTAGCCAAAGGCCAACCAAAAACAGCGTACATTACACGTTTTGCGCCCGAGAAAAACTTGATCGTACATAAACCCGTGACTTTTGGAAAATAAGGATGATTTTTGCTTCATTAGAGTAATTGGAAGAATCAGGATTATTCTTTTTTCAACAATTGCAATGTTTGGTGCCCGAGGAAAACCTAAAATGTCCATAACATTCATTCTGAAGTGAACAGGTTCTCAAGATTAATCAGTAAAATTCAAAACATTTTTGAAAACTTCCACGTTTAGCGCCCGAGGAAAACCTGAAACGTCCAAAAAACCTATACCTTTTGAAAAATCATGATGATTTTTGCTTGATCCTTAAGAATAATCGACATAGTTTCAAGCATAAACCCTGAAACATTCATTGATTCAGGAGCTTTTGGAAAATTTGGATGATTTAGGCTTCGGCGTCCGAGAAAAACCTACAACTTTCATAAATCCCGTGTCTTTTGGACAATTTTTATGACTTTTTTTTCATTCTTGAGTGTGATTGTCAGAGTCTCAAGATGTGTTTTCAAGAATTGCTACGAATTGCGCCCGAGGAAAACCTGGAACGTCCATGAAACCCCGTGTCTTTTGGAAAATTAAGATGTTTTTTGCTCTATTCTGAAAAGTTATCTCTCAGTTTGAAGATTTATCATCAAAAATCTTTATTTCCCAAGAATTGTGTTGTTTGGCGCCCGAGGAAAACTTGAAACGTCCAGTGTCTTTTTGAAAATTGTGATTTTTGGTTCATTCTTAAGAGTGATTGGCATGGAGTTTGGAGATTCATTGCAACGTTTGGCGCCCGAGGAGACCCTGAAACGTACATAGATCCCGGAGCTTTTGAAAAATTATGATGATTTTTGCCTAATCCTGGAGGGTTATCGAAAGCGTGAGGACTCATCATTGAAAATCTTTTTTTTCTAGAATTGCGTTGTTTGGCGCCCGAGAAAACTTGAAACGTCCCGAAACCCGTTCTTTTCGAACAATTCTGGTTATTTTTATTCTAAAGAGTGATCGGCATAGAGTTTTGAGACTCATCAAATTTCTCTCAAGAATTGCAACGTTTGGCGCCCCAGAAAACCCCGAAACGTTCATAGATCCAGGAGCTTCTGGAAAATTATGATGATTTTTGCTTTATTCAAAAGAGTTATCGACAGTGTCAAAACATTGAAATTTTTTTTTGTTGTTTAAAATGTGCGTGGTTTGGCGCCCGAGGAAACCTTGGAAAATAACAAAATCCGTTTTTTTTTTAACAATTATGAGTTTTGCTCTATGCTTAAGAGTGATCGGAATGAATTCTTGAGATTCATTATAAAAAATCAAATTTCTTTCAAGAATCGCAATGTTTGGCACCCGAGGAGACCCTGAAGTCTCCACCCCGGGATTATGGAAAGTTATGATAATTTTTGCTTTGGCGCCCGAGAAAACCTGAAACCTTCATAAATCCGCTGTCTTTTGGACAATTTCAAGATTCATCATTAGTTTCAAGATATATCATCAAAATTCAAAGATTTTTCAAGAAGTGCTACATTTTCTAGAGTGATCGGTATAGAGTTTTAACAGAAACGTTCATAGATTACGGACCTTTAGGAAAATTATCATGACTTTTGCTTCATTCTATAGAGTGATGGACCAAGTTTCAAATATCATCAGACATTTCAGACCCACCCACCTACTTTTTTGCCAAAAAAGGAAAGGAGGCTCGATGGTCAGGCGTGTTAGAGTTGGAATACGACGCAAGGGGTTCTATGGTGCGCTGGTTCGAATCCAGTGGTGGAGACGAAAGTTTTTTTGTTCAAATATTAGTGATACACCTCTCTGCTTATAAAACTGAGTGGGGTGTGATATAATATTAAAAGTTGATGATTAAGCCCAAATTGATTCACTCTATAAGGCGTCTAAGGCACTAGGAACACTCTGGTCAGAACCTTGACCTTATATTGAAGAAAGCTGAGATCCTAAGAGAGTGCCTTTATAAAATAGAATGAAGAACTTTTCAGCAACAACAGCGCAAACATAAGTTTGTCTGATGACGGTTTGAGAGTTGATCGAAACATCGCATGTGATAGAAAATAAAATCGAGATGATGGATAACCTCGAATAACTTTATCAATACCGATATCTACCACCTTCAAACAAAACTGCAAAGTTTTAGCAATATCGAAAGTAAGATTTTGCGAGACTAAGAAGAATTAATCAATTAATGAATATCTCGGAAAAGACTAGAGGTGTATTAGACGTCGTACAGTAGGATGATGAAGATATATGAGAATGTCAAAAAAATTGAGATATACAGATATTCCAAAATAAGGTGAATTTTTGAAAACCATCTGTGATTGAAAACGATGTATTTTTATTCCACAATAAAGCTTATTCTAATTCTGATTCTGATTTTACGAACCAGAACCTAGAAAATTTAATCTCAATACATACCCTCAACAGTTTTAAGTATCCAAGTCACTATGCTGACGCTACAAAAATATTGAAAGGTTACATAATAACGAATTTTACAGAGTATCTATGACACATTGTTTACCTACCCACATATAACAAGGAGTGCAATCTTTTCATAAAACCATTGCCTGGATGCTCTTCTCACCCTTTGTTCCACAGTCTATCAGTTTAGCGTAATAGAGTTTCGATCCAAGTTGTGAAATCCAAACCATCAACATAATAATAGATAGCGTAACACGATAGGAGCGCGTAAAAAAAATAAAAGTCAAGATAGCAGCATAAGGGAGCATAACAATATAAAAACAAAAATACGAGGCTAGTCGTTTTGAATCGGGTATTTCCTTTATTAAATTTTCGACGCGACACAAAAGAAGATTGAAAAGAGGCCCGAGAAAGCCAGTGTAAATTGTATTGGCTCAGAAGTGAATAGGCCTCATAACAGTATTTCTTTTCATGCATACAGCTGATATGGTAATGAAACCATCCGCATCATGTTATGTCATCGAGATATCAGCAGAAATAGGCGAATGGGCGGGAGTGTCAATAAATTCGCTTATCCGAACTATTTGCATATTTCTATTTAGGGTTCCGAGTGGGATTTACTAAATATAGCATGCCTTTATTACCATACAATATCGCTTTAGTAATTTAGATTGGAGAATTACTATGGGGGCCACAGAAAATTGAAACAAATTATTGACACAGTTTCTTTTGGGTTACGTTAAGTTTGTGCCAGGTAACACTTTACCTACACGAAAAATCAAAATAATGAGAGATGTACGGATACAGGTACACGTTTCTAGAAGGATCCTCCACTTGGTTGGTAAAATGAAGAATAGCCCAGTTTACACCGAGAACTTGGTCCGCGGACCAAGTACTGAATTCGAACCATATCAGAACCAAATATTTGGTTCGAATGGTCTAAACAGTTGCAGACTAAGCTGGTCCGCTCTTGGGTCGGTATTCGCCAGCAAGTGTACCGAACTAAATTTGGTTCGATCTCGATCAAGATTATGAGGTTATGTTGATTGTGATTAGTGTGAATTGTGTTGTGATTTGGTTGGCTCAAAATCCCACGTATTAATTATTTCAAATCCAAATATCTCGAGAATGGTTCCACGTAGCGACTTCTAACAAGTATGCCTTTTGTGCATAAAAATAAAGAAGAAATATGTTTTTTCACTCAAATATGTCATACGGTTACGTACAAAAAAGTTATGGCTGTACATGTCAGGACAAATGAGTGCAGGTGGCGCCCTCTACAAACTCAGATCAAATTCGAATTCCGCATGAAAAGAAACCCCTCAAATACCGATTTTTATGAAAATATAGACATTGGTTCAAATATTATTTAGAAAAAACAAAAATAAAAATAAAACTTCAACTAGCACTGTAACGAAGCATTTCCGGACACACCTTTATATAAAGTTTTCTTATTATTTTTAAGTGAGGAAACTCACCCTGAATTTGTTCGCAATATTAATGAAACACCCTGTATAACAGAACCAAAAAGAGATGGATAATTGATACTTGCGGACTTAAATACAGGTCTGCAAAAATCCCTAGGATTCAGGTCATATATGTTTCTTAGAGCACGCTTTTGCAGAACAAACAAGAGCTTGATCAAGTACTGGTGAGTGTTACCCCAGAAAGGGATGCCGTACCTCATATGAGATTCAATAATAGACTGTCCAAATCTGAACCCATCTCACCAGCAACAGTCCTCACATCGTAGCAGCCAGATGCCACTTTTTTTTAATAGACCTTGTTTTTGTTGAATCTCAGTTGAGAATCGATTTCAACTCCCAGAAATCTCGTGACAGCTTCGCGCTCCAGAGAAAAGTTTCCAATTCTCAAATCATCAACGTTGCACTAAAATTCCATAATATTGGTCTCACCAAGATTTAAAAGAAGTTAATTAAAATCAAACCGCATCTTCAATTTAAGTTGGTCCACAGAGATGACAGTGTGAAGAGATTTTTCATCCGAAGCCTTCCAGAGAACCGTCGTGTCATCCGCAAACAGAGCAAAGCGGCCGCAGACATTAACATTAGGCAGATCATTGATATATAGGTTGGCCCAAGCACCGAGCCCTTAGAGACACCGTAGTGGATCTGCGAAGGCTCCGAAAGTCCTTTGGGACGACCATCCAAAAAATATTGAAACCACTCCAATCCAATTCTCCTGAACCCAAGTGACGAAGTTGTGTTGGCTTCGTTCTTCTCCTTGTCTCTCACTATGATGTTAGGTCTGTTGAAGGATACACAGCGTGACCGATTGGTAAAGCATAGTTAAAATTAGTTCTCCACCCACCACGCTATGTCACGATTCTGTTGTAAGAACACATGTGGTTTTCACACCAACCGCAATCAACAGTTCTATATTTAAACCGGATGTGGTTTTCTTATCACACCAACCACAGTCTTATCAACAGTTCTATATTTAGGCGGGATGTGGTTTTCTTATCACACCAACTACAGTCTTATCAACAGTTCTATATTTAGGCTGGATGTGGTTTTCTTATCACACCAACCGCAGTCTTATCAACAGTTCTATAAGCCGTGGTTTTCTCACCAGTTCAATAAACCGGATGTGGTTTTCTTATCTTTAAACGCAATTTTCTTATCAATAACAAGTCTTAACCTGCGGTTTGTCCAACTATCATCAACTTTTATCTCATTTCAATTTGAATTTTTTCCAGAACCAATCGTGAAAATCATTGCAATAGACATGCAGGGCGTCAATTTGGCACGGGATTTCAGAATCAAGGAGCTGTCAATCACAAATGGCCTTCAATCTAGTCATTTTCTTTTCAAACCATTCATTTTCATCCCAAGTAAAACATCCAAGATACTTTAGATTTATTCAAGATTTATAAAGATTTTGATAGGTTCAATAAAATAACATGTGTTTTAAAGTTATCTTATGATAAACTGATTGTCCTTTAAGTCTACTTATTCTTAAACCATGCATTTAATGCACTCTCCAAATCAAAAGAGAAAACTATTCACTCTTATTGTACTATGGGTCTCGAACCGATTTTAAAGTACTCTAGTCACTGGTTATTTTGAAACTAATTTGCCTTCAAAGAGTATTAAATAGCAAAACAGTTTGGAACGATCTAGGCCATAGCAAATAGTTTTGATGGGTATATGGAGTAGTCTTGATGTATCCATTAAACCTCATCAAGAAAACTATTTTATCTTGAGGCTAAATGATCAATAACAATCTATATCAAATCACAAAATGTATTTTGTTGCATTTTTAAGAGTACATTAAGAATATTTTTAAACCTAAATGATTTAATTTGGTTTTGTTGAATGCTCCTGGTATTTCTGATAATTGTTTTGAGAATAAATCTGTCTACAACTCTTCGTTCGAAAAAATCGCCATATTTGTTATGATCAAGCTATCTGCTGTACCATCATTGTAGTGCTGGTATAGATTTTTATTTTATACTGATAATAATTATTATTATCAACTTGGTCATATAAATCATATCACCCGGCTTGAATGCACTGAGCCACATATTTCCGGGTATTGTGTCAACCTCTTAAAAAACCTGTTTGAACTTGATAAGTCAAGAAAGTTTCAAAATGAAGAGTAGATAGATCACTTTAAGAGAAATTGTTCTGAAGATGGTAAATAAAAAGATATTATACGTCTAGTTGAGCTTCGAGGATTCTTAAAAATCGCAAACAGTTCTAATTACGAACGCGACATGTTTTTTTTGTTTTCTAGAAGACCATGGGCTCCGCCATGTTGAACACTTTGTAACAGAGAGAGAAAAAAAGATATTATTGAAGTATATACTTTTTATAGAAGTGGAATACAGTGTGCGCGAACATGGATTTCTATAAGGAAACGCATTTAAAATGTTTAGATGTAGAATAAAATTTTACAAAATTTCTTGGAAATTCTTAGAATATTTAAAAAGGCAGTGAATCGATGGTGCTCGAGTTATATAGAATTATTTTACTATATTTTGTGAAAAAAGTGCCATTCGTCGGTAAATTATATGCCCGAAAACATCGCATTCTACTAATTCAAGTTATTCCATAAATGTCTCAATCTTACCGCCATTATACTTGAGTGAATGGAATTGGAGAACAACGCCCACAAAGTTGTCCGACTGATAAATAAAATAAAACCTCTTCAAGAGTTATCACGCTAATTCGAAGATAATCTAGTCTGCTGCAAGTATGTTTTAAATGTGAAATGTCCCAGTAGAGTTTTGATATATGAATTAAAAGTTATCCTGAAGAACTCTTCAGGACCAAAAAACTAAAACTAAACGGTTTTATAATAGTTTTAAAATTTTGTCTTGGAGATCCTTTTAGGATGGTTCTTTTTTGGCTAGTAGCTGCTTTATGAGAGTCCTGAGAAGTTCTTCAAGCTTATTCTTTAAAACCTTATGTTTTATAACACAGTTTTGAAGCGATCTTGAAGATCATAATAAAGAAATTGGTGTTACTTGGGAGATTCTGTGAAAATTGCTTGTCATATCAAGTTTTGGCTAACGTTAAAAAAAATGCAATCTTAATACGACTTATTCCATATTTTTGCTTCAGTAACTAGAATATGATCAAATTAATTGAATTGAAATGGGTAATTCAAGATTCTATACATAAGAAAACATGATTTTGTTATGATATATGAACATGATTCCAAAAATGCTTTGTTCAGAATATACAGGGTAATGAGATTATGATTTGATTTTTGATATTTTGAAATGAGTTGTTGGAAAATAGAACGTTCGCACAAAATTTGATGAGTGATGTTTTTTTGAGAAGAAAATTCATCTCTAGAGGCTGCCATTCTGCAATAATTTTCAAATTTCTGGATCGATGCAGGTTTCAGAATCGTGTGCGCTAGCTGAAAAAAAAAGCATTTTGGAAATTACATTCGTATGAAAAAAAATGTATGTTCTTTCACGTAGACACCCTGTAGAAATTCACAAAGAAACTGGAGAGAAATCAAGCAAAATCGCATCATCTGGGTTGAGAAATCATCTACTTAATAAAAATACAGGGTGATTTTCAACCTATACATAAACGTGGAAAACTATAGGTGATGTTCCAAAATGGAGCTTAAGTTTTAAAAATATTCACAAAAATGTATCGAATGGAATGTTTTGTTTATAAAAACAACAAAGTTAACAAGTCCTGATATGTGCGGTATTTCTAGCAGTCCCTACTTTCTTATCATCAATTTGTGGTCGTAGTAGAGATTATTTTTTTTGCGCGGTGAGAAATTTCATTTTATGAGATTTACGTTATTTAGATTTCATTTGAAATAGTTGGGTATCTCTAAATCTAAAAATATTTTCACTATTTTTGCATTATGAGACATTATTACCAATTTATGGAAGGGAACTGAAAAGAGCGATTTTCGAACGTGTTAACCCAATTCACATTGAACTATAAAATAATAAATAATTACCGATAAATAATGAATTCCCAAAAAAAAATGATAAACATGTATCGGCAGACACCGGAGGATGCATTTTTCCAATTATTTCCGAAACGGTTTGAAATGTAATCTTGAACTTTTTGAAATCCTACTAGATTGAGTATGCTGAATTCAAAAATTTGATTACTTAGTCGAAGGCGTATCATTTGGGCGGTGAGTATGAACCTAAAACTTATTTATGTATAATCGTTTCGTTTTCGAAAATTTTAGGTTTTTACGCAAAAAAAATCGTCTTGGTTTGAGATAAATCAATTTACAAATCCTCCTATAAGGGGCATGAACAAAATACCAGCGAAAAAACAAATATCCAACCTAAAGTCTCTGTAACTGTAGGTACTATGACATAACCTCAAAATATGTCAATAGGGTAATCTGGGTTTTTTTCATTGGTATTTGCAAACTTTTGTATTAGCTCGTACTGCCATATATTATATAGGGGTCCCGCCGGAAACAAGATCGATCCGTATATGCATGGAGACTACGCATTGATAGGGCTTCGCAAGACCAAGACTGGCTAGTCTTGGTATTGGTCTCGATATATCAAGACCAAGACAAGACTGGGTCAGTCTTGGTCTTGGTCTTGAACAAAATATATACCGAATTTTTGTAACACACATAACAATATACAGTGCGGCTCAAAAACTTTTGATTCGTTTGATATATGCTAGCGACATGTGGGCACACTATATTTGAGGAGATTCTGCATTTTTTGACAAAGTTGTGACGGCTGAACATGTCAAAATGACAGCTGTCAGAGTGATACCCTGTTTTGAAGGTCCTTTGACCCTGAGTCGCAAGTATCTGTTATCATTCCTATAGATATGACATCGTGTCAGATTTTTTTTTTGACACTATCAATACTCACCTGCAAGAGTTGACTTCTCCGAACTAAGAGGATATGATGAGGTACAGAAGATCTCAAAATGAGCTATTACCAAATGATTTTGATAAGGATGAATTTCACCCCGGAGGTGAAAAAAATCCTCGTCAGAAAGATTGAGTAATAGCTCATATATCAACAGGAATAATAGCATAAGCTCGAAATCTAGCAGTTGTGATCAGGGTCAAGGGGCCTTCAAAATAGGCTATCACTCAATCCCCCTTTTCATTTGATTTTTTTATTTAAAATGGCGCCCAGCTGTCATTTTGACATTTTGAGCTGTCACTACTATGTCAAGAAATATAGAAAGTCCTCACATATGGTGTGTTCAAATTTTGTCCGCATATATCAAACGGTTCATAAGTTAGAAGGGGGAGGGACCTTTCAGAGCCCCACTGTAGAGCATAACCATCCTATGAATAGAAACGTCACTCAGTGGATTTTTTGTTTAATCACAATTCTGAACCGAAGAAAAAAATGAATTTTTATTGTACAGCCCGTATAGTTTGGCCCAATAGGCAATAAAATATGCAAACCATGGTCAATGAAAAAAAAAACGTCGTAAAAAAAGACATTTTGTCATGACCTGGGTGCGGTACGATTTTGACAAGTCTTTCGCATTTTTGGAGCGTTTTTCTCCATTGTGAATGGTTTGCATATTCCATTGTCTATTGGCCAAATTATACGAGATCTACTTTATATTAACCATAAGAACAAACTTATCTGGGCATCCATGTCAAACAAAGGTTTCCAGAAAGCGTCAGATAGCATTTTGCATTTTAGTCGCCTATTCACAGTGAGTAGATTTTGATTTGTTTGTGTGAGATGCGGGGTTTGTGTAACTTGACGGTGCTACCATGCCTTCCGATCAACCGATTCTAGCACAGTCTATCAATTTAGGGAATAGGTACAATTAGTCTTGAAAATGTCCTTAATACTGGTATATTCATCATAGCGTTGGTTCAATATTCAGTAACCCATTACACATTATTTATTTTCCATGTAGGTTAGTACATTCCTTGATGAATTTAGGGATATTCGTTTCAATGATTTGACATCACTGGTCTATACCTGTTATTGTGAATTGGAAAATTACAATGATACATTTTTTGAAGAATTGATTTATTTAAAAGACTTATCAAAAGTAGATAGAAACATTTTTGCAGATTTTATTGATTATTGTGTCCATTTTTCTTTTGAAGACCAAGACCAAGACGAGACTTTTGTGGTAGAGTCTTGGTCTTGGTCTTGGTCTTGGTCTTGGTCACAAGACCAAGACTAGTCTTGTGGTCTCGCGAAGCCCTATGCATAGGAGACATTTGAAAATTTGACAGTATATTGACCGGAAGTGGGTGTCAACTCGCTTGTTTCAAATAGAACACCCTATATATTATTGCATTTTTCAATCCTACGTCAAATTCTAGGAAGATTTTGTGTATGATGTCCTATACCTAAGCATAAGCGTTTTTGAAATATTTCAGTTCCCATGTCAAAAATGACGTTTGTAGGTTCCTATTAAAATGTTAATTTTTTGTATAAGAAAGCGTTTATTGTTTAATTTGTATTGGATTTCTTGTTAAAAGGTCCCTTTTAACAAGAAATCCAATACTTTAAAAGATTTTTCACAATATTTTGATTACTATTATTACATTGAGAAAACTGCCAAAAATCAATTTTTTCGAATGGAAACCCCCAATTTTTATAATTTTATCTTATTGAGCATTGGAAATAAAGGTGAGTTTATATAATATTGTCCATTCCAAAAATTCAAAAAAATGAATAAAAATAAGAATTTTTGGAATGGACAATCTTATACAAACTCACCATAATTTCCGATGCTTAATAAAATGATAAAAATTGGGAGTTTCCATTTGAAAAAAATGACTTTTGGCAGTTTTCTTGATTTGAATTTTGATCTTATTTTTGGGCAACCCTGGCCCCATCTTTTAAAATAGATCCCCTCCAACAAGAAATCCAATACAAATTAAACAATAAAGGCCTTCTTATACGAAAAACTTACACTTTAATAGGAACCTACAAACGTCATTTTTGACATGGAAACTGAAATATTTCAAAAACGCTTATACTTAGGTATAGGACATCATACATAAAGTCTTCCTAGAATTCTACGTAGAATTGAAAAATGTACTGATATATAGGGTGTTCCATTTGAAACAAGCGAGTTGACACCTACTTCCGGTACAACCGGAAATACTACCATCTTGAAAATATTTCAGCCTGGTTGCCCCCATCGATGATGGTGTACTGTCAAATTTTCAACATTTTCCTATGTATGACTTTCCGTATACAGATCGAGTTTGTTCCCGGTGAGACACCCTGTATAATAATATCATCACATTTTTGAATTCTACGCCAAATTTTTGGCAGATTTGATGTATCATGTCTTCAAATAACTATGAGTGGTTTTGAAATATTTGAGTCTTCATGCCAAAAATGAATTTAATGTGAATTTTTCCTTTTCAAGAAAGCCCTGATTATTCAATCTGTGTTGAATTTATTGTTGATAGATAGTCAAATTGAAATGAGAAAACCGCCAAAAATCGATTTTTTGAAATGAAACCCCCCAAATTTTATTCATTTATCTTATTGAGCATTGAAAACAATGGTGAGTTTGTATAACATTGTCCAATTCAAAAATTTGGGGAAAGAAACAAAAAAGAAAATCTGAATTTTTGGAATCGATAGTCTATACAAACTCACCTTTATTTTTTTTGGCTTTTTTTTACACATTGAAATATTGTACAAAATTTATTTAACAGGACGGTAACCTCACTACCACCAATTAACAAAAATTTATCAATTTAGAGAACATTTGGATTTGATTTTGAGCATTCGATACCTATAGAAGCTTTTATTACCTTTGTCGATTATCTAATAATTTGATTTGATTTAATTGGTATGAAGCAATCAAGTATGTATTCTTTTTTTTCGAATATTTATTATTTTAAGAAGAAGACTGGACAATGTAATAGGAATAAAATATCAAGCATATAATTTGTAGTGAAATATATCCCCAGTATCGGAAAAAAGTTTGCTCACTAATCATAGTGACATGTAGCAACATCATCGTCGATAATAAGAGCCGGAGAAATCTTCGAAAACATGTTTCGCCCCCATGTAAGCGCCCTTCTCAATAAAAAACAGAGGTCCCCGAGATAAGACGAGTGCAGGGACCGAAACAAGCACCTCCACTATTGTTCCCGATATTGGAGGGGTATCAAGTGGTCACATTTATTTGTAGCGGTTCAATCTCTATATAGAAAGAAATGCGACAAGAAAAATATGTCCCCAGGGTAGGAAACAGTCATTTAATCATACTTTTATCAGCTCATAAATGGAACTCCACTTGATATCTGCTCGTTTCTTTCCAGTTGTGATTTTCTTTTATTCCATTCTGTTATTCGCTGGTATAAATATAGATTAGCCGGAAAATATTCAGTCGAGATAAAGATGATTGGAAAGTGGCAACAAACTTTCAAAAATATCATATAAACAGTTACAAATAAATACTAAGCAGATGTAACCGCTTTATCGCAATGTATTTATATTATTATCTCGTCGACAGTTAATTTGCGTGATAGCGAACAACGGTTTTACATTAATTTTATTTGTTATTTTTGTTAAGTACGGATTGAGTAACTGCAGTGGCGATAAGACGATATCAAGGCTGCGTGAGAAAATGATTATTTGAACCGAGTGACCAATTATTAAAGATTCCATCGCATCAGTGTAGTTCTTACAAAATGAATCTGTTCCAATGATAAAGTAATTCCCTTTTCCAATCTGATTAATAAAGGGCTTAGGGTGTCTACGCAAGTCAGTTTAAGCTCATTGCCTCGCGGTAATTAGCGGGTTGGTTCAGAAAGGGAAAGGCTTACTGGAAGAGTTAATTTGGATTTGTTCATCCGTAACCTAGCGAAAGGATCATCGTATGTATTGACGCTTGAAAATATTCAAATGAATTTCAACCCTTGCATTAATGAGACAAGCGGTTTTTCGCTTCATGCATCGTGGCTTATGGGAATTGTATGCAGCGCAAAAAAAATTCTAATGGGATTTACCCAGACCCTGGATTCTCCTCGCATGTGCTTATGGTAATATTACATTACCTCGTTTATCAAGTTTCTCATGATGCTTATATCAAATGAAAAATTGACGGTTTTCAACGGTTAAAAATATGAGTGATACAAAAAATAATTGTATTAATTTGGTTAGGAGTTGGGATTGATGCCGATGGCCAAATTATAAAATTTCGAATCTACCGATACCATTTTTATCCCGAATTGGAATCATCATTAGGATAGCATCCCAAGCAGCACCGAACGGTTTTATTAAGTCCTTCAAGGATGCTTTAAGGCAAGAAAATGAAACTGCAATTAAAACCAATTGTATCAAAAAAAAGTTATAAACTCACACGTATGATCTTTCGTAACGAATTTTGAAACCACTGTGAAAAGCCTTTAAAAACCACTTTAAATACATTAATAAGTAAGCGTGGTTTTGAAATAAAATGGTTTTCAAAACTTATAGTACATACCAATTCTTTAGCGGATGAAAGCAACTTGAAGATGATCACTACCCAAGTAACACGTCCAAGATACTTTAGATTTATTCAAGATTTAAAAACATTTTAATTTGATCAATAAAATAACATGGGTTTCAAAGTTATCTTATGATCAACTGATTGGTCTTCAAGTCTACTTATTCTTAAACCATACATTTAATGCACTCCTAAAATCAAAAGAGAAAACTATTTACTCTTATTGTACTATGGATCTTGAACTGATTTTGAAATACTCTAGTCACTGTTTATTTTAAGACTAATTTGCCTTCAAAGAGTATTAAATAGCAAAATGGTTTTGAAACGATCTAGGCTAAGGCAAATAGTTTTGATATGGGTATATGGAGTACTCTCAATGTATCCATTAAACCTCATCAAGAAGACTATTTCATCTTAAGGCTAAGTTTTCAATAAAATTCTATATCAAATCACAAAAGGTTATTGTTGCATTTTTGAGATTACATTAAGAATATTTTTAAACCCAGAGGATTTAAATTGGTTTTGTTAAATGCTCCTGGTATTTCTGAGAACTGTTTTAAGAATAATTCTGTCTACAACTCTTCATTCGGAAAGATCGCCATATTTGTTATAATTAAGCTATCTGCTGTACCATCAGTATAGTGCGCGTATAGATTTTTATTTTATACAATTATTAATTACTATTATTATCAACTTGGTCATATGAATCATATCACCCGGCTTGAATAGTACACAGATCATACACTATGAGCCAGATATTTCCGGGTCTCTCCGCCCCCCGCCAAACTCTTTAAAACCTGTTTGAACTTGATAAGTCGAAAAAGTTTTAAAATGAAGAGTAGATAGATCACTTCAAGAGAAATTGTCCTGGTTGTAAATAAAAAGATATTATGAGTCTAGTTGAGCTTTAAGGATTCTTAAAAATCGCAGTTTTAATTAAGAACGCCCCATGTTTTCTTGTTCTCTAGAAGATTATGGGCTCCGCCATGTTGGACACTCTATAACAGAGAGAGAGAGAAAAAAAACATATTATTGAAGTATATACTTTTTATAGAAGTGAAATACCGAGTGAATTACTTTCTATTAGGTTTTCTACTCGGTTTTCTATTAGGAAACGCATTTTAAATGTTTAGATGTAAAATAAAAATCCACAAAATTACTTGGAAATTCTTAGACTATTTAAAACAGCAGCGAATCGGTGGCGCTCGAGTTATATAGAAGTATGCGAGGAAGTATGTTACTATATTTTGTGAAAAAAGTGCCATCCGTTGGTAACAAAATGACGCATTAATTTAGGGCATGAAAGAAGAGGAGATGAGTTTGGTTTTAATGTTCTTAATAATAAGTACAAGTCTGCCTTCATGATTACCAGAATAAATAAGTCTAGAGCGTTCAGTTTGAATAAAGCTTCCTGATTGCATTTAACAGGGCAGTTATGAAAGAGATCTGATCAAACAGTTTTAAAGTGTATTTGTCCGTGACAAAATGATCCTGAAATAAAGCGGATCTATTAAAAAGTTTTATTAGTTACTTTAGGAGTATATTTGAAACTACTTCAAAGTCATAATCAAAAACGTAGGAGATAAAACCAAGAAAACCATGAGCTTCATAAAAGTGAGTACCTTCAAGACTTATTGAAACAAAGACACTTTAAAACCACAATAAAGCCAATAAACGTTCAAGGGTGATTGATCTCACTATCTTGTTGCATTCTTTAAAACCCGGTTTAAATGCTGAACAGTTTTAAGAAGCTAACAGTGTATTATAAGGAGGCCTCTGTGAAACTGCTATCTTCTTATTTACCACGATGAAACCGTTCTGAACCTCCAACAAATCCCCAAACGAGATTCTTGACATGATCTGTGGTTTCGTTAGTTTGAGTAAGGTGGGCAAAAAGCTGCGATGGATCAGACCGAACAAAGCTAAAAGGTGCAAGAAGGAGTTCTACTGCATAGTACGCACGGAGAGCACAAAGGGGGAGGCGGAGCAAAGCTGTCCTGACAAGAACAAGAAGAGACAGCAGCTGCTGACCCTCTGAATGTTAAAACAACAAGCTGAGCTCGAACGATATGACATATCAAAGCGTGCCGAAAAAAAAACCTTTTAGACCAGCCACAAATGGATTTCAGACACTAGAGAGGACGAAGCTGTTCTTCTCCTAATCAGCATAAGAAACTTTCACGTCATCGGCTGCTATATCTCCCCAGATAGCGAACGGTATCTGTCCAAACTGCAGAACATCTTAGGAAGGATACAGGTGGAAAAATCAGTCGTAGGTGATTTTAACTCCAAGTCACCGGAATGGGGATCACCAGTTGAAAAATTTATGAACGCTAACAACAACAAAGAGGACAGACCCACATTCGTATGCAAGGATACACACTACCACATAAACATCACCTTTGGCTGGCGCGAAAAAGCCAGGAGAACGAGGGACTGGGAGCTTATACAATGTGAGAGCATGTCCCCCCACATGCTCACCAGGATTCACTTGAAAGTGAAACACCTGAAAGGAAAAGAGGAAAATCGGCTGGGACAGATTTAGACGAACTATCTAAAACAGAACCATAACAGACAACCCATTGCCAACTGCCAAAGGGAGAGCTACACCCCCAGACCAAATGATCAACGCTACAGGGACAACCGATTCTGGAGAATGGAATCCATCCACCAGACCAGGGAAGCCTAAATATTAATTGCTGCAGATATACTCGACAAAGAGCAAAGGAAGGAAGCGGGTCAACAGAATCCGACAACCTATGGTAAGCTTGAAAAAGCAGAAGAAGGGAACCAAAAAGGGTGGTCGCAGAAGAGAATAGGGATTGTTGGAAAAAGATATTCCTCCAGCGAAATAACAACATATTCGGCCTGGGATACCAAAATAGTGATCACTAGCAGTCTGCCTTTTAACATGACCAAGGAGTTGGCAAGAAGACCTTGTCTCCAACACGCATGGAACCCATGCCACGATATAAGCCAACAATGATCCGAGAAGAAGAGCTCATCAGCGTCGGGAAAGCAAGTGCAGCAGCAAAAACGTTCATGCTAGAAAAAGCCTCTCGTCATGGAAAGATCGAACCTGATCTTGGCCACCCTGAACAAACAACTGGTACGGAAAAAGTTCCCGGCGTGCTGAAAGTCGGTCAAACTGGTGCTCATACACAAAAACGAAAAACCGCATGAGAACCCAGCTTCTATCGACCAAAAATACCTTGGCAAAGCTGTATAAGCAGATCCTGAAAAGCAGCCTGAAGAAGAAATAGTGGCAAGAGGGTCCATCACTCAACTAGCATAGCTTTAACACTGGGAAATCCACAGTCACGGCAATCAGCACCGTCATGGACATAGCGACCCAGCAAAGGTACACGGCGAGAGTCTGGACAGACTGGGTATATCCAAGTACCTCCAAAACATCATTGGGAACTACTCATCAGAGAGGCACCTACCGGTTGGGAAAAACAGACTCCAAGGATCAGTGCTGGGACCCTGTAAGACCCGTTGCTAAACATGGATTGGAAACCCCCTCTTCTCAACACACGAAGTGGGTTTTGCTGACGACTTGGCCCTGGTGGTGATAGCCCCTGACAAAAGGACATTGATGGAAAAGACAGATGAAAGTCTGTCAGGATGGATGGTCTGAATGACAGCAGATCAGCTTGAGTTAGCCCCACGAACGACAGAGGCAGTCATCTTCTACGGTGCGGAAAGACACAGGAGGAATCTGACTCATGCTATAAGGCCTGTCCGATCAAATAAAATACTTCGGGGTCACAATTGTGGAAAACTTGGACCTCACCCCATAAGGGAGACCACTACAAAGGCTAAGCAACCTAACAATAAATCCCAACATCGACGGTCCCAGTACCACCAAAAGGATGATGATATACGGCGTTATCTAATCGATCCTGTTGAATAAGAGCAAGCACACAGAATCAAGAAGTACCAAAGAATGCAGAAAAGAAGCCAGAGAAAAGCTTGCCTGCCGGTATCGCACGATTTCAACTGCCTCAGTCCAAGTGCTTCACAAAGACCTACTTGTAAAATAACGGGAGAAACTGTACGAGGAGGAACACCAACCAGAAAGGGGAAGCACGCAAAGAGACTTGATGAATGGCAAGCACGCTGGGAAAAGGCTAATGGACGAAAACAATTCAGCCGTAGTTGCATGAACAGAAGGTTTTGATTTCAGACGGTCGGTCTCTCTAGAGAGGTTCCAACCTACTAGGCTATCTACCTACTGAAGAGGCCAACATAACATCGACAGGTATTTCAATACCACTGACGGTCCAACAAATTTCCTAACCCCACCAAAAAAAAAAAAAAAAAAAAAAAGTGGTGGAGGTTGAGGAAAACAGACAAATTTTGGGGATAGTAAGTTACCTTCCACAGTAACACTTGAAAACGACTAATAAGGGATTATTGTTCCGTCCCTATATGCATGTAATTTGTGTATGATCTTTTGACTTAACTGTCAAATTGCTTGCTACATGTCAAAATAGGTGAAGCTCATTTAACCAAATCATATTACCTACTTGTATGTAAGATTCCTTACAATGTTGATCTTAATAAAGGATTGATTGAACATTCTCACAAATATTTGTTAAAATAATCTGTTGTTTACAGTACGCAAAAACAATAAACAAATAGTAATAACAATAATAATACGTGTGATAAAAACGGGTAACTAATCCCATTGAGCATGTTTTTATCAGAGGCATCACTCCTATATACCGTTAAGGTAAAGTACCAACAAAAGTTGACGACACACTAATTTCAAACCATTAAGATTATGGTAATGCTCGTAACACATGTAGCCAGATATCTCGAAATATCAATCAGAGTAAGTTCGCCTCTCAAAAAATCCCGTTTATCTGATTTCTGTCAAATTCATATCACTCGATTATTGACCCAAACCTATAATTACAAAACATCTGATTATGCCACAAATTCCACAGCACAAAAGCAAGCTGACAAATGTCCCACTGTGCGCCATATGAAAATAGCCTGAGCAAAGAAAATAAACATTTGGTGGCAAAGCGCCTTTATGGTGCTGTCCAAAGTTTGATTGGTTTTGTCAAGGATTGCGAGGCAAATGAGGCAAAGGTCATATTTTTTGTTTTGGAAGCCCCTATCGCATTTCATGTAATGGGTTTCCTAAAGAAATATGACTGTTTTCAACAAAGACATGCCGTGACATAATGATTTCGGTGTAACTTCACTATAGTGCTCTTTGTGAAATATAATGAGGGTTTAGACGATTTGTATCTTGATACAGATGCAGTATTTCGGACTTTAAAAGTCTTGATTTTATTTTTCTTACTCGACGTTCCGTTCCATGATTTCTTTGATCTTCATCATCAAACGGGGCTCCCAAATGTTCGGGATCTCTATATGTTAGAAATTGTCTCATTTGTTCAATAAAGGTTAACTTTTGGTTTCTCCCAACCTCCCATGTACAGAGATCGTGCTTCCGACCACTTCACTTTCATGGGTTCGTCAACATTTTAACTTTTTAAAATCCGTTTATACACCATTCCTGAATGTCATTTTTAGATTTTAATAATGAAGTGAGCCTTGCCTTTTTTCCTGTATTTTGGGGATTTTATACTTTTTCATGTGGTCCAATGTTTTTCGATCTAACGTTAACTGATGATGCCCGAATGAGAGAAACACGTGTCATCATTTAATTAAAAATTGATGGCAATATTCAGACTTTGAGATTTATTGTACCATTTAACCACAAAGGTAGTTTAGATTAGTTTGGGTCATGTTAGTTTTTGATTAGTATGAGATCCGTTTTGGTTAGTTTGGGTTGAAATATGAGGTACGTTTCGATTAGTTTAGATAAGTTTTGGTTTGTTCAGTTAAGTTCACAGTTTTTGGTTAGTCTAGCTTAGCTAAGTTTCGTTTGAGTTAGTTTAGATCATTTTGGGTTAGTTTGTGTGAGTTAATTTCAGTTTGGCTGATTTCTGGTTTATTTAGCATGATTTGGGTGATTTGAGGTTATTTTGGGCTAGTTTGAGATACTCACGTTCTATTTAATACATATTTCTGAACCCCAATAAATAGAAAAGGGTAGTTCAGATTAGATTGGGTCAGGTCAGTTTCTGGTTAGTATGAGGTCCGTTTAGGTAAGTTTGGGTTTGTTTAGGTAAGTTTACATTTTTTGGTTAGTTAGGTTAGCCAAGTTTCGTTTGAGTTAATTTAGATCATTTTGGGTTAGTCTGTGTGAGTTCATATTAGTTTGGCAGAGTTTTGATTGATTGAGGTTACTTTGAGAAAGTTCAAGTTATTTTGGGTTAGTTTGAGCTAAAGTATAGTTAAGAGCGATTAGATAAAAAAAGATAGTTTAGATTGGTTTGGGTCATGTCAGTTTTGATTAGTAGTTCCGTTTCGGTTAGTTTAGGTAAGTTTGGGTTGGCAGGTAAGTTCACATTTTTAAGTTAGTCTAGGTTAGTTGTGTTTCGTTTGAAGTAGTTTATATCATTTTGGGTAGTCCTCATATAGTTTGACTGAGTTTATTTTATGGATATTTTTGTACCTGAATAGATGAAAAAGGTAGTTTAGATATAGTTTGAGTTAGTTTCTGATCAGTTTGGGTTAGTTCAGGTCAGTTTTGTATTGGTTTAGGTCAGTTTCAGTTGGTCTCAATTGATTTAAGTTAATTCTGGAAAGTTTGGTTTCGTTTGAGGTATATAGCTTAGATCTTTTTGGATTGGTTTCAGTGAGTTCATGTGGACTTTCGGTTGGTTTGGGTTGCTTTGAGCAAGTTAGGGTCATTTTGCGTTGGTTACATAACTGTAAAAAATTAGTTTTGTACGATTTTGTATGCCCAATAAGACTAACCAACGTGATGGTGGTTGAACTAAACCCAAACTAACTCAAGATACACAGAACCATGCCAAATACAACCAAACTAATCCAAATTGATCAAAACTATCTCAATCCAATTCGAACTACTCTTCGGCTTGACATACTCTGACAACTTCTGTATAAAGGCCACATTCCTGCTTGTTTTATTTAATCAACGTCTGCATGAAGCCAAATTAATAAAAATAGAAGGTTTAGATTGGTTTGGGTTAGTTGAGGTTAGTTTTTTATTAGTTTAGGTCAGTTTGAGTTGATGCAGGTTAGTCTAGGTTAGTTTAGTCTCGTATCAGTTAGCTTAGATGTTTTGAGTTAGTTTGTGTAAGATTTGGTTGGTTTAGGTTAATTTGAGTAGGTTGAGGTAGTGTGGGGTTAGTTTCATGATGGTACAAAATCAGTTTTGTACGATTTTGAATGCCTTACGATACTTACGGGATGGTTATTGAGCCCAAATTAAACTTAAACTAACCCAAGATAAACAAAACCATGCCAAACCAAACCAAACTTACCCAAATTGATCAAAATTAACCATTTCAAACTACTACTCGACTTGATAAACTCCATAATGAAGGCCACACCGCTGCTCGTTTTATTTGATCAAGGTCTGAAGCCAAATGAAAAGAAAGAGGTGGTTTAGATTGGATTGAGTTAGTTTAGGTTAGCTTTTGTTCCACTTATATTAGTTCAAGTAAGTTTATGCTGGTTCTTTTTGGTCTGAATTTTTGGGTTGGTCTGGACAAGTTTCGCTCGAGGTAGCTTGGATTAGTTTGTGTAAGTTCATGTTAGTCTTGCTGAGTTTTGGTTGATTAGGTTAATTTGGGTATGTTGAGGATATTATGGGTGGGTTCAGGTTTTTTTGAGTTAGCTTCCTACCTGTACAAAATCAATTTTATGAATAATTGTTGATAGTGGTTGAACTTAACCCAAACTAACTTGAGACAATCGAAACTAAACTGACCCAAATTAACTCAAACTGATATAAACTATTCTTTTATATTCATTCTGGTTTAGACTTGATTTTCAGAGCAACCAATATAAATCTAATATTGGTCATTCAAAATGCAGGTACAGTACTACTTCTGACCACTTTGTCATGCTCAATAGCCGTTTATTTGAGGTTGGAAAATATTGCTACCCAGTTTTTCGTTTATAAAAAACTAGCAGTCAGTCCTCTCAGGACGGCACAAATATCATAATTCCGATATTTTTTGAAGGATAAAGGATGGTCGATTCAAAATATTCTCCAAAACATGTTAAAATAAAACTTTTCGAAAAACCATAAAGATAAAAAAAAACATATACAGCACTTTAACCTCAATAATGTCCCCCTTTCCAATCAGCATGATTTACATCAAGTATGACAGCTTGAATATCGTATGGACTAATCCAATTAAAAAGCTCATTGCTTATAATCGAAAAATGATTTTATAGCTACGCGCACTTCCTACAAACAAAAACAGTTTTCGCCATAAACTCAATACCCACAAGCACGATTTTCTGTCTCCTTGTTGAAATCACCTGCACTACTTTTACACTCACATTACAAACCTACATATTTACAGAACGCCCTTTAAGCATGTCACGTAACGCCAGCGATACGGTTTGAATGTCAAATGATAATGGGCCTCGCATAATATCAACAAGTTTTAACGAGTTTCAAAGACCTTCACGGTTTTATCTGCGGAAGACTTTGAATATTGACTTTGTGTAATCTCTTGATGTTTCTGCATGGGTTAATGCGTATTCATTGATATTATTATAAAATTTGAAGAGACGTCAATCAAATTATCTACCCACATCAGAGTTTCAGCTCAATTCTGGATAAAGTGAGAGGGAGATCTTCACTTGAGTGGTTTTTGGAAGTATTATTTAAAGATGTGACATCCAGTGATTTATTGCTGAAGCATTTCTGGACTTATTGGTAGTCCCAGGTAGCTATTGATATGATACTGCTCAGTGAATTTTGCACTCCAAGGATGAAATTATCAACAATGTAGTGATGGAGTCCGCGATTGATTGCTATTTTGAGAAACTGAACTGTTCACACCATACACCACACAGCTACTGAACATCGCTGTGGTATCGGGCTGAAAGTAGACCATGTCAAATCAAGAAGATGATTTTTGTCCACATTAGATGGACTATTGTTATCTGTCTTCTGTCCTCCAAATTAGCGAAAGGGATGATTCGAGAGGAGATCCTAGCTTCCGCAGATCCACTTGAGATATTCTAGACTGGACCAGAACATCAGCATTCACAAGGGCTTGGCCCTTGTTCGTCGCGTTGATCATCGGTCCTTGAGATTGACGATCAGCGAACATGCTCATCTTACTGTTTGTGATAATAATATATACTTTATTTGGGAAAGAAATAATAGAATTCAATAAATGTTTTTATGTGGTACTCCGAGTTCCCCTTTCGTCTGACTGCTACGTCCCTAGAGGACGATGAATGAGGGTCTAGCCGAGGACCTATCAAACACTTATTAAGACAATATTTTCAAGTGAGTAGATGAACAACTACAATACCCGCGCGTGTGGT
The DNA here is from genome assembly GCA_958502075.1 of Orchestes rusci. NCBI lineage: Eukaryota > Metazoa > Arthropoda > Insecta > Coleoptera > Curculionidae > Orchestes > Orchestes rusci. Next base: position 110,796,584 of record OY293303.1, on the reverse strand, counting down.
CATTTGCAGCGTTGATCCTAAGAAATGTCAGGATCGATTTGTGTTGTTTCTATGTTGTTTTTTTGTTGTTCTTGAGTTGTTTTTTGTTGCTGCTTGCGTTCCTTTAGCAACAACTTTATAAGTGAACCATGAAGCCGTTGACCCAAGAGGATACAGAACGCAAACAAAACAATACAAGAAGAACAAAAACAACAAATAAACAACAAGAGAATAACAAAAGATATAAATACCACAAAAAGAACAAGAAACAACAGAGAAATAAGAAGAAACAACACAAATCGATCCTCACGTCCCTTAGAATCAACGCTACAGATGACCACACGCGCGAGAATTGTGAAAGTTCTCAAGTGATAGTCACTTCACTCATATATGTACTTCAACTTACGATAATGTATGAAAAATAATTTCACTCGAATGTTTGCTACGGCCAGGCAGTAGTCCATCCTCCTTACCCAATTTTGCAGTTCTCACCTTATTATTGGTTTAAAGCTCTATTTTACGGATAACTTGATTGATGTTTTCACTAAGCGCGTCAATGGTTTGAGGATTATTGGAGTAACACCCCATAAAAAGAATCCGAAAGGTTGACAAACAAAGGCTGGCAAATTAAAAAACTCGCACAGTTTCTGCAACGCAACACTGACTTTGGAAATAACCTCTTGAGGATTCCCAGCCATGAAGCAAAATTCCTTATTGACGGTCTAATTCTTATATCCCGTAAGTTCAGAAATCAATAGTTCACAAGAGAAGCATGTTTTGTTTTTGAATCGATTAGTATGACCAGAAACAAATGACTAAATGAAAAATGAGTATTTTGATCATCATACACTAAATAAAGACAATGTATTTATTATTTTACGACAGTTACCGCATATAAGAACAAAAAAAAAATCTATCTGTAGAGAGAACGTTTTTAATTTTTTAAAGGTGCTTCCCCTTTGTTTCTTTTATCAAGATATTAATATTTTGATCGTTTTAAGACAATGATTTGACACAGAGAAAAAAATCGGGAGGGGCCATATCCGGAGAGCGCACTGGCCAGCTCAAATCGGGATAAGGAAGATGAAGCGCCCGTGAAATCTCTTCAACTAAAAGTTCATGCAAACGCTTGCAGTGTGGGCTGTGGCCCCGTCCTGGTGAACCCGACGTCTTCTAACTCCATCCCATCCAACTGATGCCAGAAAAAAGTCCTGGGTCATGGCCAGCTAACGTGCAGAATTTACTTTAACCAGTTGGTCTCTTTAAAAAAATACAGCATTTTCAGCACAGCGTGAAACATAAACTTCTTTTCTCAGTCTTTCTCATCTTCTCACTTTCAACCGCCTAGGACCGTTAGGAAGGGAGCAATGCAATTGAATCCTTATCTAAGAGCAAAACGATTCAACCCTCACAAAGAATGTTGGCACTTCGTCTATAAATCAACCGCGACAGTGCTTCCAATGTCTCTTCACATGGTTATCTTTCTGGTAGATCCTTCCACATTCATGCCCACAATACCACATGCTCAATCATGACATATTCTCCAGGGATCATCACTGGCTCCACTGCTCTTCGCCTTATTCACGGCCTCTAACAAAACCCAAAAACACAGACACCCCAATTCGCAGACAGACAACACAGCCCTATTATCATCAGCCTCTTACCGCAACTTCATCAGGGCAATATTACAGGATCATGTCAAAAAGCTGAAACACTTGGAAAAGTAGCGGAAAGTCAAGATTACAAGAGAAGACCACGGCTCTTCTGTTCATCAACCAGAGGAATTTTCAAGAAGTTGACATGAAACAGCCATCCAATTCCACGAAGAAATTTTGAAAATACCTAGGCCAAAAACCTTTGGAAAGATTACAGGGCCAAAGCGTACACCTAGTTAAAACTGTTCTACTCCATGATGAGAGCCAGTAACCGATTCATCACAACCGAGGGATATACAACACATATTCGACCCATCATGGTCTACGCCCTTGGTTCGTGACGAACTTACAGATCAAAATTCAACAGATCACAGCCACAACCTACTGAAGAGCCAGCTGGAGGACCTAAGGTGAAACTTCAACAAGGTGAGGCTAACCTCAACCGCCTTACAGAAGCAATCACAAGGCTGAAAACTAGGTCATCTGACTTTCCTTCTTTAACGGCTGATCATCCTGGAGAAGAAATACTGCCAAGGTTCCCTCATAGCCAAACGATCATAGAATGTGGTATATAGCATAAATTACAAAAAAATATATATTAGATCGGGTACTTCTGGGATCACTGCCTTTGTTTGCAATTCACCTTCCCGATCTCGATGATTAACGCGATCAACTGGCGTGGAATTGCTACCATAGTCCGCAAGTGGATAAGAAACATGCTGGGAGGTAGGAAGATCCAAGCAACTAAGCTTGACAAAACTGTAACTATAGAGGTGGCAAGAGGCTTCGCCTAGGTAGGGCTTCTTTTCTCTGGAACCTAGTTACATACTTACTACTGGTGGAATTGAACAGCAGAGAATTCTATGCTCAAGGATATGTTGACAGTGAATGCTAGTCATGGGCGAAAACACCAGAACGCTATCAGAACTGATGCAGACAGCCCCAATTATTCGGACAAGAACTGCAGGTGGCAAGAGAATTCGAAAACCTTCACTTGTCTACAGCTCTGTTGTCGGGTGACCAAAAATCCAGCAAAGACAGGCAGCCACAGAACTGCTTAAAGTCCAGACGTCCGCATGTCTTGGTATAGCTGGAGTCATGCTCAACCTCTCTCCCCTAAATATCTTTATTAAAATGGAAGCAAAAATGGGAGCATACAGACAATAACGGAAGCTGGAGTTACTGAAACTCAGATTACCAGCATAATCCCAAACCCCTAAACAATGAGGAGGGAGAAGGGATATTATTATGGTGCACTTTATTTAGGTATCTGAGTTTCTGACTAATGACTTACCAGCTTAGTAAGAAGAAGTACCTTCACTTTTACTTACATGATACTATATTTGAAGCAAAAATCATGAACTAATGCTAAGTTTCCTCAAAGGAGTCCAAGAAGTATCGACTGCAATACTCGATTATCATATTTCGCTCCCTTTTTGACAAATCATCCAAGGGTTGTCTGCATAAATGCTCCATTGCTTTTTAGGCTAAGACAAATGATATGATCAAAACATTAGGTAGCCAGGGGTGCACAACTTTGACCGGAAACCCAAATAAATGCTGGCAAATCTAACAAACTAAGATAAATGGTCTGAGTAATATCTTGGAAAATGTCTGCACAACTTCACAGGGCTGACGCGTTTTCGCTCCATTGTGCATCTGATACACAGGGATGAGCGTGCATTATGTGAAATTGTACATAAAAAAGTCATTTGCGGGGAAATTGTAACAGTCAATGCGATGACATTTATTTATTGCGACGGATATTTGTATTTTTTCATTTCCATATCGGGTCATGTTTATGAAAAGCGACGATGATGGGTGCATTAATATTGTTTTAGACGACAGGGAAATGCTAGTTGGTTATTGGTTTTTGATTGATTGTTTCAGTGTATAAACAGAAATGATTATTTGCAGTCCGGACGTTGTTGGCTAACTAGAATTGTATCCATCATCTAATGAAAAAATCACGGATTTATAAACTAGTGGATATAGCAGCAGTGTTTGGGGGCTATCAAAAATTGGCACACAACATATTTTCACTCAAGTTTCAAAAATCACATAAGCTAGATGATGGCATCGAGAAGTTTTCAGCTGTGTTACATCAATCGGAAGGGCAGCGATTCCCTCTCTAGCAAAGATCTTCTAATCAGTTATTTCAAATTGTGGGGACGATACTTGAAAACCTTTTCAGGCCCACAGGAAAAAATCGCAAATACACAAATCACGTGATCTCGGCGACCACCTCAGATCGTCCCTTTCCTTCTTAGAGCCCAGGCGTGCACGAAACATCTGCCGCGCTAGTTGGGTTACAGTCTTGTTGGTCTCTAGTTTAACATTTAGATTCATTTCGAGGTGGGGGTGACAGATTTCTGCTTGTCGAACGAGAATCATATGCTACCATATTCATTGAATCTGTGTTCAAAGTCACGCTTACGTCAAGTTCAATGTGGATTATAGCATATGGTTTCCACTAGGCACGCGGAAATCTGTCACTTCCACATCGAAGTGAAATTGAATGTAACTCATGCATGACGCCGAGCGGTGATGGTTGTTGTACGCGGACGTACGGGGAATATGAGATCTCAAGGTTACGTCAGAAAGTACGCTGAGTGATTATGAAAGAATACGCGCATTCAGAAAATATAAAAAAGACGAAGCTCTTCGCTCCAAACCATTGCCACGACTGAAAACGGTTTCCATCTACATCATGGATGGTGTCGCCCATCGCAGGTGCACTGTTTGTTTTGCCGCAGCTAATGCAGATGTATTTGATCTAGACGTAGAAGAGAAAGAAACATTTATCCTCCAAGTCTCCCAATTTGCTTATTAGAGTGTTTAGAGTTCAACGTTCAAAATTTGCTCTATAAGAACTATTTTGAATTCTAGAACAGTATATCCTCATGAAATTATACAACAGACAACTGCGAGTCCAAGAGAACCTAGAAGACTACGTCAGGGCGTACATCTTGCCAAAGGGACTCGAACTATTCATGCATACTCCCAAGGAAATGGAAGTGCTAATGGGTTTATTTCCAGAAAACTCTACTTTGTGCTGGAACAAAGCCTCATGAGGATAACAAACATAGAGACAACTCTGGTTTCGCTATAAAACGTTAAAATGAGTGTTATCTCTGGATATTGACTTCAGAGGCGTGAATAGTATGGCTGGAAAATAGTTGAGTGTTTTCTCTCTTGAATTTTTTGTAAAATAGTACTGGCAGCATACCTACAAAAGACCCAAAAGGTGGGACCTACTCTCGCGTGAATAAGAGATGATATCCTATTTGAAAAACTCATGTCATCAAATATTGATAGATTAGTAACTGGAAGTATTGCTCTTCAAATTTTTGAAGTTTTCGAATTGTGGTAGAAGAGTTAGTAGGTCTTCTTCTTCTTCTTCGCGAGAGCCTTGAAGCTTGTTTTACCCATCTAACCACGTCCTCTGTCTTTCCTTATTTCGTTACCCCTCTTTTGACCCCAAAGTGTGTCTCTGTGATCATTTCTAATGTTCTCATTTTATTGGCCCGTGCCATCCTTTTTGTCTCCGCTGTGTCAGCTCGTGTTTCTGCCGTGTATCTCATGCATGGGCCTGATACATGCTTTTCATATTCTAACTTTGGTCGGGATTGATATGCATGTATTGTTCCATATGGTTGTTCGTAAGGCTCCTGCTGTCCTGGCTGCCTTGTTGTCATTCTTGAAATCACCATTTGGTGATATTGTGATTTCCAAAAAGTTGAATTCAAAAACCTGTTCTGTCATTTCGTTGGTTCTTTGGTGATAACCATGATTTTTGTTTTGGTGGTTGATATTTTCATGTTTTCGGCCTCTATTTTAAATGCCTGTAAGAGCAATTGCAGTCCGTCCTCCGTATCCGCGAATAGTGTTACGTCGTCCGTGTTACATATTATCTCAATTTTTTGGTTTTCCACCTTTTATCCCTGGTCTACCTTGCGCACTTGCTCTAAAATTCTGCCCATTGTGATGTTGGACAGTAATGGAATGAGACAGTCTTCTTGTGGTATCTCTGTGTTTTGCTGAACTCTTTCTGTTGTTGATTTTGATCGTATTGTTGTGGTCCAGCTCGTCCGTAACTTCCTCCAGCCTTATTCTGTCGAAAGCTTTCGTAAAAGCTATAAAGCACACTATTGCCTTCTCTACAACCTGACTGACAACAAACACTGCGTCAATCGTCGAACGGTTATAGTGAAGAAGAAAGTTTCTTGACCCATGATTTTCTTTGGGATCATCACTGTATGGTGAGGACGAGACAGACTTCCGCTTATTATCCTCATCCTCTCACAAATCAAAACCAGTAAAGTGATTCGCTCCTAACAGTTCAATGTTTTTCCTGGACTGTGTTTGCAGGTTTCACTTGACCTGCTGTCATTCTCTCAAGCAGAAATTTGCATAAGGTGGACTCTAAAAATGTAGCAGTCCAGAAACATCCTGTAAACAATCTTTAAAGTCAATTGAAACCAAGAAAAACCCGTGACGTGCTGCCTAATATCTTGAGTCCGAGTATGAGTCTTCAACTTCCAGTCCGCCAACCTCAGTGGATCCTCTGATAGTATATGACAGAGATATCTGGTACAATCTTCTTCTGTTTTCAAGCAACAGACTCCGGAGAAATTAAAGAAGCTTTGACTGGGATACAGAAAAAAAGATCATGCCGTGAGGACTAAAGTCTCACTTTGCCTGTCGGTGGGGGCACTTGTTGGTATCGCAGAGGCGTTCAATACATCATGTTCCACGAGTGTCTTGTGTTCCTAAATACAATGATGGCGATTCTGACCAGTCCTCTTATCATCGTCCAATTACGCTGCTCTCCACCATTTCCAAGACGTATGAGATTGTCAAGAAACGAAAGTGGATCAACCTGAATAACAAGAAAGATACAGGAACGATGCAGTGTTGCCGCAACTGCGGTCTTCTGTGACCTTTCTGACGCTTTCAACAGCGTAAACCAAGAAATCTTGCTAAGCAGGCTGTAGAGTTATGAGTTTTTCAAATGTCAAAGGCAACTATTCATTTGCAAAGAAGGTTGATCCGGGGTGAGGTGCACTACCTAGCTCTGGTATTTCTCAGAGCTCTGTGTTGGGGCCACTTCTGTTTTTTTTTTCAACGATATAATTTACGGGGAAGTCTCACTTTATTCTCTGAGGACACAATAATTGTATGGACACAGATGCAACGAATATAAACTAGCATCCTTGGATTCGAATGTGATTAGGATGTCGAGCTGGCTGGAGTGCACCATTGCAGTCAAAGCAAAACATCAGTTTTCTTGGTATCCAGTTGAACATCTTGCCAAAAAAAATATCTGCTAGATGTTTTGCGGTCATGGTGACCAAGAGGAGATTGGAACCAGTGATTGCGAGGACCACATCTGCCTTATGGCATACTCTCTGGGGGCAACCATAAAAAACTTCTGAATTTGGTAGGACAAAAACAAACAGTAGCAGTGAGATTCTTGAGTGGAGTTGATCGGAGAACTTCTTGCAGACTCCTGTTCCGGTCAAGACGTATCCTGACACTAGCCTGCTTATTCATTTTTCCATACAGAGGCGGACGCCACTGGTGAAATTCTGATTCACTTGTTGTGCCACAATCGTTTGAGAAGTATGAACTGTCATCGCAAAATTTGATGCAAATCGCCCTGTTAATGAAGGAGCTACAATATGGGAGATTTTGTAAACTTTTTACCGTCGAAAATGTTCATTTTCTCTCTGAGAGAGGTCGTTTAAACTTTATAGCTTTCCAAAGTTAACAAATAATAGCTTCTTCTCTTTCAAGATCTCCTGATCGACTGTGATAAGTGATGAAGGCGATCAAATAAACCTGGAGTAGCGCTTATACTTCTGGATTCATAAGCATATTCATATCTAACGTAGCGTATTGGAATCCGAACTCGCTCGACATGGATAAATAAATCACGCGTGATACCGAACGTGATTTATGAATTTTTAAAAGATTATTCTTTGTTAATTTGTAGGCACGCATTCCTAGAATTACTTGTAAATCACCAATGAGTTATTCAGAGTTAAGTTTAAGATGGAATGTGAAATTGAGGTGAGGGTTTTGGATTTCTTTTCCCATATTATGTATCGATAAAGGTAGCGAGTTTACAAAACCTATCACAGTTTTATAAGCAATCCTGCCAATGTGTTATTGTTAAAAGAAAGTAAAACATCACAAATAAGAAACCGCTTTTCAAACCAACGTTTTTGTCGCAAATCCCGTAAACTTTTTATTCAACCGATTGTTGTTTCTGTACAGGTTCATTCTTATAAGCGACAAAACATCTTACATCAAAACCACCACGATAAAGGGATGAAGATTTGGGGATAGATATCACATTAAATAAACATTACCAAGACATGAGAATCATAGTATTATTATGAACAAAAGGTTACTTGCGATCTCCAACGTGATTTATAACATGAGTTTTGGCTGAATCAGACAAGCGATACCCTACGTCAGGTATGAATATGCGACCCTATAGATAATCATTTTTCTCAGTGTATAGCGGTAAATTGATGCATTATAAGTGGTCAACTTGTCAATTAAGCGCATTTACCAGACCCATGCAACTCAACCGAACAAAAACTGAACCATGCACTCAAAACTTATCTGAAAAAACAAATCCCGTAAACTTTTTATTCCACCGATAAAAAAACAGATTGTTGTTCCCGCACAGGTTCATTCATGTTTGCTTATAAGCGACAGAATATGTCACATTCTAACCACCAAGATGAAGGGATGAAGATTTGGGGATATCACATTTAATAAACATTAACCAAACATATGAACAAAAGGCTACTTGCGTTCTCCAACGTGGTTTATAAAATGGGTTCCGGCTGAACAAGACTTATCATTTTTCTCAGTGTATAATGATGCAATAAATATTTTTCTCAGTGTTCAAATCGAAAATAATATCCCTGAGGAATAATAGCGATGGGAAGCATTTTTGTTCTGGACTCAAAATCATGTGCAACAGGAAAATATAATGATCAATACGGAATAGTATATTCTGGATCACAAAATGCAAGCCTAAAGCAGGTGGGTTTTGAAATGCGGCAGTAAAGCCGAATTTAAACAATAATAGAGATTTATGGGCATGTGAATAATCTACGTAGATTTAACCGGGTATGGATGAAACTCTCCAGTATATTAAATCATGGGATTTGGAATCTTACGAATCTTACTTTTAAGCATTGTAAAATGTTTATGGCATATAAATATTTTAATAGCAAGCTATGCAATATAAAAAATAAACGACTAAGAATTTTACGAGCAAGACAGGGATAAGAATTGAGCCCCATTGAAACCATGTGATGGAATATACTCGAAGAAATTTAGATATAAAAATGACGATCGGATATCGTACATAAACTGCAGTGATTTGGCTTCTGTAATAAATGTCACTGTGCATATTCTTCCATGGGTCCGCTGAACGTTTTAAATAGCCCCAAAAATTGGATTTGCCGTTCAATAACCATAAAAATATATGGCGTTTTCCAACTTCGTGTTTAATAGCCTTCAAGCAATGTTTATAAAATAATGTAGTAAAATGGGCATTTTAAAGTCTAATGCAGAGCATTATAAGCAGATATAAACCTTCTTCAGAAAGTTGTAAAACTCGAATGACCCCTCACCCTTATTTCACGGCGTCTTGTAACAACCCACTCATTAAGACAAGGCTTTACGCATCAACTTCGTAAGTCTACTGGATAGCTCTGACGGTTTTTCAATATGGTACTCAGACAATGGGCAACGTCCGCACATAGGTGTGAAGTACTACTACAATAAAACCAAATACGTTGGGACACCTGTTTTGTTATCGCATAATTACCGAGATCTCCTAAGCCACTAATAGCAAAAAACCAACGTCGCTTATGGGAAAAGGGCCAAATAAAAAACATCATTTACCATACGTAAATATATGCATCAGCTGGCAAGACTGGCGTAAAGTGATGAATTTCTTTGGTTGACATGCCATTGTTAGCAAACTGTTAATGGCCGATGACAGTGTTTGCACAGTGGTTATTAATGATAGGGTACCTACTTTAATTGCGCAAAGTCCTTTGCATAATGTCACACTAGACAGGATTGGCTTAATCGCATTCAAAAATCTCATACATAATAGATACGCGTGAAACTTTTTATTCACGCGTACCTAGATCGGGCCGGTTGGAGGGAAAAAAAAATGACCAATGCCTTTGTTCGCAAGGACACACGTCATAATATAGCCGTCACTGTTCACTTAAGCTGGCCCTCGACATCCGATCGTTTTATTCAAATCATTTTGCCAAGTCAAAGTTTAAGTAGGAATAATTAATTATGCTGTACGTTTGCCATGGGAATTCTGAGGTATTAAATTGGGCGGAAAAATTAATGGTCAAAATATATATTTACTCTGAGGATTATAAATAACGGATACTTTAGTTGCATGTTGATTCGTTTTGACTTATGACCCGCAAACGATGTGGTAATGAGCCTAGGAATTTTTTGCTTTTTATGAATAATAGTGATATATTAGATAATGTTGGGGTACCATAATTGTTTATGAAATCAGTTTAAGGGTTTGGGTGATCATTTTCCCAAAGTCGATTCCGAGAACAAGAGGCAACGATGCAACATATTTTCTTTATATTTACATAAATAATGATTTAACAATTTATATATAAGAACAACTGTCTGTCGCGCTTCTAAAACTTTTTGCGAGATTAAAATTTAATGGACCATTTTTGGGAAAAAAAAATACATTAGAGTCAAAAATAAAAAAAATTAACCTGAGGCCTTAAATGATGTAGTAATAAATTTATTGAAACCGTATTCCAGTTTGATCTACGGGAATTAAGAAATTACCCGTACATAACTTTACACTAAGTACTAGTGGCGAGCGAAATACCGTCACTCCGGGCTTCTCAAGCGGCGCCTCGTTTTCGGTCATGCGAAGAAGTGGTCGTTTCCGCGAGATCAAAACAATAAATTATTTAGTATATTTTTGAGTATTCTGAATTTTTCTTGATAATGACTTTCAAATATTTGGTATGAGTCATTAGAAAGTTCATGGAGTTGAAAAACACTTTTTTTGCGTTCTATTAGGAATTTAAAAGATATGTTATCACATGTAAATGTTTCGTTTGTATGTGATACATACCCAACTTATTTTTAAACATGTTTTGATTCTCTCCATTCCATTTTCAATTTTCTTTTGAAAATTCACAATAGGGGTCGCAAACAGTTTTTGTGGCTGTTGTTTTCTTTGTGTTTGTTTGCTTTTTTGTGAACAAAATAAAAAACTATGGTTTCATTGATTTCGCGTCGCTCGTCAATTTTTAGACTCCGGGGATACTCAAGCGGCGCCTCGTTCTCCGTCATGTAGCAAAGTGGTCGTTTTTGCGCGATCAAAGCAATCAATTATTTAGAACATCTTTCGCTGACGACATTCAAATATAATAATAATAATAATTCGAAAATTCATGGAAATTGTTTATAGACGATTTCATGTGAAAAACTGTGAACTTCCTAGAAAAATGTGTGAGAATTATCATCGTATAGACTCTTGAAAAAAAAAATGTGCGTTTAGTTTGGGAATTTGAAAGATATGTTATCACGTGTGTAGGTTTTATTTCCATGTGTATGTATGAGATACCCAGCTTAACTTATTTTTGAACATTTTTTGTTTTTTTCGATCACATTTTCAAGTTTCTTTGAAAATTCACAATGTAGGTCGCAAATAGTTTTCATGGCTTTGAAATAGACTCAGACTGAAAATATTGATTGGGAATGGCAATTATAATAAAATTACCCATAATTAAACTGATTACAAGAAATACTTGGAGAAAAGATATTTAAAGTCACTAACAAAATTCAATTAATGATAGATTGTATGGAAAAAAATAGAGGAAGGTTTGTCCTTTCTCAACTTTTTGATTTTCGTGAAATAGATTTTATGATATACAGACTGTCACGCATGGGGTTTACAAGAGCACAAATGGATCAAAAAAATCATTAATAAAAATAATGTTTTTGATAAAACAGAAATCATTGTTTGAAACTTTTTGATACCCACGTATTGAAGATGAAATGATTGATGCTGTATGCGTTTTAACCTCTTATGCTGTCTAAAAACAAATTTATTTTGCTGGAAAGTAATAAAAAGGTACATAGTTTACTCTTGGAAAAAAATCAGAGTTTTAAAATTTTTTCGAACTCTGTATAAAAAATTAAAACTTTCTTTTCATCATCAAATTTTTTCATGAAGAATAAGTTCTTCCAAAGAAATGAACTTTTATCCATCTGTTCTCTCTTGAACTCTCTCGTTGACATTCTGGAGAATTCATTCATTTCTGATCTCACTATTCAAAAGATATTTATTTTTTAACCAAGCATTTGGTCACAAAATTCAAAGATTGGTGATAAAAAATCTGAAAACTATTGGAATGAAATAGTTTTTCAAATTTTCCAATAATTTTATTGTAAATCCATCACAACGAAAATCTCTTCTACTGATTTATTCTACTTGAAGAATATTTTGTCCTGAATCATTTCAAAAAAGCACTTGAAATTTTCAAGAATAATAATTGTGCATCAACTTAAAAACATCACTTGTACAGGGTGTTACTCAATGGTATGTCATAATTTTAAGAGGGAGTTCCTGGATAAATTTTAAGTCGAAAAGGTCATATAAACTTAGGTCTTAAAATGCTTAGTTTTAAAGATACAGGGTGTTAAAGATTTATTTTATTTTCAATTTTTCATACATTTTCCAAAGAAGGTTTGAGATATTGGACTGAATTTTGCCACAGGATATTATGGTATAGGAACACACTTTTTTTTTATTATTTTTTTATTTTCATTTTATTTTATTTTTTTTTATTTTTTTTAATTTTTTTTTTATTTTTTTTTATAGACCCAAGTATATGACCTTATTATATTTTCAAGTTAAAAAACAGATTTCTTCATCATTTTCACGCAGAAAAAGTATACTTGTTAAAGGTCGCTACGTGCAACCATTCTCGAAATATCTAATCTCAAATCACATGTATTTTTTATTTCATTTCGTATTTGGTCATGCAGGGTGTTTTTTGAGGAAGAATGAGTTTTTCCTGTTGAAAATAAGAAGAAAACTTCTTTTAAACATGTGTCCGGAAATGCTTCGTTACAAAGCTTCAGTGTGTTGAAATGTTTTAATTTTTAATTTTTTCCATTTTTCTATTTATTGATAATTATCGAATAAACATTGTTGTTCACATCACTCATTGATTGAATTTTATCTTTTTACAAAAAATATGTAGCAATCATACGGAATATTTGATAACTTCTAGCAGGTTACCTTCGCCATAATTTCAAAATCACATGTATTTATTATTTCAAATCCGAATATCTCGAGAATGGTTACCGGTGACGACTTTCACCAATTTTACTTTTCCTGCGAAGAAAATACAAATAGATCTGTTCTGTTGCTTAAAAATGTTATGAAGGTACGTTCAAAAAAGTTGTGGCTGTTAATAATAGAGAAAATAATTGTTGGCAGTGCCCTCTACAAGTTAGAGCCATATCAAGATCAAATTCGAATTTCGCATGACAAAAAACTCCTAAACACCAATTTTTATCAAATTATAGATTGTTTGAAATACTATTGAGAAAAAACAAAATAAAAATAAATCTTCAACACCCAACACCCCAACCAGATACGGGTTAATAGGAAGTTCTCTTTCTATTTTTAGGCAAGGAAACTCATCCTGATTTTTTTTGTAATATTGATGAAACACCCTGTATTTAACCAGAGAACATTAAACAGAAAATCGTGAAACTTACCTTGAAATGTTGTGTATTTATTTGTACAAAAATAACAAAACGTAGAATTGTTTCAAATTGTTCAAAACATGTTCACAACAAAGCTGTTTTGATATTAGTTTGATTGCAAAAAATTTCAAGAAATTAAAAAAAAAATGGAAAATAGAAATTACAGAAATTCAGAAAAAAAGAAGATCAAATTTTCTTTAGAATGACGCAACATCCATTAAAATAGGTCATTCCGTTCAGAAATTTCAAAGAATTTGAGAAAATTGAAAATGTCGAAAAATCGAATATTCTGGGTCTCACCGAAAATTTAAAAAATACAAAATTACACACATTTGTGTACAAAGAAACTCTCTAGTAAAAGGTTATTTTAAAAATTGTTTTTTTTTTAATTTCAGAAGAAAGATCGTCTTTTTCACATTCCACGGCTCATAAATTTTCGGTTTTTCAAATATAGGAATAAAAATTATTGTGCATGCCCACTTTTTTTTGGATTGTCAAAATGTTCCTCGTATAATTGGACGAAAATGTTTCAAAAACTCGAGTAGTAGGTTTCGAAGTTTTTGAAGATAAACAAATCACAAAAATGGTCAAATAATATACAGGGTGTTTCAAACAAGTTGTTCAAAATTCTGACAGCAGCTAGATCTTCGAAAAAAGAGAAAAAGTTTTCATAAACGTGGGTCCGCAAATGCATCGTATAGGAGTTACAGATGTTAAATTTTAGATTTTTGGTTTTGCCAAACAACTTTTGGAAAACATGATATTCGCACACAATTTGATGGTCGACTCTCCGGAGCTGGGACCATAGTTTTTTGTCCATTACCAAATATCACAGCCTAGATTGAAGAAAAAAAAAGAAGAAGAAATATAAAAAAAACCTTCAAAAAGTGCAATCATGGAAACAACGTGAGCTGAGGATAGTATTTTGAGAAAGATTGATTAGAATTAGAAATATAGTAAAAAAATTACTCATCGTACGTTTAGATCATGGTGGTATGCTATTCGATCTTATAATCTCGTTTGATGTTCCAGTATAGCGTGCGTTTGAAACTGTTGATAGGTCACTTTTGTTATGTAAATTAACGTCAATTGGTGTTGAGGGTACTGTTTTAAAGTGGTTTGAAGATTATTTGTATAACCGTAGTCAAAGAGTAAAATTCAAGAATACTGTGTCCGATTCTCTTATTGTTAATTATGGAGTACCCCAAGGTACAGTACTGGGTCCATTACTGTTTATTATATACATCAATGATATTGTTAAAATGGTTAGTAAGTGTGAAGTCGTATTGTTTGCTGACGATACTATGTTGTATGTTGTTGGAAATGATCTCAATGAAATGCAGAACACCTTAAACTCCGAATTAAACAGCATTTTTATGTGGCTATGTAATAACAAATTATGTATCAATACGAGTAAATCCAAATTTTGTGTATATGGTAATAGGACTAGGTTGGCTAATGTTGATAAGGATAATATAAATATTGTCATCAACGACGAAAAAATTGTGTATGAGGAGAGAGTTAAGTACCTTGGGATAACATTGGATCCAACTTTAAATTTTCACGATCACGCCAATTTTATGATGCGCAAATTTTCGAAAAAAGTCGGTTTTATTTCACGAGCTTGTCAACAACTCTCTGCTTATGCAAAATTGATGATTTACAATGCTATTGCATCTCCCCACCTTCAATTCTGTTCAACCATTTTGTACAGCCTGCCAAATTACAAAATCAATGAGATTCAAAAAATTCAAAATAGAGCTTTAAGAGTAGTTTTAAAATGTAATAAATATACACCAATTAAATTAATGCTTGATATGTTAGATGTTTTGTCAGTAAGTCAAAAAATTAAGTATAATGTTTTATTGTATATTTTTAAAATCAAACAAAAAATATTGCCCCCATATATCTGTGATAAAGTGACTGTGTTTAGAGATGTACATAATTATAAAACTAGAAATTGTGATGACTTTATTCTTGTGGATAAATGTAGATCTAACTCTATGTACAAATCTATTATGTATAAAGGCTTGCATGAATTTAATCTGTTACCAACAAATATTAAGAGCTGTGATAATATGATCCTTTTTAAAAAAATGTTAAGACAGCATATTGTGATAACCTGTGATTAACCATATTTTTTTATATTTAAATTTTATACTCCTTTTTCTGTAACTGTTCTATTGTAGCTGATGCTAAATAAACGAATATTATTATTATTATTATTATTATTATTATTATTATTATCTGAATAGCAACACCCACATCATTGTCAATGTTCAAAAAGTGAAATGTGGTCACCCACAATTTGAGAATAAATTCGCAAAGTATATAAATCAATTATTTATCCGTCGTACTCTATACGACCTGAATAAATTACGCTCACATCTCAAATGCGCACCAGCAACAACATAAAAATCACGACTATCAATTAATTTATCAATGAATACACAAGACAAAGGAAACTGCGAATAAAACTTCACGCGTTCAGATAACACTATCGCTTTATATTTTTGAAAATGAGGCGTAGAAATAGTAGACACTATATCGGCGATAAGACATTAAAAATGAAGGTCGTAACAGTTCTTCGCAAGAAATACGTCAAAACACTGATAAATCACGAGCGTATATGACCTCAATGGCCAGCACTAATGTTTTACTTCCATTACCAGCATGAGATATAGGTAAGTATAAGTAGCTGCTAACCTAGATGAGAGTACTAACAAACATAACTGATTTTTGACTTGCAGGTTAAAAGGTGAGTGGGAAGTTGTATTTGAGAAAAGTATTGATTTTTAACTAAGCGCCTACGATGTTTAACTGTTTGAGTGATAGGCAATTTTCATAACAATGAGTATGAGGCATGAGTTTGTTAATGGATTACCTTGTAATATTTGATTAATAAAAACACTTGACTAGATTGTGGTGGACTTGCTGAGGAGCAGCAAACATACATTTTACGGAACGATCTTAGATGACGTGATCAAAGTGATGAACTAAAATCACCCAATACCTTGATCAATCAACAGAAAAAAACAAGACATTCTTGCTTACCAGTAAGTAATCTTCTCCAATCGTCTCCTTAACCTTCCCTAAAAGTTCAATCAGTAGGTTTAAATCGCCAACTGCAGCCAATATCAAGATGAAAATCATATTGTGATGTTATAATGTATCGGTACACTATCGACCAAAGGAGTAACGAAACATTTATATTATTTACATTGACATTTCAAATTCAATTTAGTTTTTTGCTTATATTTTTGTTAAGAAACATGGCAAAATTTGGCATACTTGGCATATTGATAACAAGAAACAAATAATGGTACATCTTGGTTTTTTAATAAAAAAAAGTAATAAAAAAGAAAAGCCGCTTTGGATCCATGTTCATATGAAGTTTTTGTCTTGAAATTAGTCAAAGATTCACACTTTAAAATTTGGTCCAATCCTTCCGACTCACCCTGTATGGACGACTTTTCTAATTCAGTATGATTTTTTTTTTCTTGTATATCTTAGCCTCATCACTGGAACAGAAAAATGCTTTTGTGCTTATTTGCCTTCAAGAAATATAATTCCCTAGCTACCCTTCCAAAATTACCAAGAAAAACTAATACTGACTAGAAAGATAATAGAAATATTGTCAGCAGAAAATCCATCTATGGTAGTCATGGAGATTGTCAGTAAAACATCTGAAGTCTTGGTATGTGTGCAGTTGACAGCCAGGTTCAACGCGGAAACAATCGAAGGAAAGAAAACGGAGATCCAGTTTTTTGAAAAATTCAGTTTTGACATCCTGCTGGTACAGGAATCCAGACTCAAATCAAATATTGAGTTCACCCCACCTAACTATGCAATATCAAGGACTGACCGACTGCTTAGACCGGAAGAAGGCACCTAAAGGAAGGTGGCTGTTAAGAACTCCATTCGCAACCATCAAGTTGCAGACCCCGCTGATGACATCTGGGCTACACTAATCAGCCTTCAAGCTCTCTCAGAGACTAGCGATTAAGGAGGTCGCCCACAACATGGCCGCCAACATAGCCTCACGGTACAACTTCACTCACATCAGCAGCTGAGGTATATCCTGGACTTCTTAAATGTCCATCATGACCAGAATTAGTCATTGACGACCTCAGTTCCAACCAACTACCAGTCATCTTGTACATCGACTAGAAACCGACCTTGAACTCTAAAAGATTTCCAAACCCAACTTCGACACAGTGGTCCAGCTGGAAAAAGTAGTAGCTTCGCTCACTATCAACCCCAGAAATGCCTTGGATGAAGCCTATTCCCTCAGCAGCAAACCTAGGATACGTAAAAACAACATACCGTGTGAACTCCTGGCAGCGAAGAGGGACAAGAACAAAATTAGAAGGAGCGTACTAAAGACCCTTCATCAAAAAAAGCGGTACGTCGACAAAGCCCAAGTCAATGAAAAAATAGACAAAATGGACCAGAAGAAGAGAATCGACGACAATTTTTCAAACTGGCGAAGGGACCAAGGAAGGAAAACTACCCATGCCTGGATTGTTTTCCACCAACAACGAAGCTCCAACGGAGCCACTGGAAAAGTTGAACACCCACTCACTCACTTCCAGTCAGCAGACGATCTCATCCCTCCGGCAACAGCCGCCCAAAATCAACTTATCAACCAGGGTCTGACGGTATCTCAAACATTGCGATCCGAAGTTTTCTCTCAAGATCATCAAGGACTTGACCAGGATCTTCACCATTTCCCCATCCAGTGAAAGTCGCCAAAATCATCCTTATCAGGAAACTCAAAACTGGTGGATCTCACCTGGATCAGTCTTCTCTAATCCTTATCCAAACCGACTGAAAATATTATAAGAGATCTCCAAGACACTGACGACCAGCTCCACATTTTTTCGACACCCAGTTCAGATTTAATCCATCAATCTGCCAGACTGGTTCAAAAGCTGCAAACCATCATCACCGTGTTGGAGCCTTGTTCCTTGATGTCGCCAAAGCCTTTGACAGGATTTGACATCATGTACTGCTAAGTAAGATGATAAAGCACGGTCTGCATGACTACTTGATCAGTCTGATCCACAGTTATTCATTCCACGTCTCAGCTACGAGCAGACCCATACTGACTGGAGTTTTCCAGGGATCCCCTCTAGTCCCCCCTGCTTTTTTCAAACTGCACTGCAGAAATCCAACACGAGGAAAAGCAATCTTGCTGACAACATGATCATCACCGCCTCATCAAAAAACGTCTGATGCAATTAAGTGACTTCGTCGTCAATATCCTGGTCCTTTAGAAGTAGGACCTTTGATTGGATTGGAAAGAGAAATGGCATTTGTAATGTTTCCCTTATTTAGAGCCTTGAAGAAAATTATATCTACCTACTATATCTTTCTCGCTATATCTCGTGTATAATTTTCAAGGATATCGTGAACATGTGCACTGTGGTTTTCCCTATCCCATTGACAAAGTTTCATCATTTTGTATGGTTGAAAGTGAAGATCATCTTCAGATCTCTTTTCACAGTACGATCTAAGAAAATTCAAGCCAAACGTCTAAGAGATCTTAAAAATCTACACGTGTCTGTTTTTTTTGCCGAAGTTCATAACTCACAACAATATCAACTATACGATCTAGGACCTAGCTGGCGATCAAAAAGTTGTTATTTTTGACGAAAGAAGTACAATGATGCTCTCTCGTTCAATTCATCATGGAAACTTAATGAAGTTTACATAATGGTAGAATTTGTTGACAATGGCAACAATCATTGTTGACAAAACATCAAGCGACTATTTACTAAAAGCACACACTAAGATCCAGCTATCTTCGTTGATATATGGACAGTGGCGGAGCAGTTTTTCTGCTGCACCCTGTAATTTCTTGTCACCACATTTCAAATAATCGGCTCAAAGAAATCAAGGATCATGAGAAGTGAATAAACATTCAAAACTATCAAGATATAGCAAAATGTTGATGAATAAATGTTTTATGATTCGGAGTGCAGAGGTCATTTCACATATAGATGCTTCATCACGGCTTGATAATTTCTTTTGTATAAAATCTGAAAAAGATGCAGTCTCAACAATTGAAAAACAAAATAATTCAAAGAATAGAAACGTCGGTATTGAAAAACTATATGATAGGAATGAATGACTTTATTATGATATATATCTGACAATGCAAAAACATAAAAAAGCACAATTCAATTAACGTGTGCATTCATATTTCTGCCGCGGCGGCGTCAAACAGTGCTATCCTATTCTGAAAGTGGTTTCCTAACGATATAGTATAATTTTAATGGCAAAAGTAATAATGCACTACGAGTCTATGAACTTGTTAACATACTAATAGATGTCAACAGAAACTGCATAACTAGTCGTAAAGACTAATAATCTGATACTGATACCTACTTTAATGAACAGTGGCTTCAGTGACAACAGTAATCAGCATAAGAGAGAGAAAATGCCTGGGACTGAATGTGGTGGAGCTTAAATTTTTGCTTCTGTAAACCACATCAATGTAACCATTTCAATGTGTCATACTGCCTTACTGATGAGTCCTATCCGGGATGAAACCGGTAAAAGAATGTTACTCTCGACATTTATCACGGTTCTGTACCATAAAATAATATCTTAACCTACAGAGATGTCTGGCGAATCCTCAACCAACTGAGAGAATCGATACTGTCAGAGAGATTGATACATTTGGCGCTCCGAAAAATGATCAACGATCTAGTGGGCTGAAGACTGGTAAGAAACATGGTAGAAGATGATCTTCAAGAGTAGCGGGATCAGTATTTTCGTATGCCGCTATCTCTCCCGGAAAACGATCCAAATAACAGCTATTTTTGTTTATTTTTGTTGCTGGTGCAGTCATGGAGATGTTTTGGGATGAAATGCTCCAAGAAGGGAGCAATATGAGGAGACATTTGTGAATATCCAGCCAAATGTTGTTCTTATGAATAAGGTTATGCAACTCTAAAACTTATGAGCTTGTGTCAGAAATTTTCACGTTTACCTAAAGAGAAGTACTTTCCTCTCATCAGATCCTTCAGAAAAATCGAAATCAGTGCCCACCTTTGAAGTAGCATAATATGTAATATTCTGCGTCATGTTCATAATAAGAGTTATTTTTGAAATTGAAATGTCAGATCAATGAATCACATACAAATGAAAGTAATTAAATCTCATTGAATAAACCAAACAAAGGGTTTATCACTGCTGTATAAAGCAAACAAAGCCAATAAATAATAACGAATACCTTCCCTAACCTCTCATTCAAATGCAATCCAAGCTAAAACCATTGTAACCATAGATTAGGCCCAATTAATCAAAATCCGATATTTCCGAAAAATGATACACGCGGCAAAAAGCCAATTATAACAAATGACAAATGATCCGGATAGTGTAATTTTCTTTTAATAATAGTCTCGAGCGAAAATTAAAAAAACCGAACGACAATCAAATTAATTTGAGGCATATTAGAGCGCAATTGATCCATAAAAAACGAAATATGACTTCCTGACTGACAATAATTACATGCCAGGGGGTGGATTGGTGGTTATTTATTCTGGAGAAAAATTTTAAACCGGTCATTAAGCGTGTCGTGGCTGGTTGTTGGTCTTAAACTTTTGGTATAATAGAGTCAATTATTTGGAAAAAAGAGAAAACAAAAGTCAATTGTCTTGCAATCACGCAACCGATTTCACTTGATCGGTGGAAACCTTTATTGGGGGTTTGATCCAATGTTACCTCACGACATGCATGGATAATAAAATAAACCAATGCAATTTGTTGATGGACGGCTATCTATTTGATTTAAATTGATTCCAGTCAAGATACAAAAAAATTGATTTAGTACAGCAATATTTAATCCACTTTTCAAAGTTGGAATATTTTGAAATAAATAAATCTCACTCACTGAAGACAAACGACATCTCTTGTCTAATGCTTCGTCCCTCTCACATCGACAGTTTTTTTCTGAACCAACATGGATATCTCCCAACCAGTGATGCTTGAAAAATTATTTCTTGCGAGATCGATTTTTTTATCAGCTTCCTTTGCAATAGGTTGGAAGACTTGAAGGCCGTATGTATATTCTTTCTCTTGGTGTATGCTCTGGTTGATTCTGTTCTAAAGTCCTTCGTCGAATTGATATCAGTGATGATAGGAGTTTTGGACGAACTCCTCAAAATCGTCGTCAATTTTTGCAATTTATGTGATAAATTACGACTTTGGTTCTAAACTAATGCTCTATGACATAAAATGACGTTAATGTACCATGAGATAAGCACACAATCATTCGTCCTCATTTTTAAGTTGATCAAACGTGTCTTTCGAGTGATCTACTGCTTATATACAATAATGGTTAGGGTCAAGACCAAGATTCAGAACGCAAACGCGACCAACGATGACACCATACGAAAGGATGACAGCCCAAGGAACATGGAGGGACAGAGGCATAGAGACACTCTAGACTATCAATGGATGATGGTCTAGGAAGGCATGAGGCTATGGCACCTCAGCAGGACTGACACCCACTGATGGAAGTCTAAGATTTCATAGAAATTTTGACGGGTCCAGAAATGAGTGGCGGACCTCCACGACAAAACCTTCAAGTGATGCGTGAAACTGACGGCTTCAAGGCTAACACTAAGTCTACTGGAGACAGAGTATGCAGATTCGACGAGGAACAGGGGAAGCTTTCCCCTTTCGAGAAACGAAGAACTAAGCTGAGGTGCTATCCTCAAGTTGCCGGTGGAGGTGAAAAGAGAGACAGCAGAAAAAAAGTTGTTAACTATTCTGACAGCCACATGAAAGACATCATGCAGATCAGAAACAAGAGTGCAGAGATGCTGTGCATGCTCTGGGCAGGACTGAAAAGGTCGAACAAAAATGCCCATATGTACCAGAACATATGGGCATTTTTGGAAATGAACAAATCGACAAGGTAGCCAGACTGGAGTCTTCATTATTCCAGCCCGAGTAAGTGTGTCTGTGTCTTGGTAACTATGACTGATCTCCAAGAGCCGGAACGAGTGAGTCTAGTGGACAACCATGGAGAACTGGAGTAACAACATGACATGTAGGCAAGTCAAAGGGATGATTAGACAACTAAACAGATTGTACAGCAGTGGGAAGGCTCTGAACATCACAGTAGGCATTCTAACAGGACATTGCAAGCTCAACCAACACTTGTATTCACCAGAAATAGGCAACTCACTCTAATATCCCTACTGTACAAGCGGAGAAAACCACAAACCATCTGCTCAGGTTCAAGGTATCAAGAGAAGTTGGGAGCGTGAGCTGGAATGACCCGTTCAGCTTCACAAAGGTTTTGGCACAAAAAGCCACTAAGCGTACTCACTGGGCTTTTGCCCCCTCGACCAATCAATCTGTTTTGGTTAAGTGTGGATTTACCAGCACACCATATCCTGGTTCCGGCGTACACTTGGTCAGATACATTCGACATTGTGTTGAAAATAGTTGTTCCTCGACTGAGTCAAAACCTTTCTGGAGATTTGGAGCAAAGGAGAACTTCTGAGAAAAGTGAGAACCCCATGTTACTACAGATATCCAAGATGTCTACTTTATATTTGAACTGGTTCCCAATTTGAACATTACTGAAGTCTATGATGGGGAACTGACCTGTTAGAATGTCAGTTATTGGGCGTATTTCCTCCCAATTAGTGATCGTTTCTGTTTTGGTGCAGCTTTATCTGGAAAGCTAAAAATCTCTGTAGATAGATTGCTCAACGGTCTGACTTAGAAGGGTGAGCGTTCCTTGACCATATTTCTAGCTACCGTCTTGGTCAGAACCACAAAATGTTCTGGTCTT
Source organism: Orchestes rusci (assembly GCA_958502075.1). Lineage (NCBI taxonomy): Eukaryota > Metazoa > Arthropoda > Insecta > Coleoptera > Curculionidae > Orchestes > Orchestes rusci. The sequence continues at coordinate 110,773,310 of OY293303.1, read as the reverse complement.
GAAGGTCGTAATGTGGCAACCTTTCTTGCTACAAACAGCTTTGATCCAGCAAAGTGCTTCCGTGTTTATATGCATGACTTGTAACCAAGAACACAAGACGTTGCTTCGGAAGATCAGCCATTGCTTCGAAAGATCAGTAACTCAAACACTGCCTTGGCGACGCCTATACTGAATCGCTTGGCTTGGTGAAAAGCTGGCGATCGATCCACATCCTCCTGTGTAAGAGCCTACTATGGCCTTGATGCTGTGGCACTCGCCACCCTCCCACACTTTTTGCAGATTACAGATATCTAAAATCTTGTCTGACTTCTTCAATTGTCCATATCGTGTTAATCATCGAGTGCTTTGTTAATCCCTGCTGAGGTACTCGTATCTCCGGGCTTTATTGGTCCTCAGGCAAATTACTGCTTAGTTGAAGTCCTTGTAAAAATGTCCAGACAACGTGTATTTTGATAAAACATATTTGATAGCATAGACGTGAACATTCATACAAAAAAATATTCATTCCAAGTAGTAACAATAAATAAAAATAATAACGTGATGATTCCACGCAGCTATCCCAATTTAAAATTCGAGATAAATGTGTTAGAAGCACTGGAAGACGATCACAGACCACAAGTTGCTTGAGGCAACCAGCTCATAGAGATAGATTTTCAGTTGACGTAGTAAGAATGTCCTCATTTGGTGCTACATGTGACTTTACAGCATCTTCGATAGTGTTTGTTGTAGAAGACATGCTCTAACTATCAAGAAAGTGTGAACTAGTAACTAGTACATTTTTAAATGAGCCAGTTTGGGTTAGTCCTTCCATATTTCTATCTGTTCATTTTCGAAACAAATTTGAAAGGTTGCTTGACAAATGACACAGTAGCAGCTATGTCACGAGGGGTCTTCCCATAGGAACTTTCCATTGTGATAAAAAAAATCAAGTTCAGTTGAGCAAATTATGATTGGAAAATCCTGACGCGGTATTTCTGGTAAGTAGAACCCAGGGATTTAATTCTTGATGATCTCATAGATGCTCAATGTCATCCTATAAGGCGTCAACCGTTTGTGGTTGGTTGGCATCTTCTCGAATGTTCAGATTCAGATGAGCAGAATCCAGTGGATCTGGATGGTCAGTTGACAGCGCCACCTTGCGGGATCATCAAATTTTGTATACAATAAAATCACTTTTTCTAAACCAAAAACTTCATATCATCGTATCTCAGTAAAAAAATTGTGGTCTTATTGTTTTCTACTTTTGTCTCATAAAGGCATTTGGAAATATCGCAACACATGACAGAGTGGCTTGACGACGAAGTCCAACAAAATAAGATACTTTGCTGACAGCAGATTCTCATATCGACACACAATAGGTCCTCCAAGATCACCTGACTCAAGTGATTCAGACTTGTTTAGTTTTGATGCCCACACAAGGATTTGAAAGAACTCCAAATTTTCACTGGATTTTTTGGGATCTATGGCATAGCTACTGCAGAATGGAGGAAAAGGAACCAAATAGAACCAAATTTGACAAACTCTCTTTAACGACCACAAAAAAAAAGGACTGAATAAAGATTGAAGTAGACACAAACTAAATCAAATTAGAAAAAAATAAAGCAAAATAAACTATGATAGGATGAATATTCTTCTTGCGTTGCCGAAGCTTGCAATCTGGATAAAGAGGGAAGCATACGTAAGGATGTCCGCTCAGGAAGTATGGAAGGACAGAGGCACAGAGGTTGAACACACTAGATACGCTTCTATTGTGAGGCGTGAGATAACTTTACTGGCGGCGGAGTGTCCATAGAAGCTTTGAGGAACACCTTTCATCCAGGGACGAGTGGCGGACTACACCGGCAGAACCACCAGGTAACACACAGATCTGGTTCACCAACGGCTCAAAGGCCAACTCTAAGGCTACAGGATCCGGAGTATACAGGCAGGACAGGAATTTCCCCTTCCGTAAAGCTTACAACGGTCTTCCAAGCAGAGGTTTTTGCTATCCTGGAGGTGGCAACTAGGGAAGAGGTTGGAGGGAAAAAGATGACATAGTTATCAATTCTGATAGTCAAGCGGCACTGAGGGCAGTATGCAAGCCAAGGATCAGCTGCCCACTGGTTTAAGAATGCAGTGATGCTCTGCATGCCCTGGGCGAGAGCAAAAAGGTCAAACTGGTTTAGGTACCGAGACATATGGGCATTTTCGGAAACGAACGCGCGGACGAGCTAGCTAGACTAGGGTCTTCATCGCCCCAGTCCGGTCCAGAACCATACCTGGGTCTGAGTAAACGACTGATCTCCGAGGCCCTGGATGAGTGAGCTTGGGAGAAAACAGTAAAAAACTGGAGGAATAACACGACTTGTAGGCAAGCCAGAGTGATCATCACACAACTCAACAAACCAAGGACGGCCCAGTTGCTGAACAAGAGTAGGAAGGCACTGAACATCATCGTAGGCATTTTGACAGGACACTGCAAGCTCAACCGACACTTGCATATATAAGAAATAGGCGAATCACCCCTATGTCCCTACTGTAGAAGGGCAGAGGAAACCTCCTACCATCTTCGCTTTATGATGAAAACAGGACGACTGGAGTGAAGAGGGTTGGAAGCACGGGGTTGGCGTAAAGGGCCACTAGGCCTACTCGCGAGGCTTTTGTCTCCTCACCCTTACCATTACCATTACCAACTATGATGAAACCAAATAATCTCAAATAAATTCAAATCACATAGAAAAAATTGAAAACAAAATTGAATAAACCCAAATGAGAAATGTTTTCAATATAATATACTAAATCGAGAAAATTAAACGAAAAAAAAAATTGAGTCAAAGAGAATCAAACAGACCCAAATCAAATTCATATCTATAATTAAAGAAATCTGGGAAGAAAAACTCCAAATAAACACGATTCAACCCAAACACAACAAGATTAATTCAGATCAAACCAAATAAATCAAAATAAGCAACGTAAGTATCCCAATAAAAAAAACTGATCTTAATAAACACCAATAACCCAAAAAACGAGAAATAAAATCAACCCAAAAAACTCAAACAAACCCAAATCAATTATCACAAAATAATAAAAACAGATTTAGGTCAACACAAATAAAGAGCATAATTAAAACAAATTGAACTCGATAAATCCATATTAATTATTCAAATTAACAAGAAAAAATAATTCAATCAAAACTAAATGAAACAAAAAATAGCAACAAAATGAAGAATACCATGAAAACATTAACTTTTATGCCCAATTAACATTCAATTTCATTTCGAAGTGGATGTGACAGATTTCCGCTTGACGAACGCGAATCATTTGCTACCATCTACATTGAAGTTATGTTCAAAGTCACGCTTACGCCAAATTCAAAGTAGATGGTAGCATATGATTCCCGTTTGGCAAGCACTTTAAAGTGAAATTGAATGTAAATTGGGCTTTAGAGTGACTTTGCATATGTTTGAGTTTGGAAACCGCTGGAATCTTAAGCAAAGGTCAATCACCTGTGATTATTTTTTACGGAAGTCTACAGAATGAGGAAAAATGATTGCAAGAATAATAAATCAACCTGAAGCTGTGATCGCTTATATTATCTCGCAGACATTATAACAACAATTAAGCAGCAATCATAGGCAAAATCACCATAACTTCACTCTCGACATGCAATTCAATCAACTTTTGATATCAAATCAACAACCCATAAAACAATCAACAAAACTCACCATCACACATTGGCCATTTTCAAATGATCTCTCGTGATTCATCATTGCGATAGTATCTCTGCAAAGTCACAGTATGACGCCCCTCCATCTAAATTGATCCTGAATTTTGCCCTAGGGCGATAAGTACTTCTCGGTTATTTTATACGGGTATGACACACAGTCTCAGTGTGCAGGTGTTTCTTGTGTAATGGCAGGTACCCTTGAAAACACGAAGGGTTCGAGTGCTTTATCTTTTCGATGTGAAGTTTATTGTGCTGGATGATAAGGGCAGTCGTCTTGATTTGACACTGAGTGGTCCAGTTTGGGACTTTTGATGCTTCTATATTAGAAAACGTTTGTTAGATTATAAACGTATACAATTCAATATAAAAAAAAATCTCCAGGTCTTAGCTGTGGTTCACAAGTTGAGACTCATGTAATTTTATATATTTTGTATATCCATATCATTCCACCTCCAGGTTGAGAACGATAGTAGAGTTCTGAACTCAATGAAAATATGAAACTACAACAAATAGTTTTCCTTTGATCATAGTGGTACTGCTCAATGACTCCAAAATTTCTCAAGGTTCATTTCAAGAAGTTATAACTGACTCCAGGTGCGGGTGAAAAGAGTCATATTCCCCAACTTGAGGATCTTCAAGTTTACCTACCTGGAACCAGTATCTGGACAAGTTCATAAAATGAGGTAAGCTCAGAGCAAGGCTGACCAGGAAAACATATAGCAACCAAAACCAGACAAAGAATGAGTCTTGACATAAGAGTGCTTGGAGAGAAAACCAAGAGCAGCTCTGGAATTTCTAAAAAAACTTCTTTGCTACACCATCAGAAGTCGGGCTAGGTGGAGGATATGTACCCCAAGAAATATTGTTTATGTATAGGGTGACAATTTCAAAACTTGAAATTTATATTATATATCTCGGGAACGAAAAACTGAATAAAAAAACGCTCAAAACAGATTCTATAAAACGAAGGGGAAACAAAAATAGCCTATAAGCCCACCGTTATCTGTAACCCCTAAGACAGGGTGAGATTCACCCCTGAAATCTTAAATAGAAAAGGGGGTCGAGTGATACCGTATTTTGAAAGGTTTTCGACATTGATCACAACTGCCGAGTTTCAAACCTCCGCTGTCATTCCTGTTGATATATAACAGCTTGACAAAATTTTATTTTTTTATTTTATTTTATTCAATGAATAATTATCCTCAGAAGTTAACTTCTCTATACTAAAGGGATATGATGAAAGACTGAATACCTTCAAAACAAGCTATACTATTACTCCAAAGAAGTACTAAAAAAAAAAAAAAATTGGTAAAACAAATCCTCGTCAAAAGGCCTGACTAATCATTTTGAAGGTCTTCAGTCCCTCATCATATCCTCTTAGTATGGAGAAGTTTACTCTTGCGAGTAAAAATTTGAATGAAATAAAATTAAAAAATAAAATTCTGACTAGCTTTCATATCAACAGGAATGACAGCAGAGACTTGCAACTCGACAGTTGTAATCAGTGTCGAAAACCCTCCAAAATAAGGTATCACTCGACCCCCCTTTCTATTTGAGATTTCAGGGGTGTATCTCACATTGTCTTAGGGGTTACAGATAAGGGTGGGCTTATAGGCTATTTTTGTTTCCCCTTCGTTTTATAGAATCTGTTTTGAGCGTTTTTTGATTCAGTTTTTCTTTCCCAAGATATGGAAATTTCAAGTTTCAAATTTGTTACCCTGTATATGAAACACACTTCATATTTCTCACACGCTTCCATTCAATGTGACATTCAACGGGCACGAACACGAGCACAAGCGTGTAAATGGTCTGCTTGCGCTTGCGCGCCCTTGATTGTGCACGTGCTCGTCGCTGAACGGAAGAATGAGTGCTTGTGCACGTGCACTTAAACGCGAGCTCGATGCTCGATCGTTTCAGTGACAAGGCTCATCATTGTGAGTCCGCGACTTAAAAGATGTCGGACTAGATAAGCAAACAAGTTTAAATTCTCTTCAGTGTTATTAGGTGAAATATTGAAGTAATAGCTGCCATAATATTGACGTTTGCGTGTTTGCTTTCCACCGTGGCACCCGTCTGTATGCATCATATTCATATTGATAGCGCTAAACGCTCAACGCGACAATCAGCGGGCATAAGCCAATGATTGTGAACGTGCTCGTCGCTGATCGGAAGAATGTCGGTTCAAAAGGTGAATGTGTTTGTGCACGTGTACTGTCTACACGCACTCGATGCTCGATCGCTTCAGTAACGCGGCTCACCTTTGCGAGATAATATGGATATAAATCTTGAGTAAACATAAATAAGTAATTGTGGTTGTCATCTGAGTTGTTGGAAATAGTGAGTATTTTAATAGATTAATTGAAACGGGACAGTATTTTCTATAGCCAAAAAACGTTTCAGTATGAAAATGTACTTGTTGAGGGTTTCGATTGCGAAGGAAAATGCTCAAAAGTGATTTTGACTTATGTAAGGTGTGCAGGAAAGCAATCCATATAGGAGTAATAGAAAAAATATGGAGAAATATGGAATTTTGCATCAGCATTAGCATTGCACATGGCAGGAGTGAACCTATGAAACGTACCATTATAGAGATGGCTCGATGTTTGTTGTACTATGCAAAATTTGAGAAAATTTTTTGAGTTGAACAGCTGTTTACCTAAGAAATCGATCTTATGTTTCAGGCCTTAAGATATAACCTTTCAAAATTTGGCACGGAAAGAAACTTGATGCTAGACACATAAGATTTTTTTCCGAAAAAAAAAAGAGCCTTCGATAGGATGGGAAGTCGAAGAGAATGTTTTTGGTGGCGTTAATGATCACATTAAAGGCCATCGTTTGTGAGTAGGGATGTAGTGGTGGAAAAATCCTCAAGCAGATCCAGTCTAGCAATGTGTGATCAGCAGTAAGTACCAGATTTAATGGGAGCCAAGGATGATAAGCCAGAAATATCACTCAAGGATAGACCAACAAATTTAGATATCTTAGATATAAACACTAGATTCAAATGATGAAGATTTTCATGATTCGATTACCAGAATTCAAATCATCTTTTCATGTTGATGAATGAAAAAAAAGTCCAACACAAGTCCAAAAATTGAATCAGATACTAAAACTCAAATGCCAGAAACTCTTCAATACACTTTTGAAAGCATTTTTTTATAGAATCTCTTTGATCATGGATTCAAACACAGTCACTGGAAGCGTTCTGAATGTTTCTGGCAGATGACTAAAAAAAAATTCACTCCAATGTCCCAATCCAATTTGACACCTCTTCAGCATCCAGTAGGTTGGAACAAGATTTTGTTTGTTTCTAGTATTGTATAAGTGCATGTCCTCATGGGCCTTGAAATTCCCCTCCTTCTACCGAAAATACACTATGTTTAAAGGATATACAGAGGTCACAGTTAGAATGTCCAGTGTGCCAAAAACACGTCTACAATCGTCCCTTTATCTCAGACCTGCGAGAACTCTGATTGCCTTACGCTGAAGACCAAAGACTGTGCATGGACATCTCAGCAGAATGTCCCCAAGGAAAGACTGCTTGGTTCAAGTGTGAGTGAAAATGGAAAAATAAGCCATCCTAGGCCAAATTTCTGAGCACAAATAGGCTCCCTGAAAGCTTTTTGCTCAATTTGTGAATGTGGTCTACCCATAGAAGGTGTGGGTCCAAGTGTGCCCTCAGAGAGAAGATCATTCTATTGATTTTCCCCTCATTGAGAAGGCGGAGAGAACCAGTCTTATGCAAACACGGATCCTTCAAGTGGGCCTACAAATGAGTCAGTCGCAAAGAAGACTGTGGTATCCTGGTTCCTGGTTTCTGGTTGACTGAAATATTGATAACACTATAAAATATCATCTTATGCCTTGGAATATTTGATAGATACTCAGTATCAATCTATCAATGACATGCAAGCTGATATTATGAACAAGAGACATTCTTATTTGGTTGTGAAGGTGTTGGATATGTATTCCAAATAATATTGTTTACTTTGATGATCCTATAAATGTTTTCGATATGTCAGAGTAAAAAATTAGCAGTAGCCAAAGAAAAATGTGAGACTTACCTCAAAAAATCTTGTACCTTTCCATCCATTATCACTTGGACATGCGTCAAAGTTTGTAGTATGGTGAGCATGCTAATATGTTTATGAACTTCGGAGACTGGACATGGTTGCATCAGTTTCAATTTGACCTCATAGTTCCAATTTTTATTTAGATGAGCTAAAGCCTAAAATAAATTAACTAGGTATACAAGGGATATTATATGGTGATAACTCACGTCATTATGGTCATTGTATGACGCTATATAATATAACTACACATGTCGAAACTTCTCCGCCAGTCAAGACCAAGTAAAACTCTTGGTCAACTACCAAGAGACGGAAAAGAGAGAGAACACGAGGACCAGAAAAAAATAGCATTGGACAACATAGGACAGCCTTGGATCATCGAGAAGCCAATAATTCAAAATACTGGAGCAAAAAAAAAATCGAATTATCCAACATCACTTGAATATGATATTGTCATTGGATCTGTATCTTGTCTTCCACCATCTGTTTCATGGCAATTCAATGAAAAAAACAAGCGGGTCCAACTTACATTTTATTATTTTTTTGGTTCCTTTTACAAGGATTTTCTTCTAAGACTAAACTAAAACTATTGTTGTGACTAATTACTAATGTTTTGGAGAACTAATTTAAAAGTCAAAATTTCGACAGACCGAAAATGTGTTTTATTAAAAAAAAAATTGAATGTAGAATGTGAATTTAAGTAGTAAAAGTTTTTGTTATGAATAATTGTAGTCACAATGGGCAAAACCAAATTCATTATCGACGTATAAACGTATAAAAAATTGATGCGGAAAATGAGAACACAAAATTCAAATAATTCAAAAGTAGGAGTAATTGAAGTAAAACGAAAGCAATCAAAATGAAATTCATTAATTTTCTTTCCAAGCATAAGAAAAAACTGCATTGTAGTTCTCCCTACAAAATAAAACTAAATTTAATAAATCTCCCTTGATTTTTGTGTGATGTCAACCACACAGTAGTGACCCAAAAAATCACTTTTTAACCGATTTGAGTTTTTTTCAGTAAAAAAAATCAAGTGAGGTTCATTATACTAAAATTAAAACGATATATTTTTCTCATTTTGTAGTTTTTTGTTTTTTTTTTATTTTTATAGTTTTTTTATCATAATGGAAAACTATCAAGTTGTTAAAACTTTACTGTATTGAATTGATTTTAATTAATTGTGATAATCGAACAAAAAAGACGGCCAAATGAACATTGAAATTTGGAAGACGATGAAAAATTGAAATCAAGAAAAGCAGTTGAATCCATTAATTTGCCGTCTGAACCCCATTCCAGGATCCATTTTCTAGTTGGTTTCGTATAATCAGCCCAGCTGGGCGTACCGGTTCCGAAACATGATGCTTTCATTTTGGAGAAGCATCCATAGCCTGCCGATAAGCAAGTTAAACATTTTTTACTTTTGTTATGTTTGTGGATTATTCACTCAACCTTGACCCCCAGCACACTCGTTACATCAGTAAATTATGGCTGAGTCTCATAATCAGGGTCAGGAAAAATCTGACAATCTCTTCCATTCCGATAGAGTCTTCCTGGTGGACGTCCTCTAATGGAGCGTCCTGGATTGTTGTATCTCAGAGCTTGCTGATTTCCTTGAATGTTGAACGGGCTATTGAAACGGCGATTGCCTTGTGGTTGATTGGCAGAATTTCTTGGAGGACCAGCTCTTCCAGAAGCACTACGATTATTTCTGAAGGAACCTCTTGAAGGAAAAGCACGAGGCGGATTCTGAGGATATTGAGCTCCAGCTTGTCCCCACGGACTATACAAACTGTGTTATCGTTTTTAAGTGGTTATGGCGGAGACTTACCGATTCATATAGCCCGCTGGAGGATTCGGAGGTCCATTGTGATAGCATCGTGGAATATCATTGTTTTCGTAAAGAGCAAATGGACAACGCGCAGGATCTAGACAAACTTCTATGTAAAGCGAGTTTCTCAAGAGAGCTTCGGGCCATGGTGGAAATCGCACTGCAATTTGCATCGGACGTTGTATTGGTTGCGCTGGCGCCCTGTGTGAACAATAGTTTTCCAACATGGTTCAATTTTTTTGACAATACTCACAACTGCCAAATGGGCATTGGCGGAGCGATGTAAGCGGGAATCAATGGCAGTAATACTGTACTGAACCTCACTTCATATGCAGCTGGTATGTTCATGACTCCGTAATTCACCTGAAATATCTCTTAAGTCTGAACTTTGTGTTTCACTTTATTCACCTGTACATTTCCAGGGACTTGTAATTGTGCGTTGCCTTGAGCAGGGCCTTGAACTTGGTATTGAGCAGGGGCTGGAGCATTGTTGCCTCTGTGTCGACTACAAAGACATCCATCCAAATTGTTATTCTGCATTGGTGGATCGGGTTGATTCAAGTCGTACCACAAATGTTCAACAGGCGCGTCTGGAGGAATATCCTATATACACATATCTTGTAAGTGGGTTAAAGTTAAAAATAAGGACAGCTTACAAAGTCAGGCTCCCCGTTATCGGATGGGCTATCGTTATTCTCACTACTTCCAGAAGAGTCGGAGTTTTCCTGTGGTAGATCTATAAAAATGATACAATGTGGAAAAGTTGCCATTCAACCCAAATGTTCATTAGGATCTAATACCAACAATTAGTCAGATTTTCAAATTAACATATGTAAATGCAATCGAGCCGACAGATTAACAGTCACAGGTTTGTCAAGGATTGATCCCCGTCAGTGCTAAAGCCCTAGAGAGAACGATTACATTTCCGCGATAACACCACCGGTGTAATTTGGTTGAAAACTTCACTAATCGACAAGGATTAGAATAAGAAAGTTGGCGAAGATGACAATAGGGGAGATCATGTTGATTTTATTGAATATGTTTGATTCAATCTAATTCCTTACTACTTATTAGAAAGACGTTTGTCAATTCTCAACTTATGATATTTGGTTGGGATCTGCCATGCCACACCCAGACCTCCCCCAGTTCGTTTGAAGTCGAAGTTACAAAATATTTGGTTCTTCCGAAAATATATATGAGAATATATATATGGACTTACCAATGTCAAAAATACAAAAAGGATCTTTGCAAAAATGACCCTTGTCTGGGAGGTACATGATTGCAAACTTTGAAGCTCAATCTCGACATGCACTACTTGAACTATCCACAAGCTAGGGTTCCAAGAACCTAACAAAGCATCGAGACGCAAGCGCATTCATTGACTGACAATAGATTCTATTATATTCAGCTTAGCCCAGTTAAATATTTAAATAATATTATCTAATAGAGAAGAAAAACTTACCTAGTAACATCTTGCTAGCAAAATCAAAAAATTTGGGTGGATAACCTGTCACTAGACCAGTGTTCTACAGATAGATTGACATGTGAATGAGAAATGAATGAATTTTCTTAAATTTATACACTTGAAATGGGATACTGGCGTTAGCTACCATAAGAAGAAATATGAGTTCTATCTCCCTTAGGATGATTCATGTCCATGAAAGCGGAAATTTTAATGGAAAATAGAGGTGTGCTGTGAAGAAATTTTTCTGCTTCACTTACCCAGAGCCCAATATCCCAAGTAGATTTCACAATTCACAAGACAAACACATTACAAAACACTTGCAGAGTTACGATATAACAAATCAATGCAAGACATGCGCAGTCAGCTAGATACTAAACACACGAACAGGGGCACTTCGAGATGATCTTTCACGAAAAGTCCGCAAAAATATGATCGCGACAGTTTTTATTCTCCGGTATTGAGCACATGTTTGATAAGTAGTTGCTACGGTTGCTGTATTCGATATTCGATACCCCCCTTGCTTGTCGAGTCAACAATAACATTTGCACCAAAAAGTCAACATCAAACCTCATAATCGATCATTGTTCTCCCAATGTGAGTTGAGATTAAAGTTGCTTATACGTGATATTTGAGCCAAATATATCGCATTAAGAATATAATTGCTTTCCTTAGACGCGATATGGAACTTTTCAGTCAATTGTTTTGAGTTTGGGACACAATTCGAGAAAAATAAGTTGTAAGAAACTAATGTTGGCTTCCCAGATCATTATCATCATGACTGGTCCATTTTTGTATGAAACTTCCTAGATTTGAGGCGCATTTCCCATAGCAGGACAGTGAGTTGCCTATTTCACTAAAATGATTCTTGTGTATGACGTAAGGGATATTCTGGCACTGCTTCCGATAAGAAGTTTCACGCCTCGAGATAAATTCGATTTTTATACTATCGTCCAATTTACATAGAAGATTTATTGCCTCGCGTCATGCCCCTTCAAGATAGAATATTCAATTCGCTTTTATGACTTGAATAATGAAAAATTGCGGTTTTATGGGTATGATATTCACCTGGAAAATGGGGCAAGATGGCACTATAAACAAATCATAAAACCATTTTATATGACTGAACTAGACTTAAAATTTTTCCAAAAAGCTGTTGCTGCGGTTCACTTTACTCCGGCTTATAACGTATAAAGTAGGCCTTTCGATATTTTCGCGTATTCACTTTGCGCCATGGATACTAATAAGAATCCGTTGTCCATCTACAAAATTCAATTCAATTCTATAATATTTTGTTTTGCTTGATAAAACTAGTGACTACGCGAATTTGGCATTTTGTTTGTATTTGGTGATTTTTTTCAGTTATGAGGTAATAAATTGATTATAGTTTAAGCGTGCAAGAATGAGTTTGTGCTGAATGATTAATAATTAACGAAAAATTACAGTGACTTCCCTGGTTTTTTGACTTCCTACGCATGTGCAGCTACTATCTGTGCGTTACTTTCCTGGACATTTTCATGAGTTCTCGTATAACAATATGATAAATGCGCAAAATTGATGATATGGTTCAAATGGACAGTGCCACGATCTATTATTCAACGCACATCAGTTTTGTTTTCAAGAGAGGATCTATTTAGTTATACCCTGTCAGTTCCATTTCAAGAATGAGCAAATGTTCATGAAACTATTTGATCTTCTTGTATCGTTAACTGACTAAAAAGTTAAAAAACACCCAAAACTATCCCAAGAAAACGGAAGAAAAACTCTCTCGATTTCTCTTTTTCAACGTCGTTACAACCTCAATTACAACTTCCGATTTCGAAGCCTCGGTGTCACTCTCAATTTTTCTTCAATTCAAGATACCAACCAGAAGAGTAAGATGCTTCAAAGTAATGAGGACTAGATGATCTTCCAAATGGACCATCACCTAGTCCTTTTGGTAAAGGTTTTTTGTCCGTTATTGGTGGTGGATATTTTTAGTTCACCCTGTATAGTATAACCATTTGTTTCTCTTATTAGAAGCACCGTCAAAAAGATTGAGTTCCATAACACTGAGCAGAAAAATGTGTGCGAGGGTGTCGATTTATGTTGGACTTGAAGAGGCTGGCGTTTGTGGACATGACGTGTCCCAGAAGTCCATTTCAAAGCAAGACTCCAGAAAAAGGAGTTCCATTACAATGAATTCGCAAACACACCAAATGTTGATGGGCTGATAGGGCTTGTCGTTTAGTTCAGTCGGATACGACACTGGGAAGAATCAACCTTGGTAACATCGTCTTTATTTGGAGTCCAATTTGACAATCCCAAGTCCCCCCCTTACTCCCAGCGGAGTTGTGCTTGAGTGAAGAATCGCGGTTCATCCCTTATATCTTGTGAAGAATTCACAATTTTGAACGCAATGTCCTAGACAAAGTTTCAGGGCGTTGATTTTGTACCACTCGTTATTATGAGTCCTCATCAAGGTTGGTTATATTTAACATATTCTTTATAAAAAAGACTTGGAGGTGATGCCTTCTAAGTGAAGCAAGCTAATGAAGAACAGAACGCCTGATTGTTACCACGGACCTTGAATTATCACAGGAGGATGGAAAGGCCGACCATCAGCAAATGAATCTTTCTAAAAAACCTGAAAGAGGAATGACACTATTCCCAAGGCCCTCCACGGAGACACTTTGAATAAAATGCGATTCGACCTGTTTTCCAAAGCCCTTGTGAAATCGTGATTAAACCTGACATCCTTAGCACCAATATCCGTAGCAGCCCGTGAACATTGCTTCAGGGCTTCCTTTTAGTAACAAAATGGACATTTAGACAAAACGTTCACGCTGGATTAGCTATTTTTCGTAAAAATATGGGTAAAGAGCTTCTCCCACTGTCCAAGTGGTCCGACAGTTCTGGATCAGAATAAAGACGGATCCCTTTTCTCTGGATAGAGCTCAGCAACTGAAGCGTGTGCTCGAGCGATGGTAGTATCGGGGCTTTGAAGAGAAGCAAGATCTTTTGTTTTTGTGCAGCTCTTGCAACAGTTGTTTCTACGTCAACGCCCAGTGGACTGTTCGATGGTGTCTGGAATAATGTATGTTCTGCCATTGTTAGATTGAAGCCTGCTGTGTTGGCCTTTCCCAAAAAGTCTGCGGTGTGTGTCTTTTTGGGTTAGGTATTGATTTCAACGATGTTGTTTCCCCTCCAATATGATATCCACATTTTTGTTGGCAATCTGGTATTCTCGCTTCAGCAGCTGTGATCGGAATTGCCAAGAGTATGTAACCTTAGGAAACTCCAGTGTTGCAGAAAGTGCATATAACTAGTCTGATAATGGTTGGCAACATGTAATGGTGAAGATCTAGTTTTTTTTTCAGTAGAATACCAAAGCTCGACTATATTCATGGTATTTCAATATACAACATAGTTCATCCATCACCAGAACTATGATGTTTTGAAAAAAAGCCAATAAATAATGACTTATGAGGTTCTCTGCTAAAAGCAAGATTTTTTATGGGTTGACCACCTAAATATATGGTCGAAAATCCAACCATTTTTCACAGACCCATCCGATATGTTTCTCTTTTTCACGGTTACTCTCGTAAGCTGATAGAAAGAGAAGCAGAACACAGCATCTCGAATCGTGCGATCGTTCTTAAGAGTTAAAAGATCGCCCACTGCTTTCTCGAAACTCATTTCTCTCGCTACTTGTATTACCCGGAGATCTGGTTTAAGTCTACCGTTCGCTTCAATTTGTTCAATGCACCGTGTACGTTATTAATTTTTTATTTTGACAGATAATTTTATTCCGATATAGAAATATGGAGATTAAACGTGGCTGGGATTAAGAAGACCACAAAAGGTATCTTCGATCTACTTATAACCTGTTCCTGATAAGTTGAATAGTTTCGAAATAGGTTTTTCACTTTTTGATTTATATCAGTCTTGTTATCGGCCATCGTTGGGGGACTAGAAGACGGGCTGATTAGTTGGTGATGTATCTTACACGAATCATGATTTTGATAAGGATGTAATGTCCTCTAGTAAAGGATTCCGGAAGCTGACTCAAAATGAAGCATGTAACCTCCCCCAATTGATCTCACTCATATATATTCAAAATCTCACCCCATATTCCAATTTGGCAAAGAATTCGGTAATATCTTGAGAGCCAGACATAATAAGGAGAGGAAAACTGTCACATTAGCAAGAACAGGAAGAAAAAATGTCGTAAATAAGAGAGCAGCCACGGCTGATTCCAAATTTATGTCGTAATTAATGCTTCCTTCCCAAAGATATTACTCCGGAGTACGATATATTCCCGTGTATCGCTGACGTATTATTTATGGCGCTATATAAGGGCAGCTCGAACGAAATACTAGAAACAAAGGCGAAGGAAAAACAGCAATAGTAATCAATGACCGACGTGTACGGGACTTAAATCAAGTGCTGCATTATGAAACAAACTGGCAGCAAGGGGCAGTTATGGCCTATAATCTCACATATAGTGGAGTCGAGGTAAAAGTAACAGCCCTGCCAAGATATAATAAAGTAATCTTCCGAAATTCAGTCGCAAGAGCGCGGTCATAAACATAACCATAATTCAGGCATTCGCTTGCCCTTTGATGCTTTCATCGATATGACCACTAAATAGATTTTGTCCGTCCTTCCGTTTTCTCTCCCTTTATATCGTTCTGGCAACTAGTAAATAAGGAGTTTCTTGAAAATTGACAATCTCATCTGAAATCAATCATCCTTTGTGATGATTGATGATGATGACAACCAAACTCCGCCACTCATCCAAAGTGTTTTTTTTTTTAATGAGCCTGGAGTATATTTTGTCATTCTAATATAACTTGATTATTTTTTAAAGTGCCTCAGTCGTCTGTGAGTGATTTTACAGCTTTTTAGACCATTTACAGTTTTGCCACATTCAATTTTTATGAAGATGGTTACAACTTCAAGTCTCTACTGGAGTTGAGGTGCCGACGATTTCCAATGTAGACAGAAAACATTTAGCGGCACACTCAATGGCTGATGAAATCAGTCAGGCTGTAGTACTATTGATCACTGACCAATGGTCAGCTGAAATCAATAGATCCTTAATCAACACCTTGGTCAAAAATGTAGTAGGACGAAAGAGGTCAGAGGGACCGCCCTTGACGACCGCCTTAGCTGAATTGAAAGGCTTGACCTTTCCTCTGCCATGGAGGAGCATAATGAGCCTGCTGTGTGGTTTCAGTGCTGTTGTATTCACCACCTTCACCCCTGATATCTACCCATCGATTTATTCATTTCACATGCAATTCTACTCGCATTTTCTAAAATTATCATCCACTGAATAACATTAAAAAAAACTAAAACTATTGAAGACTTATTTTGGACATTGTCTTAACACCGTACCGATGTCATATTTCATAAAGTTTCTTAGTACACGACTCTTCTCAATTAACCACTTGGATTGTCGAAACGAAAATATATTGCTTTCCGGTTAATTTTTTGTGGTTTACTAATCTAACAGCCAAATAAGTGACAACACCATTGATATTTTTGGGTTGAGATCTTGGCGTCAAGGGTGCAAACTCCACGGATCTTTCCATTCGTTTCATCCTTCCAGCTCACTTTGGTTGGATGATCTCCATGATAACCACATCGTCCAAATGGTAGTATATAATTGGCCAATTATATTATATAATGATAAATCTATTCAAGAACAGGGGAGAAATCATCCTTACCTCAATGTTCATGATTTGATGTTTTACAATACAAAAATGATCAGATCGAAACTTCTCATCTCTCCCCTGTAGAATCGCAAGAATGTTGAATCAGAAATAGCCAATACCAGGTGGGATATCGGAGACAATAGAATGATTTTAAGTGAAGTTAGCTTTTGTGTGATGGCTATAAGTATGCTATGGCGTCACCGTGTTACCTGAGGATTTGAAAAAAATATACTTATAATTTTTTTGGATAAGTTACAAAAGTTGAACCAGATTGTGTTCTCCTGTCCTTGATTATCACAACAATCACGGTACTCCAGGTGGTTTTAAACTACATCTACAAAATGCCCTGGAATAAGTCAAACAGGAATATTCAAAAAATCTGATGTAATAAGGATGAAGAAAAGTTTTTTATCAAATTCTCTCAAGAAAAAAAAAACATAATAAACGTAACTTTTGTGGTTTATTTCGATTCACAATATTATATTGTGAAAACAAACAAAGCCATGATATTTTGCATGAATCATACACATATATTAATTACGACGTGTTCTTATCGGTAAGGCGATAAGTGCGGAATTTTCACGACTTGCAGATAATTTTTCTTCAACAGAACAATAGATTATTGTTTCATTGCAATAGTAGATTGATTAAAATTCGATAGGAGAATCCGATTTATCAGGATGATAAACTGAACGAATGTAGAAGGTTTGGAATTTTGTTGCTATGTCGAATATTTACAAAAAAAATATCCTCACTTTCTCTGGCTTCAATTTGCAATCCAATTATGTGGCACATACTATTCAAAAATTGATAATGACCTCATCAATCTTCACAAATATAATCAAGGTTGTGAATTTTTGAAATACTTGAGTCATAGGATGAAGAGCTTTTGCAATACAACCACCTAAGCAAGGGATTAATCACCAAGGTTCGTTGAAGTTGCAGAATAACATCTTTATTGACTGGACTTAGGTGTAACAACTCACAAACAAATTTTATATCACAAGCCAACAAGGAGTTGTTATTGATATTCATGTTTTTCCCTTAATGATTAAAAAATGTTTACAGGATGTTTGATGGTGGACCCTAGAGAAGAGTACTGGTGCAGTAGATGAAGACAATCTGGACTGACAATAATGCGTAAAATAGGCCCAATCTGGTAAGTAACCTCTTTATGTATGAGATCTGCTTCATAACTCTTTTGAAGACAAGTCTTTTTCTAATCTTGGTATTGGTAAGGGGAGGGTAGCAGAAGCCCAGCGAGTAGTCAACTTAGCGTTGAAGCCCCAAGCACTCCCGAAATGGAATCTATTGTGAAGCGAAGCAGGTCATCCCAGCTTGGCTTCCGAAACTTCTCCCGAGGAATGGTTGCCGCTCCTGGGACCTTTCTCTTCAGGCGACCACATCTGTCGCAGATGTCCAGTAGATGGTAAGCGGTTTCCTCTACAGTGAGAACATATGAGTGATTTTTTAGTTAATGCAGGTGTCGACTGAACCTTCAATGTCCTGTCAGAATGCATATACCCTCTTCTGTAGTGAATCCTCTGGCTTGCCCCCACATGTCCAGTACGCAACTGCTTTGTGCCAGACCTACTCGACTTCGAAAATCAGTCGTTTACTTGGACCTTGTTATGGTTCTCAACCAGGTGGACTGATGAAAACCCTAGTCTGGCTTGCTTAACTGCTCGTTCCTTTCTGATAATGCCCATATGACCAGTAACTCATACCAGTTTGAGTTTCTCACTCTTGCATGCCCAGGGCACTCTTGTACCGTTAAGCAGATTCTTGGTCTGAATAATGCTGTAATGCAGATTGACTGCCATATTAGATAACCATGTAAGTATCTCTTTTCACTTGCTTCCTGGTGGCTATCTCCAGGCTAGCCAACAGTTCTGCTTGGAAGTTGTTGGTTTACCGAAACAGAAAGCTTCCCCTGCATTTCTGTCCAATCTGTATACTCTGGCTCCTGTGAACGAGATTTCGGAATCTTCCATACGTGGGTGTCAGTCCTGCCACCAGTAACGGCATCTCACGCCCCACAATGGATGATAATCTAGTGTACCTATATCCCTCCATGCTCCTTGTGTGGTCATTCTGGCCATTCTGGTCAGTTCTGGCAACGCGAGGAAGATGTTCAGTGCAGCTGCAGTGGTGGTTCTCTTTGCACTATTGAGTTCAGACCACGGATCCGTATGACATCCTCTCTAATCTAAGCTCCAATACAACCATCAACTTTCAGGTAAGTTAAAGCTCATAGGTTGATCACTGGCGGAGCAGTTTATGATCTAAGGAAATGACCGATGAAGTGAAATTAGTATATTGATGAAGTTCAATGTAAAGCTGTCCAAATCCATAGTTATGGAGAAGCATATCAAGAAAGTGGTTGTTGATATTTTGCATCACCTATGTATTTTCTTAGTTGTGACTGAATTTGGAAAGCTATAAAAGCCAATGGGAAGGACTCACCAGATCAAGTAGTCATCTTTAGCAAAGACGGAAAGCTTAAGCTCATTTCCATTCATCTTCAACAAATCAAGATATGTTTAAAAAAAAGCAACATGAAATCATGCTACTACCAATCTCGTGCATCACTATCAAGAAGTGCTGACCAAGAAACCGCAAATAGTAGAAGATACGAACCGAAGAACACATTAAAAATCAATGAAATAAACAGAGACAAACTTCTTCAAAAAGGTTTTCAACCATCTTATAACGTTGATGGTAAGATTGCTCCCAGAAAATTTTCAACTCTGATGATTGCACTGATCCCACAGATGAAACGCTCAATATTAAATCAGTACAATCCTGGGAGATATACCGACATTGAAGATACCAATGGAGTTGATGTTGAGCATGACATGACAAACCACCTTCCTTGGAGACTTGAATCATCGAAATCAGGCGACATGGAAGAGACCAACAAAGCTGATGATGAGCAAAGAGAACCATCTGATATCTTCTACATTTTCATTAGAGACTTGAATCATTCAGATTAGGCGGGATTCAGACTAATCAGCAAACCCTCTTTAACGATGAAAATAAAGTTCCAAGTCATAATCACTGATAATGCAAGTTTTCTCATCTATAACTCATGAATTTTCCTAATCCTAATTGTATTGATTTTGTGGATTGATGATGCTGTCAAGATCTTTCCCCTAGTTTGGACCACTTTGATGTAAATACGTTATCTTAACCATAAATACATTGGTGATAAATGCACCAGCACATATCAAAGGTGAAAACTGGGTTCAAGGATGTTTTAGTGAAGCACTTATGTGAATCAGAGATTAAAGAATATTTTTAGATTATCCACACTATCAGTTTACCTTGGCAATTCCAGTAGCAGTATCTATTCTTTCGAATTCCTAGAATAATAAACAAACGCATTAATAATCGTTTTTTGTGTTTTAGTGCTAATGGCTTTTGTATAAATGAGGATCTTTGACTATTGTCTGATGACCTTGGATATGAAAAATGATAGTCTGAGGGAAAATTTTGGACAATACGGAGATAAAATGAATCGTCACATTGCTTAGACTGATATTGGGAAACTTCCGTTAAGAGAAAAAATACATCATTCAGACTATTATAATAGATACATGGTGCGGCAAAACAACAGGGCAGTTGCGATGAGCTGGAGTTGAGAACGTGGGTCCAGTCACTCGTCCCGTTTTTGGTCGTAGCGATGGTTTGGATCAGGGAGCAAGCGGTTCTAGGACGGACTTAAGCAAAATAAATCACTTTCGTACGTTGTACCAATTATTTTTCAACAGCCCTTGTTAGTTTTGCCGCATCCTGTATTCGCATACCTAAGTTGTGCATCTCGTCAGTTTTCATGGGTAGACAAGTCAATCAATAGACTTTATTTATGTGGACAAAGTCGAACTTGATTCAATCGCAAAATATTCAAATCCTCAGCTCTTTCATGCCCAAAACTTTTATGACCCAGAACTAATACAGGAAACAATCGCTATATCTCCAAATAAGTGACCGCCTTGAATAATTTCCTATAGGGTCCGGATTTATGTCCACTTTGAATCCACAACTTCTTCCTCCCCAAAAAATTTGGCTGCAATATTTTATCGGAATTACACGCAGATGACCGTCTATAATGTAACAAAACATAAATGTTGGCCACTGTTCATTGATAACCCTTGGAGATGCTTCATTTACCTTTTATAACCCTAAATGTGCCCTGATATAGAGAGGGCAGTTTTGAAGTCTTTCGGCAGTAAAAATACACGACGCTTTATGAGAGACCCATACTGGATAATTTAAAGATTCGAGGTTATCAAGTGGAAAACTGGGGGATGACAAAATATCTCGATGTTGTGATAAAAATATAATATGTCACAGCAGAGTTAAAATTTTGGTGAATTGACCACATTCTCAATTTTGGTGTTTATTGGCAGTGCAAGATGTCGATCTATGTTGAAGTTGAAGCATTTTAGGTTGTAATTTGTGGTCTCTCTAAGGTCCATCCAAAGCGAGGAACTTCTCTGAAAAAGAAAGTTCCGAAAAATAACGAATATCTTAGAAAACTTGCCGAATGATATGAGGGTCGTCTGAGCTGACCCGATAAAAACATAAAAGATGACAATTTCCAAGGTTTCCTGAAGTCAGCATCAGTGGTTCCGCTCTTCAAGGGTAGGGATATGGGATTCTCCGCTAACTATTGATCCATATCTCTCCTTTATACACCAAGTCATATGATTGTGAAGAAACAAATGCTCCAATCTTAAATACGTTCTGTCAAACAATTTTGTTTCCAATGTGATGGTGATGGTTGATGCTGGAGAGGACAGAAGACAAACGAGTAAGCCTAGTGGCCCTATCACCATCCCGCGTTGCCAAACCCAACTAACCGAACCATCCTGTCTTCATTGTGAAGCAGAGCAGATTTCCCCCCTCAGATCCCTCAACTCCATAGGAATGATTTTCGCTTCTAGGACCTTCCTCCTCAGGCGACTCCGTCTATCGCAGACTTTGAGTAGAGAGTAGGAGGTCTTCCTCGTTCCTCTACAGTGAGACGTAAAGACCCTGGTAGATTGAGCTTGACAGAATGCTTACGGGGATGCCCAGAGCCTGTCTACTCTACTCGCGAGCAGCTGATCTTTGGTTTGCGTAATGCCCTTGGTGTCACTTGGCTGTCCAAATAGATAAGAACGTTATCTTCTGTCCCTCTTTTCACTCACTTCTTGGTTGATACCGGCAAGATAGCGAATACCTTGGAAGACCCGTGTAAGTTTCCCGAGAAAAAAAATTTCTCCCGCATTCCTGACCAATTTGTTCCAGAAGACTTAGTGTTGGCCTTTGAGCCGAAAGTGAACCAGATTTGCATGTTACTTGATAGTTCTGACGGGGTGGTCCACCACTCATCCCTAGATAAGAGATATACATTAAATATTCCATGAAGCCTGAGTCCTCCATCCGTGGGTGCAATTCCGCCGACAGTAACGACACCAGACCTCACACCTCTCAAAAGTTGAGATTTCAGTGTAGACAACGATTTATTTTTGAGCTACATGGTCCTAAATTTTGCTATGAAAGTCGTTATTGGCGAACCTTATGATGAACATTATATCTGAACCCACTCAAAAACTGAACTTGGATGATTGTACCTCAAGTACATCTCATCTCAATGATCTGCCAAAGTGACTGACTCTATGATATGTGATTCTTTTTTTTGTATTTTTCGAATATTGCTGTTTGTAGATTTCAAGCCAACAAAATGACATACTCCGAAATTCAAATAATCATTCTGAAAAGTGATTAGCCCTTTTCTTATTCGAACGACAAAACTAGAATGAGCAGAAAGTGACAGTTGACAGTCCCCAGATATCAGCCGCCAAAAAATAATTATCAAGAAACTGGAGAAGTGTGATTATGAAGTTGTTGAGACTCAAAACAATGGAACAAACATAAGATCGTTGCATGAAAACAAATCGCGAAATCAAATATCGTTTGTACCCCTTTTGTAGAATATTTTATGCAAAACAGATAGAATATGTACCATATGTGAGATGTACGAGTCCACGTACAACATGCAATATGTAAATGTACAAAGATCATTTTAATAAATGAAAATAGGGGGCGTCACGATGGTACACCGGGACACGTGTGACCCACCGACCGTGTCGTGCATTTTTCTGATTAAACCAAATATCAGCATATTAGCTTGGGCATATGTTGGCTCACAAGTGTTTTAATTTATCGTAAAACCAAGACACAAATCTATTTTTAGCTGGTGCTTTAGCTTCAATTACATTCTTTATTAGGAAGAAAGTTTCGGTTTTCAGGCCGGGACAAGTACCTAATTTATCATCGGTTATTACACTTGAAACTGATAAGACCAGAGGTCTTTGAGATTACTTATTCAAAATCATTCAAAGATCTCGATAATTATGAATAATTAGGTTGGTTCAGCTGGTCTATTCATATCTGATTAGTTGGTAATCACTTTTGTGGGTTGGTGCATATGCTCCAGTTAAAAATTAGAAGTTATAGAAAGATTTGTTTATGTATGGCCACGAGAACTGCGAATCTCATTTTGATCTTTGGGGTCGTGTGGATGAATAGCTCATCACAGATGTTAAGGGAGCTTTTTTCCCACCATAGTGGAGCTCCTATAATGTGGAGATTGCTCTAATCCAAGAGACACATCTCACAAATGAGGCTGTGTTCCGGGTCGGTTTTGACTGCTTCAGACAGAACAGGACCAGTGCTATTGGAGGGAAAGTGGCATTCTCAAAAGGAAATTTATAAAATTCACAGTTGTGTCAGAGGTGCATGGTGTGAATCGTGGAGTGGAGTTTATTTTTTAAAATACAGAGATTTTGACATAAGTGTTTACTCTTTACTCACTTGATCAACGAACACAGAAATTCCATTTTACAAGAATTTCTGCAGACACTGTAAGTTCAAGATTCTCTTAAGAAAATGGTAACTTATTTTTTCGTGCTCCAGAGGAAGAATTCGGAGCAGGCGGAGGTCTTTGTATGGGAACCCATCACTTCGCAAATCAAGCTGAACACCGTGAAAGAGGTTGAGAGCATCATCAAATGTCTTACTGCTAAAAAGACTTTTGGTCTCCCAACGAAAATGAGTCCTGTTTTCTGATGTAGTCAAAATCTTGGTCAGAATCCTCAATAGCTGCCTCAAGACATTGTATTATCCATCATTTGGAAGAGGGCGGTCATCATTTTTCCAAAAGCTGGGAAAACCTGACTTTTCCTATGAAATATGAATTACTAAGGAGTGATTCTTGGATGAAAGAACATCTAGACGAGGGTTTATTATCTGGGGAGCAGTTCGGTTTCGTGGTGGAACTTGGAACGGAACCTCAGCTCGCCAGAATAGTCGGAAAGCTGAATATACAGCAGGGTCAAGATACAGTTCGTATTTTTCTGGATGTGGAGAGAGCCTTCGATAACAATGCACCTTTGTACAAGGCTTTTATACTCGACATTGAACAAGGTTTGATGCGACTATTACATTTGTTTATTTATGGTAGAGAATTCTGTGTGAGAAATGGTCAAACCATCTTAGAACTGAACCAATACTGTAGAGAAGTGTCCTTTTCTTCACAACACGTACGACTTGCCTTCTAACAAAAGGACGAGCCCTGTATGGGGACGATACCTCGCAACAATGTCCAAAATCATCGCGATAACTCCATCGACTACTTTTATATATGAAAAATAAAAGTTAAAGCACCTGACTAAGATGTGTGTGTCCTACCGCAAAACGATTCCGATGTACACAGGAAATCCAGGAGAATTTTCATCACCTCTCCAGTCCTTAATCTACCAAAAATATTTTCGTCTGAGATCAACTTTTTTTCCATCAGGAAAGTAGACTTTCTCTCACAATCGTAGAATGCTATCATACTCGTTGAAGTTGCTGGTCGTCAAGTAAGGCTCTTCGGCTAACATCAATTCCATGAAGCTCTTGGCAGTATCGTTACAGTTCGAATGATGTTAGTCTTCTGTTCTATGATGATGTTCTCAAGAACTCTTCAATAGCATCTTTTCACGTTTTCATTGGAATCCTGAAATTAAGGTTCTGGGACTCAGCTCAAAGAGCACCTTCCTCGCTTTCACATCTTCTCCTATTGTTAGATAGGTTTGTAGATTTCTGGATCTGGACTTGTCTCTGACTCCCTTGAGATTAAGTGATATAGATCCACTTGGTCCTTTTCAAAACTTATGTAATACAGAATCTTTGAAGCAGTTCACTGGAGTTTTGCTGTAAAGAATCGTTCTTTATTTTCGTCTACATGAATATAAGCACTTCTTCACAGACCTATTCATTGTCGATCTCAAGGACAATAACTCTTGATGACACTCTTTTTTTCATGACATGCAGACATAAATCTGCTCTCGTTTGTGTAAATCTTTGCTGATAAGGGCCGAGTTGAACTTATCGTCCTAACAATGAGGCGCCGGTTTAAAGCTTTGTGAAATTATCTGTAGTCTACAAACTTGTGGACCTCTATTCAATTGTCGTTGTTAGGGCTTCTGTCCATAGAACAAAAATTGAAAATTTCACTTCTTAAGAAAAGTGTTGATAAATAAAAACAATGATTCTGCTCTGGAGTATTTATCAGTGATTTGAAGACAAGCCAATAGACCAAAGTCCTACATTTGATGATTTTGATTTTGTTCCTATTTGGTACAACAAATGAGAAAACTGCATAGTACAAATTATAAAATATTTATAAATCTCAATCTAAAAAAAAGTTTTTCAACTATTCTCAAATGGATCAATATGTGGTGATGTGGCAGGCAATTCAAGTATCTACACGATTTTCTCGAAAACAACAACTCAGAACAAAAGCATCAGATGATATTTTTTATTCAGAATATATCAGAAGGTCGCATGATCTATACAGTTTTGTCATTGAAAATCAGTGGAAGAGGCGAAACATCTGGAATGCGAATTTGCTTTTGAAATGAACTATGTAATATGTCGTGAGGGGAACCATCTCATACAGAGTTGATTTTCTCGAAAACCGTAACTCCAAATAAAAATTATCGGATGACACTTTTTTCTCAGAACATATCAGAGAATGACATGA
Source organism: Orchestes rusci (assembly GCA_958502075.1). Classification (NCBI taxonomy): domain Eukaryota; kingdom Metazoa; phylum Arthropoda; class Insecta; order Coleoptera; family Curculionidae; genus Orchestes; species Orchestes rusci. The sequence continues at coordinate 110,747,460 of OY293303.1, read as the reverse complement.
TCCATCGAATGTTGACTTTGAAAAATTGTGGAAGAGGCTGGAGCGTCTGGAATGCCTGTGATATCACTACAGTCGTTAGGGTAACCATGCACTATTAAGCCGGTTTTCTTGAAAACAATAACAAAAATCATCAGATTACATTTTTACTCGAAATAAAAAAAAACAGAGAATCCTATGATCTATTCAGTTTTGTGATCAAAAAAATCAAAGAAGATGCTGCGAGCCTGGAATGCGTCATTGCATCTGAATTGATGACTGTCGTCGAAAGCGATGGTCGATCCCGTTGATTTTTTGATAATTTCTCCATAATCTGCGATTATTTATTTCAAAATATATATATTGTCTAGGTGTTAAGATGAAGTTTCATTAAAAAACCTAACGACCCTCCACCCATCTGCACCCTAACAAACTCAAACATGAATTAATCAAATTTTTCAGTTATGTAAAGGAAATAAAAGCAGTTAAACCTACAGTATCAGATACCGCATCCAAAACATCATTAAACAGAACAAATGTGAATAGTTTCACTACAAAATGCCCTTAATAAAAATACTTCCGAATCAAACAACCTTAACTATTAACATAATTTTTCCATATTTCCGAAAACCGGTGTTTTTTTATTAATTAAATTCTTCATAATAAATCATTCCTTTCCGGTCGATATGTCGGCTAATTTTTGTTCGTTTTGGGTAAACTCGTTAGGACTGTCTCAGGTGTGAAAAGCTTAATTTTCAATTATAATAATTTTGTGATTGTATCTGCCTAATTTGTGAACTATTTTTCGTCACACTCTTCAGACAGCGTGTACTGGTCTTAATAACTGGGTCTTTTAAACGCTTTTTGAACAAGATAACTACCAATGTAAGACTATTTTCGAGCTCTGGTATACATTAACATATTACAATTATTATTGTCACTTGGTGATTTCTGATTTGTTTCCCACGACGACATGTTCGTTAAACTGTAGATAAATAACCGTCATATGGAAAACGTTGAACGTGCATTTAACTGAAATTTTGGTATTTTCCTTCAGAAAAAATATCTATCATTTGCGATACTATGGTTTTTTTGCCTATTTTTTGTGGGGTGGGGAAAAAATCCGTCTCATATTTCATAACCTAACAGATTATGATATGCATTTTTTGTGAATTATTAATTAAATCGTTATATTACATGAATGGAGCAAAGAAAAATATTATTTACAAAAAAATAATAATCTTCAATGACATTATCAAAATCTGAAAGACCTTCAAGTCCAGAGTAAAACAATAATTGGGTATCAAAAATGCCAGACAGACTTCATGTATTCCAACTTTTCATCTGAAATATCTTTCCCTTCAGGTCATAGTCATAGCAGATTGAAGTCACTTTTGCAAATTTTTGTGATTCAGATATCAACTTCTGCTTCAACATAACCAAACTGTGTCTTCATAAAAATGGAGAGGGGCTTATCTTCAAGGATGATTATTTCTCTGTTATTCAACCAAATAACATCCTCTTTATTCAATGCTTTTTTCTGTTAGTTATTTGTTTTTCTAACCTAACCTGACTTAACCCAGTACTTATACACGTTGACAATTTGATAACTTAAAATGGCCATATCTTGAGGACGAAAAACTGCATCAAAAAACGTTCAAAACAGTTTTTATGAAACGAAGGGGGAACAAGAAAAAAGCGTATAATCCCACCATCTTCATCTGCAAACCCTTGAGATACACACCTAAAATCTTAAATTGAAAGAGTGTCGAGTGATACCTTATTTTCAAGGTCTTTTGACCTTGATTACAACTGCCAAGTTTTAAGCCTCCTTCCTCCATTCCTGTGGATATGACAGCTTGTCATTTTTTTTCATTTTGTAAATATCTACTCGCGAGAGTTAACTCCAAATTAAGACGAGATGATGAGAGACAGAAGATGTTCAAATCAATCCTTTTGACGAGGATTTATTTCACCAAAAAAAAAAAATTTTTAGGATGAATAATTGTCTAGAGGATTGAGTATCTTAGCTCACAGTCTCCTGCGATCTGTTCACGGCATTTGATTGTGTTAGCCATCAATAACTGTTGCAGAAGCTCTGATTTTACGATTTTTGAGGAGTGGCTCTGATGTGGTTAAGATCTTTCTCTTGATTGTGTGTCCATACTCAAGCTATGATACTGTGACCTATGGTGTTCATAAGGGATCAGTTTTGTGGCCGAGTTTTTATTTGCGGATGATATTTTGGTCGTGCGTCACGAGCAAAATGTGGAGGAAACCATTACCACTGGCATCATAAATATCAATAATGTTGAAGCTGCAGTGTGCTAGACTTGGAACCTGTGCTCCTGCCTAGTCGGTTGGACTCTTGATTTTCAGATCTGACCATCGATGGCCAACTCAAAGGGTGCTCTACAAAAAAGCATCTTCAGGAACTTATGTTGTTAGATTCGTTTCGAGAGAGCTTGGTCAGTGAGCGACAAGAGAGCGACTTGGTCGAGTCTCACCTTCGATATGAAATTGCATTTTGAGGAAACTTCAACCAATCTTCTGAATCCACTATATATCATCCAGAAGAGTGCAGGGAATCATGTAGGCCTGTCTTTGAAGAGAGGAAGATACTTACTGTTACCGCGCTCTTCATCCTCCAGTCAGCTTGTATTCTTTAGAAAGTAAGGCATAAAGTACCCAAGCCTGTACCTACAATTCTCGACGTACTCAAGACCATTGTCGATCTCAGCATCCTCACTGCAACTCTATTTTGTTTGAACTTCGTAAATTGTTCAACGATCCGCTCTAGTGAAAAAATGTCCTATACTTTTGAAGGGTGCCTTCTATGATCTTGGGAAGTTCCATGCCAGCTCTGACCATTGGCATCTCTGTTTTAGCATGTGTTTGGGAAGGGACATTGATAACTGGCGATGGAAATATTGACTCTGAACTGGAAAAATAATGTCATTAGAGCTATATACCAACTTGAAAAAAATTGATTACTAGCTAGACCGTTGCAGTATTTCCGACCAGTTTCTTTTGGATTATTTTGCACATCCATTTCACAACCCTAAAAGTAAAGCTAATAATCGTCAAATGATTCTTGTATTCGTGACCTGGATACCAAATTTAACGTGTGAACACTTTGCATATTTATAACATAAATTGACACAAACATTGCGAAATGTGTCAAAACCATTCCTAGCCCTTCACATACCACTGACTCAAAAACATGTGATATTTAATAACGAATCCACATCAAAGTAATTTCAATATTTATCTATACACATAATTATAATGACTCCATTTAATATTGTTCGCAGCAATTATAACAGTTCATGCTTGCACAAGCATAAATTATTCAGACCATAAACGACGTCCCCGTTCGAATTGAATCAATTTCGGAAGTTATAATTCTTTATCTGTAAATCTTTAATTTGATTTCTATAATCTTGAAATAACGTATATTCGATTTCAGTTGTAGAGTACCAGTTAGAATCATCGGAGAATTGAAATGTTCGCTCAAAATGTTGCAGTCAAATCGGGGTAATACGGTAACGCAATTTATTTGTTTTGTTGTTATAATAATAGGCTGTCCGTACCAGATGAAAGATGATTGGCACTTGATCCAAAAAGTCACACACGCAAATTTAAACTGGTCGCAAATCGCTTCCTTATGCAACGTTGACTGGGTTTACACATCCATCCTGGATCCTGTTGATGGAACAAATGTCCCAAGCTGTGATGGAACAAAAATTCTGTCCCAGAACCTCATAGTACATTTCATGCAACCATCCAGTAACTAATTCATTGTTTTTCAAATAAAATAAAATTCTGATTATAAGTAGGTCATATCAATATGGTTGATGGATAAGATGGTGTAAACGAAGATAAACGACCTGACAAGCCCGTGAGGCATAGTAGATTGCACTTGTTAACTGACCTTACACTCGCCGTTATTTTTGGTTATAATGTACTTTTTACTCGGCCGTACCGCATATATAGGTTGTGCTTTTGCGCTTGAGTCTGTACAGAATAATTAGGTACCACTTGCCAATGAAATCGGTAGTACTACGCAGTATTTGCATATAACTTTTTCCTTTTGGGCTTTGTGGAATTGATACTTTCACATTTGTTATATAAAGTAAATTGGGTTGGTATTAATTGGAATGAATTGCGTCATTTTTCTGGAAGGTGTCCAAGTGTTGATTTCCGGGTAGATATGTGATTGTCTTTGGCCAGCAGGTGCAAATGAACTGATGCTCAATATGTTAGGTAGATAATCAGGTGCTTTTCAAAACATTATTTGGAAAACAGTAAAATCTGTCAATTCAATTGAGGATCACTGAAGAATTTGTTATAGAGGATCTTCATCCCTAGAGCTTGGTAATAGCTCTTGTTGATTATCAGTGACTCAAATCAGTAGAATTATGCGAACGCTATCGAAGACATCTGTGATATTATTTTCTTTGCTGAAAACCATACGTTCATGTTCGTTCAAACCTTTTCCACTTGAACACTCCCATCACTCTGCATCATGTGCTTTGTATCTTTCTCTATTGCTCCTTTTACCCTTTGGTGCTCTTTTCTGGCATTGAAAGTGAATTGTATTAACAATGTTACTTCTCAACCTTGGATGCTTTGGAGTTCGTCAACCTCAACTCCTGAAAGCTCTTTCAGTGATGTTTAAGTCTAAACACTCTAGAAGTGAATATTCACATAATGATATTCAAAGCCATGCTCATGCGACAACAAAACAAGCATTGTAGGTCATGCTGGGGTTGAACCTCTGGATATTCCCATTTCATAATCGTTGCCACATCTGGAGAGGTCACAAAGTTGACAACACCAATCACAGCATATAGAGTTTCTATACTTTTAAATGAAGTGGAGAGATGCTGAGAGAACTTCTGGTGGTCGTGCCCACCTTGGAGGATACCTTGACAGTGAATCAAGCAAAGATGTATGCCATTCAAGCTTAAGCAGTCAGTCCAACTGTCCTGCAGATAGTCAGACGTCATACACGTTTTGGCTCCGAGGAACTTCAGAGTAAATCTAATCTGGTTCCCGACCAATCAATTGAACGGAGCATCAAATTTGATAGACTGGAGTAGATTTGGTAAAGTAGAAGACCTGAACTTATGAAACGATTGGAAAATGTTGAGATGGACAGTGCTGGGAGATCCATCCAGCAACATCTCAGGAGCTTGAATAAAAACAGCTGCTTCCGTACACTAGCGTGAGATGGTTGGTGAACCTATGAGGACAATGGGTTGCTTGAAAGTCTAAGAATATGCAGGTTATGTAGTGATAACATTTCATCGTTGACTGTAGGATCTCGCAGTCAAAGCTCCGAGAAAGTATGATATTTTCACTCTTGCTTACTGGTTACTGTTTCGTATCAAATGATGAGTTTGGAAAGAAAATCTGGGTAAGTTCGGATCAAATAAAAAAATAAAATCAGTTCGGTCGACGTTCCTGATTATTCAACTCTGCTGAATAAAAATTTAGAATTTGGAGATATTTTGAAATGTTTGGGTCAAGGGAGTGTTTTCTCACCCATACTATGGAATCTTGTATCGGACAGTCGATATATATTACCCATATATAAGTGACGTATTGATAACATCAAGAATCTGGTTGCCTACAACTTGAGATACATCTCTAAAGACTGTGGTGGAAATACCAGAGTCTCCTCCTACATTCTTCATGGTATCTACATGTTTTTTTCAGCTCCGACATCGAGACTCTCCGGAATCGCGTAAGTTGACACTTGTAGTCACCAAGATATTTCAAAGATTCGGTGTCTATTCGTTTAAACTATGGAATAACCACTATCTATAAAATATTTGTTGAACTTTCAGAGACATTCGGAGCCTTGGGTTTTTCTCAGGCAAAGGAGTTCTCAAATTTCTCCACAATTCAAATGGATTTCTCTTATTTTGATCAATGGTTGCCCTAAAATAATTTTACTTTTCTATGTGTTCAATATGTTTGTTATTTGTGATTATGTGATCAATTGAAGTTTGTCTAACACTCGTCATTCTGGTGGATCTGATCAAAACCATGTTGACTTACCGATGTCAACACATAGAAAGATGGCCTAAGCAGATCAAAGTTGAAGTCCACTATCACGTTGATCCCTCCAAAATCCCCATCTGATCCAAATTTTCATCAAAGAAGTCTACGAACTGTTCGTTTCCAGTATTGGGGGGATGATAAAGAACGTTATACAGATAGTCCGAAAATCGTTCACTTATTTCAATAGACAGCAACCATACATAGTTATCTACACAGCTGTTTGAAATGATTTTGTACTCACAGCCATTTTTGGTTAGAGTCATAACGCCCCAGTGTAAAGGAGATGTTTCGACACAGAAGGCAAGCGATTCTGACTTGGACTGATATATCACTGACCTCAAATCAGGCATCAATACCGTTCAAGTTGGAGGTTCGTTTGTTGTTCACTAGCGCTGTGACATCAACGCCAAAGGTGTGTTTTGACAATTTCTCAATATTCCAAGATAACAAAAATTTCTCCCCACAGTAACACGAACCAAACATCTCAAAGATTGAAGAAAAGTCAATGTTATGTCCAGACCCCTTCAGAGAAACACCAAAAGTAGATCAATAGATTGGGGATTTTGAGGAATTGAGATGCTCTCAGGTCTTGGATCCCAATTTTAAAACTTCTCTCTATCAAGAAACTCTCCACTCTCTATTGGCTACTCGTAGAATCCGGCATTGGTCTTCGACTCACTGTCACGATCATTACCAAAGACATTTAATAAACTCACTCGACAAGCACAATAAGGTAGATCAACATTATTCGGAGTTGGATCTTCTTCTCGATCAGAAGATGTCCTCTAAAATAACTTATATCCGTGAAATGGAATCTGCAATGCGGAATGAGGACAGTCCTAGCGCTTGCCAGCATGTCAATGAAGCGCCAAATCTTTGGTTTACTAGTTGACTGTTATTTTAGCAGTTTTGCAGAAAAGCCAGAAACCAGCTGGTCTCTGTAACTGGTAGCATAATGGGAATGGGAATGGTGGATGACTAATCACGCAGAGGATGTTGGGAAGGGTATGAAACAATCTTCATATGTCACTGTGTAGCATACAACGCCGAGTGTAAACTTCGACCAGAACAAGTAAGAGTTCTTTCACTGGCAAAGCTTGCGATGGATGATGAAACTGGAACTGTGAAGTTAAACAAATTCAGGGTACAATAATAGGTTCACGTGAGCAGCCTTAAGAGGGAGTTCTTCTTCGGCTCTTAAGGCTGCTCACGTGAACCTTTCATTTTTGCTCAAAGTTTTTAAACACCCTGTATATGTTACGGCTAAAGCCCGTAATTGGATAGATCTAGTATTGATCGGATGCTTCGCGTTTCATCCAAATCTGCTGGATAAAGCGCGAAGAACTGAATGACTTCGGGCATTATCCGGGTAGTTCTAGTTTTAGCCAGGAAGCAATGGCTAAATCACGAAAAGAAAAAGAACTCATTCCACAATAAGTAAAGTATTCTGTAATATTCTCGAAATAACTTATAAACTCTGATAGAATCAGTTTTAATCATTCACTGAAACAAACATAGGGTGGCAATTCTAACAGAAAAATATTTCGAGGTACAATTGTACTTATAAGTAATGGAGAAGATTGAAAAAACATCGGTTCCTAACCCAAACCAACCCAAACTAACCCAAATCAACCCAATCTAACCCAAACTAACCCATACTAACCCAAACTAACTCAAACTAACCCAAATTGCGAGTACCAAATGCGGACTATTTCATATTTCTGGTTTTATCCAAGGGAGGTTGGATAATTCCAGTATGAACCGGTTAATGCCCAAAAAGCAACGTGCTTCCTTTGAATAACTGGCTTTATCCACTCTGTATGGATAATTCTAACATTATCCGGATAATTCGCGAATTACCCAATATAAGGGCTTTAGCCGTGACATATATACAAACAAGCTTTACTGCCCTTATTTCGTTGTCATCATGGTGAACCTTGAAAAAATAAAGTTGATTTATCAAATTCTCAGGTGGATGTACGATAACGGAACCCGATATCAGAAAAAATTATGAGTATGAAGAACCAACAATATTTTTGCTTTTCCTATAAATCTTATTATTCTCGACATGACACCCCGTATATCTAAGTGAATTGTGGAATAACCATAAAAAATCATCACCAACAAAAGAAATCAATTTTCCTGCGCTATTGATCCAATCTTGATACAAAGTCCATTTCCTCTCACACCATCATCAATAGTGGGAAAATATAAATTACATCATAATCATTATGATCTCTATACCTGCTACCTTTTATCAAAAAGCAACTACTGCTGGTACCGTCATATAATTACAAAGATCTGTAAAACATACACCCCGTGGTGAAATCCATTGGCCCTATTACTCATAGGATGGTCGAGAGATTCGACTAGTCCAGATAATGAATTAGTAGATTTTCATGATTATATCAACAAAATGAATCATTTTATGTCCAACAAAAAGCGAAACGAGGTCAGGAGCGAATGTCACGGCTTGTAAATCATTGTTATAATAAAATCAAATCGGTAAGTTGTCATATTGAATGTGAGAGTAGCTGCGAAAAAAGTACACCTCATATGGGCGAGGTTTATCTTATTTACAGCTGCACTTATAAAGCATTTAACTATGATTTATATGGAGAGCTATTGCAAAAAGTGTAAAAGCATTCATGCTTGACTCAGTTGAATTTTCACTGTAACACCATAAGGTTTTTAAGGTCAGTTATTATCGACCTCTTTGGTCAAGTTTCAAAATTTAATACAAGCGAAAGTTAATATCTGTAAAGAAAAAAATGCAAAAGTTTGATGACTATATTGATTTGTGGATACTAAGAAGGTGAAGTCGTTTCAAATACGTGATGTTTTGATTCAAGCATGTAAAAAGAGGTACGAAAACCGCATTAGTTTCGGTTTCAGAGCCATCTGGTGCGCCTTCATGGCCGAGCAGGTCGCTTCATTCGTTGTTGAGGATCTTGTGTAGGATAAACAAAAGAGCTTCTTCACATCTCTACTGGATAGTCTTCATTTCACAGGGCTCCAATTTAAAGTATCTGACTTACCTTAGCCAGAGCACGGAAAGTGGTGTTCAAACAAAAGGTGTACGTATCTCTTTTTACCAATTCTGTCTGAACTCCATTGGAAAGGGACCAGTTGCCACACTCCAGAATACTTTCAAGAAAACAGTTGATGATTTTTCGACCTATTGCCCGACTTTCCTCAATTTTGAAGTGCATGGAGAGTTTGACGAACCGGTCTACTACTAATGGTCCCTTCTCCTAGAGACGATATACGGTAACTTGAATGCTCACCAAAATGTAACGACAAGCAAAAAAGCTGTTAAAGCTTTATTTTGGTTTCGGTATCCGTAAACGCTTCACATAACCTCAAAGATTGTTTGTGTTCTTAACAATCTTGACCTCTCTTTTGTCCAAAGTGAATTGGATTGGATTTTGACCGAGGTTATGCTAGATATAGTTTTGGTTTACTTGAAGGAGCTATATGTGGTAACTCGAGCCCCATAATTTGTGCTGTATAGATTTTTCCAAATCTTGCTGATGAGGAGATTTGAGTTTGATAATCGCTATTAGGGCTCTTACTTGTTTTCGTCACTTTTTATTCCTATTTTAAATTTATCCACAAGGAGCTGAACATGCTCCTTTAAACTTGGGTCCGAAGTTCGAAGTTCTTCCCGGAGAGAACAGTGATGCTCTCCCGAAAGGAATCCCACCTACTTGGGTCCAAATTAGGGTTTTGACCCGCCACTTCGCGCAATCATAAACATCATCTTTTGCAGAATAAAACAATCTCTTTCAATTGGCGAAGACAATAATGAAGACATCACAACATTCACAACAACTTTCTTGAAATTAAATAGTTAGGTTATGTGAACAACAACAAACTCACATTTGGACGAGACGATACCGAGCCGATGCTGATACCGATCAAGGTCCGTAACGTTACGTTGAACGTCCGCTATCGTAGCTTCGGTATCTCTTCTGCACATGCGCAATACGATACCGCTACGGATACCGGCCACAAAATGCACTTGCTTCATGTCCCTATTGAGGATACTTCAACAGAAAATCTATTTCTGTCCACCCTCGGAATCGAACCTTCTTTCGTCTCCTGGTCTGAAGCCCTACGCGTTCAACCATGGAGTCCCTTGCTGATGACACAAGCATTGTTAGAAGTAATGAATGATGCAATGAAGAAGGATTTACTGGACCTAAAAGCATGGTTTGATTCAATAAGCTCTCACTGAATGTGAACTGTTCCTGTTGGAGACAAAACTAACCCTAATGTCTGGGACCATTGATAGATTGCAATCTTTGATTTGATGAGCACACATACCGTGGTATGTGCTTGCTATGCCATAAAGGTGACGAAAAGGAAAGTGGGGGCTGACATTGGCATCAACTATGATGCCTCTCGCAGACTTAGAGGAGTGCTCACAATAACAATACCATCATGGGAGTATATGAGGAGATCTTGAACCAGGAAAGAGAGAATTCCTATTCTAACAAGGCCATCCAAATCAACGAACATTCTCGACAGGTTACCAAAGGCTTTACTTTTAGAAGGGACATATTACACACTTCCCAAATTGTATAGTTTTCAGCGAGCCTGGATCTAATTTTTCTTTCTTATCTCGACATATTTGTTCACCCGCACTGAAAAAAATCTACTGTATTTTTATTTTCAAGAGCATTCTGCATGACATGATGTTGGTTTTCATAATATGAGCCTCGTGGTTTGATTTCCTCCAAATCATTGGAAGTCTTCACAGCCGATGGTGAAGGTGCGAGTAAATGGATTCTTGGATCTTAGGGAGCATATTGACTTGCATTAAGGGATGTTGATCTTGAGCATATTGGCAGCACACCAGGAAGGGATGGCATCCAAATCAAATCAATCAAATCAAAATGAGCTATTGTTAATGTACAAAAGTACTTGATAAACAAGCAAAATTGACTTAATAAAAACAGATAAACAAAAATTTACCTCAAGCAAATAAATGAAATGAAGAAATAAGGGCCATTTTTACAGCTTTTAGATAACATCAAATTGTCACAAAAATGAAAAAAAATCATCGAATACAATAATTATTACTTCAACGGATCACAAAAAAAGTCATATCCAGAATAGCAAATGGTCTCATGCATTCATGATCATGCGAGACTGATGGTTAAAAAATAATCATTCAAGCTGCAGAAAGCATGATTCAGAAGTAGTGACTCAACATTTCTTCTAAATTCTCTTGCTACTTGGGTTCTTCACAATTAAATGAGTAACTGAATAAAGATTTTCTTGCTGTGATAAAATATTGAGCACTTGAGAAGAGATGATGTTGGGATAGGGAGACTTTCATAAGATAGTAACTGCTTGTTCTTTTATTGGCTGATTGGAGCGTACTGTCTAATGTTCCCAATATGAAGGAACATGGAAGAGTGATGATTTTTTGATTTCTCAAATATGGCTCACATGACATTCTTTGGTTCAAGCCATAAAGAAACCCGATTGCTCTCTTTTGTATTTTGAAATACTGTTTAACAGTTCCACGGAGCAGGAGCCTCAAAAGCAAATTCCATATCTGATCCCACAGTCCACAATGCAGAAATACATATTTCTGGCTATGAATACAGTACTCTTCTCATACTCGAACCACATAATATCTTCAGGACAGTTCACTGCAAGCACCCAAAACATGTGACTCGAACTTCAGTCTGTTGTCAATGGACAATCCAAGAAATTTATTGTCTGTTGTGTTCTTCATCTCTTGTCCTCCAAATGTGATATGATTGATGGCGTTGCATCTGAAGGGCTTAACCTTAATCGAGTATCATTGAATCAGAAGCAGTTCGAGTCACACCAACCCTTAACTGCAGCAAGGTCGTGGTCAAACCTACCCTTGAGGATGATCAGAGGTTTATGGTGCCACAATGAAGTTGTGCAAATGATGTACATTGACCAAGGCCAAGGGTCAAGAATAAATCCTTGTGGAATGCCAGCCAAGATTTGTCGCTCTCCTCAGACTGTTTCCTGAAACGTGCCCCTCTGAGTTCTGTGTGACAGGCATGACCTCTGAATCATGATTAACGCAATCAAAAACTTTGGTAAAGTCGCAGAAAACTGCTGAAGCTGCCTCGTCGAAGATGAGAGAGCATCCAGTGTGTGAAAAATTGCATCGTCATTGCTGATCCCAGATTAAAATCAAAACTGTATAGGAGTTGGTATTCACTTTCTTTCAATAATTTTGCTCAAATTTGGCAGAAGAGAGATTGGCCTAGAATTTGAAGGACAATCCATATCTTTAGACTTGAAAAGTGGAACAATGGAAGCCATCTTAAGTGAATCAGGAAAACATTCAATCCCAATGGAAGCATTGATTGCATCACAGAGCGCAATTCGCATGGTCTTCAAGAAGTCTCAAAAAACATCAATTGAGATTCATCATGACCTGGGCTTCTAGTCCTGATCTCCCCAATAATTGCAATCAAATCACAGACTTCAACAGAAACAGAATAGAGGGTTTCAGAAACATGGGTATGTCTTAGGAATGATAGAGTGGACCAAGGCCTTCAGAAATTTGCTCAGCAATAGAGCAGTAGTTGTCCTTGGGACCCAGATTTGACTGGAAATAGCGTTCCACCTCATCCCTATTGACAGTGGACTAGAAACTCAAGTCATTCACGTAGCTAGAGGTCGTTTAAGCAGCAAAAAGCTTGATTGACGAAGAGCAGGAAGAGAACCGGTCCTATATGTGAGCCCTGGGGTACTCAGGAAGTCACATGCACCTCTAGCGACATGAAACTACATATTTTAATTTGTTGACGGTTGTCGCAGAAGTACGATTCCTTCTATTTCAGGTTGTTGATACTTTGTGGAGTAAACAAAAGAAAAATTGACTTCTCATGCCAAATTATTGCAATTCGTTTATTCTGGACATTCAAAGTTTTGAGTTGACGTGATAGTTTTTTTTTCAGGGGAGAAATTGAATTTTGTATCGGAGCATGTTAACATTGTTCTATGTCACTGAGTATATTGAGCTTGAATGTTACGGAGAGATTTTAATATGTAATCATCGATTCCATGATCTCCGAGACTATTGACTAGATTCACAATACTCTATGGTTGGTAACTTTGCATTTGTTGCCAGACTTACAGATGGACCAAGGTCAAGCAGGACTGCTGAAATTTAAGGCAGATTGAAGTCTCTGAAGGTCATGAAGCGGATATGAGCATATCTGTTTTTCTGTCCTTTACAAGTGTTACAAAAATCCTTGTTACATCTTGAAGGTTGGCATACCCAACTACTTTCCATTGTGAATAGTGTAACCTCTCTCAGCCTCAGAGAACATGCTTGTCCTATTGTTATGGTGATGGAGATCGACTGTACCATGGACGATAATAAACTGGAGCTCCCATTACCGAGTTTCCCTAATGTTCAACCAAACTACGTTCTCCTAGAGCACGACAGGTGTGGGTCCAGATGTAGACCCAGTCTGACACCTAACGGGACAATATGATCGTGTCTGGAACAAAATTGAGAAATCCTATGGATGGCACACATAAACATAAGTCATGACAAACAAGTTTTTGGATTTGAATATACTTGATTATCTTCCATTTGTGGGCGACCTTAGAAAAGTATGTCAAAATAGGACGATAATCAGTCCTCCAGTGTACTGCCTTTACTGATTTGGTTATCGCCTTTTTTCGACAAGCTGGTCCATGTTGCTAGGTTTACTCATCAAGTGGGTCTTCACGTGTCCCTTTATGGCAAAGCTCAAAGGGTACGGATCCGCAGGTCGCGGTGACCAAACAGTGAGATACCACCACTGACAATTCAATTTTGATATTCCAGCCAAAACAGTAAATGTGAATCTTTCGTGAGATTATTTTTTGGACACATGAGGAATTTTGGTTGCCATCACATGCCTTTCAAAGAAACTGTTGATTTGGTCACATGACCTTATCTCATCACAGGAAGGGGATCCAGATGATTGTTCGTCTATCCACAAAGACGATTTCCTGCAAAATATAAGGTTTCCTTGAACATTTGTATCTATTTGAGGTTTAAAAATAACAGAAAAAGTTCTTATCCACTTTATAGATACATATAGTCTAGAATACTTTCCAATAATTTCAATTGAGATTCATCAGGCTTCAAAATAAGAAAACATAAAATCAAGTCTCTGTTTGAGAAAAGAAAAAAAATCATGAGAAAACGTGAACTACTCGAATAATTGCATGGTCTTACATATACAGATATATGTATCTATGATGACCGCAAGCATTTTTTTAATAAAAAATGAAACAACGGAAGTTCGGAAGTTGAGTATGAAACCTTTTAAAAAATAAAGTGGCAGGCAAGATTTTGTTATGCTTGTTTTTATCTCTACAGCATACTTAGGCCCTATTCACTGTGAGGCTGTTCATTATTTCATTTGTCCCAATTTACAAAAACAAATATTCAGTAGAAATCAATTGTTCAACTAATTTATTATTATACCCTGAAGTTTATACAATTCAACTTCCAAACTAACACATTGTTTGTCAACCGTCGGCTTAAGCAAGATTAATTCAAACTGTTTTTATCACCTGACAAAAAAACCGGACTTTTTGCATCTCGAATTGAATTATGCAGATTCAAGTTAATGAAGAAGCACGTGCATTTTCATCTAGCAAAAAATAGGTGAATACAAACGTGCGGATTCTTCAATCTCCCTGCCTAATTTTTTTACGAAAGTCATTATCAGTCTAGTCACAGTGAAAAGATAAAAAAATCATAATGATAGCATGCTTTAGTTTACAATGAAGGGGATAGTGACGAGGGGAGAGACTGTCGCGACAATATACACCTGTGGGAAATGATCCATGTAACCCTGTGTGTAGACCCCTGTAGAGTCTTTCAGAAACATCCCAAATATTCTTTTGAATAAACTGGTAAAACCATAATGATGGATATTTTTCGGCCGTTACATTGTCATCGCGTTTCAGTTTACCCATCGGACCTATTGTTTAAAAGTTTAGCGGATTTCGTCAAGTTCGGGGGTGAAGTAATGATAGTTTTATTATAATTGCGTTAGTTACGCTCGGTGAGCTTTTTGTGTCAAAAAATCACTTTGCTTTTCTATTAACAGGTGTCTTTTGTTTAATTGGAGGAACTTCCTTTCGATATGTCAAATTATTTTTGTAACGAGTGAATCGTGACTGTCATCAGATATTCAGTACTATCTGCCAATTATAAATTCAGTCATGCGAAATCACGTTGATTTTAATTCCAGTTTTATTTACACAGTTTCAAATTTTATTGTATGCGTGACGGGATTTAATTTTATTTAATAATAAAGCTGAAACCTCGTTTATTCGTGGCAAATTGAAAGCTCCAATCAAACAAGATTTGTGGAATTGGTGTATATGGGTTTGGATGAGTGATATCACTTGTTTACAGAATTTTCAATAATTAGACAAAACTACAGTTCGATAATTCTGATTACCAATATGCATATTATGTATGTTTTCAAATCAATTGATTGGCCCGAGATCTCAGAGGGACGTGGACGTTATCTGATTGCCCCCTTATTTCTTATTGATCTTCCAAATGTCCCTCAAGATATCTTCAAAAATCCACAAAACCTATTTGAAGAGAATGATGACATCAGTATGACTCCAAAATAGGTTTATGTATTTTGGAGTCTCTGCTACTCCAGATTTTCCATCATCCAAAACAATTGCTTCAGCTTCAGCTTCAGCGTCACATAGCATAGGTCAGGGCCAAAGATTGTCTTTGATTCACAGTCGAATCCAAACTTATCACAACAGATTCTTCCTCCCTCTTGTTCTCACCCAGCACCTGCAGCGCATTCCTACACTCTTGGACCAGTGGGCAGCCTTTCTTTGTTTTGGTGATTGCTTTAAGTGCCGCTTGACTGTCGGAGTTGATAACAATGTTATTCTCCATGCCTCTTTTTACCTCATCTCTGGAGGCAACCTCCAGGATAGCGAATATTTCCGCCTGGAAGACTGTTGCAAGTCTTCCAAGGAAAAAAGCTCCGCCAGTGTTCCTGTCAGCCTTGGAGCCATCTGTGAACCAGACTTGAGTGTTGACAGGCGCCTCCATTGGTGAGGTCAGCTACTCTTCCCTTGTCGGTTCGTGCACCTCAATGCTGCTTCGGAGTCTGAGACGACCATCCGTGGGTGTCAACCCATCCGATAGAAGCGGTAACTCGCACCGCACCAGTGATGATATTCTGGTGTGGCCAACTTCCATTTCCATGTTCCTCCATGTCTTCTGGGCAACCATCCCATTATAGAAAGCCATCGCTTTCCTCTTCACCCAGAGTCCTAGCTCTGGCAGTCCGAGGGGGAAGTTCAGTGCTGCTCTAGGAGTTGTCCTCATTGCGCCTGTTGTACTTAAACAAGCCATCCTTTGCAGTAGGTCTAGCTTGGTCTTATCAGTTGCTGGCGACCAGACCACGGATCCGTATGGGATCGTCGGCCTGATGACAGCCTAGTAGAGCCAATGCATGACCTGGGGTTCTGCTGTCTTCGGACCACTCGACGTAGTACCCACAGTGTTGCTGTTCTTTTTGCTGTCCAACACCACCCCGAGGTACTTGACCTCCTGCCTGTGTGACAGTGTGGTCCCGTACATCGTGGGTGGCTTGAACTCCCGGATATTCCTTCTGTTGGTGAAGAGAATGAGCTCTGTTTTGGAGGGGAAAACTGATAGCCCCATCTCTCGACACCATGTTTCTGCCATTTTACAGGCTATCGCTATGTGTTTGCCCCTCACTAGCACCAGTCCATCGTTCGCGTACGCCTGAGTGTAAAATCCTTCTGCATTCAACCCTGCTAGGAGGCTATCCATTATCAGACACCATAGTCTGGAGGAGAGGCAGCTGCCTTAACCTGGTAGCCTCCTAGGGACGCTTTTACTTGGCGGTCACGAAGAGAGGACCAGACCCACCTCACGATGGAAGAGGGAACCCCCCCTGCTAGTGAGCGTCTCCTTCGACGTCAAAGAATAGGGTTAGATCCACTTCTTTGTCGTCTATGGCCTTTTCAGCTAGTTGCACTACCACATGGAGAGTGGACTCCGTGCTTTTGTTGTAGTAGGCATGCTGGTTCCTTTGGAGAGGAAATGCCTAACCTGGGAACTAGTAATCGAGTTGCAGCTGAGTGCTCTTCGGCAGTAGTCATCGACGAGGTCTCACTTGAAACGTCTTAAAGGGCTCAAAAAGAGTTTGCGGGGTAAACTTTTTTACTTTTTGGGACTTACTCATCACCCACAAAACTTCACCCTATGCTAGATTTCTGGGTAACGGAATTTGCGGAGACTAGTACAGAAAATAGTTTCCCCGCGGGGACGAACGATTCAGTTGTCTTACTCTCTGGGGCCTCACCGTGAAAACTTGTCAAGAAACCTCATTCCAGGATATATCATGGGCAACGAGCCCGTCAACTTTCCGCGACACATTTTGAAAATTTTTTACAAGAATTATTTATTATCCTTAGATAGATCTTGAAAGGTTAAGACTAGAAAGTGCATTATTTGCTCAGAATTGAAAAAAAAATTGATATGTAGATTCCTAAAAGCCTTACAACTTTTACATAAAACATTTTTTTCTTACTCGTGTATCTTTTGTTCTGGTAATTTTTCCCATTACCCCGTACATATTGTGCGCATTTCTATACTGTACGCTTTAGAACTTTAAGTACCCCATTTAGTACTTGTTTACAAGCTGTTGAGGTGTTGTTTATCTTCATTTTATAATTTTCTTGTCATTTTGTTCATTACTCTTCAATAATTAATTCAATTGTATCCTAATTGATCTCCGACTAATCACTCCAATATCTCTAATATGTTTGTTATTTTCTATTGCTTTATTTCTGAAGTTTTTTGTTCTTGATCTATTTCTTTCTCAATGTCTTTTTCATTAATCTTTATTCTTACAAGCTATTTTCAATTAATTATCATCTTCATGTTCATTTGCTATTCTTGATTTTTTTTATAGTAGTTGAGTTCTCAAAGTTTTTTGTTCTTTTTGATTGTCGATAGGTTTTATATTGATGTAGCCTTGAAAAGCTTTGATTGACAATATAGATTGATAAATTTTGTAGATCAAATACAAATTTGTTTATTAATCGAGTACATTCAGGATTCAGGAGAAATGTAGGTGTAGTGAATTTCTTTAAATGTCTCGGTTTTCATTAATCCCGCATTTTATTTCTTCTCTTGATATTTCAACAATTGAACTTCGAAGACAAGCACTTAAATATCGATATAGAGAAGTCAATAAAATATTCGAAAGTATGCTGGATTATTTGTATCAAAATTCAATGGGCTCAATTTTTCCAATTTAGCCTTGAGTGATTTAATATGAAAAGCAATAAAAAAAATACTGTTCCAATTCAGCTGAATAGGCAATTGAGTCATGCCAAGCGTTAAGCCATTATCAGGATAAAGTCAAAATATCCTGCTTGTATTTTATGACAGAAACCCAAATCAGTGACGTATTCCATCACATTTCAAATTTAAATGAGGCCAATAAAGTTTTGTGGTTGCAGGAAGATTTAGGATGAAATCGGAGGTGGCTGTTCACAGTGTTCGCTCCCTCAATATAATTTAAAGCCGAGATCAAGCCATGCTCATTTCCAACCAAAGTACTTTCCTAATTGCTTATGACAAATCGGCAAGTCGTCCATTCTACCATAAAGTGGAATTTGTTATACGAATAGTCCAATTATTTCGACCAGGCTTCTGCACGGAAGATTTGATACCAGCGCAGGGACATATCACGTTGTTTATTGAGTGATAAACCTTTTCACGGCGTCATTACGTTTGCTGCAAAGTTACTTTATGGCCCAGTCGCTCTGGACCCAAATAATAACGTGAAATGTCCAATGATGGGATGACTTTTTCGTTCAGACTAATTGTTCTAGAACGAGTTTATTTTAAATGTCTCGCTGAACCATGGTGATTTCACTGTTTTATGACTTTCAGTTTAATGAACTTTATCATCCTCACTAAGGCAGGTATAGGAAAGGGTGGATGGAAAAGGGCGGAAGTATTTTTGCGTCTGAATAACAACCCAATATAATTCTCTTCTCTTTTGACATTTTAACAATGTTTTAGAAAAATATCAAAAAGAAAATTGGAATTTTCTCTTGAAACTCTGTATTCAGTGTAAGAATATAATTTAGAACAACTTTTTCCCATAACTTTTCACGATATCTTTGACACGAAAATATCGAGAATTGGCCCCATTTGCGAAGACGTAGTAGGCGGAGTTTAGACCTCAAATTTTAGTTAAATATCCTAAATATTGGAGCTTATTGGTCACCAAACTGTGCAAAATTTCGAACCCTGGCTTCTTCAAACAAGGAAAATACAGGGGTGTATTCATCTTATCTGCGACATATTGTATATATACAAATCAGAAAAAAAATATGACTTGTGATCTTAACGCCTTCAAAAATAAAATACAAGAAAATATAGCCCAAATTAAGTTGATAGTTTTATTATAATTATTTATTACAAAAATTAACATATCAAATACTACCATTTCTTGTACGATTCAAAAAATATACTTGCCACATAGAATGACTAGTACACTTTCAAGAGATTGAGCTTAGCTAAATAAGGTTAACATTTTTTGAATATTATTTTATGATACTCATAAAAATGATGATTGACTAACATTGATTATAACCGGGAATTTGTCTCTAGGAAAAAGCCCATGTCACAAACATATTTATTCACTAACCAATAAATCGTCATCCAAAAAAGAGTAATAGTTTTGATCCTTCACATCATCGTCTATATCAGAATCACTTTTTGAACTGGCACTAGAAATATAATTTCCAAATATTTTTATTTCAACGCACCCCAATTTCTGTGACCTTTTTGATTTTGACGTGGCATATGACCTTGTTGATTGAAAATAAGCCCTATATTTCAAATAGACATCAAAAACATTCATGGTTGGTTTGGATTGGTGAAATGTTTAGAATAAATCAAGCTACAATAATTTTACATTAAAAAAAAACATGTTTTTATTTTTATACTACACAGAGTGTTTTAAATATCCAGGACAAATTTCATCCATTGCATATCAAATTACCAGTTTGGCTCCAAAATGTTGGAACATTCTCTGGAGTGAAAAATTAAAAATCTTTTTTTATGCCGTTCTGAACATTCTAGTTTTTGAGTAAATATGATTTCTTCTTTTTCAAGAGAGATATGGAACTTTTTATCACAGCATGTTTACATTGAATCTTGTGGAAGATAAATGAGTGTTCTTCTTTTAATGTCACGTACCTAGTATATGTCCTAGAGACAATACTGGAAAAATATCAGAAACTCCCAGGATGACCACAAGATGACGTTACGGTGCTGTCAAAGATTATCAAATAGAAAATGGTGAGTTTTCAAATCATCATCATGCCGAATAAGACAGTTATCAGTTGGCAAACTTTTACATCTCAAGAATATGCTTAAAATGTTGAAAAAACTCCGATTCTCTCCTCTTCCACAATTTATTGATTTCAAAGGATTTCGATCAGCAGAGTCGTTTTGTTATCTATTTTTCAAATCAATCTGTAATTTCTAAATACAAAGACGTAGTGAAAATGGCTCTTCTGGATTTTTAGAATTCCGCACAACTTGCCTACTATTCGAAAATGTTGAGAAAACAGCAATTTTGTATTTTGTCAGCATCGTTACGCCATCCTTTGAACTTCTGATGTATTAATTTGCAGTTTTTGAGATCTTCAAATTTTCGGTAACATACGTCTACAGGGTGTCCCAAAAGCTTAAGGTGGGAAGGGAAGGGCCATTTTGAATACAAAAGCCAATTGTTGACGGTTGTGAAGTCATTTTAGTTTTTGTATTTTTTAATGAAATCAAATACTACATAAAATATTTTTTGGGTATGTTTAATTCCAAGAGTGTTCATTTAATAAACAAAAACTCTGTTAAAACATAGGAAGAGGAAAAGAAATAATGTCTGTGTTCAAAAATCCTCGTTGTTTTTTGATAAATGCTGACACGAGAAGAATCACCGTTCAAAAACTGACCCATCAGAAAAGCTTATAAAAAATATGACTTTTCTTCAACAAACTTGAAAAAAAAATTAAAAAGAATATATAATCTAAGATAATTTCTCAATTGTGATCCAACAGTTCTGACGGATACGGTTACTGAAAAAATATCAAAAAAGACAAAGAGAAAGAGAAAAATGAAGGCACACGCACCGTGAAAGTTAAAACAAAAATGTTACAGGAAACAAAACATCCAAAGCACTCGGATGAATCAATAGATTCTTCAGTGGACCGCAACAGTTCATTTTATAGATGGTTATACAGAAAACTTTATGGACATTAATTCGTCTACTGACGTCTAGGTAATATAGTAACAGCATAGTATTCAGGGTGTCAAAGTTGAATTTTTTATATAAATAACTTTCGAAATAATCAAAATATATTGATGAAATTTGGTATATGGAAGTTGTCTGATATGCAAAATTCAAATCTGAGCACGGAATTCCTCTTACTTGTAGATGGCGCCTCTTACACACCTTCTCATTCATTCAAATAGTCATAACTTTTTTGTACGCACTCGTAAATTTTTTCAAAATTAAAAAATTGATTCTCTCATCATATTTACATGAAAAAAGTAAACTTTGTAGAAGTGGTTAGGAGTAACCTTTTTGAAGATATTTGAAATTGAAGTGATCCATTCAAAGTGGCCTCCAATGTTTATTTCAAACATCTCCATTCGAACCCAGATTGCATGGATGTATTCGAGTGAAAATATCCTGAAAAAGGTTACTCCTATCTACTTTTACAAAGTATAACTTTTTTTACGTTGAAAAGACGGAATCATCAATTTTTCAATAGAAAAAATGTTCGTCAAAAAAAGTTATGACTATTTGAATGAGTGGAGAATGCGTAAGTGGCGCCCCCTGTCATATCAAGGCCAGATATCCATTTTGCATGTCAAACAACCCCCATATAGCCAATTTTATCAAAATAACTTGATTATTTCAAAAGTTATTTGAAAAAATCAAAAATTAAAATTCAACTTTGACACCATGTATCTCACTTAATATCAACTTTCGGAATAGACAATGGTCGATCGCAATATTTTTGTGTGAGAAATCAGCTGTTACCGTATGTCCCATTATTTCTGATCCACCCTGTAGATCCTTCAAATCTGAGTCACCAAAAGTAAACAAACCACACGTGATCGGACGAAGCGGAACGATTGAAGAGTCCCCAGGTGTTTATTTCAAGTGACCTCTCAATCGTTCTGCTTGGTCTGATCCCGTGTGATTTGCTCACTTGGTTTTTAATTCACTGTAGAATATAATATATTAATGTGAAAGTCTGTGTGTTTCTATCCCCAAGGCTTTTGAACCGTAGCACAGAGTTACCTGAAAATTTGCACAGTTATCATCCTCTACCCAAAGATGGCTTAGGAAAAAAAATAGAAAAATAAAAAAAATTAAAAAAGTGAAAAAGTCTGTCACCTAACACATGATACTAGAGCTACTACAATATATTCTGCTGAATATTCCACAATGAATGTTGAAAACATTATCTTCAAAAATGTTTCAGGTATCTAAGATAAAATATGGTTTCACTAATAATTGCTATCCAAAGAATAACTGGTTACGGTTAACCGTGAAATATCAAAAACCGTGAATGAGACGTAACCATAACCGTTGCAACACTACTTTTTAATTGGATAGCTTCATATATGATTTTTGTCAATTAAAAATTATCTCCCACATTCGCCACCCAAGTTTGATCGTGTTCTGGGTCACTCTGTATTATTTAAAATGTCAAATCATTTATGCAAACTGTTCATTTGTGAAAATGTAAATTTGTGAGTACCCAAATAACAATGTAATTATTGTGTGTTGAGATACATTTTCCACCTATTTATGTATTTACTTCCACAATTAATCTTTTGTTATGGTACATAATGTAGCTCCAGGGTTCGTTGATTAATCAACTTCATATTTTCCATACGAAACCTCTTGTGAAATACAACAAATTTTAAGGTGCTGTTGGAATCATTTATTTTTCTTGATATCATTCATATGTGAGTATCCCAAATATCATAACGTCAAACTAATTTTACTGAAATCTTACCCTCGTACAAGATAAATGAAGAATTGAATTACGTTTCCACATTAACCACCAACCAAATTACCCAAAATCCAATTACGAGTTGAAAATATAAGCCAGTCATACTTTTCGAAAATTTTAGGGATTGTCGAGGCAATTTAGATATGAAAGTAGTCCCTCGAGAGGGCCGACCAATACTGGCATCTGTCAATAGGTAATTTTGTGTTTGGTAATTATTCTTTGGTGAATGACAACATGACATATTACATTAACTTACTGCAGGGGCTAACCTGTGTACTGTTTTGACTTGACACTGAAAATTAATAGCCTAACAGCGTTGGAGATGGACTGATAACACCAAATACGTGTTTCTGCATGTAGTCGATGGTTAAGCTTCGATTAAGATGCTGATTGCGAATTGCGATTGCTGATTTAGATATGGTTTGACAGTTTTGTTGCTTTTGAAGCTGCTAAAAGAGATAAGGGTTTGGATTTAATTGCTCGACAAAATATCAAAATCATTTAAGATTAAATTTTCGTGAAACTCCTCAATTGGTCTTGATCGATAACTCTCAAGGCAAAGTTAAGAGTTATGATCATAGTAAATCAACTTCATTAAAATCTCATTACACCATCGATGACAACAAGAGGGCTATTGGTCATCAAACGTGTTCTCTAGTCATGACTCTCTAGGTAAGAAGGTTCTAGGATATGATAATTATATAGAAATTAGTTCGCAGTACTGCAAGAGAAAATCAGCTAGTCATTAAGATAACGCCCAAAATTAATCATAATTTGACGGGCCATTGATCGTCATCATGCATGCTGAAAAATAAATAATTTGTCCGAATTCATCATTTTAACGAGGCTCTATTGAAATTGCATTTGCAATTTGATCCAAAAATAGGGAGACAGCTAATTAGCAAAATTATTGACAAATTGTATGGCTTTGCAACTGCAGCGATGGAAATGTAAAACCTGTTGGCCACGGTTCAAGTATTCAATAGATCCTAAACAGGTCAAGTCCCGATTTGCGGCTCCCTATTGAATATTTTTCGGAAAGTTGCATATCGCGTGGTTGCACAGGTGGTCACCCAACTTCAGAATGAAGTCCATAACAGGTCGAAGACGAAGAAGCGAAGGGTCCAAACTTAGAGGCAGCACACGTTCGTCGTATAAGGCGAACAAATGATATTTCCATCTGTGTCATCTTGTTCATTTTAATTGCTTATTGTTCCAAATAGACCAAGTTCGATGACTTAATTACTTTCTTACCTCTCATTAATATGTATGAGCGTCAAGTCGCTGTCAATAATATAAATCTCTTATATGTAGATTAATTCCAAAGATTCAATATATACGTCCGGGCCTGTTGAATCTTGAACGTTGCCTTGCACGCCATGTTTATTTTTTGATTATTCATTTCGTATAACGGATTTACTTTTTATTTTTTTCGGTTGCAGTCTCTGTCGAGACGAATAAATCCTTGATGACTGTTGGATATTTCAAAACAAATTGGCTTATTTAAGCCGACATGGGCTTGTGTAACGAAGTAGTTTTTCAACAAGCCGTTTTAACAACTCATAATAATGCCACGGGGATACGCTACTTCACTATACAATATATTCTCGACATCCATATTCAGTTGTATCACACAATAAAAATAAAAATTTTAGATTAAGTCTGTGAAGGTAGGCCACCAAATCACGCTATAACAAAGGCCAGGCAGTTTAGATAGCGTTGGCGTCTATTTTACAGAACCGGACTTATTTTCCGCATTTCGACTAATTAGCATCACATAGAAGATGAAACGATTGTTGAGTTTTTTTTTTTGAAAAAAGTAGACTAATTACTGCACTCTTCATATTCGTTTGATAGAAGGACAACCTCGACAGAAAAAAATCGACAATGTTCACGGAGGAGAAATTTTTTTCTTTAGACTGTTTGCACACTACACGATAGCGATAGGATTTACCAAACGCTCTACATCGTATCGCGTATCGCGAGCAATACAATCGTCGCGACAGCATATCGCACGACGCAAAAAACATCGTTTTAGCCGCGATACTTTTTTTCGTGCGACATGATATCGCTTATATGTGAAATTTATCAATTTGATAGTGCATGCGATGTCTTGATGATATATTATTATCGCAGCGTAGCTTCGTTCACACACAAGAATCGCTGCGACAGCTTATCACACGATTTCCGAATATCGTATGGGAAACTTTTATATCGCCGCGATATTCCAAGTCTACGACTACGACATAATATCGTTCATATACAGGATATGACGGAATATTTGACAAGGTCCTATAAAATGTGTCTCAACAGGATCTCCTTAGGGATATTTGTACTCTTGAAGGATGTGAAAATTGTTAAATTGACATCATGTAACAATTTACCGATAAGGTACAACAGATCGTATTGCTATCACGTGTTGTTCAAGATTGCTTGAACAACAAACCTAATAAAGCTTTGTCTGTAGAGTTTGCTCATTTGTTTGCTGCAACTAACAATTCCACATACGTCCCGATGTTATAGTATGTCTGACCATAGGGGCCTGCGATGACCAGTAGTGCGCGCTGGTTAGAGTCCAGCGATGGACAGAAAAAATGTCTGTCCGAATATTAGTGGCTCACCTCAGAGCTCATAAAACTGAGTCAGGCCTTAAGTCTTAGGTGCCTCCGGGTAATACTGCCCACATAAACCATTATGCTCCTCCATCATCTCTGATGTCCAGTTTGCACTTTTCCATTTTACAGGCAAAGGACAAATCAAGTTTTGAGGAATTCATGATCGACTGCAATAGTGCCAACAACAGTTTTTGAGTGGGCGATATTTCCAGCCCTGTTCACTTGATGTTTGGAGGTTATGTGTTCCTTTCAACAACATGATATCTTAGCTGAATCTCTCAAGAGGGAAGAGATAGTCATTGTGAACATACCAAGTCCAATTCCTTACACTGAAAACAATATCACTCTTAGTTTTACCTTTAACAGAGGATGCGATATGATAACCAGCTTTTGGTAGTTATCGGGAAAAATATGGGGGTGAGGCGATATTACCCGAAGACACTTTAGTATCAGGCGTCCACGGAATTTGGTGCGGGTTCTCAATTATCACTCTAATCAGAACCTGACAATGGTGATTCACAGTAAGCTTATAGCTGCAGGGAGGTCTAATCTATGCCCTACATCGCTTGAAACAGACAACAAACAGTGTAAGGTTAGAGTCTGTCAACTGGACCTATATGCCCATCTATTGGATGACAATTCAAGTAAAGAACACTAGAAAAATCAATCGAGTATTAGTTTTTCTGTTGCCAACCTTCAATTTTTTTTTTCAGAAGTGCCAAAAGTGAGGAGCTTTATTGGAACGCTTATCTTCACCTGTTGTTCCGTTCTGCGAATTTGATTCAAAATACTGATAATGCTCGATGTCTCTAACAATATTCATTGATTATTCATCAATATCTATTTTATACAAAGAAATCCCCCTTAGATTCAATCCCTTTTTGCCAAGGATTTTTCCAATCTTGAAGCATTGCATACAATACACTTTTCGGTTGGGCCTTGATTTAGACGTCATAACTATCGAATGTAGAATTGAATAAACTACGAATAAAATCCGCGATACGATCCCAATCATTCTATGATCCTCTGTTTGGGGTTAAGCTCAAAAAAATATTAACGGCACAGAATAAAATACTATTAAAAGTATCATAAGAACCAAAGATATATATATAGACGACACATGGAGAAGGATCTACTTCTGCCAAGCCTGGGGACAGCACACCAAGGAAAAAATACCTTATAACCTTATACCTTTATACTTTATAACAAGAAATGGAGACCATAAGTAGTTAAAAATATGGTTGAGCCAGACAAGATTTCGCTAATAACAAAGAAAATTAAGTCAAATTTCTAAGAAAAAGTGGAGCTCAAGTCTCAAGTTTATCATATATAGATGTGATACTACTACTCCATTAACAGGTGAAGATTTCGTTGCCACTGACATTCGAAAGAATGCATTGTATGAGCCAACATCCTCAGCTCCTCTGATGGTTGTTCGACGATTTTTTGCTCATACGATTTGCATAAATTGGCTACTGCTTTGTTTACATGTTTGTAACATCTTAATTACCATCTTCTACGTCTAAATCACGTTAGAGCACTTGACTGAAAAGTCCGCCCAAGATGCTTATATCGACCATCAGATGATGAAGTGAACTAAAATCATCCAAATTGGACTATGAGATATAGGTCTTAATATCACTCTGATGCAAGTACCGCATTCACTGGATCAGGCAGCAAGCTCAGCGTGACAAGTCAAGGAAGACTGCCCTGATAATAGAGACAGCATACAACAAAGAAATCATGGGTAAACGTGGAACTTTATGGAAAATACTGTCTAAAAAACAGGCTGACTTTTTTGATTCATCATCATTCATCAAATTCTGGATTGTTTTCTTGGCGTTTTACGTAGGGTCAATATATGTATGCATTTAACTGAAACCAAAAATTTAAGGATCTTGGAAAACTTACAAATAAATTGTAACAAGGGGTTCTAGACCTATATTGAAATAGATTCCAAAAATCTCATCAAATCCTTGGAACCAACGCACCCTATAGGTTGTCAAATGACAAAACGCCGTATTGTTGTCGGTATATCAATCTCTTACCACCATGAGATAAGGACAAGCATGTTCTCTACCGAGTTCAATATACCTCGTCCAGTCATAACCCCTTGGGAGAAAATGGGGACCGTGGGGGGGACTACACTTCTCACTTAAAGCTGCAGAGAGAGATCAGTGTAACCCCTACACTGATCACTAAGGAAGGGAAGAGTAATTATGCCAACCACTATCCCATATCCTTGCTGGACGTGACTATTTATAGCAACAAGACTGCTTGCTCAGTGTGACCCCAAATTTGGGTTGTGCGTCGATTTTACAGGGTGCCCAGTTTTATCCGGCAATATTCAAAATTTGGATTGTACTTATTGAGATGAACAATTTTTATTCCGTGGACATCACTTCAATTCCTCGTCAGGTTCGAGATACACATCTAAAAAGATTTTTCAACATTTATTGTTTGTGATTTCATTTAATACTGTTATACTGTGCTTTGCCTGTTAAACCGTTGGTTTTTTGATAATAAAGCTTATTCTGATTCTGATTCTGAAAAACAATAGTTCAACCAGATTTCCAGGCGAAAATATTCGCTATCCTAGAGGTTGCCTCCAGAGATGAGGTAAAAAGAAGAATGGAGAGTAACATTGTTATCTACTCCGACAGTCAAGCGGCACTTGAAGCAATCACTAAACCAAGGATAAGCTGCCCGCTGGGGTCGCTTGAGAAGGACGGTCCTAGGTGCAGCCACCATCCCCAGGGAAGAGTTGGGGTACCTGAGCTGGGATGGTCTGCTCCTATCCACGATAAGAACGGGCCGGTTTGAGTAGTTGGGTTGGCCAAGCGGGGATGGCGAAAAGGGCCACCAGGCCTACTCGCCGGGCTTTGCCCCCCCACCTTTACCATTACCCTTACCATTGAACCAGATTTAGTTGTTACTTACTTTTTATTTTATTCTGAAAGACGAATAGATGTCCTCTTTAATCATGACAAAAACCTCTAAAACAAATTATGTCATGGCCACTTTTAGAAGCTTGAAAACTCAAAATTGTAATTTTTTCAAATCCCTTCATGGAAGAAGTCCTTGAAGATCCATGTATGTGGCGTTGGGTCAGCCGAAAGTTAGGTGAACCAGCTCTTACCATGCTGCCAATTCTCTGGTACTCATGCAACCGCGGACCATCTGGCCTCGAGATGTTTTGATGGTAGGTAGTATATACCAAGGAGAATATTTTGTGCCATTCTATATGGAGGAGCTGAAGGCAATGTTACCACAAAGACGATTTTGTTGGTCATCTACCCCTAAGATTTGATTCTTTCTGCCCACATCAACACCAAAAAGCTTTTCCCAGCTCGATTTCCATTCTCCAAAGCTTTCTATTCCAAAATCCTTCTTGAGCAGCTTTTTCAATCCATGATCCTTCGGCTGTTTCAAGGTACTTTAGCAAGAATTTTGCTGTACAGGGTGTTTCCTAAACATTGGTAAAAGAGTTAAGGGGCGATTCCTGAGGTATTCTCATGAGAAAAACATTCCATAAACATAATTTGTTGAAAAATGCTTTCTAAGGGAGCTAAGACCTTTTAAATTGGGTAGCCTGAAAACGGTTCTTCCTCAATATTTCCGAACCGTTTATACAAAAATTATGCAATTGAACACATCCCATTAACTTTCGATGCTGTATCAGGATTTGAGCTCAACATTTCCAAATTTTAATCAGGGGCGTATCATACTAGGGGGTTGAGGGTAAAAACAATCCAATTTTTTGTATGGTACTTTTTTTCCACATTCCGATTTAAGGATAAGATACATGAAGGTTTTCTTTGTAGAAAACGTCTTAGTTCATATCGATAGGGCCAGTAGTTTTAGAGAAAATCGCTTTTCATTACATAACGCATCGGCGGCCTAAAGACGAGTCTTCCTCAATATTTTCGAAACCGCTCATACCCAAATATGAAAATTTGATACCTGCATAAACTTTTGACGTTGGAGTTTGAAATGTTTTCGTAGTACCATCCACTCTCTAACGTCCAAACGTAGCCTGGATAATTTTGGAAATAATTTTAAACTTTCTCGATCAACTCTTATAAGCATCAAATCCTTCGTACAATCTTCCTTTCCGCCTCGACCCGTCACTGGTAAAATTGAAGAACGAAGGCGGGCGAAGGGAACCGATAAAGTTGCTACCGTGTGCAGCAAATGAAACGCACAAGAACACCTGGACACCTGGCCATAGCTACTCTGATAGCCATAGCGATTTGACTTGTAGTGGACGTCCCTTAATTACGATTATTATCCGGTAGCGTGTCTCTCTATAGCATGTTTCTCTCATTTCCCTTTGTTAAAGATGATTTTTCGGACGACGAGATAATGTTTTTTTTCATTTCTTTATAATAGAGTCACGTCAGTGGCTTGCCATGATGAGTGCAAAAAAACACGTGCTATTCGTAAAAGGCGCAAATTGGCTCGAACAAGGGTTGAAATGCATATTCATCGTTCGGATGCAAAAAATCTCGACCTTCCCTCGTATACTGAAAGGGAAAAAAAGGAGCAAGGAGTAACGTACGATGACACAGCTCGAATAAGGTGGTTTTATTGTAACACCTGTTTGGACTACAGTGTGCTACCTACTTATTGTCCGTCCTTTTCACTAATCCCCGGGTTAGATTTACAATAAATCTATGCACACCTGACTTTGCATTCGGAGAGTTACGGTGTGAAAGACCCTGAAAATGAGGGTTCGACTTTCTAGCTATTAGTTTTTTGTGCGGTTTTTTTCCATAGTTTTTGCTTTAGCGGTAGAAGATATAAAGCAATTTGTTTGAATTGTTAGAAATGTAAATTATATTTAGCAAATAGGATTAGGTTTTTTACAATTGACGGTTAAAACTAATTTGGTTGTCTGACAGCTTTAGGGGAATATTATGAAGTGGTGCTAATTGTTGTGCACACCTGAATTCATTGAAACGACTGAAAAAAATCTACAGTTGATCCCCCGTTGAGAAGCATCTTATTGTTGGTAGTGCGATGGCCATATCTTATCTATTATGTAATAATAATTGCAAACCATTAATATATTGTTCAATTACCAACGTAGGAGTACGCTAAAGTGCCGGTTATTCTTTGCCATATTGACAAATACTAATACGAACAAGCCTCTAAAGCGACTGGCTGTATGTTATTGCTTTACACACTATAGCACTTACTTGTTCACCCACTTGGCCAGTGATTGACCCGGGCTGCGTGATGATTACTGTCACATATAAAATGCATTTTACATTTTCATCCACCCTTAACAGGCTTGATTATTCAATTTAACTACATCCTTAAAAATTATCCGAGCCTATAATTAGGATCCATAATCTGAAGGAAAACATGAAACCGTCTAAACGAGCCGATAAGAAATAACAACACCAGTGTCAAGTAACAAAGACAAATTTCGTACAGGCCATTTAGATGCTATAGGAGTCGGAACAATTATAGAACGCCTAGTGACAGCTGTGTTATTTAGGAAATCCTAGCATTTTCAGATGTTGGACGATTTTTACTCTCAACGCCGAATAATGTTCAAACATTCTTTCTGACATAGATGAGAAACTGGCTGACCCGAGTGAAATAACTTATTAAATTTATAAGATGATGGTCATTTTTCTCTGCAATATGCACAAGTGATTACTTATTTTATTGATTAATCAGGTTTATTCCAACCCAGCGTCAGCAGCAGAATTTTGAGTAAGGTTCTTCCCGTTTTTGCGCAAATTATTTCTGACTGTAAGAAACTGTTTCTGACGCTACACACAGGGGACTTCTATAAAATAACTGGGTCAAATTGTGTGCGAATCTAGAAAATATTGTTTACACTTTTTAGTTTCTTGGACACCTGAGCATTCAAAACATCTCATTTTTTGCTACCAAAACCAGTCTGCTGATCAATATTTCAGTACAAACTCGAGATTATTTTGTGAACCACTACCTTTGTTTTTACTGGCTTGCTTGTTTTCAATTTTTTAGTCATAAGCAGCGTACATACTCTCAATATGATAAGTATCGATTTAAAACTTTTGACAATAATTGATTATGTGATGAAGTGTGGTTAATGAGTTTTGATAAAATTTAAGCTGTAATATATTGCGATGTTTGTCGTATTTTTTAAAATGAAAAATTGACGATAAAATTTGTATCAATTTATAATTCTTGAAATTACGCGGAAATCACGATCCACCTTTGAATGTTCCATTGATAAGAAATCATCTTTCTGAGTTCTTAAGATCCTCCAACTCGACGATATGCTTGCTCAACACTCAACTGACAACCAAAGAACATGTGAGAAATTTTGTCATCCACTATATAAAAATGAAAATCTGTACGTTTGTGTTCTTGTTACTGATGAACCGCACAAATAATTTTTAATGAACATTTGCTGAGTTATCAGTTTAATTAGGAAATATTCCATGGCATGGTTCAATTCGTCAACTATTAGTTGATTTTGAGAAATCAAGATTTATATTCGAATTTTTGGCAAAAAAGACATTTGTCAGCATTTGCCATTTTGTTCATTTATGGATAATAATGACACTATATAGATACCTACCTTGACATACATTGCGTGATATACAACGATGACATAATATAAGGTATATACGAAGATTACGAAGAAGTCTAAACTTACTTGAAAGTAACCAAAAAGCTACCTTTGAGGACCAGACTTCATTCCCAACTAACACAGATTGTGCCTTAATAAACCAAAATGCTATATAACTGATATATTAGGGTCCATCAATATACAATTTTATCATTTAGTGACGTTAGTTAAAACAAAATACTCTCAGAGACAAAAAAGTGTTATAATCATGTAATATAGCTCTCTACAAAACCATTTAATAAATCTTTTATAAAACGGAAGAAATTGAATTCTTATAGCATACTATAGTACCAATGTTATAAGAGTAATTACTCTCTTAGTCTAATTTGTTGTATTATTGGTTCATTATTGTTTTGCAAAGAACTTATAAGAGGGTTACAAAATATTTTTATTAGAGATTTATTATATTATCATATAGCTATCTCTAATAAAACAGTTAACTCGCAAAAGTATTTAAGACTGAATTGTCTTAAGAGAATATCTTATAAAAATGTTTTATAGGATGCTTGATCTAGAACGTACAAAACAGCACTATAAAACCAATATAAAACACTTACAAAATACAAATGGACACAAAATAGCAACATACTGTCTTATAGTTTATCCCAACTAACACAGATTGTGCCTTATCCAACTAAAATGCTAAATAACTGATTTATTAGGGTACTTCAATAACAATTGTATCATTTAGTGGCGGCAGTTGGCACAAAATTCTCTCAGAGACAAAAAAGTGTTATAATCATGTAATATAGCTCTCTAGAAGACCATTTAATAAGCCTTTTACAAAACAAAAGAAATTGAATTCTTATAGCATATTATAGCAACAATTTCATAAGAGGAATCACTCTCAAGTCTAATTTGTTGTATAATTGGTTTATTAAGGTTTTATAGAGAACTTTATGAGATCGTTACAAAATATTTTTATTAGAGATTTATTATTTTATCGTTAAGTCGCAAACGTATTTAAATCTGAATTGGCTTACGAGAATATCTTATAGAAATGTTTTATAGAATACTTGATTTCGATCGTACAAGACAGCACTATAAAACAAATAAAATAAAAATGGGCAATAGCAACATTGTCTTGAAATATGTCTTGCCTAAAGATCCCCACCCCGTTTGCGATCATACAGTGAAATTCGCGTCTTCTTTTCCATTTATTTAGTATATTTTTGGGTATTTTGAAAAATGTATTCGCTGGTGACTTTCAAATGATGTCTAGAATACGTATATAAGATTTCAAGTCATTTGAAAATGTATGCAAATTGTCCAATACCTATATAACAAATTTGTCGCAACAAGCACAGTTATAAGAGTTCGCCATATTTGGTAGGCGAACTTTGTCGGTCATTTTTTAGGTTTGGGAAAAAAACCAAATATTTATCAAGGAAATACGATAACAAGAACGTCATTATAAGAAAAACATTGTAAATATCAGACAATTATTATTTAATAGAGTAGTTTTTGTTTGTAATCAAGATATTGAGGTTATGAAATTTAAAATATCAGTATAAAAAGTCTTGAATTGCCTCAAAATGCAGGCGCATGAAAATTTAGTTCATAATGTACCCATATATTAACAGTAAAATCAAATTCGCAAGTCAAATCAACATATTATCATGCTTGAATTTTCAATATTTTGCAATATGCTACATGTCTAATAGTAGGATAGACTCCATTAATTTTTCGTCATTCACAGTTGATATTCTTTTACAACAATTCTGATTTATTCTGCTCTGAACATACACAAAATTGCAGTGTAAATGCCGCGAATATATCAACAACAAAATATATTTATAACTGTTTTATAAATGTGTAACTTGGGACAATTCACTCTTATAAGAGCTCTATAGCAGTAGTAAAGTAGCTTTATAGTTGTTACCTAGAACCCCTATAAACATTTTAATACGACAAAAATATTTTATAAAGTGGTCCTTTTTCGTGTTTATAAGTGTGTTATTAATGGCTATGAAATGATTATAAAAATATTTTTACGAGCAAAATGTTTTACGAAACTGTTATATAACGGCCTATAGAATACTTATAAACATATTTGTGTTACTTGGGTTTCTACGGAATTTAGGTGGAATATAATTAAATTATGACCAATATTCTGTCTTTATCGCTACCTGTCTGTTGAATTTTGATCTGAGTTGAAGTTATTTAGGTTGAATATAATGGCAGAAAACAACTTATAGATACAAAACATGGTGGTGGCCATATTTCAATGTCACCATTCAAAAAAACAATGCATTATGTCCAAATTTGATTGAATGACTGACTACTCTCATGGATATTCATCCGATCGGCAGGAAGTGAGACGTAGCTGCGGTCATAAAGAATAGGTACCTATAGCTCCTTCTCAAAAAAACTGCAATCTATGTTAGCCCTAATCTGCTGAGAAAAATACAAACTATAACAAAATATACAGGGTTTTTTTATGGATGAATGAACTTTAGGTATTCAAATACAGACCTCAGTACCAATTTCCAAACTATAATTTTTTATAACTCTTTTCTTCGCCAACAAAACAAAACACTATAGAGAAACTCTAGATAAAATTGATGATGTTCTATCTTTATCCAAGAAAGCATAACTGATTTTTTGAAAATTGTTTTTTTTTAGTTGGTGAAAATTGATAAACCATGCATGATTTCTGACCGCATACCCAACAAAAAATTTGAGAACTCTTGACACAGAAAAGAGAAGAAAAATGTCTTGATTTGGTATAAAACTACCTCCTTTCACCTTGCAATTTAACTTTAGTGTCATAAACATTAGCTATTTAGCTCGAGGCAACTATATCTTATTCACGACGTAAACGGAGTTCTGTAAGTTAATTTTTCTGTAAGTTATTTAATTAAGTCAAAGGTTACCAAAAATAAACATAAATTGTGTCATATACAACGACGACATATATAAGGTATACGAAGGAGTCTTAACTCACTTGAAAATTACCAAAAATTACCTTCAAGGACAAGGATATATTTCCTCTGAATTAAGGTCAAATATTACCTTATTATGACCAACATGACCAACATTACCTGTCTGTTGTGCTGAATAACCTCAAACGCTCAAATTAATGGGGTGGCCAAATTATTCAAAATATTGACTTATTGTTCGAAACAAACAATCTAAGAACTCTAGACCAGAAGAGAAGAAAAAGATAAACATGCATCGTCTCTTGTACAATCATGACATAGATGAGGTGTGAGAATAAGTCTAAAATTACTTGAAAACAACCAAAAAGTTACCTTCAAGGACAAGACTTTTATTTCTTCTGAATTTAGGTGGAATATTACTAGATTATCACCACAATTCTGTCTCTATCGCTACCTGTCTATAAGGTTATAATAAAGGTCGATATCTGGTCAATTTTTACCTAAGCTAAGGAATAGTGTCATCAAGGTCAAAAAATTAGCTTATAGGTACACAACATATGAGAGCGGCCATGTTTCAATGTCAGCATAAAAAAAAACAATGCGGTATGTCCGGATTTTATCAAATTTCTGACTACTTTCGGGGATATTCACATATTCAAAGATGATTACAACCACAGGCAAGTTTGTTTATAACATTTCCAGGCTATCATAGTTATTCAAGGTTATGTTTCAAAATTTCGCAAACTCTGGTGATAATGTATCGAAATGAAATGGATATGTAATTAGGGCTCATCAATTTTCTGCAAGTATCTTTTCGATATTATACAAAGAAGTTTCTTTCGCAGATACATTTCCTTTCAATAAGCAATAAACTACTACGTAAATATTATACCAAGTGAGACACCATAGTAGTTCTTTTACTTCGACGCGTGATAAAATCCATACTCCATTATTTACGCGACGGTGACATAGTTCTGTATCCTTGTCCATCTCACATTAATATGCAAGACTATTTTCCCTGTCAGTGTTATTTATCAACAGGTAAAAAATAGGTTACATTGAGGACCAACATACGGTCAGATTTCCCACATTTTGACGTAGAACAGGTTGACAGTTCTAATGGTTGGCAAGGACCTATCGACCTTTTTCCAATTTACTTTAGTCCCTCTCCCCACATAGGAAAATATGCGGATGAATGTCCGCAATTTTGCCCGTTTCATGATTGGGCATTATCTCTCGACCAATTTGTAGGTCGAGAAGCGGTAAATTTTACCTTCATGTCTATTTACTCCACACACTTTTCCGCTAACGTAATAAATTTACCGAACACTTTTCGAATGATTCGTGGTTCTGGTATAATAAGTTGTTTATTTGACGTTCATGGATAGGTAAAGACTACCTTCAAAATACTTTGAAAAAGTGTTTATAGTTTTTTTTTATAGATACCGATAAATCCAATTTTCATTTCAAAATTTGCATTTAGACTTTATGTGAGTTCAAAAATGGACTTTGTTTTATAACATTATCTATAAAAGTAAAAAATAATGGTACCGGTAGAGTGGGGTGGATCGAAACTTGGAGGTGAATAGAAAATTTTTTTTTTGCTCTCAATTTTGAACTGAAAGGCAAAGAGTTGGGTCAATAGATACTATCATCAAACTATGCACACATCTGATTTAAGTTTGACTTTATTACTGTGAATAAATCAAGGATGGCCAAAAATATAAGTTCAAAAATTGAGTTGAGAAAACCGCCAAAAATCATTTTTTTAGAATGGGCACCCCCATCAGGTTTTATCATTTTAATCTATGAAGTATTGAAAATAAACGTTTTATAAGTTTATATAAAATTGTCCACCACAAAAATGAAAAATAAAAATTTTTGGATTTGATAATCTTATATAATAGAATTATTGAATTTTGGTGTTTTTCATTTAAAAATATTGATTTTTGACAGGTTTCATGTGATTTTTTGGCCATCTTCTGATCATCAAAATTATGACAATATTGTCAAAAATCTTTTGAAGTAGGATCCATTCAACAAGAAATTCAAGACAAATAAAATATTAAAGGCTTACTCATACAAAAAATTCACATTTGAATTGAAGCCAACAATCGTCATTTTTGACATGTAAACTTGAATATTTCAAAATCCCTTATACTTAGGTGTAGGACAACAACATCAAATCTGCTAGAATGTTACGTAGAATCCAGTAATGTAATAATTTATATGGTGTGCTATAGACTTTTTGTTTTCCACCTCTGTCTCTTATTAAAGGACGTCGAAGAATATTTTGAACATATACATACTTTCTCTGATCTGTCTTCAACACAAGATATTTCTTCAATTTCTTTCAACTTAATCATGTTAATATATTCGCCTTCTCGTCGTATGCCAAATATGAAGTTGATTGTTCAACGCGTTACATTACTAATAAGTCCGTACGAATGTGATTTTTCAATATTAAGCATTCCCGATTCGTTTGAGATTAGAGTAATACGACTGCAACAAAATTGGTTTATTGACCCATAAAACAAAAATCTAAAGTTTTTCATTAATTAAATAAAGAAGCAATAACATGAAAAAAACATTCTACTAGCTATAAAAAAGGTTAAATTGAATTTGAATTAAGTTTTCGAATTATATATTGGTGCCACTTGAAATTTTGGGAAAAAATGAATATTAAATGTTCAAAATATAGAACTATGTTTGGTCTTTCATAAAAATCATCAACTAACAGTGTACCCACGTGTTTGTACTCAATTTCAATTTCAATAAGCTTTTCATGATATTGAGATTATGATTTTTTCAAGTTTTATTGTTCATATCTTCAAGTGTTTCGAGGTTCAGTTTGATCCCTCTCCCCAACAAAAAAGTATATCCAATACAAGTCATGTATATAGTCATGATTACACATTGGTCAACATTCAACAAAGATTCAAACCTCCAATTGTTTTAAATGTTCAGATGGGTGCCTCAAACAACATTGATATCATCATCTCAGGTTCACAAACATAGTGGACTCTTTTTCATAAGCTCGTAAGTGTTCTAAATAGATCCTACCTACTTAGATCAAGATACAAGGAAGGCATCATCCGTATTGTAAGTGTAAGCAGTTCGAGAATTACAACCTAGACCTACAAGCAATTAATAGAAACAACACGTGATACAGTAGTACGACTGACGCAACATGTTCACTCGTTCGAACTACCAGAATCATTAATTACGTTCAAACAGACTCGGTACTCGGTACCTGCTCCATTTGTAATTATGCCCAGAGCACATTTTGCCGTTTAAATTCGAGCAGAGTAGTTTAACTTGATAGAATAATGTAGGAGCTTGAACAGGTTCTAGAAGTGGTTGACAGAATCACTGAGTATAGATAGGATAGACAAACAAAGCAAATTCGCCACTCGCGTCACAACAATGCCACTATTTAAAATAATTCCCTTCTAATTAATCAACGCTTTATCAATTATTCTCAACTGAAACACATCAATATACATGTCTGTTTGCTGGCATAATAGCGGAAACAATTTGTATTGTTTACATGGCGACAGCAATTGATGAAAATGAGGTAAATATGAGAGGTATAAATGGATAGATTTATTTACCTCATCAATTAGTTGGCACATGCATTTTGAGATAAACAAAACGTTAACTATAAAACTGAGTATGCATATCAATTTTAGGATTTCTAACACAATCAACATCGATTAAATCAAATCTAAAAGCTATGAGCCTTGAGTGCCCTAAAATGGGCAAAGCTTTTATTCACACATAAATCCAATCAACCAAGCGCCAACTTATGATAATAATTAAGAAATAAACAAAGGACCCATAAATAAGTGATTATGTTAAAAGCCAACGACTGATATTGGTCGAAAAAATAGGACGCGCATCAAAATAAATCATGGTAAGTAGATGGTGAAAATAACAACGGTCTGCCAACGTTGACCTGAGGTCAACAACTCTTTCTGTCTCCGCCTACTTCGTGTCTGTCGCGTTACACGGCAGCAACTCGAGATGATCGCCAAAGACTCTTCTTGGGGTCGCGTCTAGCCTCTCTTTTCAACTAGCTTAGACCATCCACCTAAAAACGCTCTTTCCTCTTCACCCAAGCTAGATAGATGGTACTGCTACGTTGCCGCATCTTCTATAATTTACTTTTACCCCAACCACATATGACCCCGTTTGATGCACACTACTACCAAGGGTTAGTTCTGGGACGTATAGGCTGTAACAATGGACCGCTCTAATACATAATCGACCATTGGTGCAATGCAATGAGACATCGATGACCAAAGCCGACAACATTGTCTTACGAATGGTTCATTTATTGCCCGGGGTTCTTTTGATGCAAGAAAGTGCAAGTGGGACTTGTACGCGAGCGCGATCGTTCAAGGACACCAAGTTGATCGGTGCAGCCTCAGCGTGCGCTGGGCTCGCGACGCCAGAGTGTGTTTTTGGCCCCAGGGCACTGCCCCACTACCACCAACCCGTCAGTGTTTTTCTTGTTGTCGTTCGTTATTACTCCGGTAAAATGGGATAATAAAAATTAAAACGCCATCAACTCCCGTGGAGCCCAAAGAAAAAGGCGTTTCATCGTGAGCACAAAAACGGCTTTTATTGTCTAAATCTTTTTATCTTCGGATGATTGTTTTGAAGAAATCACCATCTATTTAAATTGCTCGTCTTTTATGATAAACGAGCTTTATACGTATATCGGCTTCATGCGTTTTCAAAAACAGGGGCACGTGTTGCTCTCTAAAAAAAATCGGTAAATCACATCAACCCAAACAAAACATGTGGAAATTTCTTGGCGACCTGATACACTTGTTATGGCGTGAAGAACATGTGCAACGTTTATTTTTTAGAGATGCGTAAATACGTTAGGAAATAGAAAAGGGGCCGAAGGGGAACAACAGGTGCAAGCAGCCCTACCTGCTTCTGGGATTTCAAAAGGGTCGTTGAGATAAATTGATTTACGTCTCGACATCGTTGGAAAAACAACCATTGAGGCATTACAGACACTCGTATTACATAGTGAAAAGTGCAAAAAACGTGGCACGTCAAAACATATTTTTTACCGTCCACCTCCGAGCCCAAGATCGTACAACCAAGCATAATCCAACTTCATCTTTGTTAATTTTTTTTTGTTTTTGTTTATTTGTGCCAGCTCCCGGTGTTGGGCTGGCTGTGTGCGCCTCGAGCCATCTTGAAACAGCCATCATTTATAAATGTAGCGATACGAAGAACTTGATTCCGAGGTTTGCTTCACCTCAAGATGTTGATGACCTTACACGTACGAACCCTCCGGTTTCTCTTGATTTAGGACGGCACGATCGTTTTTTTCTGATCTTACCAATATTGTACAATTATGTACTATTTTGTCGTCACGTCAACGGAGCTCGCCTCTCAGATTTCGTAGCTTATATCATTATTCTCGCCATTTAAGTACTTACATAAAAATGGTGATTAATGAGGTCGTCCCAGCTTGTGCTCAACAGCGAGGTAAATTTCATAACTCGTGTGAAATACCGTTGCCCGTGTCATTCAAATGGCATACAACATTCAAACTATTATACAGTGTGAGCGCAGGTATTGCAAAATGTTTTATAACTATTATGTTGAAGCTTCTTTACAATGTTTTGTCTACATTAAGCCGAATGTGCCCTGTTATGTCGACTGGTTAACAAATACACATTTAACAGGAATATAATTTAAGAAGGCACCAAGCACGTGCAAGAAAATTTACGACCTTAAGGTCACCCGCACGGTCCGATTGTATACATCACGAGCACTTGTTTTACATAATGTTATTTTTTACCTAGAATTGAAATAAGCCTACTATTTACTGTTAACAGGAAGTGTACTACTAGTTGTTATTTAACGTTATTACCGGATGACAATATTGAACGTAATCTACTCTGGTTACAACAGTATAGAAATAAATCAACCCCTAAAAAATGTCGAGGAATTTTTGCAGAGTTATATCGGTGATGTATTTGAATAGAGCTTTATCTCTACTTACCTCTGATGATTTATAGCGCGTTCGTATAGCTGTACATGGCTTTTGTTTATTAAACCTAACACCTGGTTGCGGGTACGCTTTTATTACCTATACCGCATTGTTTAATTAGATTGTTTCTGATTTTTGATAGAAACTTCCGACTATTATTTCAATAACATCCGCAATTATAATGTTTCATTAAGTTTTGACTGATAATAAATATGAACCCGATATGGATGCAAATTTAATATTTATTCTATACACATGCGAGTCGTAGTTCTCAGAATCCCAAAAATATCAGATGTGGAGAATTTGGGTTGATTTACGAGGTCCAGTCTCAAGTGGTCCTATGAAAACAATCAACACTCTAAAAGTTTTGCTAGCTGTTAATTTGAAATATGACGCATTATTTTATTGTTTCGAGTTTTATGTCCTAAACATTTATTGGGTACTTTAAAGACTATGGTTAAGAATACAGATTATTCGTAAATTACACTTTGTGGACAAATATTTATTAAAGATTAAAGAGTTAAAAATGCAATCCAATTTTCATCTAAGTGAGAAAAGTTGTCACGTTTCTTATAATTGGTCATCAAGTTTTTATTCATTGTGGGAGGTAAGAATTTTCAGGAGTTGTTATCCCCATGGAGGTTAGCACTGTGTAAGTAAGATTCAATAGATTCCTCTGAAATTTGCGAAATTGAACTCCGCTTTGGGAGTTCTTTGGTCCATATAACTTCCTCCAATGACATTATCAGTCAACTCACTCATTTTAATTTGATCAACTCAATACATTGCGTGGAAACCAATTGAAATCCTAGCACCAGTTATTTTGGAGGTGACAGTGTACCCTCAGATCTGAATTTATTTTGCGAAGTTTTTGTCTTTTGGTCTAGGTCCTCAAACTTGTCTCGAAGAGCATATGCCAAAGATAGGTCAGTGAACTTCAATGTGTAGCGATGTTTTTAAGAGGAGACACTTTTGGTAACCAAGCTTTAACCAGAAATAGTGGCTTCGTCTAGTCTAACACCTCTGTGAGCATCCAGCGATGTTACTCTAGGATAAATAGGAGGTCCCAAAGGGATAGCTAGAAATTAGCGAAGGGACGAACTGGCACGAAAAGTTGCAGATAAACCACTTATGGGTGAAGAACCTGCCTTTTAAGTCACAGAATCCGCTATAGGAGATGGCGCCAATCACCTGGACTGAATGATATTACATCGAAGATGGTAGCAGAAATCCACCCGTCATTCACCGGAAGTCTACTGAAACTTGGCTTGGGAAAGTGACAGGAATACTATCTGGACATCGCACCCTTAGAAAACATATTCAAAGCTTGGGCCTCTTCAACGATGCACCCATGTAGGTTCTGCAATTACAAGCAGGAAACAGCCTCACCGTCTTTGAATGTGTAGCACTAACGTTCTGGAAAAGGAACAAAGGCTAGACAGAGAAACACTAGGAAGAGTTCCAAACTTTACTCAGGCAATACAACTCTTCGACTGAAAACGGCACAGAGAAAACACAATAAGCCCATCAGAGGCTGCGGTGTCAGGGACAATATCACGACAGTGCCGAACATATGATTTTCCATTGCCGCGAACATATACCAGGAAGGGATGCTCTGACGCATCAGTTACATGCCAACATCAACCCGGACAACATGGTGGAACAAATGTTAATCAGCAAGGAGAACTGGGACGCAATCTGCAAATTTCAAAGAAAAAATTGAAAGAGAGGAGAAATAAAGATCAGCTACATTTTCAGAGTAGATGTTCGATCTAGAACGGGTCTTGGAGGTGGCTGGAGAACAAGGGGGAGTTTAGTTGGTAGGGGTCTAGCTGGTCTAGCTGACCGAGTCTCACACCCTTGAATGCCTTGTGCGTCCCAAGGTTCTGGGTGCATCCGCGCCCCAGTTAAAAAGTGCCTGTTGTTGTTTTATTGTTTTGAACAATAAAACTATTTGATTTGATTTCCTGTGATAGAATTCAAAAAAAAGACAATACCACGGAACTCGTAACGCCTGAATTTCAGTTATCAGTAATCCGGAATGGATCCAATATGTTTTTGGTGGGTGAACCCCACACTTCTTAGGTGCCCGTCAAATTTGAATGTCCAAAAATAAAAAAAATCACCCTACAGTTGACGTTCAGATGAAAAAAACATAGGTACACTTTCGGATGTGTTAGATTGAATATTCTACAAACACTGGATTCATAAAATCAACTGTTTAAGCACCTTGGCATTTATTTATGTCGTAACCAGCATTATTGTTTGTCAAAATTTAAAAAAAATCGCCAGCTCATAAGGCAACTGAAAGGATAGGCTCGCCCTCATACCAAAACTCCATAATAATGATCGACAAATTACTGTAATTCATTTTCTAACAAGTGAAATCACTGATTAGTCCTTATCGTGCTATGAAATTTAATGTATATATTCTATCACATTTCATAACGCGGCGTGTGCATGCTGCCTCCAGTTCCAAGCTAATATATGGTTATTTACTATTTTACTAACTGCAAAACGATAAAGCAAACGCTTTTACCACGTACAAATCAAATCGTAATTTCGCAAACTCCAGACCCAGACAAAAATGTGATATGTACGTGATTTTCTCGGTAAATACACTGGGGCTTATGCAAGTCATTTATTGCAAACCTTTTTTGTACTGGAGCTAAAAGCATTAACGAAAAGTTTCGATCGGTTTTGGATATGCGTTGAAGCCAATAATGTTCCAAATTGTTGCACTGTTTTTAGTGCTGGTGACATTTATAACACTAAAAAAATAACAACATTCACACCAATAGAAATTCGACAATCTGTTTCGGTGTAAAAAGCAATAGTTAAATTTTGAGAGGTCTTAAAATGTGGTGTCAAATTAAATTGGCATGCTTCGAAACATACCAGATTTTTTTGATGTCTGTTTTTCTGTATCACACATGTCGATTTGTTAAACTCATGAGAAAAATACTATGAAAAAAAAAATAAGAAAGAAAACAAATAAAATCCATTTGTGAATCCATTTTCACTGATGAAAAAAAAATACATTCGAAGATTTTGGGTAATGAATGACTTTCCTGTACTCATCAGATAATATCGTTCAGTTATCAAATTTCATTCATGCAACACTTAGATTTTCACTGATATTGATTCCAGATTTCAGCCCTGGTAGCACTGAAGGTCCATAAAACGTTTTTA
The DNA here is from genome assembly GCA_958502075.1 of Orchestes rusci. Lineage (NCBI taxonomy): Eukaryota > Metazoa > Arthropoda > Insecta > Coleoptera > Curculionidae > Orchestes > Orchestes rusci. The sequence goes on along the minus strand of OY293303.1, from coordinate 110,702,922 downwards.
TCTGGTCCCTAAAAGGTCCAAGGACTTGAAAACGACGTTTCAAGACCGTTATTCTTAGAAGCTCTATTATCCATGATTGATGGTTTCAAAATGCTTCCCTGGAGAAAACTTATTGAAGAACGTTTTTTTTTTTTATCTTGCCTCGTTTCACTGTTTTTGAAATACTTAACCCGTTTGAAGAAAATTGCCGAGCTTGTTTTTTTTTTCGAAAAGGAGATCACTTTCCAAAGTTTTTTTGAGGTAATTTTTGTGTAATTACTTTTGAATTTCATTTTTCGGTTTTAAGAAATTTAAACAAGTTTATCTTAAATTAGTTTATTAGCCAGAATTCACAGATCCTACATTTTTTGAAAACACAAATTCAATCGTAGATTGCAAACTTATTTTGTAATTAGTAGTAATAATGACCAAGAACATTATATTTTTTCCACATTATTGCCCAGAACCAGCCTCCTCATTCACCAGACATGAGTCCTTATTATATTTTTATCTTTCGGACAGCAAGTGGGCTAAAAATAATAAAAATTTAACATAATTATACAGGGTGTTTCCTAACGTCTCTGACAAAAAAAATGGGGGAGAAACTCATCAAATTTTAAGACGAAAATTTATAGTATTAATTTTTTTTGAATGTGTCTACTTTCTATTGTTATTCAATGTCAAACAATTTTCCATTGACGTTTGGTACTCGAAATAAGGGGTCTGAGTAATTCACTTTGTATCCATTTTGAACTTTTCAATTAGTTCATTGGTGGAGATTTGGGTAACGAGTTGCATATTTTTTTTAAGATTCACACTACATCTTAATTTGTTGAGAACTTTGTCAAAGAGGTTAGTAAATCACCCTGTATTATTCATTAGCTGATCGGGTGAATTTCATACCGCTCCATAAATGTTTCGGATTAATTTTCTTCTATGGTTTTTGCATTTTGTGAATTTTTCCGACGTTTCAATAGTTATTCGGGAGACAAATCCAAAAAAAAACTCATCTACATAAATAACTGAGTTAGCAAATATCTCATCAACTGTTGAAATTTTTGGAAAAAATGCTACTTCGTCTTAGATAACCCCGATTTATGTGAAATTATGTGGCGCACTATGGGAAAATTTCCATAAATGAATGAGCAAATATCTCCTTAACGGCTAAAAATTCCCGAAAAATTGTCACGACACTGTCTTAGTTAACTACAATTTTAGGAAATGATGTGCCGGACTATGGGAAAAATTCGAAAAGTTACTGAACTGGTGAATATACAGGGTGTTTCAAAAAGAATGGGCCATACGGTATCAACAGATTCCTCATACAAAAATATTGCGATCGATCCGAACATGCCTATTCCGAAAGTTGATATCAACAGAGATACAAGGTGTCAATTTGGAATTTGAATCTTTGATTTTTTCAAATAACTTTTGAAATAATCAAGTTATTTTGATAAAATTTGATACATGGGGGTTGTTTGACATGCAAAATTCATATCTGGCCTTGGTATAGCTCTTATATGTAGGGGGCGCCACTTACACATCTTTCCACTTATTCAAATAGTCATAACTTTTTTGTAAGGACTCGTATTTTTTTTTTTTTAAATTGGAAAATTTATTTCTTTGTCATTTTCACGTAAAAAAGTCATACCATGTAAAAGTGGCTAGAAGTAGCCTTTTTCAAGATATTTGAACTTGAAATAATACGTGCCATGTGGTTTTGACTGGAAAATTCTGAAAATATACATAGGGGGCATCGAAAACGGTGTTATCATGGTTATATTGAGTGAAGCTTGAATGCTCAATGTTTCTTGATTGAAAAAAAAGTTAAACCAATTTTATAGTTTTTTTACAAAAAAATTTTTTTTTATTTTTTTTTATTTTTTTTAATGTTTTTGTTAGTTTTTTTTCGCAAGACACATCAAACATCAGGACATTTGTTCAAATTACCGTGACAACGGCGTTTTTGATTTCTCCTGTGTTTAGTTTCAAAATGTTCCAGTTAAAACCACATTGCGTGGATTACTTCAAGTTCTAATATCTTGAAAAAGGCTACTCCTAGCCCCTTCTACATAATAGGTCGTTTTTACGTGAAAATAAGAAATCAATTTTAAAATTTAAAAAAAAATTACAAGTGCGTACAAAAAAGTTATGACTATTTGAATGAGTGGAAAGATGTGTAAGTGGCGCCCCCTACATGTTAAAGCCATACCAAGGCCAGATATGAATTTTGCATGTCAATTCACCCCCACGTACCAAATTTCATCAAAATAACTTGATTATTCCAAAAATTATTTGCAAAAATCAAAAATTCAAATTTAACTTCGACACCTTGTATCTCTGTCATTATCAACTTTCGGAAAAGGCAAGTTCGGATCGATCGCAATATTTTTGTCTGAGGAATCTGCTGTTACCGTATCGCCCATTCTTTTTGAAACACCCTGTATATCTCCTGAACGGTTTGAATTTTAAAAAAATATATCCACGCCACTGTGTTTGAAATTATGTGCCACAATATGGGAAGATCTCCATAAATAACGACGCGCACAAGCACAAAGACAATGACGTTTGTAGTTTGACATGTGGTCAGGAAATTTTTTTTTTTTTAATTTTTTTTTTTTTTTTTTTTATAAAGAATAAAATGTCTTCATAAATTCGTTAATTTATATAGATACTCTCTATCACGGACATAATTGAGAAATTTGAAAAAAAATGATCAAGTGAGGTTATATTTGCATAGTTTCGTTTATTTTTTTTAATATGTATAAAAAAATTAGGAATGAAGTTGATGTATTTTCAATTGAGTGAGGTTATGTTTGCGAAATGTCATTATTTCTCAATGAATTCTGTTCAAATTTGTATATCTACGTTTTATTTGGGTTGGTGATGTTTGCATAATTTCCTCATCTTTCAACGGATTTTGTTCAAAATGAAAATGTAGGTTCTATTTTCTATTTTTCTAACCGACTTTGTTCCAATCAGATATTGAGGTTCTATTTTAGATGTAAGTTCTTTTAAAAAATGATTTGATGGGGTTGTTTTCATAATTTTGTTATCTTCAACGAATTTTGTTTGCAAAATCAGATTCTTCAAGGAAAAGAAAAATATGTTGAAAAATACGTCAGAAATGACATTTTGTTGTTGTGATAAATGTATTTCTTGAAGACGAAAACCATTTCCAATAAAACAAGAAAAATATGCCGAAAAAGACAAAAAAAAAGTATCATGCTGTTGAGGTAGCTTGAAGAGCAACATTCTAGGAACTCTCAAAATCATTTTGAAGGCTCTGAATAAGTCTATTCCAGTCTCCACAGCACATCAACTGATAAGAATGAACCATATCCAGAGATCTTCGGACATCAACGAACGATAGACCAGAACTGTCCAACAGTCATCAGGAAAACCAAGCCTCCATCTGCATATTCCGTCCCTCTTATTTCATAATACACCGAGTTCAGATGATATTATTTTAGTCCTCAACACAAACAGAAACGAAATAATAGTAAATCATTGCTGTCGTTTCTCTTATTTTCTAAAAACGTCTATTTTGAATCTCCGACCATACGGTGTTTGTACGGTATATTAAAAAAGCAAACAAAACATGGCAACTGAAAGTGCGTAATGTCATTTCGAGTAATTAATCTATTTTGAGGCAACCTGCTAGCTCTAACACGTGTTCCTCCAGCTATATTTACTAGCGTGATTTAATGGATATTAAAATGTTGGAAAATTACATGAGCAACAGTATAAGTAAATTTAGATGCTAATTTATTGAGTTAGATCTCATTGCACCGTTACAATTTCTTAACACCTATTTTAACATGTATTTTCGTTGCGGTATGAATCATATTTGTCGAGTTGATGAGGGAGTCACACGTGGGTCATTAGCGAATTGATGCATCAGCTACAAGTCAAGTTCAAGCCTATTTTTGTATTGATGTCATAACATTTTCTGCATAAACTACAAGTTGTACAAACCTGCCCATATCTGAGCTCTTAATCCCAATTTAGCCTAGTTTCTGTCTAAATTAATATCAAACCGCACTCATGATAACTGTAATAAAAACAAGGGCAACGCAGTGTGCAATTTATTACTTTATCTAGTTCTCTAACTTAAATTGGTGTTAATCATTAATTAACGCTACGCATCAGTTAAGAAACTACAAAATAAAAACAATTAATGAGACATGTAATTTAAGTGAATTTAAGTAAATCACTCTGATTAATTAAGTTCAAGTAGAGTTAATAGAGTATTTTTATTTGTTCGCAACCTGATCTGAACCAATGGGGTTATAGAGGTTTTCGGTTTTGCTCAAATCCGTATTTCTGATATATCGAATAAGTTTGTACTCTTATAGTGTTTACAGCCTGTAAGTCTGATACTTTTCTCAACTGTTTTTATACAGGGTGTTTCGAATTTGAGATATGACGTACTCGAATAACCCTAATTTTCGTTTAACTATTTTAAAAGGGCAAATCAGGCTACACACGCGTGCCCAATTTCGATTTTTATTTTTTTTTAGTCGATGAGGTCATATTTCACAATTTGGGACAACCTGTATGAAATTTTCGAAAATCGAAGTGTCCGAGCATGTAGAACACATTGAAATGAACTTGTTTTTCAAAAAACTTATTTCGAAAAGATAAAAAATAAGCCAGATACAAAATATAAAACATTAAATCAGGGCTTTTGCCCTCGTTGTGACCATTTTCACTTGATCATATTGGCTTGAAAAAGGATAGTACTGATGCCAAGAATTATCCCTTCTACTTTTGCAGGTCACCCTGTATATTTTCCTATCGATTTCGATACACACAGATTCGAGTGCATGCATGAGGATCTCAGTAATTATACAGGGTTAAATGGTTGCAAAGTTGCGCGTTTTTATGCTCAACAAAATGCCGTTTTGAAATTTGAAAAATTCCGACTACTTCCGAAGATATTCGGAAAAAAACAAAATTTCGCAAAACCGTTTTTATTATTTCCTGAGTTTATCTGAGAAGATATTGTGAAATGAATTACAGTTTCTTGTTGCCACTTTTTCTCCTCTACAAGATGGCGGTATCAAATTGAAAATCGGACGTTTCGTCTTTGAGCGGCCATCATCAAGTTAATTTTTTTAAATACGGACCTGGATTTTTTATTTTATTTTAGGTATCTTTTGACGTCCTTGAGGCATTGAGGTAATCAGGTGAGGGTGTAGAGCAATGGGTTGCCTTAGCAACGTCAATATTTTCAATTATTTTTCACCATTATTGTTATTTTCAATATTTTGTTAAAATGGCAATATTCTTGAATACTTGCAGAAATTGATTCAGTTTTTCATATGTTTTTTTTTGTTTTCCATGTCATTTGTGGATTTAATTTAATTTCATTAAATGTATCGTTATTGGATGTTATTTCGATCTTGGTTAGATCAATTAGGCTTGTTTAGTTGTGCAGGTTTTCTCATAAAAATAACGTGTCGAATAAAGATGGTTTTATGAAGCAAACTGATTTAGAGGAAAAGGGTTGCCTAACTAATTTTCTCTGGTATTATTTTTTTAAATGGGTTATTTTTTTGACGTTTGCGATACCTCGATACATTAAGGACTTCAAAAGATAATAAAGAATAAAATAAAAAATCCAGGTCCGTATTTAAAGAAATGAACTTGATGATGGCCGCTCAAAGACGAAACGTCAGATTCTCAATTTGATACCGCCATCATGTGAAGGAGAAAAAAGGGCAATGTGAAAGTGTAATTCATTTCACAATATTTTCTCAAATAAACTCAGGAAATAATAACAACTTTTTTACGAAATTTCGGTTTTTTCCGAACATCTTCGGGAGTAGTCGGAATTTTTCAAATTTCAAAACGGCATTTTGTTGAGCATAAATTGCGCAACTTTGCAACCATTCAACCGACCCTGTATCTCTTATAATAACTGAGATCCCCATGCATGCACTCGAACCTGTGACACCCTGTATAGGATGTTCAAAAAAAAAAGAGATATAAGGTAACAGCAGATTCCTTACACAAAAAATATTGCTATTGCTCCAAACTTGTTTTTTCCGAAAGTTTATTTTTACAGAGATACAGGGTGTCAAAGGTGAATTTTAGTTATTGATTTATTTGAATAATTCAAAATAATCACGTTATATTGATAGAATTTGGTATATGAGGGTTGTTTGACATGCAAGATTAACAGAATTGTTCTTACTTGTAGGGGGTGCCACTTACACACCTTTTCACTCATTCAAATAGTCATAACTTTTTTGTACGCAATAGTACATTTTTTTTTATTAAAAAATCAATTTTTCCATCATATCAACATGGAAAAATTAGCTGTAGAACTAGCTAAGAGTAACCTATTTCAAGATATTTGAACTTGAATGGAAAATTTTGAAAATAAACATACGGGGCTTCGAAAACGGCGTTATCATGGTAATATTAACATTACCAATGTCAATGTTTCTTGATTAAATTTGAAAATTTATTTTATAGTTTTCTCGAAAAAAAAATTTTTTTTTACAAGTTTGTTCAAATTTTTTCTTAGGAAAAAATTTTGAAAAATTCAGGAGTGCAGAAAATAACTCGAAAACTACAAACAAAAGAAGCTTGTGATTACAAGCTTCTATTGTAGTTTTTGAGTTACCGATTTTCGCCTGGAAAATTTTATTGATAAATTGTTTTTAATAATATTAAATAATTTTTTGTAACTTTTTTATGTAATTTTTTTCAATTTTCTGCACTTGACTTTTGCTTTAATGTGATGCATATAAAGACTGTCCATGGATAGAGTTTACAAGAGCACAAACGTATAAAAAATTCCATTTTTTAGGATAAAGTCATTCTAGATAGAAAAAAAATGCTTGTGAAAAAATACAATTTCCGAATTAAAATTTTTGATTTTTTATACAGGCATCGCAAAAACTTCAAAACCTGATTTTTTCCAAAAGAATACTACCTTTATTTTTATTACATTTATTTTACTCCAATACAATATGTTTTTGGACCGCATTGGAGGTTGAAAAACATACAGCGAATAATGACTTTATCTTTGAGACGGGTATCAAAAAATTTCAAAGAATGATTTTTGTGTGATCAAAAATATTTATTTTGAAAAAAAAAGATTCCGTGTTTTCCGAAAAGGTGTTGGGAATGCATTCAGAAGTTTAAAATTAGAATCTACATTCAAGGTATAGATGTTTACTAAAGATTAAAAAAACTAAAAAGCTAAAAAGATTTGTTTCAAATCACAGATTTCACTCACAAGCGTTATTCTAAATAGCTTTTCCAAATGGCATTCTGCTCAAAAATTAAAAATACCTAAAGGTAGTTTACTCTTGGAAAAAATCAGGTTCTTGAAGTTTTTGCGAACCCTGTATAGAAAATCAAAATTTCCACTTCGTGGATCGTTTTTTTTTAAGAAGCAATTTTTTTAATCAAGGATGAGTTTTTTTTATTCATTTGTGCTCTTGTAAACCCTATCCCTGGACCGTCTAGTAGTTCAAGTAGTTTCTGACATTTTATTGCTTTTCATAAAACCTCAAGATATGTTGATTAATCATGATGTGAATCACCCTGTATATTTTTCTATCGATTTCTATATGAAAATATTTGAAAAATCAACTGGTACAGATTTCAAGCAGTTTCACGAATAAAAAATGTGCGGCTCTGACTTTTTCTGAAGATTTCATTTTTTTTCCAATTAGGCAACTAAAGGTCAAAAAGGTCAAGATAAAATCAAGTCAACTTTGTCAATTGCAATAGAGTGCATTTTATTTTCTTCTTCGCAAGGGAAAAAAAGATAAGAAGAAATATCAAGAGACTAAAAAGATGATTTTTCAGCCGCTTTATCTGGAAAAAATATTTAATTTTCAGAAAAAGTCAGTGACGCACATTTTTTGGAACATTAATTTTTTTTTTCAACCTTCAACACCCTGTATCTCGAGAATCAGACTTTTCAGGACAGGACACATGTTTGAAGGACCTTTTTTACTTGAATTTGGTTGAGGAATTACGACCTATCATCAAGTAATCATCCAACCTACAGGGTGGATGATTTCCGATCAAAATTGCATGGTCCATCGATTGGTGACTGGATCAAAAGGCAATCCCTCGGGCAATCACTTTTAGTTTCAAGAAATTCTTCAACGCTCCCCGTATTATATTATTTTCCATGATTCCGACGATTAATATCATGATATGTCGATTGAAAAATAGATCCAGCAATTATTATATTCAGTTTTCGAGATATGATTTTTTTTCGTAAAAAAAATCGTGACTGTTTTTCTGTCCTCATTGACATTTTGAGACGGTCATTTCCAAAAAAATACTTTTCACCCTGTATATGTATGTGTTTCATTTTTCCGATGAATCATTTTATGCTTGATTGATCGAATTGATTCTTGGTTTTTAAAATATCAATATTTTTCATAAAGACATCAATTTTCCCTTCTTTGATATTTCAAGCCCCATTTTCTAAAAATCTTTCTTCTTTTCAGTTCATGAAACAAGATTTTATTTTGCGAAGATGTCAATTTTCTCATTTTTTAAATTATGAGCCGCGGTTATCCGAACAAATTTCCCATCGCACTTTGTATAATGTGTCTTGATATATCGTATCATCTTTGATCGATTGATTACTGGATCCAAAAGTTATATCCTGTTTAGTTTTGTGAAGGTCAATAATTCCATTTTTGAAATTTTGAACCCGTCGCGTCGGCATCGTTGCTAAAATCAAAGCAAATTTAATGCTTAATCGATACAAAGATTAACCTTTTAAAAACTCAACAATTCTCAATTGATTTATGTAGATCTGAACCCTCATCTATGTCAGTAATTTCGTGTCAATTTTCCACGTTTGAGATTTTTTTTTCTCGGCATTTTCAAGACTCACCCTGGATATCAATTTGGTGATTTGACTCGAAATTTTATACTCAACAATTGAGAGGAGAGATCCAGACGTTTTTGAAAACGTTCAATGGTATGAAAATTGATAGGCGTCGTAAAGAAACAAGAAAAACTAGAAAAGGTAAGATGAGAGACAAATATATTAAGAAGAATAATTGTATTTATGATTTTTTACTGAAGCAGGCGTGGTCGCGAAATTTTTCCTTCGATAATCTCATATCGCCAATGACGAGAATAATTTAATCAATCCTAACCCGATAATATCGATCAACCATATCATTATCGAATCGTGAGAACTTGTTCGACTCACTATGTTTACAAACAAATAACGGATGGTCAGATTTAATTATACGTTATTTTAAAGAGCTATTGTCATACTAATTGCAGCATATAAGAGTTTTGTTATAGATCTCATGGTTTATATGAAGAAAAATGACCGCCTATCTCTGATACGTTTTATTATGCTTGCTTAGTACTTGGAACCAGTACGGCTGGTAAAAAATAAAAGTCATTAATAAGTACTTTCTTACTTTGGACGGAAATTAGAGATTAGAAGCCTTATTTGGGTTAGGGCGACTCAGAAATGCTAATGACCTCGTGCATAAGGGATTATTACCTTCGACTTGAAATCGATCGAATGAGAACAAATGTGGAAAAGTACAGTTGTCTGACCTTTTCGCATAGTGTGATTGGAACTGATGAAGTTTTAGAGGAAAATGAACATAATTGGAAAATGTCGTCAACATTTGTTGGTTTTTGTTTCTAATAGTATTCAATTATTATTTATTGTTTCTAATTTTATCGTTATTTATTCACTGTTGAAAATTCAAATGAATAGATAATAATAATAGACTTTTATTAGGCAAAAGCTTCATAGAAACTTAAAAAATAAAATACTGAAATGTAATTCCTTACAGTGGTTTTAAAAGTCTCAAGCTGTTGACTATTTTTAAGGTAAGATGGACGAACATCGAATTGAGTAGTACCTAAGTCCTTTATGAAACAAGCTAACTTGAGTTCTTGATAAGTGAAAAAAAAAAGACCTGCCAGGTCATATCTACTCACATTCAAGATCATTAAAAATTGACAAAAGATCAAAGGAAAATTAAAATTTGGAAAACTAAGTTCATCCAAAGACTTACATACATTTCTTTTTCATCTATTATGTTCTCAATTTTCTGCTTTTTTCGCATTTAATATAGGTATGATTTGTTTTTGTTTCAATTCGTTTATTTTCAACGTCAAAACTCTCAATTTTTTTATTATTAATTATAAACCTTTTCTCAAGAAACATTTGTAACACCACATATTTCATAGACTCTCTTCAATTTCCACTGGACTAACTGGACTCCTATCAGTGATTTGATTGTTTTTAATATGTTATTTATTCTAGCACTTTTTTTTATGTTATTTGTATTATTTTTCTGGACTATACCATACCCGTATGTTTAAATATTTGAAACAGGTGTATTCTCAACCGAAAAAAAACTCATTTTTCGTTATTAATTTGATTGTTTTTCTTTATGAATGGTGTTGTCCAATTTTAAGAGAACTTTCTTCGATTTGGTTGACTTTTGTTTGTTTTTGATTCCTTAAAAGTTTCACTTTATACAATATTTATTTCAATTTAAAAACTCTCTTTTGATTTATATGTCTCAAAAATCAATCTTCAAAGAACGTTGATCTTTGTTTCCTAGTAGAGTCTTTATCGTCCCAAGTGATTTTTGCGATTTCAACATCAATTATTTCTTTTAAAAAAAAGTTTTTGATTTTTAAAATTTCTCACAAATCACCAAAAAACCATGTGCTTCAACATTTTAGGATGGCCTCAAAGTCCAACCTTTTATAAATTTTAATTCATTTTTGACTTTTCCTTTCACATTCTGTATCTACTTTATTTGTCAATAATTTTCAAAATTTCAAGTAATCTTAACCATCTTTTTCCTCTATGTATTTATTTATAAACAGATTTTGTATGTTTTGTTTGTTTTGTAGCGGGGTTTTTGTCCTTCCAAGTAATTTTTTTAATTTAAGCAGTATGTATGTGGGTATTTATTTAATTGAAAAACCTTTTTTAATTTAAATTATGTCAAGAGTCACTTTCTACACAACTGTTGCCACTGTCGTTAATCTTGATTGTGTTTTCTAGAAGAGATTTAACTTCTGTTGTTAGCAATATGAATCTGATCAAAAAAACTTATTCAGTTTTCAAAATGTCTCAAAAATCACCGAAATAACATCCACTTTCATCAATTGGTTTTAACATTTTTGTGTTTAATTTCCTCTCTCTTATCTTTTTTCTTTATGGATAATTTTATCTATTATTTACTGAACTTTTTTAGCTCTGGTTTATTTTTTTGGTTTAAGAGTTTTTTTTTCTTTTAAAGTGATATTTTTCATTCTAAACAGTACCTATCTATTTTTTTTTAATGTTTTTTTTTGTTTCTATTAGAGCTTTTGTTGATTTTGCACTTTCAACACTGCATAGTTCACATTAGAACATCATTCTCAAATTTAAAAATGTCTCAAAAACACCTACTTCAAAGTAACTGACCGTCTTAAGCTGCTTAGACTATACTTTTATCAGTCTTCAATCCTTTTTATTTTCTTGTTATATTTTAGTATTCAACTTTTTAATATTAATTCAAAACTTTTCAAACAATTTCTCAAGCACATAATCTCATTCATTTTTTTTTCTCTATTATTAGTTTTATCTTTTATACACTATTTAGAGAACTTTTTTCACTATGGTTGATTTTTTTTTATTTTGTAGTAGGTTGAGTTGTGTCCTTTGAAGTGATTTCTTTTTTCATATGCAAAATTAGTTTGCTTTACAGGGTCCTGGAATAGTTCGTTAGGCATCCTCATCCATACGTCGGCGTCGCGTCGTTTATCAATCAGGTAAAGACCTATACTATATACATGAGTGCATTTCAGGAGAATATTTTCGCATATACAGGGTAGTCCTAAAAAGTGTGACAACATATTTTTATTGTCTTTTGAATTGAATATGTACGTTAGTCTCAGTGCTCTATCTTATAACCGAAAATTTCATTCAATTTGCTCTGGTAGTTTCCGGAAAGAAGATAAAAACCAAACAAAAATAGTTTCGCAAGCTTGGAAGAAATAATTTTAGAAACAATCTTTGATCTTTCTTTTCTCTTAACTACGTAGTGCTTATTTCAATACAGAAACTTCAAAGATACCCTGACTTTTTTTCAAATTTTATACCGGTGTACTATTAAAAAAAAAAAAGAGAAATATGTCGTGACACTTTATTGGACCACCTTGAGAAAATTGTATTTTGCATATTTTTTTTTTACTTTGTAAATATTTTATTGTTACTTATCTGATTGATTCTCTTTTCTTGCTTTATTAACATTGTTTTTATTGTCATTCTTCTGCTATCAATAATTTCTTTCTTTTTATCGGATATTTTCCACTTAATGTACGTAGAAAGAAGTATATAAAAAATTGAATATGTGAAACGTTCAAAAAATAATACCAGCTCTTCAATGTAAAAAACATCTCTTGAAGTTTTATGTCAATCTTAAAAGTGAACAGATCAGATCTCTGACCTAGAAACTATATGTCATAATGAAAATTCAAAAGACGGGAGGACTTGTCAGGCCAGTGGTACATCCCCAAATGGCTGCATATAATTTTCAAAGATTGTCCTGACTGAACCAACACTTATGCTAAAAAACGGTATCGAATTGGTAAACCAGTCCCAAAGATGTTTAAAATAACCACTAGACCACCAAGTCCCTTAGGCAAGATTTTCCATTGTTGATTGAGCTTATGTTTTTAAAAATGTAAGTTGCAGAAGTTTACGTAACATCGACCGCGACGGGACGTATCAAACCCATGTGATTCAATTATCTTGGGGAAGTCTTTTAATTCTTACAAAAAAAAACAATTTTCTCTAAATTTTGCTCTTGGTTTCATCAATACATTATACCTGGAAAAAAGGCGATAATTGGCTTTTCGATCTTCTTATTGAAGGATTGCATCAGATCTCAGGACCTTGAAAAGTATCGAGACAATTGATGATATTAAATGGAGGAAAAAATTATGATCAATGGTGAAAAAAATATCTTTTTATCTATTCAACTGTCAAAATACCCAGTTGACTTTCCATCCAAACGTTTTCAATCGAAAATCCACAAAGTCATTGTCGAAAAAAATGGTGTCAAATCTGTATCAAAACGAAAAACCACAAACCAGAATAAGAACGCAATCACCCTGTATGTATATAATTTAATGATACTGACCAAGCAGGCATTAAAATACGGTTCTATCGGACCAGACAAGTTTCTGTCTTCACAATGCAGCAGGTACCGTGACTGTACTTCTGGGTACTTAAAATCACTTTTACATGCACGTAGTGGGTATATACCTACACAAAAAACATTACGAAGATAAAAAGTCTTGAAAAAGCGCATCAGCTGTAAGGTTATAACCGGTTTCAGATAGTGTTTTCCTTTTCTCCATCTAGTAGTACTACAACTACTGCTACTACGTAGTAGATTTGATGGTATGTTTGCTTTAAATCGACACTAGTGGCTCAGCCTTTATTTTTCTTTCGCGATTTATATTTATTTTTAGATTTGTGGCTTGTTTACTTTTTTGCCAGTAGCTTGTAAATGTCAGGTACAGTAAGTTTTGAATATATTATATGGAAGCGTATAAACTGGATTTGATGATGGTTCGTGTAATTACTGAATGAAATAAGGAAATTTCATAAGTACGTTGAACTTTGATAAATGAAAATCACTTGTCACGGTACAACCATTTATTTGTTTGATTGCAACGTGGAACAAAGAGCCATTATATAATATAAATGATAAGTTGAAATGTCAGCATTAACGAAAAAATTGCACTATTGACTCGGAGGCACATAAAGCAAGCCCTGACAAAATTAGAATTGGCACACGATCAAGTTTGGTATCAGCTATAAATGAAGCGTACCGTCGTAACTCCTTCAATTTACAATAAGCACGAATTCTCCATATTTCCTCTTCGTAACAAATTAATTTTATAATTGTTACAACGCATAAAAGAGTATTTATATCTTCACATAGGACCTCACACTTCGACTTCACTAAATTGGTTTTATAGACTTGGCGATTATGTTTGTTTTAGTACTATTTCAATCTCGTTTCGAGATTGGATTCGCCTGATATGATTCGTCTTGGGTGTGACAGAGTTGGCATGTTGACAAAACGGAAAACTATCAATGACTGAATTGCTGTTTTGGATGGATTTCCCTTTATTTTCAAAGACATTCAAAACATAATTTTTCTGAACTAGGGTGAGACTGAGACACCTTGAAACCAAGAAGGTGAAGTTGCAGATGCTAGTTTGAAGACAAAGCAGAAAAAAGTTTTGGAGGCTAATAAATCCTTGAAAGTGTCGTATTTTGGAAATTTTAATAAGGTTTATCGCATCCTTTAATCATATGAATATTTTCAGTGTCAAGAATGATGACTATCGTATTTATCAAGCAAATCAATGGTTCTCCAAATGCTGGTCACATGATGAAGAGGATACTGAGAGGGTTGATGGGCTTGGATATCTCTATCTTCCTTTCACTCACTGAGCTTTCGTTTCCTTTATCTGTTGGAACCTAGGAAAAGGACATTGATTATTGGAACTTGGAACGTGAGCAGCCTGAACAATAAAACCTCAGAATCACCGGGACCAAAAATTGTCAAGCCCAGTCAAGAACCTATTATCGCGGGAGACGCGAGACTTGCAGATCCACGACCTTCTCTCCAACAAACGTCAATCATCGACTACATAATCAGAAGACAACAAAGTCAATCAAAGGCAAATTATTGTAGAGTGAGGATGGGGGCCAATTTTGAGTCAGATCATAGACTTGTGGCTGCAAAATTGATCCTGCCTTACAGCACTAATACCCATCAATCACAAAGACGACACAATATCTTGGAATCAGAACCGGCCACGATGACAGCAAACGCTCCAGACTCGATCTACTTCTACAAGAAAGTATTAAAATACAGCGAGAACTAGAAGAAGCTTCAAACCATCCACAAAACCGAGAGAGGACATTGGAACGGAGCATACAATATCAAAAATGCTAACAAAAAAGCAGCGACCAAAGCTCTTGTAGAAGAACAACAAAAAATAAGAGGAAATAAGGAACCTATCTGGTTAACGGATGAAGTAAAGATGGCGGTACAGAAGAGAAAGAGCTGTTACCAGAACAGCTGGAACGAACACAAAAACACGAATCGCACGGTTAGGCAGCTGATCAAAAAAGAAAACAATCATGCATGCCTGGGAATTAAAATGACAAGAAATAGAAAACAGGCACTCATCAAACAAATGAAAACTAACCGTACCGATAAAATTCCACACAAGATTCCCATGCAATCTTGGAAAGGGCACTACCACGATCTGCCTTCAGAAAAGCATAGAGAATTCTTGCGAAATCAAGAGGATGTTTATCAAGAATATATTACGCTAACAGAAAATGAAGTAGGGGACAACACGAGAAAACGAGCGGAATTACTGAAATGCGGTGGAAAGGTACTACTTTCGTGACTAACCAAGCTAAATGAATGAACGGGATAAATTACCCGAAGAATGCAAAAGATCACATATTGTGTCGATATTCAAAAAAGGAAACCGCAACTATCCCAACTGCTACAGAGGAGTTAACAAACTGCGCAATGACTTGGGGCACGTGATAAGCGAGAAAAAAAGTGGATTTGTTACTGAGAAAAGCAATTTGGTCAATCAAGACGCGCACATAGTTTTCATCGATTTGGAAAAAGCGTATGCCTCCCCAGTTGCCGCTTGTGGGAAGCTTTGAAATCAGCTTGCACAAATAGAGGACTCATTAGTATCATCCAGGCAATGTGTAGAGATAACAAGGCGGCAGGCAAGTCTATCACCAATCATTTTCAACTTATACATCAAGATGACCTCACGCAACTGAAGGAGAAGATTTGGAGGAATAGGACTACAACGACCACTACTTGCTGTCGCTGAATTTCGCTTCAATTCGTTGATGCTCGAGATGCCTACGATCTAGAGTTTATGACCAAGCCGCCAATTTTGAACTTCTTATCAACGATGATGATGTGAAAAAACTAGAAAGCTTCAAATATTCATGAACAACGCTCACTAGGAAAGGTCTGGAGTCTCAAGAGATCAAGGTCAGAATGAATAAGAGCAAAAAGATCGTAGGATGCTACCAAAAAGTGTCTGGAAAAGCACTGGAGGAGTCTGTTTGACTATATGATTCCGGAATTTGAGTGATGACCTTAAAAGAAGATTCACGGCCTTTGGAATGGATTATTTGGGTATAAGCGCAGAAATCTCAAGACTAAAACACCAATAAACAGATTAGGCGAGTTATGAACGCAGAAGAAAGTGTTATAGCCAGAATTTAATAAGGTGTCTGGAGTGGTTTGGTCACTTTTTTCGAATGTCTGAGGAAAGATGGCAAAAACGAGTGTTCCGGTGAGTGCCACCAGGAAAAAAAAAAGAGGGAGATCAAAGAAGTCCTGAAATGGCACAATCAGAGAGGCAATGGCAGCATACAATATCCAAGACGAGAAATGGAGAGAATGGAGATGGAACACATCATCATCAAATGGACTGGTACTGGGCAAAAGCCTATTTTCTATCAGCGTTTAAAGAACTTTCAAATTGAAAAAATTGGTCTTCATAAGACGAACTCAGTACTGTTCACAAGGACTCTAGAGCTAAAATGCTCTCATTTTGTGGACAAATTATTAGTCTTTTCAATAAAGCACAGTAACTAAGGATCATCCTGGAGAAAGACTAAAGAGAGATGGAATGCATTATACACATGCAGAAGAATGATTGGTGAGAGATGAGTACTGAAATTGCACATCATCCATTAAATATGCCGATCTCAATGTTGTGCGGCAAGACGTTCACAATTTCAACCTAAGAAACACTGTCAGATTTCAGATTTCCTTTTATTGTTCAGTAGGATTCAGCAGTTTCTTGTCTTTTCTGGCGGTTCAGTTTTGAAATTCTGAAATTTTTCATGTACTGGATATGTACAGATGTTTTCCAATAGCTGAAATTGATATAATGTCTTCTGGTAACTCTTAAGAAGATGATAGTCTAGCTTGTATGTATTTTGTCAATTGGGTCGGGAAGTATAGTAAAACTTTTTAGTGAATACTGCCCTTTTTGTTAATATTGTACATTATTGCACCATAAACGTCATTTATCTATTTATGTAGTTCAATCATCAATGGAGCAGTGGTTTGGTGACAAGCCACAGAACTGGAAAATGCTCACAAAAGTACAACATTAGCAAAGTATAGCACACTGCAGGTAGCTGCCCATTGACTCGTTTATCAAAAGCACTGCCGCGAAGGTGAGGTTCGCAAGACCATGGTCCTGATCTCAGTCTTGTCTCGATCTCGACCTCGAAATCGAGACCAAAACCGAGACCGAGACCTGCCAATCTGAATCGAGACCAAGAATTACATACATCGAGACCGAAAAAGACTCTCGGTGTGTTTTTTGATGGAGGTTAAAGAGGTCATATGAATAAATTGTGAGAAGACTGACAACAGTTAAAATTTGGACAATATTCTTTGTTGTGCTTCAGATAGGATGATATAATAATAGTTATGTTCGTACTTCCATTCCATTACTGAAAATTTAACCTTTCATGAATTCACTTGATATAAGAAATCAATTAGTGAGTGAGAATGACAGGTACCTATGACAGAAAACTATTTTTATCTTATTGAGGCTTTTATCATTTGTGTAGGATGAAGATGCTATCACATTGATGTCTAAATCATTATCCTTCACAAAAACTTGCCATTATATAATATACAGGGTGTTACTTAATGATATGTCATAATTTTAAGGGGGAGTTCCTGGATGAATTTTGAATCGAAAAGGTCATATAAACTTGCGTTTAAAAAAAATGGAGAAATAATAATAAAATGAAATAAAAATAAATTATAGAAAAATAAAAATAAAAAAAAGTGTGTTCCTATACCATAATGTCCTTTGGCAAAATTCAGTTCAATATCTCAAACCGTCTTTGGAAAATGTATTAAAAACTAAAAATAAAATAGATCTTCAACACCCTGTATCTTAAAAACCAAGCATTTTAAGACCCAAGTTTATATGACCTTTTTGACTTAAAATGTATCCAGGAACATCCCCTCAAAATTATGACATACCATCAAGTAACACCCTGTATATATGAATAAAACTAAAGTTGTGTAATAGGAGTTTTTCTGGAAAACGATTCATTTTTTCGATGTGAATAAATAGTACTTTTTTCATTCTAATCTTGATCAATTGACGAACCAAAATCAAAAATTGCAACTAAAGAAAAATTCAGAGGCAATTAATGAAAGGTAATATGACCCCTGGTATCCAAGATGAGATCGAAATACTGCGGTAATATATATATTTGTCTCAAAGTATTAACATTCCTTAGGTACTCCGTATACTGTTTTAACAAAATTGATTTTACGGTTTTGGAGCAAACATGAAAAAATCATCTTCTGAATGTTATTTCAAAGTATGAATAATTCCGAGAAAAAGGGTCGTACGAAAATATTTTACAGAATCTCATTTTTGTCCCAACTAACCATTCAATTATCTTCAAGAACTTCCGGGACACCCTGTATTTATTTGAAAACGAGTAGTTGATGTTTAAAATTTTCATTGATATCTGAACGCAGAATTGAAATAAAACTATACAGGGCTCTACTCTTTCAAAAAAATTACCATCAGATTCTATAGAGGTGGTTTTGCAGCAAAGAACCCCAGGAAATTTTTAAACTGTCAAGAGGCAGAGGTACTACAAATGACAACAAGACTTCATAATAAGGGAGATGATATAAAAAAAATAACTATTTTGCTCTGTGAAACTGAACACTGGAATATATCTGCATCAAAAATTTCGAGAACGAAGCTTAACAAGACCAAGACCAAGATCGAGATCAAGACACTCATTGTCTTGATCTCGCTCTTGGTTTCAAAGAAAAAATATAATTTCTGGACTGTCAAGAGGCAGAGTTGCTACCAATGACAACAAGACTTCAAAATAAGAGAGGACGAGATTTCCATCTTTACAGAGGCAGGAAAAACAAAAATTGCCACTGCAGGCAAAGAGATATACTCAATGAACTAAACATTCAAGAGTCTATCAAACTTGAGAAGAGATGTGGTATTCTGCCATACAAATAGCCACCAATCTACTGCAAAGACTGAACCTCGGACTGAACAATATAACGTAACAATCTATGAAGACAGCAAAGCAGCTCTGAGAGTACTAGAATCAAATGTAGTGAGGACAAAGGTAGCAATGTGTTGTGAGGTAGCAAGGTAAATCCTTTGTGCGCATCCTAGTAGGAATAATCGCAGGACACTGTAACAATGCTCCGAAAGTAGGGTCCAGAGATCAATAATCCACGCAAGAACTGCATCAAGGAGGATGGAATTCTAGAACACTCACTATATGCCTTTGCTTTGAAGGAAAGACTCATAAATATTGAAAACAACTACCTTGAAGATATGGAAAAAGCAACAAACATAGACATCATGCTAATTATCATGAACTTCGAAAAACCATGGGATGGTTCAGAGGGCAAACCATTGTAACCTTACCCAGCTGTTCTGGGTTATTTGCATCTGAAATGAGCATGTTTAAAATAATTAAAACGTTTTGTTTGTTTTGTAGTCAAAAGGCAACGTGACTTTCCTTACTCAAAATTACAATATTATTGAAAATGTCCTGTGATTACTTCCACAAGGGTGCTCACGGAGGATTTGCTCTGCTTGAGTAATTTCCCTGTTTTTTCCATATCCAAGTTTGGCCACAGAGCTCTCGATGTGTTGCAGTCATTCTGATTGCTCCACCTGTCGCTGTGTAGCGTTACCATGTTTTATCTACTGTATCTTGCAATTGTTTGATCGTTGGTAGCGATGTATTTTCCATTTCAGCTTTGTCGTTTCTTGGTCTCAATTTCGCCAGTTCATCTGCCATCGTGTTCCCTTCAATATTGCTATGTTCAGGGACCCAGCATAGGATGAGCTTCTTGATCCTGATCCAGGACAATGCTTCACGGCAACTCATCACTACCTTTGACCTTACTGTATCTGATTCTGGTAGTCTCAACGCTGCTTTGCTGTCTGCATAGATTGTGAGGTCTTTTGTTGAGTTGTCCAGTCTTTGCAGCAGGTTGGCGGTTTCTCTAATGGCAATGATTTTTGAATGCAGAATGCCACATCCCTTCTCAAGCTTGATAGACTCTTGGATGTTTAGTTCCTCTGAGTATATCCTCTTGTGCCTGTGTTTGTCTTTGCTGCGTCTGTAAAGGTGGATATCTCTGCCTCCCTTATAATTGAGTCTTCGATTTCATAGTCTTCTCTGGTAGGTATTTTAATCAGTACCTCATTCTCAAAAGAGCTCTTGGTCACCATGTAGTCTGTTGCCGTTTGTAGCAGCTTCGCCTCTTGGTTATCCATTGCCTTTGAGATTTCCCTTAGCATCGTTGAGTGCCCACTTGTTGCCTGTTTCCACAATTTGGCCTCTCTCAGTCTGGGAGCTCCCTTTGCGGCAGTGTTTTTGATGAACAAGTCAATGGGCAGGAGGCTTAGAATGACTTCTAAAGCTGCCTGCGGTGTGCTGTTCTTTGCTCCCGTTGTACTCAGTGTTGCCAGCCATTGTACCTTCATGAGCATCTTCACGTTCGAGTTCGTGTCGATGGCTTTCCACCATACCAAGGCCCCGTTGGATTTGTCTTACGATCACTGTATACATTCAGTGGATAATGTGCGGCTTCAGTCCCCATTTTTTACCAATCATTCTCCTGCATATATATAATCCATCAAGGCCCCCCTTCATTCTTTCCTCTGTGTTCTTTTGCCAGGAGAGCTTTGAGTCTAGAATGATTTCTAGGTACTTTGCCTCGTTGGAAAGCCTAAGAGTTTGTCCCCCGAATGTGGGCATTTTACTGTTGGGCACCTTGTATTTCCTTGTGAACAGTACTAGATTTGTCTTATCAGGGTTTATTCCAATACCGTTTTGTCCTGCCCATTTGGAAAGTTCCTTCAGTGCAGATCCCATGATTTCACTGATAGTTGACAAGTTTTTGCCCTCTACCAGGATTGCCACTTCGTCTGCATATGCTACCATTTTTATTCTTTGTTCTCTGAAGGTTTTTAATATCGAGTTTACTACGATCAACCACAAAAGTGGAGAGATAACTCCTCCTTGTGGTGTCCCTCTTGTTGTTTTTTTCATTATAGAACAATTCCCATTTTCTGAGTATATAATCCTGCTTTCCAGCATTTTCATTGTCCAGTTGATGATAATAGGTTCTATTTTCATCCTTTCCATTTCTCTTTCAATGGCCTTGGTAGTGACATTATTGAATGCTCCCTCTATGTCTAGAAACGCGCCCAGCGTGTATTCTTTGTCATCGACAGATTTTTCAGTTGTTCTCACAATAAAAAAAAAAGCAACAAGGAAAATAAAGAGTTGAACAAGGAACAGAAAATTAAAGGTTCTATGAATTAAAAAGTCGAAAAAGAAAAGAAAAACATAACATTAAGAAATTGTCAAGTTCACTACGGAAGTGTACATTCTGCTGGGGCTGGGGCGCAAACTTCAAGGCAACTTCCCAAGAAATGCAAGCAAGGAGAGCAGGTGAGTCCAGGAATAGTGGTTTGATCTCGCATTTTGTGCTTTGAATGCTCGAAACACCGTAAAAAACGTGTTAAAAGGTCACGTGTTCTGAAATTCTTTGTACGCACTATCATAACACTGGACGCATAATAAATACGCGTACAGAAAAATATCCTATAATAAATAAATCAATCACAAACTAATTAGCATATACTTTTAGAAACAAATAAATATCTCGACAAATTCCAATTAAAATCTTGTAATTAGCAACAAAACGTAGAATGTCAAACATGTCCATGCCTCAACAAAAGCCGTATTACGTTTCCGCGAACTTCCATTATACGAATGCAAATAGTAAAAAGAACATATTCATATCTAGGCGTAGTGGAACAACTAGGCCATGAAAAAACGAAGCTGTATGAGTACCGCCTCGGGGGATATTTTCACAAGATCGTACTCGAGCAAAAATCTATCAACTTATAAATATTTCACGTTAACTATGATAAACAATATTTTAATTCTTTACACAACTTTACTTATATAACCGGTGCAAAATGAAGGCTACTGGTTTATCGTTTTTTAATAAGATTACCATAGTCAGCACCACTATCAATTAATTTTTTTTCTTAAGCCGATGGATGGCGGGGATATGAGGGGACAGGCTTCGCCTTGAAAATGCAAGTGTTGCAATACTATTGTGTTGGATGAATAAATTTTAACATTTATATTATGCATTAGGAATCGTTTTTCCTTGAGTCGTCGTGCGCTTTTCTGCGTCTATTACATCATGTAAAAAATCTACTTGTATAAACACCTCTTTTGTTCATCAATGTGGGGTTGTCATGATTGTTTGCACGCGCGCCGTTGATTTGTTGAATATTATTAACTATTGTTAATTATGGTGGAACAATACGGCAATATTTGTCTGATATTAATTTTTTCACATGACCTATAGGTAGAAAGCGCTTCAAGTTCATTAGTCTTTGTTGGCGCTAATTGGTTTGTTTCTTGGTGGTGTATTGAAAATAGCGGGGGATTTTACATTTATACAATAGCTGCGTTTTTGTTTCTTTGAATATGAATTTTAACTGTGTAGCACATTTCTCTTGAATAGCAATACTTTCAAATCATGAGTATGTACATTGCTATCAATTTAATTTGTCACACTTTCAAAAGACTGTAAAATATTTATTTTTTGAGCTGAAAGGTCGACCAAAAAAAGGAATTGTAGGGTTTTTTGTTACTGAGTCGCCAGAGTCATATATTTCCTTGACTGTGAAATGTCAAAATTATTGACATAACTTACTTTTTTTAAATGGCACACCCTATATATCATCACATATTTAGAAAGGCGTCTTTTTTCTGATCACTAAAATAAAGCACACATGTCCTATCTATCCACTAGTTCGACATGTGCAGAAGCTGCAATAACGCCATGAAAAGACGTATCACCTTGGCCGATTCCGAAGAATGTTGGGAAGAGACGCCATATACAGATTGACCCATTTGGAAATTTTGATTTATGGATTGATTTTGACAATTTTTTTTTGAAATATGGAGAGAAAAACGGTGTATTTTGAGGCCAAACGTCACCCATTTTTTTCAAAAAACAAGTCTCACTAGAGCATGTTCAGAGACTCAAAAATCCAGAAAACATATTAGCAATTTTTTCAGAGAAAATCTGCCTACGCCACTGGATTTTTCATCCCATGAAAAGAATCTGTATCAAATCTCTTGAAAAAAAATTCAATTGAAAAATATTATTTATGTGTGATTTTTTTTTGGCAATTTCGTTTGTTTTTTTTATTGTATTTTGATATTTTCTGTTTTTTTTTGTTTGTTATTCATTAAATTTGTTGTGAAAGATTAGCCTCGCAAGCTTTACGAGCTCGAATACTTCTTGGTGCATAATGGAATTAATCGTTAATTTTGAATATTTTTTCATGAAATTTGGTACAGATCCATTTCAGAGTGTGTCGAATCCAGTGGCGTAGGCAGATTTTTTCTTAAAAAAAAAAACAAAAAAAAACATTGATTTTTTTGTTTTTTTTTTAAATCTTTTAATAGAAAAATGTATCCCCTTTTAAAATATATGAAAATAAATATACCATTACATTTGATTTTTTTGGAAAAAACTCAAAAATATGCTACCATTTCAGTTAACGCCATCTAGCGGCGACGGCTAACGTCACAATTTTAAAAGCAAATGAGCATTTTATAGCGCAGACTATTCTCTTTCATATGGGCCCAAGTTCGTTAAAATCGGTTAAGCGAAACGGAAGAAATCTGCGTTTGTTTAAAAAAACAATTGAACTTCCCCCACCACTCTATTATGATAGATAGAAAAAACGATTTTGACAAAAAGTGTAGGTAAATAGTCAGTTAATCTGAAAATGAGCTCATCGATATATTTTTATTGGACAAAATTCTATAAAAATCCTATTTTTCTACTTGGTGTTGGTTGCTACGCCCCCTAGCGACTATTTCAGAAACTTGAAAATATCTTCCAGGTTTTTCTCTTGGCCGTTTTAGTAATAACATTTTTTGCCGCAAGCCTCTACGATGAATAGTTTACGAGAACTGGCACCCTGTCGCTGAAAATGAATCACCCTGTACAATAAAATTGAAAATGTTGGTGTTCACCACTAACTGATTACCAATGTCACTGAGAGAAACTCGTCTAAAATATTTTCAAGATTGTGTCACGTCCTGTTATACCGGAAGTAGATATCAACTCGCTTATTTTAAATAGAACACCCTATTTGAATAGAACACCCTATACACAGGGTGTCCGGTATGTCATAATTTCGGGGGCGTGTATAGGGAAGGTCAAAATTGCCCTAGTTCATCATAAGATTTTTTTTTCTAAAGTGACTCCTAACGGAGATACAGAGCCCTAAAGGGGTACCCTTCGATTTAATTTTTCAGCTCTAACTTTTGAACCGGCTTGTATAATTTGATGAAATTTTAGTATTTTGTGTAGGCCATGAAGACTCTTGAAACCATAGTTGAATCATTATTTCAAATTGTAACTTTTGAATGTCTTTTTACAGAGCTAAAAACCACTTTTCGAAATACTCTGAACTTTTCTCAGCAAAAAAGGTACTCTTCTTTTTTTCCAATAAATCTAACCGTTTTCGAGAAAAATGGGTTTTTGTTTTACACCTTATTGCAATAATGCTAAAATACTACGGCGAGACACTAGTTGTTGTTATTGTTGGTATTGAAAAACTTTTTGATACTCTTAAAGTGATTAACTGTACAAGAATTGGTAAATTTGAAAAAAAAAAATAAAAAAAAATTAATAAATTTATTTGAATTTTTCTTTTTTTTTTTAAATTTTCAACCAATTCTGGTACAGTCAATCACTCTAAGAGTACCATAACAACAACTAGTGTCTCGCCGTTGTATCTTAGTGTATTATTGCAATAAGGTGTAAAAAAAAACCTATTTTTCACGAAAACGGTTAGTTTTATCGGGAAAAAAGAGCACCTTTTTTAAAGCGAAAAGGTCAGAGTATTTGAAAAAGTAGTTTTCAGCTCTGTAAAATGACACCTGTCAAAAATTGGGCCAAAAAGGTTTGGTGGCAAGTCCGTTCCTGGTTCCCTCTACAATTTAAAAGACAGATTTTACATTGGTTTCAAGAGTCTTCATGGCCCACACAACACTAAAATTTCATCAAATTATACATGCAGGTTTAAAAGTTAGAGCTAAAAAATTAAATCGAAGGGTACCACTTAAGGGCTTTGTATCTCCGTTAGGAGGCACTTTAGAAAAAAAAGTTTCATGATAAACTAGGGTTATTTTGATCTCCCCCGTACGCTTCCGAAATTATGCCATATACTTACCGGAGACCCTGTATATAGGGTGTTCTATTTATATAGGGTGTTCTATTTAAAATAAGCGAGTTGACATCTACTTCCGGTATAACCGGGAATGTCACAATATTGAAAATGTTTTAGACGAGCTCCTCTCATTGACTTTTGTAAACACCCAAATTTTCAATTTCATTGTACAAGCGGTTCTCTATATAAGGAGGTGAAGCGGCCACTCTGTACACGAATATCAGGAATCACAGAGTAGAAGAGGCGACCATCGATATCTCTCATCATCATAGAGAATTTGAACCAGCAGCTTTGGAAAAAATAGCTATAAATGACACCAGGTGAAATTATTGAGAAAATTGGAAATGTAATGCATAATGTTCATGTGCCAAGTGATCGTCGAAGTTTACCAAGACTACATGTCAAGAAGAAGCCATAAGATGACACGAAGGAGTTCCTCAAAAGAAGTTGTCTCAACACTGAATCTTCCTCTAAACCAAGGACAGAACGCAGAATGACTAGTTTCCTAAAAAAATCATTTTATCCTAAATGGGAAAGAGGTATATGGGAACCTACCTTGGAAGGTGGTCAGTGTAGAAAGTGTCAGTTGTCTAATCAATGTTATGTCGTATAAATCAAGTGTTCAGAGCAGTTTAGTGGATTATACGTATATTATTCATAACACAGATCATAACACTAGGTGTTTCATGAATTAGCGTCTTCCTATCTTCCCAAAACTGATTGCTGGGACCTTGGTCTGGTGAGTAGGGACGTTCGACTAGCCTGCAGTGATTGTTGATGAAAAACCAACATATTAGTTGAGGTGGATTTGTTGTTTTATTCAAGATAGTAGCCTGATTGAAATGTTTCATTTTCCAAAGGAAAAGTTTTTCGTTGTATCCCATCTTCCATGACATGTATCCACTGGCTTAACTAGAGAAAAGACATAAAGGCAAAAATTGAGAGAAAATTCAATCAGCCTCAATTTGGTATATCTGTATGTCATAGATGCTTTTCTCTCCTACTGCCACAAAAAACATCAATGATTTCTCTTTTTTGACGATCCTATCAAAATCCATGAAATGTTACCTTGACATGTGATAAAGGGCAAGAGAAACTCTGATGAATTGTGCCTAATGGTTACGAACATACACATCGCGTGTCGAGCAACTAGTACTCTCCAAGCATAACACCGAAAAAAGAAGCAGAACTAACTGCAGACATGCGCAGTTGGAAAAAAGTGATGATCTTGAACGAAAAATCAAAGAACTTATCGAAGACGTTGATAGTATCAATAAATACTTTGATGATTTCTGATATGGAGAAGAACAGACCTGAGGTTGAAGGTGATGGGAGAAAACTTGATAACAATTTTCTCCATTTTGAAATACAAGTGAAATCACCATGTATTTTGAAGAATATATTTGTTTTTTATGAACAAAAATATTCATCACTACGAATTTCTTCATGGTTCATTCCAAACTTGGAACAAAAAGCGCTAAATGTTTTAGCCAAAATCATATCACATTGTTGAATCTGAAACTTGTTACCATATGTACTCCTTCGACCACCTGTTGTTACACCAATGTATGGAAAGTCTTGAAAAATAGTTGAAAAACGTGAAAAATTCTTCTAGAAACAGATATAAATTTCATCAGTTTGAAAAGAAAGAGAAAGTAGGATAGTTATAACAGGGTACAAAATTTATCAATCTCTTAGGTAGAATACTTACACCTTCTTGGACTGTGAAACGTACCATGGTCTGAATTCTTCTTCCTCTGTCCATCTCCAAGAAAACTAACATGGCAGTCGATGGATGACAAGAGAAATTGAATAAGAAATGAGTCGTATGATTATAAGAACTCATAAAATACAATCCCCATCCATTATCTCTCGTCCCTTGAGGCACAGATACTCCGTCTTGTCCATCGTATATCAAAAGCACCTGATTTGCTAATTCAATAGGGACAATCTACTATTAAAAAAAGTATATCTATTCTATTTATTTCTCTTGCAGTCGTTGAGATTTTTCAGGAACAGTTCATGAGACCAACATAGTCTTTAGTATATACGCCGATATCAAAGACTGTGACTGATCAATCACCATGTATCCTGGCAAATAAAGCAAAATATTGTCATGTGAATACGAACGGATCAAAGAAACATGGAGTAAATCAACCCACTCAAACGGACGACGCACAACCAGGGCCCGTATTTTCGGGCCAGGCATGTCACCTGAAAGAACAACAGATTTTTGTTGTTCTGTCAGGTGACATGACTGTCTAATGCCAGGCGCTTCGAAAGCGCTGAGCCGTTTGGAAAACGAAAATACGGGCCCAGGCCATGCTTACTCGGCACTTTTCTGATATAAATAGAAGCCCGATACGCTAATCAAATGGTTGGAAAAAACGTGATCTACTCCGATCTTCCTTCCCACGAGCAGTGCCAGTCGCAAGACAACAAGTCCTCTCGTATTCACTGTACACTTCTGCCCCCGCAACGAGTCTACTGTTGGGACCCGGACTAGCCAAGGTCCAACATGCCCATCCCACTGTATGTGCTGTAGGCTGTATTTGAGGAGGCAATAGATGTTGTTATGTGCTGTCCTAGTTTTACTCCCGACTGACGGCTACGTCCCTAGAGCACGATAGGTGAGGGTCCAGTCGAAGACCCAATCCTACGCCTATCGTGACAATATGGTTTGAGATAGAATGAAAGTGATTTTTCCCACAATGCTGGATACTGGTGGAAACATATTTTTCTTCTTTGGTGTTGTTTCTTTTGATTTCTCGAAAACATGAAATCAGTGTAATTCTCAACATACACTGATGTCAAATGAAGCAACCGACTTATCATCATGTAGATATCTTGCAATCGAGACTCATAGACATATAGAATAATAGAAATAAGTTCTCTTTTTCATAAGCATTCTCATACTTAATCCAATTAAACTTTTCGCTACATTATAATTAATCGTGATCAGAATCCTCTGGTAACTATTCCTTTATCAGCTTCCCAGCCAGAATTCTCAGACATTATTCAACCAAGTATGATGATTTCGTGAAGTTCTCATATTTTTGGGTAACTATCTTTTTTCCGAAGAACATCAGCGTCTAGTTGAAGCAAAACCCACCATATAATCGTTATCTGCAATAAAATCATGTCAAGTTTGTTAACGACCACAAAACCATACCTACTACTCCAAAGTGTGTGTGACACAACCTAGCTTCGTGTTCAAGATGTGAATGTGGTCTTCCCATAAAAAGTGCGGATTGAAGTTTACCTCCAAAAATCTGTCACCCTTCTCATCTTATGCATCCCTGAGAGAAAAAAATATTGGTTGTCCCCTCATTGAGAAGCAATTTATTGGTGGGGAACCATTACTGCACCATCTCCTGGCAGACATGGATTATTTAAATGCAAACCACGATAACATCAGCATCGAGGTCGTTTATAAAGATCAGGATCAGAATGGGACCTAGGACTGACCTGTGAAGGACTCCAATATTGATAAAACTTTTCTCCAGACAATACCCCATGAACCTTCACAACTTGGGACTTCCAGATTAGATTCCATAAGTTTTGTGCGGGGGAATCTGAGGTTTTATTTTGTGAGCTTTCGCAAGAGCAACAAAAATGGTTATGATAATACAACATCCATTGGATCCCTTGTCTATTGAGGCACAAATCAAATGTTGTTATCGTAGCCTGAAAAAAAAAACACAAATAATAAAGAGTATTACCATGTTCTCAATTCTTCTTATTTCTGTCCGTATCCACAGAAACCATCATGGCAAGCGATAGAAGACGAGAGAATAAAAATAAAGCAATATGATTAAAATAATACATAAAACTAAATCCCTATCCAACATCTTTCGTCCTTTGAAGCACAATGAGGTCCCGTCTTTTACAGCGTACACGAAAAGCACCAAGGCTGGAACTCTGTATGTTGCACTTTCTATGAAAGAGAAGTGAAACGCAAATATTTCTTGGCAATAGAGGTACCTACTCCGTGAAAGTTTCTCTATTGATTTCGACTTTTCGTCGTGGTAGCGAAAGTGCGTAATAGCCTGTCAAAATGACTTTGCTAGTAGCTAATGCCAATGTCTAGAAATAATGAGGATATCTCAACTTAACAGATAGGTATATTCGCGATACTTTGTTGTTATTTAGATTTGGCGAATGGTGATTGATAAGCTCTTGTTATTATCCCTCCTTGTTGCAATTCATTTGAAATATGTAGCAATAAATATCATCATTTGCAAGTACAACCATATTCACGTATCGTCAAGTACACAACAAGAACAGATACATATCCCCCGAATGCTTCAGAGGGGACGTCCTTCATAGCGAATGAAATTTAGCTTTCTCTTCGCTTATATCAATCGGCAAGCCTTTGTACCTGACGATCACAGCCGAATGGTCTCACAGAGTAGCGAAACGCTGTTATAAGGTAAATATTATAAACTTCAAATCAATCTCTCCTGTTGATTTTGAAGGAGTTTATTATGGTATCATGATTTTTAGTATAGGAGTACCACTATATTCTTTTTCAAAAAAATGGATAGCTCAGAGACGGTGACCAGCGCAAAACAACATATTCCTCCGAAGTACATTAAGATAAATTGACACTGTCCTTCGTTGATGTTGTGATTCTTCAAGCATAGTGTATGTGATCCTTATAAGTCTTACCATATACTGACCCTACACACTACGATTGACGAATCATTATTTATTCTGAAAAAGAGAAGCAAATATCGGAGAATTCGTTTATCATAAACACAAGTGCTTACATCTATATCTAAAAAACCACCTATGAGATACTGAAGAAATGAACGTCAAAGGTTACATGTGTCATTTTGGCACGTGAACCAAATCGAAGTTGCCCGATAGAGACAAATTTCATAATTTATAATAATTCAATAATAATTCCACGAAATTAGCGCAAGTCCTGCAAAAACGACATATTTGCATTTGAGACGTTTTTTATGAAAAAGAGAGTAAGGCTATACCCCCAAAGAATTTCTAGTTTTTCTAGAAAGCAGACAAAACTCGAAAAAGATTTGATGATAGGGATTTTTGAAATGACTCACACCAGAGCTAAGAATCCACACAACTCCAACATCTATAAATAAAACAAAAGCTTAACTTATTCCACTTCAAGATGTGATTTGGGTACTTAATTTCTTTAACTGTCTTTCGTTTTAGGTGTTCAAGACGCTTTGATGGTCCTGAAACGTTTTTCGAAAGGGGTTCCCTGTCTGAGGTTCCTTCAATTCACATTGACAATTGACAGTGGAGAGGAAGGAGAACAATGGTATCTCATTGTTGGACATAAGAGAGCACATGACAGATAACATCACGTTGTCGACGTCGTGGTATAGGGAGCCAATGGCATCATGCAGGTTCATCATCTGCGAGTCATATCACCCTACAAATATGAAGATCAACTTGATTCTTGCACTTAAACGTAGAGCTGTGTTACTCACTCAACCCACAAAAGAAGTGATGCACCAGGATGATCAACACAAAACATGACTTTGAACGAATCAGTGATCCTCCAAACCATGTGGTTCCATTGTACCTCACTCTTCCATTCTTGGAAGAGCTCACGCCAGACTTGATCGAAACTTTAGACCGTAATGATCTTGAGTTTTCTAAAAAATAAACCAAGACGGTGGAATTAGTGTATATCAAAACCAAGACGGCCCTTGAAATCAAAGACATGTGAAATGTGGTGTACAGTATCCCATGCAATCAATGTGAATGTGCTTATGTTGGACAGACTCTACAAAAACTGGCAGCACTTTAAATGATCATAGACGCAAAGCAGAGTGGGCTAGCTCAACATCATTGACACCAATCTAACTTTGGAGTCACCACAGAGGACTGTTCATGGAGAAGGTATACTTATACAGAAAATAATCTGAATAGGCAGCGTGTTTACCAGAATTAGAGTGTAATCTACAATTACCTTTTGCGTTTGTATTCTAACCCTGGAACAAAATGCATATATCTGCTCCTCATATACCTTTTGTCTTTTAATGTGCATGCGTCAGAAAGAGATACAACATTTTGTCCAAAATCTATCTATCACTCTCGGCTTCACTTTGACAAGGTCTGATCTCCCTTCGTTCGATATGTTTCGGGATATATCCATAGAAATATCAAAAATCGACCTTGACAAGCGATAGAAGGCAAGAGAAAGTCGATAAAAATCGTGACTGATGGTTATGAACATACACAAGTCACAAAATTGATCGTTTATCTCCTGTCCCTTGAGGCACAAATTCAAGGTTGCGATTTGAATCATAATATAAATTAAAGAATACTCCAACACAATAATGTTCTCCTTCCGTAGTTGTTGTGATTCTTCAGAAACAATCTATGAGTCTTTGATAATTCTAAGCATACCATAATCTCATAGTCTGTTACTGACCAATCACCATATCAAGAACGATGGGTTCAATAATATATTACAAAAATGCTTTGAATATTTCAACTCCACACTTTTTTTTGCTTCTTTAAATAAGCCAACTGAGATAATCTAATTTATTCAAACAGTATTGACAGTAATGGGAATATTTTCTATGGTTTCATTAATGAGCTTTTTGATACATATATCGTCATGGAATTGTATTAGGCATTATACTGCAAAAGCTATTGAAATTGTCAATTATCTAACTCTGTGTACCTCAAAGGAGCTGAGAGCACAATGCTGTCCAGATACTGTTGATTTTCTCCTGGAGTCGTTGTTGTGGTTTTTCAGGAACAGTCCATGAGGTCTTGAATATTTTCAGTATAGACTGTGACTGACCAATCACTATGTATCCTGGAAAAAAAGCAAATATATTCAAGAATTTGTTTATCATGAACAAAAAAAGATTGATTATTAAAACATTGAATCACCGATACATAGTTTACTCTCTTACAATCAAAACCAAAACCTTTTACAAATTGTCGAATCTTCTTTTAATGGACTTCAAGGTTCTTATTTGATCCTCCAAGAGTTTTTTTCTGGAAAGGATGTGGTGTTCATTTTTGAGGCGTCGAATTAGAAGCTTTCCCTCACTGGAAGATGATAGAGCCACTTCCATATCTGCAAGCAGGCTGTTATGTTTTTATTTTCTTCACACATGAGGCATGATTTGAAACCTTCATTGAGCACATGGACTTTGGTATTGGAGAATTCGCAGTCATTCTTGGATGGAGAACATGGTCTGGTGCATCTTTTTGTTCTGGTTGATTCTTCTGTACTTTCTTGAAATGTACGTTTTTGTCATAATGCACTTTACTCTCAGCTTGTTTAGAAAACGACTCCACTTGTATCTTCGGGCATTTGACAAAGAAGAGTTTGAGAATAAACTTTAGTATAGTGGACATTTTTTTCTTCTCAGAGTATTGGACCCTCGTTCTTCAAGTCATATCTCTTCTCTAATTGAATTCGGAGAGTAAATTGATCTGCACTTCATTGCCGTTGTTTGGAATGAGCTTCTGTCTAAGACACTGGCTGTTGAACCAAATATGACTTTCTGTTGCTGCCACTCTCTTGGGAAGATAAGTATATTTCTGGAACTGGGTGAAGCTCTATCATCGTATCTTCAATTATCTTCACAAAATTATTTATTGCTAGCTGACGCGTTTGGCTTACTGGGATCATGACCATAAAAATTTGGTTTCTGGAAAGTACCCTTCAAGAACTAACAGTATTCTGGAGTGGCAAAACTACTCACTTACATCAAGTAGCAGTAGCAGTTGAAGTGAATTGACGTAGAGACTCTGTCATCCAATAAGGATGAACTAGATTTGCATATGGGCTGTTTGTTGGGCAAGGAAATACTTCAACTATAAAATCGGCTTTTTCTCTTATCTCGATGTTATGATCTGGACCATGTTAGGTATACATCGAAGAATATTCCAATACAATGATGTTCTGCTTGTGGTTGTTGTGATTTTTCACCAAGAATCTATGAATCGAATATACAGTCTAGTATACATTATTTCATAGATTGCAAGTGACCAATCACATTGTATACTGAAAAATAACAGAAACACAAATTTCTTGAATGCATACAAAAGTAAGACGTATCAACCTACTTTAAACTACAAAATATTCTCTTCTGATTTACCATTTTGATGGTTGTTGTGATTTTTCAAAAGCAGTTTAGGATGAGGACATAATTTTTAGTATGTTACGTGTACATCAGAAACTGCGACTGACCAATCACAATGTATCCGGGAAAAAAACACAAAATGGTATGTCGAGTGAAAACTTCGGTTTGTCGAGGTGCTGCTCTATTAAGTGTAAAACAACAAGGATCTAGATAGTTTGATAAGTAAATTCGTAAAAACAGAAAGAGCTATGGGAATTAGCAAAAGAGCTGCTTTTAAATGCAAAGAAGACAGCACAAACAGACGATGATAGAAAGCAAGAGAGATTCAATAAAAAATGGTCTTATGGAGAATAAGCATACATAGGGCACAACATTTATCGAATATCTCTTGTCCCTTGAAGCACTAATTCAAAGTTGCGATCTGGATCATGATATCAATATCAATTGAAGAATACTTCAACGTTATGATGTTCTTCTCTCGTAGTTGTTGTGATTCTTCAATACCACTTTATGAGAGCGACATAAGTCTTAGCATGTATCACGAACCCATAATGTGTTACTGACCAACCACTTTTTATTATTAAGAACGACTGGTTTAATAAAATTGAAAAATTTATACAAATGCTTTGAATATTTCAACTTCACACTTTTTCCGTCATCTTTAAATAAACAAGCTGAGATAATCTAATTTATTCAAACATTATTAACAGTGGTTCAATTAATGAGCTCTTTGATAAATGTGCCCCAATCTTCGAATCACGTGTATCTAAATCTAAGGCTAATTTATAGGCATCTATGGAAGAAATTTGAACAATCAAAATCTTGGCATTACTAAGTGAAATGTGAATATTCCAAATATTTTAGACTGTATAAGGACGAACGGCAACTAATCATTAATTTTTTCCTCCACTCACTGAGCAACACCCAATATCACTTATACTGGGCTTTCAAAAAAGAGTAATACTTAAAGTTCCAATAAACTTGGTCTAATATGAATTTTGCTCAAAATCTTTGAGAATTTTACAAATGTTAGCATATTATTATGTACGAATCACAATTCAGCTACCATTCCATTGCCAAAGTTCCTTTTGGAGCACTGAGGGTGGTCTGGACTTGGCGTGGAACGTACTAGCCTTGGACCTTCAAGGAAAAAGACCTTGTTGCCGACATACTTAGCCTTTTTCTTTTTTTTTGGTAAGTGTATAAGGAAGGCAACCACCATTCAATTGACATGGTCTAAGTTCCTTTCATTTGATATTATTGTGAACATTCACTCATGGAGTGACAGAGGCACACTAGATTTTAATCCACTGTGAATTGTCAGTGAGACTGACATCAGACTTTCTAGAAGTTTTGAAGTGCATCTTCCATCCGCTGATATCTCGAAGGCTAACACCTAGTTCACTGGAGCCAAAGTATACAGATTGGAAAAGAATGCAGGGGCAGCCTTCCCTTTCGAACAACTAACAACGGTTTTTCATGCTAAGGTGTTCGATATATTGGAGTTGGCAACTCAGGATGTGTAAAGAGGGGCAGAAGATACATGACTGCAGAGATACTATGCAAACCCTGAGAGAGTGAGATAGTCAAACTGGTATGAGTACGGGAACATATGGGAATAATCGAGAACGAATGGGACTACGGTCTTCATCGTCCCAGCCCGGTCCAGAACCATACCTGGGCCTGAATAAACGACTGCTCTTCAAGACCCCGATCGAGTGGGCTTGGTCAAGAACAGTGGAGAACAGGAGAAATAACACGACACGTAGGCCAGCCAGAGGGATGATTACACGACCTAACAATCGAATTACGGTCCGGTTGCTGAACTTGATCAGAAAAGATTTAAGCATCTTCTCATGCATTCTGACAGGACGTTGTAAGTTCAATCGACACTAGCATCTACTAGAACTAGGCGAATCATTCCTATGCGGAAGAAACCTCCTATCATATACAGGGACTTTGCGATAGATGGGGTCATCTGAGGAGGGGGGTCCTGGGAGCTGGGATGACTTGCTCCGCTTTACACTGGAGATGGAGCGGTAAGAGGAGTATTTCGGTTGACGACGTGGGGTTGGCGGAATAGGCGTGTCACTCGCTGGACTTCTGCTCCCCTACCCTCACCATCACCATTACCAATTCATCATAAAATTGAACATAAAAAACAAGTAAAATCTTGAGACTCACCCACAACACAGCATCAAGAAAATCTGAAATCTGGTAGTGGATATCTCTCCATAATCCTCGACCTACCTACAAAGGCAAGATCGTCATTGAATAGCTTTAGCTACCCTTCTTCTGGTAGCTTGGCTTCCAGAATTTGTCATTTTGTACTGATCCTGTACGAGCACTGCTGCAATAAAGAGAACATCAGTTCTAATAATCAGCAACATCCAGGATACTCACACTTTTCTGAAGTCTTCTTCAGAAACCATAACCCCCATCCGCTTACAGCTCAGAGGCTAACACCGAGTCTACTGGAGTTGGAGTATACAGATTGAACAGGAATACAGGGGCAGCCTTCCCGTTCGGAAAACTCACAACGATCTCTCAAGCTAAGGTGTTCGATATATTGGAGTTGGCAACTCAGGATGTGAAAAGAGTAGCGGAAGATACATGAGTGCAGAGATACTATCCAAGCCCTGAGAGATTAAGAGAGTCAACCTGGTATGAGTACGGGAACATATGGGCATAATCGGAAACTAATGGGACTACGGTCTTCATCGTCCCAGCCCGGTCCAGAACCATATCTGGGCCTAAATAAACGAGTGATCTCCAAAGCCCTGATCGAGTGGGCTTGGCCAAGAACAGTGAAGAACTGGAGAAATGACACGACATGTAGGCCAGCCAGATGAATGGTTACATGACCTAACAATCGAATAACGGTCCGGTTGCTGAAAAAGATAAGACAGGCTTTGAGCATCTTCGTATGCATTCTGACAAGACATTGTAAGCTTAATCGACACTTGCTTTCACTAGAAATGTGTTGGCAAAAAAGGCCACTTGACTCACTTGCTAGGCTCCTCTACCCTTACCATTAGCATTACCAATTCATCAATGAAATTAAACATAACAAACAAGTAAAATCTCAAGACTTACCTGTGGCACAGCACTAAGAAAATCTGGAATCTGGTAGTGAATATCTCTCCATAACCCTCGACCTACCTACATAGGCAAGATCATCATGAAACCAGCTCTGCAAACTCTTCTTATTCTAGTAGCTTGGCGTCCAGAATTCTTTATTTTGAACTGATTCAGTACAATCACTTCTGCAACAAGAAGAACATCAGTTCTAATGATCAGCAACATCCCTGATACTCACACTTCTTTTGAAGTTTTCTTCAGAAACCAACACATATCACGAACCGATTGAAAAGTGGAAAACATTTTCAAAGCAACAGTTTATTTTTCATTTATGCTACAAAAAAAGTTTACAGTTACAAAGCATCAATTTGTTGAATTCAATAACCTCCACAGATGCTGCTTTAACAATAAAACAATAGTAGCACTGGGCCTATCATTACCGCGATGACATGAAAGATTTAGAATTTATCAACTAAGCTGCTCGGCTTAACAGAAAGTCTATTTTTATTTGTCACTGGTAATGGGTCCTACGACGGCGGCAACTCAGATTCTATCTCTGGGCTACCTTTTTCTGTTTCTAATATCGCTTACACAAATTTATCTTGCTAGTGTCACTTTTGAGAAGACGGTATCTATAGGGGATTGATTCTAGGGGAATCGAGCAAACGAGCGTATTCACTAGAAAAAAGTTGCAATCATTTTTCTTTACAAACATAATATATAAAGTAAAAAAATAAAAACAGTTATAGCTATTTAGATATGTTCCATGGGGGACTACAGAAAATGCTTGCATAGGATACAAAACATGTTGAAGATCTCTTGTCGCTTGAACCAAAACTTCACTATGATATGTCAAAATTCTTCTTTTATCAGCTTTACTAAAAATTCGTTAATATTCTCATGAGATTCAAAACCGGGCTAATGAGCAACTGAAGCCTGCAGACGATCTGTACAGTTCTCTGCAAAAATAGATTTAGTTTGACTTGGATGATTTTTGTCGTAACTCAGACAGAAGCAACAATTTGATGAAAAATTAACGTTGCTGGTTGAATGACAATCTCAACAAACGATTGGGGTATTATCATGTTCATACAACATACAAATGTTATCTCTTAAAGCACAGTGATACTCCATCAATCTCACTTTATGTCAAAATCGATTCCTGTCAAGTCCACTTCTATCAGTTACACAACTCAATCAGATACCCACAATCTTCCTACACCGATTTTTTATATGATAATGTTTTTTCCTGGATGTCTATTTCTTTTTCGAAGGCCATAATCGTCGAAAAGTGGCAAACCTGCAAGAATCGAGTTAGTTTTCACCCACAGACAACATACAAAGTCTAGAAAAATAACTGACGTTTAAAATTTTACGGAACAATGTGCCACGGAATGCAGTGGATGTTGAATTAAGACAAAATCTATAAATAAATGTTGTTTTCTTCAGTTTTCTCTTGTAAATCCGGGATGGGATCAGGTTGGGCTTGCCTAGTTGATGTGTTCTGTGCTCCATGTGGGGTAGGATGTGGTGGTGAAATCCCATTTATTTCTCCGTCACTTTTCCGATGGCGGCTGGAAGATTTCCGGGGTGTACCCTGCGTTCTTGGAGGTTTACACGGGCATTTTCCACAGAGAGGAATCAAAGTATAAAAAACAACATGAAGATAAAAGGTGACGTTCAATGCCATCATGACAAGCTAATAAGCTCTCATTTGGCATTCTACTAACCAAGATTTAACGAACTTTAGGCACATCAGCGCCTTTCCGTGGATGCGAATCAAAGCTTTCACTCAGGCCCCACCCTCCACTCACGTTTTTGTTCTTAACTTTGTATATGTGTTCTGTGGTTTCACTCGAATAAGATGTAACTACTGAACCATCGTTGTAACGCAGACTCATGTAGTAGTTACCAACATTTTCTCATTAGCGATTAAGAAACTGGGTGTGGCATCTATCGAATGAAACTGCTAACCCTGAAACGCCAATTTGAGTAGTGAATGACATTGTCAAAATACTTTTATCTGTGTTTGACAGAAATATTCATATCAGTCTCAAACACATAGATTACAGACATTAGAAACATTCATTGAATAATCACAAATAGCTATCAAGACAAATCTTGTGAATCTGGTACACAGTTCTGACTAAGGTGCTGATGAGCTTGCAGGATTTCATACAAAACAATAACTTATTTCTACTCCTCTGTGGATATTCTGTGGTTGTAGCACGATGTTGCCAAGATATTCCGTCGCTTACAGTAAATGACAGGGCTACTAAATCAAAATAGTCGTACTGACAAATTCCGTAGACCACAAAATACATATTGATGAATTCCTTTGGTGGCTATTGTGATCGTTCAATAACAGTTTATGATGCCATTATGATTTTTATTACATACTGACAAAATCGACTGTGACTGAACAATCACCATAAATTACCTAATATAAATATCAATTATTATAATCCATCAAGAAAAAAAAATGGGAGGAACTTTACCTTCTGCTTCTGGAAACACCCTCCTCATTCAAATTTTCCACTTGTGAGTATGATTTCAGAAAATCTTTTGGTGGATCACCATAGGACTCCTGTGTTTTTCCTCCTTTTATAACCTTGATTAGTTATTCATAATTCTTTTTCTTTAGGTAGTCATGTTTCTTTCCTTGACCTATGATTAAATACAACAAAAGAGTGGATTAGATTTGAATCAAGTGATTCGGATATTCGCTACTAACAAACAACAAACAGTACACATTTATTGAATGATAGAACATTCCATATTGATGTTGTTCTGTGATGGTTGAGCTGTGATTTGTGAGAAAAAGTCCAGGAGATCAAAGACATTCTGATCAAACTTTAATATCAGGAACTATTTCTTACTCACCACATACTTTCTACAAGAAATCAAAGCCTCAAGCATTTGTTTATCATTAGTATTTGTCATGTTATGTGAAATGAATGTTGTCTTATTTCGAACTTCCCGAAACCTGCCGGTCATCATAGAGCTCCTCTGACAACTCTCCTTTTACCTCAACCACCAAATCAGGTGTAGGTATCGTTACAAACATCTAATTGGGCAATCTTTAAACAAACAAGGGTTGGAAATTTGCAGGGTACAAAATTCTGCTGGCCAACTGCAGATACCCAATGGTTTTGGGTAGTGTCGAATTGGCAGTTGTTCGTTGCCGACTGACTTAAACCCTCCTCTGTGTTATCCCCATTTCTTCGCGCGGGTGATGCACAGTAATAAAAATGGTCCTCTCTTTTAGAAACAATTCCGACTTTCCATCCAATCCGTTCCGGTCCTTGATTCGATGTCAGTCCATTGGTTAACGGTGAAGAACCCTGAACCAAGAAGTGCCCTCGATGAGAACAGTTTTGCATCATTACAGCTGATGAGTTCGTTGTCCTTGATTTTTTTTTAGGATTTAAGGCAACCGAATCTCTCTTCAATTTAGTGTCATGGCGACACGTAGTGTATGACCTACTTTTCGCCGTATTTTTCTTTCTTTTCTCGGTTCACTCTCTCCATATCCGTATACCATCGCCTCTTATCTGTGCATCAATGCCTTGTTGTCCCTGGACGCTATTATATCACCAGCAAAAACGCTCCTTCTCCACTTCGCATCATTGGTTCTTGAGCCACACAACCTTCTCAACCGACTCTTGAGACTTCTTGGTTCACAAACTTTATTGCCTCTTTATCGTATAAGAATATTTAAGCTTTTGATTTCCTCAGCCACACAAATCTCAAAGAGGGTCCGCTCCATCTCATCGAAGGGTTTTCCACAACCTAATCTGGGGTTTCAGGAGCGCTTTACGTTTTCGTCCTGCCATCAGCATCAAATGTGATCCTCAGATATCTCCATTCATTTACCTATCTTGAAGTAGCATTTGGCATCAACTAAGGTCTTCTTCACCTTTGATATAACTTCCATGCTAATGAGGCTGCCCCTTTCGATATTTGGTTCAAGCCCCGTTCTTGCCAAGAATGAGGTCTATAAACCCTTGAAGCCCTCTCTTTGTAGATGCCAGCAGAAACAGGTCATCCGCAAATGCCATGACGTTTTTCCTCATATGTCCCGTAATCGTTGCCCATTTTGTTGCAGAACTGTTTTTGCGTTTACCGCTTACAATCAAGGTTTTGGGATCTGCATGGATGATGAGACAGATAGCAACATACCATTATTTTGATTTTGTAACTACGTTTGTCATTGGGGGTCTTTTAAGGTCCAGACCGAGAATCCAACGTGAACACACCCTCCCCAACGTTCTCAAAAGTTTCCAAGGACGAAGGACGCACCAGAAGGTTTTCCTGTTCGAATTGTCAAGTTTTCTGGAAGGCACATTACCGTGCGTTTTCTTCGGGTAAGTTTCTCGGGATCTACTGGTAATCAATTCCAAAGGCTTTTTGACTCCACATCCATGACATTTTGATTATATCTGCAGCTTTGTTAACGAAACAGTTTTGCTGCACAGGAGCTTCCTGATTATTCTAAGTCGGGATTGGGATTGGGGATCCTCAGAGGCTCAACATGCTGTTATCTCCTTTGCTGAGATGAACATAGATACGATTTGTCTCACAACAATCAACTCTTTGTGTTCATGAGATTTGGCTCCATATGACTCATCCATGTTTTTTTCGATTAAACCATTCAACCAAACTCCTGAGACATAGGTAATTTATCACAAAGAAAATTGTGCCATGTTACATGTTGTAGTTAGTTGTTAGTAGATACTATTCCATGACTTAACGGCGTGTACTTTTTTGCTTGATGGTACTGGTGTTATGTAAATGTGGAAACTTTATTATGAACTCTTGATGAAAACTATGATACCAAAGCTGACGTTGATATAGTCCTCTAAAAGTTGTTGGAAGGAAATAGGTATATCTAAAATCAACCGATTTCCTTCAACATCTTCAAGAAGACCACATCTTTCAAATCAGATGTCACAAAATGATAGGTCATCGGAAAAAAAATACTGTTAAAACTTCGACCTATCAACTCCAAAGGGTAATTTGATTCTTTTTTCAATTCTGCCCATCCTTCTCGAGATCATGGATCAACTGATATACACCATGAAGAGCTTTCATAATCACAGCTCTAAAAATACCAGAACATTTTTTCAAATCGGTTAAATGCTCATTCTGTATGATTTTAGTAGTTCTATTTTTTCAACCAGATAATCGACACTTTGAAAAAAAGTACGCAAAACTGGTTGAAAAAAAACATATCAGATTGTGAAAAAGTTAAAAATAAAAATCAAATTCTCAACAAACACTAATCTTAACTAATGTGAACCTCTAATACATTTTACTAAAATCAATTGATCAATTATTAGGTCATTTTTCCAAATATCAACTTTGTTATCTAGTAGCTTTATGTGGTCAAGCAATCAATGTAATTTGTCAACGCCACTGTGCACCGCAATCAGTAGCGTGACAACAGTTAAATGATAATTGTCTGAAACTGTTATCAATTAGTTTGTTTATTATTATAATTTGTCACGAGTTATCTTTGAATTAAATCCGCGAGCCCTACATTCGAATATAATGTTCGTCGATTATATGCATCGAAGACAAATCATAGAGTTGTAACTGAAAACGGATCATTTTTTAAATGAAAACGTACCGAGGCCATGGGATGGCGAATCGATAACATAATAGTGGTGTAGTACCGATAAGAATAAAGAATTGTGTGTAATTGTAAATTGTGATTCTGGCTAGCCTTTATTTATTGACGCAAATTGATGATTTTCAAACAAAGTCGTAATTTTTTTCAATCTTTATTATACGTCTTGACATACGAAGTTTCATATGTCCTTATAAAAAAAGATATCATATCATCTTAAAATGTAGAATGTTCTGAATAAATCAAGCCACAATATTTTGGCATAAAAAAATCACGTTTTTTTTATTCTTATGCTCAGAAGAATTTCAATTGGGAATTCGATATCCATTGGGTCCTGGCAATTTGAAATTCTCTGTTGAGTATGAAAATGAAAAATTGATTTTTCTTATGCAAAATCATTGTAGCTTCATGAATTCTGAAGATTTTGATTCTTGAGTTGACAAGATATCTTTTTTTTAAAGGGAGATATGAAACTTTGTATCAGACCATGTTTATATAGAATTTTATGGAAGATGAATGAGTGTTCTCCTTTTTATGTCACGTAGTATATATTTATTTTTTCACATTTTGAAGTCAGCTTGGAATCTAACTTATGATTGATGAAGGTTAAATTCTTTTAACCTTTAACCCCGCCAGTATGGTACGCCCCTGATTAAAATTTTGAAATTCTGAGCTCAAATTCTCATTCAGCATTAAAAGTTTGTATGATGTACCAAATTTCATGATTTTTGTATGTAAGGTTTCGGAAATATTGAGGAAAAACCGTCTTCGGGGTGCCCTATTTAAAGGGGCGTAGCTCCCTTAGGAAGCATTTTTCGGCAAATGTTTATAGGAACTTTTTTTCATGAAAATACCCCAGGAATCACACAACGAATTTTTTACCAATCTTTAGGAAACACCTTGTAGATCTAAACAAAAACAAAAACTCTTTGTAAGTGGTAATTTTGAGCAAAATTTTATCAATCTTGCTCTTTGAGGAAGAACACCTGCAACCTTCTCAATTATTTATTTATTGAGGGCAACAGGAGGTAAAGATTTTACACGTAAAGCTTTTTAACGGCTTGTCAAAGATTTTTTTCATGTTGAAATTTTCAGTAAACCCTATCATTTTTAAGGAAAATTTCGTTGAAACACCTGCAAGCTCCTCAATTAATCATCTAAAGAGGGCAGAAGGAGGTATAGATTTCATTTGTAAGACTTCAGAAGCTTGTCAAAATGTCATTTTTTTTTCAGAATTTTTTTGTCAACTCACGTTTTTTTACTGTAAGTTTTTCGTCTAGTCTTGAAAACCCATTTTTG